>CM036543.1:5637334-6287334 GCA_020745685.1 Tautogolabrus adspersus | reverse complement strand
GCTAGGAAGAGGAGGATTTCCCCTGTGTGGGAACATTTTGATTTGATAACTCCTAACAAGGTAAGCTAAATCTAACACTATTTCAGACGCAATAGATTTGCGTGTTATCAAGAACTGCATTTTCATTCACTGTTTGTTATTTTATTCAAAGGTGAGGTGTTTATTGTGTTCCAAGGAGTTGGGGTACAATAACAACACCTCATCCATGCTAAGGCATTACCGTGCCTTGCATGAGAATAAGGAGGCAACTGGAGCTTCACCCAGCCAAGGTAAATATTACAATATTACAAACGCGCTATCACAATTTTTCCATGTTGACTTTTGTTTATTGTGCAAATAAAGACAACAGACACTGTATTTATTCTCTTTTGACCAGCCAGAAAACAAGAGCTGGATGAAGCCCTGGTCTCCATGATAGTGAAGGATACACAGCCCTTCAGTATTCTGGATGATGATGGATTCAGGACATTTGTGTCCAAACTGGATCCCAATTATGTTCTCCCTACAAGGCAGGTATGTACGGGTGCATGCATGAAACGAATGAGTACTTTATTGTATGTCTCATAATTCAGCACTTGATACTTTTGCCTTTAGGCTCTGAAGGCCATGGTGGAGGCCAAGTATGAGTCAGCTAAGGAGAAGGCTAAGGCTAAAGTAGAAAAGGTGGCTGCTGTTAGCCTTACTTCGGACATGTGGACATCCATGAACATGGATGCCTACCTGGCTGTAACATGCCATTTTGTGGGTGAGAATACCAGGCTCAATTCAGTGCTGTTGGGAGTGCAGGCATTCCCCAAATCACACACTGCTGAAAATATAGCTTGTGTGAAAGCCTCCCTGATGGAGGAATGGGGAATCACTAATAAGGTGACATGGATGGTCACTGACGGTGCTCCCAATATGGTTGCCTGTGTGAGAGAGCTGAAGCTTCGGCACCATATCTGCATTGCACACACTGAATCTGATTGTGAAGAAGGCACTTGACCAGCACCCTGTGTTCTCTGGCATCCAGGCCAAAGCAAGGAAGCTGGTTGGCTACTTTAGAAGCAGCACCACTGCTAAGGTATGCTCTTTCCCTTTATTCCAATTAATTATAACGCTAATAGTTTGTCTGTGTTCCTACTGCAGTGATTTAATGGCCTACTCATCTGTATCTTTAAAGGAGAAGCTTACACAAGTGCAGCTTCATCTGGGGATGAAAAACATGAAGCCAAAGCAAGAGGTGGAGACCAGGTGGAACAGCACATATTTAATGCTGCAACGTTTGGTTGAGCTAAGGGAGTCAGTAGGAGCAGCTTTAGCAGGGCTACAACATGACATCCCGTTTTTAACCTCAGAGGAGTTCAGCATTATTGGAGGGTGCCTTTCTTTGCTGTCTCCATTCTATGATGCCACTGTGGAGCTGTCGGCAGAGGAAAATGAGTCTGCCTCCAAAGTTGTCCCACTCATGAAAATGCTGGAGCAAACCCTTCAGGAGTAGGTCACAAAGCTGGCACCTGCAGTTGCACTAGAAATGGGAGACCAGCTCATCAGTCAACTCTGTGAGAGGCTATATACTTTGCAGTCAATGAGCATCATGTCCCTTGCTACACTCCTGGACCCCCGATTTAAAACAATTGGATTTTTCAGCCATACAAAAGCCACGGAAGCAATTAAGCGACTGACCTCCGAGTGTGCCAAAATGATACGGTCAAAACAAAACAGAGAGGAAATCCCCCAGGCCTCCACCTCTCGTGATGTCACTGGAGGTAATCTATTATTTTACATTTTCAGATCAATTATTTCTATTATAACACTTACTAACATTATCTGTTTTTTCCTCTTAGGTAGCAAACTGTGGCATTGTTTGGACACCAGGCACGTAAGACTCAAAATGTTACAGCAGATGCCACTGTGGAAGTCCAGCGCTACCTTTCAGAGCCAAATATAAGCAGGCTGGAAAACCCTCTGGAGTACTGGGAGAGGCAAAAATTACTGTACCCAACTTTGTATGATCTTGCGTTTTTGTGCACGCCGGTATCTTCTGTACCCTGTGAAAGGGTGTTTTCAAAGGCCGGAGAGGTTGTGTCAAAAAAAAGGAATCGCTTAAAACCAAAAACTGTTGACAAACTGTTATTTCTGAATAAAAATGAATAAAATCTCCCCTGTTCTGTTCATCATTGTCCAAGTTACACAAACATATTCAGTGCCCTTTTCCTAGTTCCACAAGCACTTTAACTGTCCTCTGCCTGCTTAAGGCCATGCCATTTTCCAAAAGTGACAGAAAAACATTACTCAACCTGTCATATCATATGATACTACCATTTTTTTGAAAATTTACACACAGAATAGATTCAAAAAATACTTTATTATACACATATGTGATAATTTATGTAGAGAAATTATTTGGTCATACATTTTTTTGTAATTCATCGTCATTCTCAAGAGCCATTACAGACACAAGAATTCAATGCATCACACATTATGTGGTTAAGATACAGCTGCCTGTAATTATAAACCTGGCCAGTAGGTGGTTTCGTGTGCACATGAAGCTTCGAGAGATGAACCCTTTCTCGAACCAATTGGCTCAAGTGGTTCAATGCCTCGTGAGGCTTCATCTCACCATCACTAGAAACAGGGAACTGGACCCAAACGCAGTATAACTCAAAATAAGATTTATTTTAACAAAAAGGCAAAAAAAGAAACTTACTACTCGAACACAAAGTCCAAAAGGTGAAACACAGAGTCACAAGGAAAACACTGGGAAGACATGGGGAAACTCTGACCTACACATACCGACATACGACAATGAACTGACACAGAGGGGAAGAAACACAGAGACTACTGTAAATAGACACAGGGGTAATCAAACACAGGTGAGACCAACAAGACACAGGTGAGGACAATCAGGGCAATCAGGACTGAGGGAAACAGTGAGGCAGGAATGAACACAAGACCAGAAACACTGAGGACAACTACAAAGTAAATCATGAAACACTGAAGACACAGAACTCACAAAACAATACACACTAGAACGCAGAGAAACAAGAACAAGAAATTACAGAAATAAAACACTAAAGACCAAACTAGGAAACATTAACACACAAGGGAAACAAGCAACACGAGGGAAGAACTCTAAACTCTGAAAACACAAAACCAGATCAAATCATGTCAGTCTGCCTGGGAGATGCTCCAAAGTGAACTTTTTGCATCTCCTTCGCATATTTCCACTGCCAGTTTCTTAAGTACAGGCTTTAAACGTTTTCTGCTTCACGTCTGCCTGATAATCACTTTACAGTCACAGGACGTTCTTTCTATATTGAGTCTGCTGTAAAATATATTTGCTGTTATGTTTAAATGGATTCAACACTTTGCAGACACACAGCACAAAACCTTTGTTTAAGCAGGCTATCAAAGTAAGTATTGTTTCCTTTTATAAGTCCATCGTTTAATCACAGATATTGAGATCATTGGAAAAAGAAACAAAAACGCAAATTTGAAAGTATGAAAGTACCCCTTGTTGCAGTACTGACAGTCAGATTACTATGAAATCTCCAGTTTCTGTTTATGAACAGTTTCCGCTCAGTCAGCTGGAGTTTGTGCTGAACGCAGATTAATCAGTTTAATGGGTTTGTCTATCGGCTGAAGGAAACGGTCCAATCTTCCAAACACAGTTTCCATTCTGAGTAAACTGTGATGCTCTAAAGCAAATATTTGGACGTTTTAATTGATGTCAGTCTTTGTTTGGGCCACGTCTCATTTCCAGCCAATGTTTTTATAATCCCTCTCTCTCTCTGGATTTGTGTCCTCCGTCTCTCGTATGTTCTCTTCATCCCTTCCTGTCTCTTTCCTCCTCCTCCTCTCTAAGGGATGATTTGTCCTTTGGATTTGTTCACGAGGATTACCTTGAGGTTGAATAAATAGATTTTGATTCAGACATTCATCCCATAATTATCTTTGATTAACTTAATTTGAGTCTACAGGGAAACTGTAGGTCTAATTGATAATATCTTACACAGAGGCCAAGCAGAAACCATCATGTTTAAAGGGATACTTCACCCGTTGAAACATGAATCTGTATAGACATTGGGTCATGTATGTTGTAGAAATGTGAAATAAATTTTGAAGTTGGTGCCTTCTTGACCGAGAAAAGGCAGTAAGTGTCTTTTTGGCTCATGTGGATGAAAGACAACAACTCCCAGAATGCACAGCACTGCAGGCCACTCCCGCTGAAGAAGAGAAGTTATGGTGCATTCACGTGGTATCGGGAAAACGAGATTCCCAGTTGAAAAATGCACATGAAACACCTGCTCAAGTCGGTTTTGTGTTTTGTTAATGTTAACATACTTTTTATTCACGCACGTATTGCAAATAAACTCTTTCTCAAATATAACTTTTGACAATAAGATTTCTCCGAGTTGGGAAGTCGGAAGAACGACTTCCCAACTTGGACACTTGGACCACCTGAGCAGCACCTGAATGCAGCATTATATACGGACAACAACAAAACATACGGACATTTCCTCAACTGATTCCGAGATTTCTTTCAGAAGGAATTGGCATCTTGGAAATTCCTGGCAGAGAACGGACTCTATGTCTGTGTCCATAGGCAAACAGTCACAGCACCGACAACACAAGTCTGCCCCGGCTCCTTCTTCCTTCTCACAGCCGCGGACCTAGCCAACTAGGCTAGCTAGCCTGCCTGTCGGCACCAGCAGCCAGCTCGCCGCTATATTGCGGCTCGTAGAAAGAACCACAAGCATCCGATTCGAGCACAAGACCTTCAAAATCCCCTTCATCCATATCAGTTTGAAGTTGAAACATACTTTTTTCGCCATTCTCTGTCCTTCAGCTTTATCCATAGAGACACCCTGTTCGAGCCAGCTCAGGCTCCCTGTTCAGCCGCTGTCTGTCTGCAGAAGGCACCTGGCAGCAATATTGCGGGCGGCTCGTAGAAAGAGCCACGAACATCCGATTCGAGCACAAAACCTTTAAAATCCCTTTCATCCATATCAGTTTGAAGTTGAAACATACTTTTTTCGCCATTCTTGGTTGTTATCAGCTTTTTCCATAGAGCCTGTTAGCATAGCTTCCAAGCAAGATGGCGGATGTTAAGTTTCGATTCTGGCAGTGAAGCCCCGGCCACTGATCTGTGATAGGTCTGTAGCTTCAGTGGTCGAAAACATGAGGAACTAGCGATGTAGTTTCACCCCTGCTAACCACAACAGCCGCAGCTGACGCAATATGACGATTTTTGCGTCACCTGCCGCTGCTTCTCAGAAAAGAAAATACGGATTTTTCCTGTGTCAGGGGGAAATGAGGGCTGGATGCAAGACCATTCAATAAAAACACAAGTTTACTACTGATACAAAGCTTAATGCAAATGGGTGAAGTATCCCTTTAATGTCAACTCACTATCTCGATGGTGCACATTATTTAGACTTTTCAAAGTATAAGACACAGCCTTGTTTGCTTACCAACCGTACATCAGGGTGTATGACGCCATCATCTATCTGCTGCACAGATCCCTGACTCACTTGGAGGACACCGGCAGCACCTTGACTTATCAAGGGCCTTCAACACAATCCAGCCTGCACTGCTCAGGGGGAAGCTTTAAAGGGCCGGAGTAGAATGTCACCTGGCTACATGAACGATGTACAACCTCACCAAAAGACCACAGTACGTGAGGCTTCAGGACTGTGACTCTGACATGGTGGTCTGCAGCACAGGGGACTGCTCTCTCACCCTTTCTCTTCACACTGTACACCTTACCTGCAGAAGTTCTCCCAGGACACAGCCATCATGGTGGTCAACTGGACTTCCTCTGAAGTGGGGAGCACTGCTAAGGTTGAGCAGTCTCCTTGGACTGAGACTTGCATGGCTATTTTAACTATAATCTGTGGAGACAAGAAACGACACTCATCGTCATCTCTTGCTCCATGGCTAACAAATAGGGAGGCGGTCGCTATTTAAATTCTTTTAGATCTTATTGCAGCTTTTGATACTTTTGATCGGTTTTAATTGAACGTCTCAAAAACTTGGTTGGCATCAAGGATACTGCACTGAGCTGGTTTTATTCTTATCTTTTAGAACAAACCTTTGCGGTTACGATTAATTTATTACTAATTTTAAATCAGAAATCAAAGTCTTCAACCAACACTACTCCACTCATGTTACCAAGAGCTTGGTGCTCTTAAACCAATGTCAGACCCACTGCCAGAAATCTAGGAATAAAACCTTCTATTGCAACTTAACCCTTGAACTTCTTCCATTTACACACAATCTCCAAAATTAAACAATACTCTCTCAACTGGACCTTCAAAGAAAATCATCCACACCTTCATTTTCCCCCAACTTGATTATTGCAACTTCCTCTTTTCTGGAATCACCAACAAATCCCTGTCTCGCCTCCAGCTAGTCCGAAGACGACATCACATCAGCCTACCTGTTGGTTTTAGGACTGACTTTTTTAAAATTATTTTTAAAGTTTGTATGGCAGGCTCCAAACTACATAACTGAGCTGCTGACACCATATGAGCCAGCCTGCAGCCTTAGATTCTTGGGTGGGGGCCTTCCTGGTCGTTCCAAAGTTAAGGCTTAAAACTAAAGGGGACCGTGCTTTTCTATCAGTGTGTATTAGTGTTTCCGGATTTGTTTTGTAGGTCTTGTCCCCAGTGTTTCTTGTGTTTACTCCTGCCTCTGTGTGTTTCCCTTCAGTTTGGATTGCCCTCATTGTCTTCACCTGTGTCGTTAGTCTCACCTGTGTCTGATTACCCCTGTGTATTTAGTCTCAGTGTTCCTTCCCTCTTGTCAGTTCATTGTCAGATTTTCCTCATGTCAGATGTCAGGTTCCCAGTGTTTACCTAGTGGTTCCTTGTTTTTCCTTTTGGGATTCTGAAGAAAGTAAGTTTTTTGTTTGCCTTTTTGTTTAAATAAAGTATAGTTGTTTTTGGTATCTGCAATTGGGTCCAGTTCATTGTTTTCCAGTCGTGACAGAATGAACTGACCATAAAATGGACCCAGTTGATTTTTTTTGTTATGAATGCAATCCATCTCCCTGGACTGGGACACGGTTAGCTATTTTCCCTGGTTTCCGTGGCCGAAGGAGAAGAGGTCAGGGCTCACATTCTATTTCCTCCAGCTCTCTGGTAGCCTTTCTTTTCGACCCTGCCTTGGAGCCAGAGCTTCACAGCGTCTCTTCAGCCACAGCAGCCCATGTACCAGCCCCAGCAACCAGTTTTCCAGCCCAAGCCTCAGCAGCGGTATGCCAGCCTTCCAGCTTCCAAGAGCTTCAGTCACCCTGTGCCCCAGAGCCTTAGCCTCCCTGTGCATCAGTGTGTCCCTGTTACTGCAGAGTGCCATCTGCCTCCAGTCCCCGCAGAGCGCCGATGGCTCCCTGTGCCTGCTGAGCGTCTTGTTCCCAGTGTTAACCTAGTGGCTCCATGTTTTCCCTTTTGGGATTTTGAATAAGTTTTTTATTTGCTTTTTTGTTTAAATCAAGTTATTTTTGGTATCTGACCAGTTCCTTGTTTTCCAGTCGTGTAAAACGCAGCCGCCCCCAGCCCCATCACCATCAGTGACTCCACAGTGTCTACTGTGGAGTTTTTCCGCTTCCTGGGGACCACCATCGCCCAGGACCTCAAGTGGGAGCTGAACATCACCTCCCTCATCAAGAAAGGACAGCTGAGGATGTACTTCCTGCGGCAGCTGAAGAAGTTCAAACTGCCAAAGGGTTAGAGTATTGAAGAGCTGGAGGGCAAAAAGCGCTCAGGAAAGTAGCGGCCACCCCTGAAAACACTGTAGAGCTGCAGCACGGCTTTTTTAATTGAACAGTTTCTATAAACGACACGTTTACAACACCTGACAACCGAAGTAAACAGAGTTATTAAAATACTTTTGTCTTTCACTAGAAACGGCAAAGTCCTTGCCGGTGTTACGGTTTGAAGAGTGACCATGTTATCTGATGACTTTCAGCTGAATGCATCAGTGGTTGTCGGCAGGCTTCTATAGCACAGTTCTGTGCAGAGCCGAACAGCTCACTAACGGCAAAAGCTACTGCTAGCAGTCAAGACATCGTATTGTCAGTAAGGCAGCCTGTGAACCTGCAACTACGTTGTGGCTCTACTCCAACTCTTCGGGCAGAGGTAGTTTGGACCCTGGATTGCTGCACTTTCTGATCTTAATCTATGTTAAGTCTGTTTAGTTTTTTACCTTCTTAGGTCCAGTTCAAGTAGGAGCTTTTGTTGTGACCAGATGACACTATGTAAGGCCATTGAGAGGGGTTAAATGCAACCAATGCATATCTTTTTCAGTAAATGTTATTCAAACCTTTATTTATTCTCAAAAGGACACTGAGGTTTCCCTCATTTCCAATGCTGTCGAGATAACAAGCACAGTAAAACGAGCAAAAACACAACACTCGGACTCAGTGACAAAAAACACTGAGATCCATTAAAAGCAGTTACAATTTGAAACAAAGTGGCTAGAAATCAAATTCCTAAACTCTGGAAGAGAGGGAAGAACTCGGATCTAGAGTTTGCTGGAGGGCGTTCCACGAGTTTCGGGCATCAAAAGAAAATGCTTTATGATTTACAGAGTTCAGTAAAAGCTCGAGGGACTTAAGAACGTATTAAAAGTACAGACACACATCACATATGAATGTGAGTATTAATAAAATGTTTTAATACATTCAAGTTCATTTGGTTAATTATTTCTAAACGAAAAAAATCAACAGCAATTTTACATTGTATCCTTCATACTTTTGCCTGTACGGCCTTGAAGTTGGCTTTGAATTTCATTCTAAGTGGTATTAAAAGGTCTTATATTTACCTTTGAGAACCTTGGGGGTACTCTGCGTAGCAGGAGAAGCTAACTGCTAAGCTGTTGTTATATCTGTGGTCTCCCACATTTTTAGAAATCGGTTTAGATTTGAGAATCCTCTAGTCTAGTGTGTAGCGAGCCTTACGCCTCATTCATACATACGTGCGCGCCGTGGTCTGTCTGCGCCACGGATTTGTTCCGTCGGACGCCGCGCGCCCATTCACACTGGATCCGTTTCTGGAATGTGCACCCATGATCAGCTGTACACACATCACGGGAGAACTACAAGATCACGCGAGAATAAAGAGAAAAACGTGCAGACAACATGTCTCTTTGTCTTTCTGAGGATTATTTGTTGTCCGTTTTGTGCCTGTTTTGACGTTACGATGATAAAGTGATGAAAAATACGATTGCGAGTCCGTATATTGTGTTTTATTTTGGAATTGACCGGATGCTCTGTGCGTTTCCTTGTCTGACTTCCTGTCTGGGTTGTGATATTCTGGCTAGCTTGACGCGTGTCTGCAGCGTAATCCTTCAAAAATAGACCTGCAGCGTATACGGAGCAGAGCGACGTGGTGCTGGTGGCACGCTCTGGAGACGGACCGCAGCGCCCGCTGTGAACGGACTGCAGCGCCCGCTGTGAACGGACTGCAGCGCCCGCTGTGAACGGACTGCAGCGCCCGCTGTGAACACAATGATTGACTAGAGTGGCGGCGAACTACGGAGTAGTGCGAACCTCTCACTATCTCTGATGGTGAGATAATGAGTCAGCACAGAGCGCTACAAGCCTTACCACACCTGGTCCCAATCAGGGCCAATCAGTCACACACAACCACACACACTTGTAAAAACCTTAAAGCTGCAATAATTGACTCTTTAGCCTTTTGGGATAACAATTAAACTGCATGCACACACAAAAAGTACCAGGAAATATCAATCCAGTTGCTCCTAATCCTAACATTTTCTAGTCATTTTTTCCAAACATTTCATGCACAAAAACTGTAATTTTCTTAGTATATCAGGTTCTTGGGTTTAAAGCTCTTTCCAACATTCGAGAGTTAACTGAGCACAGGTTATTACTCACTGCTGCACTACAGTTATCTCTCAAGGGGGAAAAAGCCCAGTGAACTTGGCAGTTCATTATTTAAAAATACTGTGAACTTGTGCCTGTGTTAGTGTGTTTTGTTGCATTTTGTGATGTTGTCCTCTCCATGTCCTCCAGTCTGCACGTTGAGTCAGTGAATCCCTTTGAAGTGTGTGGTAATGACGTTCTCACACACCTTTGAGAGCTGCGAGCTTCTGTAATGAAGCCTGACTCAGTCAGTCAGTCAGTAGTGAAGATGTCAGAGGGCAGAGAAAAATAGAAAGCAATTTACTACTTACACCAGACTGGACGCTTACAGCATCTGGACCGAGTGGACGACCAATTAGATAAAGTGCAGTTGTCGCCCAAAATTCCCTCAGGCCAGTCTCTCTCTTTCTCTCTCTAACATAATGGGAGATGAATGGAGCTTGTTCTAGATACAGAGCCAGAGAGAGTGAATGGAAGTCATTTATGTGCTGTTTTGCTCCCAGTGACGTACATTGTGTGGGTCGATTGGTAGACGGGGTGATGCAGAGTTGAGGCTGTCTCCCAGGGAGATTTGTCTGATGTTTCCTGGATTATTCTGTCCTCTCAGAGACAGTCTCACATCAGCAGAGCAGACAAAGGACAGCCGGTAGAATAACTTTGACAACTTTGAAGAGAATCTTTTAAAGAAATAAGTCACAAAACACATCATTTAAAGACCGTGTGTCCTGCAAAGTCACTATTTACAAGACTACAACTGGATTTCTGTTGACATTATTTTCCCATCATGCTTCTGGTGGAATTTCATCCAAAGTAAACAGAAGAAAATGACTCAGAAACAGCTTTGGGACACAGCTATGGTGTTTATTCAGTGGGTTGTTTTATGGGATTGAAGCTGTTACATTAGCAAGGCTAGCATAGCTATCCGACTGCTTGGAAGGCATTTTCTTCCCCCCTACTACAAACATTTTAAAGGTTCACTGTTCTAAAAAGTGTTTTGTATTATTTTGTTCAATCTTGATAAACTGTAGCCTGCATCAGGGGGGAAAGGCAATTGTAAGCATTTATGTTTGATTGCTAATGTGATCACATTGCTAAGCAATTACACCCCCAAAAACAATGACCTATCGCTAAGCCCCTTAGCGCACTCGGACAAACAATCAGCTTGCTGCCCAAACAAAGAACGGCAGCTGTCAGTGTCAGAGATAAATCTTTATTATATTACAACAAAACGACAGACATTACTCATAGGGTCAGCACTTTTTAAGACTCAATAGCATATTTACTCTAAGTCAGCCAGCCTTTACGGTCTTAAAACCTTTACAGATAAATTAATGTTAACAATTTTGAGTTGAGTGGGCTTTAACTAAAAACTTCGACATCAGTTAACACTGATGTTTGATTATTAATACTAAGACTAAGTTGAAAAGGTGATATGATGAGATAACATTATGAAGCTAAAGTTAGCCGTAATGTTAGCAGCGATTAGCTACCTTAAGGGGGTCAGCCCAATGGTCCCACAGCCCAATGGTCCCACATTTCTAAGATTTTTCTTAAATTTAGGGTTAGGGTAAGGGTAGGGGTACAGAAGACTCTAAAACATGAATAACGTTTGACAGGTTTGTCCTATGAACTCAGAATCAATGGTTATCATAAGATCATATCAAAAAGATATGTCAAAAACAACTTTCGACCAATCACATTCGAGCACTTCCCGACGTCGTACAGTCTCGTGGGTGATACCGTTAGAACCTGACAGGGTAAGGATAAGGCTGGGGTTGGGATTAGGGTTAGGGTAATGGGCTAAAACAGGATGTTGGTCATACCATTTAGGGGCATGGCCTTTCTATGAGCCCAGGGAACAACATATCTCAATCTCATTCCATTTGGACAAACTTTGTGTCACTTTGAGCTGTTGCTGTCCTGCAGTACACTCTGTGCTGTCCCAGTATACATCATCTTCCCAGTACACATCATCTATCCCCTCCCTGACACTTTTACTAAACAGAACCATAACTCGGGTTCTGAAGGTCACAGGGACATGGCAGAAATTTTCCTGCAATCCACTAGGCACAGGGAACAACATCCAAAGATGAGCCTGATTGGATAAAGTTCATTTTCGTGCTCCCATCTGATTACATTGGGATTCGCGTATCTGGTGCCGCTCGGCAACCTTTCAAAGGCTGTATCTCGGGTCCTGCCAATCTGTTTGGGAACAATTTTCCTGGAATCCCCTACCCCAATGTACAACATATCCGAAGCTCGTTCTGATCAGACAACCTTCATTTTTCTGCTCCCATCTGATAACATGGGGATCACTCATCTGGAAGCTGCCAGTATCCCGGGTTCCCAAAGTCCCACCGACCTGGGAGCAATTTTCCTTGAATCCGCTCATCCCTGGGAATAACATATTCGACTTTCAGCCTGATCTGACTAACTTCACTTTCGCACCCCCATCTGATTACATTGAGGATTGCCAAGCTGGGTGCTGAACGTCAACCTTTGAAGGGTCGTATCTCGGGTTCCCAAAGTCCAATCTGCATGGGAATCATTTTCCTGGAATCCCCCAACCCTCCTGTACAACATATCCCAAGCTGAGCAACATATCCCAAACTTCACTTTCGCACTCCCATCTGATTACATTGGGGGTCATGAATCTGAAGTGGAGAATTTTGTCCAGTGCACCAAGTAACTTTGTCAAAACATGTCATAAAAAGTATATACCAGTGGGCTCCTAATGGTCTGAAACGTGCTCCTAAGCCATTTCTGGGGGACTTTTTTTCGGTTACTAATCGGGTTCTATGAGTCGGTGTAACTCGGGTTCTGAAGGTCTTACAGTCATGAGACACACATATTTGGAATGATCTAAGCCCTGGGAACAACATATCTCAATCCCATTCCATTTGGAAAAACTTTGTGTCACTTTGAGCTGTTGCTGTCCTGCAGTACACTCTGTGCTGTCCCAGTATACATCATCTTCCCAGTACACATCATCTATCCCCTCCCTGACACTTTTACTAAACTGAACCGTTCTGTAAATTTCACTTCCAATTTGCAAAATAGTCCCAAACAAACAAAATATGCAATATGATCTACGAAAGTTCAGTTTAAATTGTCTTTTTAGTCTCTTTTTAATCCACAGAAAAAGAAGGAAGCCATCCGCTGACGAGGTCGTTCGCTCATCCAAAAAAAACTCAATCCATCCAAAAAAGTAACAAAAGTAATCCAACAAAGGTAGTCGATCGATCACTGGTCCTATACCAGAAGAAAAAAGAAGCAATCTCACCAGTATCTAGGAGGAAGAATAATCCGGACAGTCGGACCATCTAAGCCCCGCCATGCGTATCCCGTTGCGGGGGAGGAGATGCGGAGGGAATCTTCGGTCTATCTTTCAGACACTTTCAGCGATCTTTTCTTTCATTATACCACATTCCTATCATTCTATCTCCTATTGGTCAGTAAGGTCAGAATCAGATGCACAAGAGGGTAGATGTGTGCTTGTTGCCGAGCAGACTAAAACGTTGGGATAAAAAAAAAAAAAAAAACGAAAATTCTGCAAACCCGACCTGATTGAAGCCCGAGAGGGATTTCAAGAAATGACAGCCCGACCCGGCCCAAACCCGTCAGGGTCAGCCCAATTGGGTTAGACTAAAGAATCAAAGCTCTACCACAGGCAACAACACACATAAGGTCATTGTTCTTAACCATCAAAACAAGTGTTTTATTCTAAAAATATGACCAGACTTCCTGTCTGGTGTCTCTCTGAGTCATGACTGTCTACAATGAGTGAGAAGCTCGAGTCTCACTGGCTGTGTTGTTGTCGGAGCCGTGTTTACATGGACGGGACGGCCGGCCCCTCCCCTTGTGTATAAAAGCAGTTTTATTCAAGGACTAGAGAAAAGAAAAACATACCCACTGCTTATTTGAATGTCACGTTTAGATCACAGTCATTCTGCATCAATTTACACGCAATGTGAAGCTACAAGCTAACTAAAGTGTGCTAACATTAGCCTGCTAAAACAACAATCCAGGCTACAGGTGATTGCAGCTCGAGCAAAGGACAATTTAATCCGCGACTTGCACTTGACTCCTTGCAAACGCGAGGGGAGAGGGGTTGGAGGTGTGTGAAGATTTCATTAAAGGACATTGATAGATAGATAGACTTTATTTTGCATGGACATCACAGATACATTGGACGAACCAGATGCAGTGTTTAAGTGTTTTAGCATACAGTACATGCTAATTCTCAACACCTGTCCACAGGAGGCTTTTGAAGGGAGATTATTAAAGACAGGGAAAAACAATAAAGAGAAAATGACTAAGATAAAAAATGTGCAATATTACATTGATAAAAGCGCATCAATATATTCATTCAATTATACACATGAATTGTAGTGCAAAGGCAGCATGATACAACAATAGACCAGTCAGAGCTCTTCATGTGAGCACTGTTGATTTGATTTTAGCCAGTGTTTGAGTCCTCTGTTAAAAGCATTACTGTTGCTCTCTAGTTTTAAACTAGTGGGCAGAGAGCTCCAAAGTTTTGCCCCCTTTGCAGAGAAAGCAGACTGGCCAAGAGATGTCCTGTACATAGGGACAAGACAATCACCGCTGATGGAGGCTCGTGTGACTGCCCTACGAGAGCTCTGACGCCTCATAGCTAATTCAGAGAACAGTGAGGACACATGATTATTTACACATTTAAAAAAACAGTTTGAGATTACTAAAATTCATAAAATTGTCAAAGGTGAAAAGGTTGTGTTTTTTTTTACAATGCCACAATGATGCCCTCTTATAGGTTTCTCATGATGTGATGCAGTATGACAGATGCGAAAAAATCATTGCATGCATGTATAATTTGGCAGTTTGACATGACAAGTCCCTTCTAATGAAACGAAAACAATTCAGATTTGGTCTGACCTTCTTCATAATATACTTAACCTGACTGTCACATTTTAAATTCTTATCCATGATGATGCCTAGGTACTTGACTTCTTTCACTACTTCAATTCATTCTTAATCTCAAATACATCCTTAACAGGTCTGTTACGTATGGAGAAACACATGGCAACAGTTTTCGTAACATTAATAGTTAAATGAGAAACACTATGATGCCTGTGTTAAGTGCTCACCTGCTAAGCTAGGTGTTTTATAATACCATTGAATGAATTATCCTTGTCCTTCTCCCTAGTCTCCACTTCCACATTTGTATACAATATGCTGTGCTTGATTAATTTCCCCAAAATTGAGTCTGACATATTGAGGACCTCCAAATAACCTTGGGATATGTCTCTGGGTTTGAATATTGCTTGCCAGGTGTCCAAGCACTTCACATGAATATATTAAATCCTAAATTAAAATTCCATTTAAATTAATTATTCTCAACTGATGTGTTCTTCTGATAAATGTGTGTGTGGAGTCCATCCACCCTTTTTTAATTTTGGCCTCTGGTCTCTGTTCCTTTCTCAGTTTTTCTTGAGCTTGGAGAGCATCTGATGGGCTGAACTGGCATTTGGGGTAATGGAAAAGAAATCACAGAAACACTTCCAGCATGGACACATGTGATTTGCAGCTCTCTAATCGTTCGGATAGTTTCAGTTTTCAGCGTACGTGAGTGGAGATTGAATCACTCCATTTTCCCACAAAGTCAGACCTCTGCTCTACATTTTTCAAATTGCTCTCTCTCTCACACACACCCCCTCCCCTCCGTCCATCTGTTTCTAATCAACACTCACTGCCAAGACCGAGATACATTTCTCCCCCAGGAGCGAACTCACACGCTGAGAGAAATTGCGAAGGAGTCTGTAAAGTGGACATTAAGAGTAACGGGATCTCACAGGAGAGCTGCATCTACGAAACAGCCATTATTGTTTATACATGGTGTTAATAATTCTTATAATACCAAGAAATGTATTTAAATGGTAACTCATGTGGATGCTTACATGAATTCGGTCATGCATCTTAAATATTTAAAACCACAATAAAGGGGTGCTTAAATCTCAGAACACCCTGACATTAAAACCCTCAAACCCTGAAGGCCTAAGAGTTTTTTATGAATCTGTATCTGTCTCATTATTAGTCGCCTTTGACACTGCAGAAGTGTGGACACATCATATTTTAAATATGATACAGCTGGAACCAACAATAAAACGGCTTGCTTTGTCTTTTAGGATGTTATAATGTGTCCGTCAGCCAGCACACTAACCACCAATCCCCACATACTCCGTCGGCCCTGCAGAACTGTATCTGTTTCTGGAACAAGCCATGATCAGCTGTACACACATCACAGGAGAACTACAAGATAATGCGAGGAAAAACAAAAACGTGCAAACAACATGCTGCTTTGTCTTTCTGAGGAGGATTTGTTGTTCATTCGGTGCCTCTTTTGACGTAATGTTGATTAAGTGAAGAAAAATACGATCGCGAGTCTGTATATTGTGTTTTATTTTGAAATTGACCAGACACTGTGGGTTTCCTTGTCTGACTTCCTGTCCGGGTTCTCATATTCTGTCCAGCTTAACGCGTGCTTGCAGCGTACTCCGTCGAAAATAGACTTGCAGCGTATTTGAAATGGAGCAAGCGTAGTGGCGCTGGTGGTACGCTTATTTATTTTTTTACCAAAGACTGTATATAAGAAGTGGACATCATGGCCAAAACAACAGTTTTGAAGTGGCCTCATCATAATGTTTTATTAAGCCATCAGTGAAGAAGCAGAGTTGAGTTTTCAGGCTTCCCCAACTCCAAGGTGCATGGAGAGTGAGAGATAGTAACCAGTGGCTGGCTTCAACACTTCACTAGAAGAATGGAGAGTGGTGGTTTAACAAAATCAACATGATTACTTAAAGATCCCACATTATCCTGATGTTCACCTTCCATGTTGTCAGTGGCTACGTTTACATGCACACCATATTCCTGTATTAATCGGAATAATGACAATATTCCGATTGCGTAGGAGTCATGTAAACACCTTATTCCAATTGTCATAACCCGATTAAGCTCATATTCCGATTATTAAAAACCCGAATAAGACCCCTGGCATATGCCTGTATCAACCCGAATATTGGGTCATGTAAACGCGTTAGTCGGAATATGCTCCTGAATATGCTACTTCAAGGATTTTGTTATACAAGTAGCGTATGTCTGTCTGTGAAGGAGCTCAGTGCGCATGTGTGTGGGTGGTGGAGCGAGTGAGGAGAGAGAGAAAACGAGTGTGTGTGTTCTGCAGATGTGCAGAGAGGCGCGTTATGATGCCGGGGACCGGAGCAGAATTAGGCAGAGAAACGTTAAGCTCAATGGTACTGTTATACAAGTTCTGTGTGTGCGAAATAAACGCCCCGACACCTCAAGCTACCAGCCGGACTCTCCGTGTCTGTTTTACAAGTTGCTGCACCCCAGTCAAAGAGACGGGGTTAGCCCCGAAGTTGAGAGATACTTCGGCCCTGGAGCAGACAAATAAGTCTCCCCTGTGCGCTCTGACCACGGTCGGAACGCCGAAGCAGGACAGGTTAACAATTTGTTTACGCCCCTAGATGACGTCTTGTCATGACGCTACTACTACTACTACGGTTTATTCGGAATATGCTGATTAACATGTAAACAGGAATATTCCAGTAGCTCAGCACTCTACGGAGCATGTAAACACCTTTTTCGGAATATTGCCTTAAACAGAATATGGACCTTAATCGGAATATGGTGTGCATGTAAACGTAGTCAGTCTTTAAAACCCTTCTTTTAGCCACTGCCTGAAACGGTTTGTTTCAGCTGCTGTCTCTTTAAGGCCCCCTCCCCACGTGCCCACTTTCTTCTGATTGGCTAGCTCTCTGGAAGCCTTCAGTGGTGCAGAACGCTGCAGGGCTGCCAGGGGAGCAGCTTATGTAGGGGCTTGAAGCCATCTCGTGGACAAATCAAAGCTGTCCCTTCAGCCAACGTTTCCCCTCCTCCCCCACCCCTCCCTTAGTGTTCTGACCAAGTGCAGTTTGTCTACCACTGATCCCCATTCAGATACGCAGCACAAAATTGATTTGCCTCTTCTGCTTGTAGGGTGTAGTGGAGAGACGTGCAGAGGCAGCCTCCTTTGCAACTTGATTGACTGTTCCTACCTCGATTTTTTAATTTCTGATTCAGTAATCTTTATAATTTAACATCGCTTCATTAAATCTGTCCAGGAATGAACAAATCAACACGAGCAGGCGGGAAATACCAGACACAAACTTTTATTGATCCCAGAGGCAAACTGTCACACCTCCCCCGCCTGTCAGTCATGTCAGCTATATGCACCTTATTGTGAATGACTCTTATCCTGCATAAAATCAAAAGGGATATGTTATCCAAAGAAAATCTCCCCCCGTACAGTGTGCGCCGATCGGTACATGAGCTAATCAGACCTTTTTATTTTATTTTACCAGGCTGTAAACATGTTCATTTATGCTGTAAAAACAGCCTTTTGAATGGGTGTGTATGTGACTTCCCATGCTTCTGCAGCCAGCCTCAAGTGGACACTCGAGGAACTGCAGGATTTTGTACTTCGGCATCAGTTTCCCCGAAAAAGTGGGCGTTCACTTTTAAGCTCTATTAATACATAATTAACTATGATGCATATTTATCTAAAAAATTTGTTGCACATGCTTCTGTGTGTCTTTAGGTACAATCATGTTAACATGAGATTATAGTATTTGTCCAAAAACGTCATTAGGTTTCTCTAAGAGGCACTAACAATATGAAAGCAGCAGAGATATAAGGTTAACCACATGATTCTTTACAAATTAGAAAAGGTGTTATTTTGTGGAAGCTGAACTTTCGCTGTGTCCACAGAGCTGTAAGAGCTTCCAGTCAGTGAGGAGGTGTTTGTTGTGATAGAGGTCATAGTTTTCTCTGGTATGTGTGGAGTGTAAGGAGACACCGAGGCTGAGGGGAGAGGGATGACCTGCTGGACCCTCTGACCTCTCGGCCCTCTCAGCAGAGGCTGCTGTGCCTCTCTCCTACTGCCCTGAGCTGGAGCTGATTCTCAGCTACACAACATGCAGAAAGTGGAAGCATCCAGCTTTAAGAGCAAGTAATAAAATAGCATCTTAATGAGAATGTCATGATATCATTTATAGTTAAATGATGGCCAAAACTAAGATGAAAAAAAAGACACATTTTAAATATGACTAGTGCAGTTTCCCCTCCTGTCTCATTTATGGATTTTGTCAAGTTTTTTTTTTTTTTTGCAATTCTCTTTTTATTGAGACAGACTTAAAAACATACATACATGACATGTAAGCAAAGCATCTTTACATGCTATCAAGCCTGTTGTCCCCTTTTTTTTTATATGAAAGAAAAAAAACAAAAACAAAATGGAGCTCTTAACCCTGAGTGTTTACCTGATTACTGAGTCACTTACAGAATGCTCTACTTAGAACAATATACGATATACAGTGAGCAAATTCACAAGTGAGTGTACAATCCTCTTTTCATTTTCCCTGAAATCACACATGAACAACCTCACCTCAACCCCAGTAATGTAAAAAATGCACTGTGCCTCCTATATGAAAAAAACAAAAACAAAAATAGAAAACAGAACTTGAAAATAAAATACCAAAAGTGTAGCGGGGAATCAGGGGTAAACTCTTAAAATCTGATTTTGTCAAGTTTTGTTGTGTAAGGTCGCAAAAGTCGGCTCAGGGGTTCAAACTCTCATCCAAAAGTTCATTTCCATTCAGTTGACTCATTTTTGACGTACATACCATGCTAACGTTTGTATTTATTTAAACTCAAACATTCATTGGATTATTTAAGTTAGCTACATGACTGAGCACACATTTATACTAATTTAACCCAAAGCATCTTCTTTTCCCTCAGCGTCTTTTCCGTCATACTTTTTGTGCCTAAACTTAACGTAGCTGCTTCATGACTCTTACCAAGTTTGATGATTGTTGCACTTCTATAACTGATACCAATCAGTAAGATATCTACTGACTGAAATGATAAAGACCTTACTATATGATCAGACATTAAGGAAACATGCTATGTTGAAGTGCTGGCTTCTCTGACAACAATGCAGCAGCCAGTATGTCCTCCTTCTAAGTTTAGATTCTGGTCCTGAATGGTCTGGATTTGTTTGGACCAGAGAAGGTAGGCGGTTTTAAGGCGCCCCCACACGGCCGTTTTGGACGCCCCTCAGTTTGTCAGATATGAGACCAGTTATCAGGTCAAACCAACAGGTGTTGCAGCGATGGAAGCGAGCAAGAGAACTGGTTCAGATAGAAGTGATTGTACCCGACCTATATGAATGAATGACTTTATTTCTAACCAAGAATTAAAATGAGATAATAAAAACAAAGTAACAGTGTCCGAAAAGGAAGAAGTAAAACTTATATACACCTACCCCTATGTCACAATTCTTCTATAAATGTATAAATTATTCCGACCTAAAAAGCCTCTGCATGTTTCTAATAAGCTCCACGAGCAGAAACGTGCTCAAGGATCAATATTGGAGAAGCAGAGTTTGCACATTTTAAAGCTTATAGCCATAGTCAAACCTGACGTATTTGAAATGTTGTGATATGATAAAATAAAATATCCATTTCTTTTTGGAAATAATGTCAGAAAAATGAACTAGGAGTGGGATTAGCTCTGTGGTTTTTGCAAAGCGCTGCTGTCCTGTAATGAGTAGATCTTATGACACTCGCCCTGCAGCACTACGGATAGATTTCTCCCTGTTGCTTTTGGCTCAGAGGGCAGTGTTGCACCGTGCCATGCCTGCTGTATCGCTCAGCTGCCAAACCCTGCAGTGGCCTGGGATCATATGACTGGCCTTATCTGAATAGGTTGGCAAAGAAGACCACCCAACAAACCTGCCCTTAGATAAGTTAAGAATACAGTGCTTCAGCTGACACCTCCTCCATCCACTGAATACGTCCCTGGCATCTGAGTGATCGCTGGTGTTTACACCAATCATGTGCTGAGAATACCAATGGTGCAATGGTGCAAACACAGAGAGGGAAAAGTCCTTTCTATCTGAGTGAGCTGGTGAAGTAAACAGAGTGTGGTTCAGCAGTCAAACATCAGCCCTTTTTTTGTGGTTACTGCTGCTCCTGTGCCACTTCCAGTTGCATGAAAGTGTTTTATAAAGGACTCAAACTCACACTCACTGGACTCAAACGGGCATAAATGAAGTCTAAAGTTACTACCGAGGCTGCAATTACCTTTGTTATGGCACCACAGGGTTTTCATGAGCAGGTAATAAGAGGGTAAGGAGCAAAAGACTGTTAGTGAATGTGGCCTCTTTGTTTGGAAAGTGAGGCAAACATAGGAAAGCTTTAAACCTGCTTTCTTTTCTAACACCCAGCGGGGGAAGAATCCATTGGACGTAAAAGAAGCCTGTTTTTAAAGAAGTCTTTAGCTACGTCAGTATTTTGTCAATGTAAGTCAATGGTTTCAGCCCAATCCATTAAGAATTTTCTTTATAACATTAGGTTTAGTAACATTGAACGGCCGTGGCTCAGTGGTAGAGTCGGTCGTCTCTCAACTGCGAGGTCGAGGGTTCGATCCCCAGCTCCTGCAGCTACATGTCCGATGTGTCCTTTGGCAAGACACTCAACCCCAAGTTGCTCCCGCTGCTGTTAGTTATTACTTATCAACACTTTAAATAGCAGCCTCTACCATCAGTGTGTGAATGTGTAGGTGTGACCTGCGGTGAAAAAGTGTTTTCAGTAGTCAGAAGACTAAAAAAGAACTACAGTAAACAAGCTCAAGTCCATTCACCATTGAACATGTTAGTTATGTTAGCTAGTTCTGTTGCAACTGTATATGTTTTACAGGTCAAGCTGAACAGAGCAGGTTGACGCGGACAGGAAGTCATACACAGGAACACATAGAGTATCCGGTCAATTTCAAAATAAAACACCATGTACGGACTAGTGATAGTATTTCCAATCACTTCATCAACATTACGTCAAAACAGGCACCGAATAAACAAAGTATCCTGCCGATTTCATGTTTTTCTTTTTATTCCGGCGTGGTCTTGTAGTTCTCCTGGGAATCCAGATGTTTGGGGCTGCGCTCCACCTGCGCAACCCTTTAGAAACGCATTCCAGGAGGGTATGGCGTGCACCGGCAGAGAGAGCAAAAACCACAGCGGAGACAGAAGAGAGGGAAGAGTGGAAAACACATATTTAAGATTCGCTCCACTTCAATGGATATGCGAAAAACTGACAACATGTTTGCATTCAGAATAATGAATATAAATATTTGTTGTTGTTTTGCACTCTTACATGATGAGACATCTTTAACTTCCTCAAAATGATGACTAATTGACTGATTTATTCATTGAAGCATCTCAGGCTTCTTTGTTTTTCTTGTAATACCTCAAACTAAGATGTTTATCGAGACTTGTCAGGGAAATGTGGCTCATAAAGATTGTAATAAAATATTTTTGACTAGAACTATGGTAAATACTCTAACGCTTAGACATGAGTTTTTGAAGTGTAAACTGTTATGTGGAAGTCATCTCTGCCATACATAACTGGAAAGTGACAACCTGTTTATTAGTCACTTGAGACATATAACTTCCACATAGTGCTACGAGCTATAGCATGACATATAACTGGGACGTTTTTGGAACTGCTTACAACACGGTCTTTGTGGAGGAGACACAACTGTGTTTGGACGAGTGGCATGTCTGCTCAGAGACACTTGTTTCAGCACGTGCTGCCTTACAGTGTCCATCTGAGGAGGAACTGCTGTTTTTTAGTTTCAGACAATACCTCCATTGTGTTGGAAAGTGTCACACTCAGGCTCTTCCTGTTAGGAGACTCACACAGTATCGATAAATTTAGCACATTTTGAAGGTCTGACCTTGGAAAACAAACAGAAAGCTCATGTCTGGGGCTGTGAGGAGGAGCTGGATATCAGAGCAGCTGTTTCTTTTCCGCCTGCCGAGTGTGGAGTGAGTGCTGAAGTTAAGACCCTCTGCCCACCCTGGCCGAACAGAGGGGGAAGGGGGAGAGCAGGGAGGGAGGGAGGGAGGGGTGCTGCCTGTTGAGCCCAAGGTGAAAGGGTGCCACAGTCCTGCAAATGGATACGGGGAGCACTCAATGTGACTCTGCCAGTAAGAGGGAGAGAGGGGGGAGAGGCCTTAGTTTGGATGGGTGCACTGTCTGCTCAGAGCCTGCCTTCTGCTCAAGAGACAGAAGCCCTCTGTAGCTCATTTGCCCCTCTGTCTGCCCTTCTTTCTCTCTTCTCCTCTCCCTCTTTCTCTTTTTTTCCAGCCTTCCCATCTGTATGTGATTTAGGCGCAGGCTCAGGGGAGAGGCAGGCCCGCTAGGGGAGAGGAATCAGCTCAGGGAGGGAGGGAGGGAGGGAGGGAGAGAAAGAGGGAGGAAGTCCACACCAAGTTTGTTTTACAGGACTCAACCCCGGGCCAGGACTATAGGCGTACAGCACTGCATCTGGAGGTCGGAGCAGTGGAAAAGTGAAGCCAACGAGTGCAGCCGAGCAAGAGGAGCTGCCCGGAGACGCTGACAGGAGCACAGACAGAGAGAGAGGGATCATTGCTCCACTGGGCAAACACACAAATATGGCTGCTAGATCTCTGTCCTGCCTCTGCCTTCTCGGCATCCTCTCAGGGATCGTTTCTACAGCTTCTGCTGCCAGGCTTGGGGAGCAGCAACAGACTGAGCTCATAGTAAGACTGATTTGGTTTTTTAACTCTTGGTTTATAAACTGTGTGCTATCACAGCGTTGTTGTTGTTGTTGTGACTTTTCAAAGTTTCTGTCTCATCTACAAACTGACGTGTACTCTGCGTAAAGAAGCTGAAGATCATGAACACAGTGTTGAGGATGAAGCAGGTTTGTGAGTGTTAGTTCTGCTTGTCCTCTGAGGACCTGTTTGTGTCTGTCTGGACTCTACAAAGGTCCAGCTTTGTGTTCATTATTGTGTGTGTTTGTGTCATCAGAGGAACCCCAGGGCTAAAGCTCACATGGGCTCTGAGTTACTGTCTCCAGTGCTGTCATGCCCCTCCCGCCCCTCCCTGACAGTCCTCTAATGGAAACCAGCTGCCAAATGTTGAGCAACACCCCAGAGAGTGAGAGAACACAATAAGCAGGGAGGGCATGAGAAGGGCTGCTGCCCAATGTTCCCTTGGCGTAGTGTACCTCCCAAAGGGTAGAGAAGCAGAGGCCAAACTTTAAAACTGAGCTGACAGTCATTGAAAACATTTGCACCATTTTTCTTTGTACTGTAATGTTCCACCATATACAGATGTTGGTTTACAATCACTTTGGTTGGAGAGAAGTTGTAGGGGCGGCTGTGGCTCAGTGCTAGAGTCGATCGTCTCTCAACCTGAAGATCATTATGGGGTTTGTCCCCAGCTGCCACATGTTTCCATGTGTGTTGGGAGGCTTCAGCGATGGCGTGTGTATGTGTATGAATGGGATGAGATAATACTGAAGGACACTTTACATAGCAGCCTCTACCATCAGTTGTGAAAAAGTGCTTTGAGTAGTTGGCAGCAAACAAACTCTGATTTTTTATGCTAGCGTTAGCTAGTTCCAAGACACACTTTTAAAGTTGTTCATTAATGTTTGTGGGTTGAAAGTGTTTCAGCAGGTCAGTGAATTAGTTTAGTAGATGTTTGAAATTCTTACAGCTGAGGCTTGTGTTTACTTTAGCGTGGGCTGTGAGATGACGCTAATGGGAGGATTTGGTGTATCAAAGATGTTAGAAGGCGCAGGCGGCTGTGGCGTCTCTCATCTCTCATCAGCTCCTGCAGCCACATGTCCGATTGGTCCTATTGACAAGAATCTCGTAAAACCTACATGGACTAACACAGCCACCACTACATGATTACATCAAACAGAAAGCTAACAGTGACTCTTCAACTAGAACCACAAGAGCCACTGGAGCCACTGCAAGGTTCCCCTCAGACGATCCACGTTTGGTCCAAATGTTTCTCTCATTCAAAGGGAGCACATTATGGAACAGCTTACCACTTTCAAGGGTCATCTGAAGCTGTGGCTCAGAACAAACCAGATCTGTGACCATGTCTAAAAATCCATTTGTAATTATGCCTACATACATACATCTACATAGCTAACCCAGCAGTGAAAAACTGCGTACACAAACACATCTATGTCCTCTGTGCAATAGTATGTGCATACTTACCCGGTACAATAGGGCGATGTACAATCACAGCAGCACTTAAAGGTAGAGATGGCGCCGATCCGATCTTATATCAGTATCAGGTCCGATATTGAAGTAATTTACGTATCGGATATCGGACTGACAAGAGCTCCTTCTTTACCTCCCGTATCAGAAACTTTGACTCTGAAGGTCACGGTATCCTGGTTTGTTTTGACCAACATGGCACAGCAACTCTGCTTTAATGTGTCTCTGTCAGCTAACGTGAAGTTTATGTTGCTGTTTGGTTTTTGCCAGAGCTGGCTATGAAAATGTTCATTTACGTGATAAAAAAAACAACACCAGAGAAATTACATAATGTAGAAATAGCAATGAAAGTTCTGACCTTTTAATAATCATTGCAATCTCTTGCAACAGCAATGCAAAAGCAACCATGGGCTCAGACAGGATTGAAAGAAAATGACAACAGTTTGTTAGCATTGGGTCTTAAATGAAATACTTGTTTCACCACATGGGAGAAAGTCTCCTCTTAGTGTGTGGTATAAAGGAGAATATAAAGGATCCTAAAATACAACAGAAAGAGAGATGAGGGCCCATATACTGTACCACTGCAGCTAATGCAGAACGTTTCAAGATCACATGGGAATGTCATATATTTCTACATCTTAGTAAACATTGTTGTACATGTTAATGTTCAGTAATGTGCACAGTGTCTATTTAAAATTTAAAAATCAATAAAACCACCCCACGTGAAAAATACCAAACTAACCCTTTAATGTGAGCTAGAAGAACAGGGTGTGGTTGTTGCACTGTGGGGAATGTTAGACATCGTCTCTGTGGGAGACTGAAGTTCATATCCTGTCAAATAACTGCACCCTTCTGCTACCTCTCCCCCAGTAGTACCTCTACATGCCTTTTTGACATTCTGTCTCCAAACTTAACATTAACTTTGTTGCTCGCAAAGATTCTCAGAGAGAAAGAATTTAAAAAACAGAAGCATTGGATATAAAAGAGTTTTAGTCACTGATGATGCTGACGTTGTTTGAGAAACATGGGCCACCGCCATTATCTCTATTGAAGCTAAATGGATCTCAATGCTTTATTTGAGAGATTATCACTTTTATTGAAAGGTTGTTTAAAACTGTCTCGTGCCTGCTGTGCGCTCGGCTAACGATGAGGGTGAGACTCCTCGTGATTGGACAGATGATGATGATCAGCTGATGAAACAGCTGAGTGACCGATTACAGCCCTTAGACGATGACAGCATGACGTGTGAGTTTGCATCCAGTGAAAGGGATGAATGAGAAATAATCAACAACTGTGACTCTGACTGAACTTATTCTAGAGCGTACACCGAGACGTCAGGCCAAAGATAAACTACTGAAAACTTTTACTTTTACAACTGCGGCTGTCATCATGTGGACGCTTTGATGCTTTTCAGCTTGATTTGTGTCCATTAGCCATGAGAACTGAACTGGAAGGCCGTGAATCTTAGTAACTGAGATGTAAGTGGACATACAGCGACTTTGAAAACTGATCGGTTAAAGGAAACATCCTGGGAAAATAGTCATAGGTCAAAAAAGTAAGAGTATGTGGAATTATTGAATCCCCCAACTTGGCAACGAAAACCCAGCATATCTAAATAACGCCCTCATCATTTATTTTATAATGTACATGTTTATTTCTCAAAGTCTTAGTTCTTTTAGTTTAGAGGTCTCCGGAGAGGAGGCCTCGCCCCTGCAGCCAGACTGTCTGAGTTGGGATGAGTTTCTCATGACCCGGGATGTGTGCAGTCCTGAGGATGTTCAGAGGAGTTAGCATGACTAAATCCAGTGTCTGAACGCCCCCACCCCCCCTCCCTCCCCTCCCTCTTCAAGGTCAATATAAGTACAGCAGGCAGCTCCAGTTGGGAAAGAAAAGCGGAAATGAGACTCAACCTTCAAGCTTTAACATTTAATCCACTTAATGCTCCCACTCTGGGAAAACTCTGTCAGCGGGCAGATGTACGTACAAACACGGAGCCCAGCGTATATAGGACCAATCCTATTTCAAACTTATCTCTATAAAACAACACTCAAGGGGTTCAACGGTCTGTCACAGAGGCTTCCCACCCCCACACACCCTGCAGAGAGAGGGCATGCTTACAGTTTCAAAGCCACATGAGCAGAGAGTGTGTTGACTTTGGATAGCACTCATCTGTGCAGCCAAATCCTGTTTTTGTGCTTCGATACCAGCAGCGTTTGTTCTGCTCTGTGTCGCAGAGATACACAGCCTTAAACCTTTGACCCCTGTTAGCATTCAATCCATAAAGAGGAAATAAACGTATGTAGTGGTTAGACAGCAGAGCACTGGCAGAGGAAGCTTCACATGCAAACAGAGAGAGGCGATATCACATGTTGAATGTCATCTTTGTTCGGCTCTGTGGTGGGCACAGTGGGAGGGCTGCAGAAATAGCTCACATTACTGAGTGTGCTCGTAGTTGGCAGGAGGGGGAAAATGTCAATTGGTTTAATTTGCATGAAAGTTAGAGATGTAGAACAGTAACCGTCGTGTCTGAAATTCATTCTTAATCGCTCTGTGTCACGAATAGAGGATAACCCCGAGGAGATAATTTTCTGAAACGCAGAAACACAAATGTACATTTAAAGGTTAATTGAAAGCCTTTTTTCACAAACTGCTCTTTAAATCCGCCTTGGAAACCATCCCTGTCTGATTGGAGGGGCTGATCTAAGGAGTCAGGACATGACGTAAAATAACAACCAGGAAGTGGCGGATGAATGGTGCGTTTCATATACCTCGGATCTCAGAGCTGGGAATGATATCACACCCGAGTTATCCCGGTTCCAGTTGCAAGCTGGTTAGTGGTTGGCTGTGGCTCTAGTGTCTGTTGTCTCTCATCTAGAAGGTCGGGGTTCGATCCCCAGCTCCTACAGCAACATGTCCGATGTGTCCTTGGGCAAGACGCTTAACCCTGCTCCCGCTGCTTTGGTGGTAGCCTATGAATGTGTATGAATAGGATTAGTTACTCTGATGGACTCTTTACACAGCAGCCTCTACTATCAGTGTGTGAATGTGTAGGTGTGACCTGCGGTGTAAAAGAGCTTTGAGTCGTCAGAAAGGAACTAAACAAGCTCAAGTCCATTTAACATTTAGTATTTACAAGCAACATGGACGCCTCCAGGAGTGCCTTTCTTTTGTTAGCTAATACCAGACGATAACGACACACTACATGATAGTTTGTGCGTGAATATAACATTAAAACAGATAGAACTTGCACGATCGTATGTAGGTGTGATTGATTTAATTACACAAAAAGAGGACTAAGCTGCTAATAAGCACAATAGTATTATCTTAAACGTTACTGTTGATGCACGTAGCAGCCATTTTGGATTTTAACTCGGACTACTGAAGGTTCTCCGAGTTTCAGAGTGAGAATTCCGACTTCAGGGGGGCGTTCCCAATGACGTATCAGCAGAGCGCTGCTTGTCAACAGGAAAGGCAGGCAACTGCTTGGGGCCCCTGACCAGTGTGACACTGCGCATCAGACCGGTAACAAGGAGTTAGCTTGGGACGCACCAGAAGCAACAGAGTCCAACACTATGATGACGATTACTGCCTTTTATATCAGCGCTAGTTGTAATCACGGCATCAACAAAAGAACCGAGACCATAATGAACCTGTTTCCAAATTGTTGCACACTGAATGTTAATCTCATTTATTTTTATAATTCGTACATTTTACTTTTTTTTTACTGATTTGAGTATTTTTGATGTCTTGTTTTAGCAGCCTAAATATTCTTTCTCCAGTTTTTACATGTTGCGTCTTGATGTGATTGCAGCTGCTGTAAAGTCCTGCAAAGAATTAACAACGTATCTATTTATCATTGTTACGCGGGTAGCCTGATAAAAAAAATCATCACCCCGTCCTACTCGCCTGTGGTGAATCGTCCTGAATATTTCCTGATGTGTCCTCACGTCTGCATTATCTAGATGTGATAGTCCGACTTTGAGAAATTCGATATAGTACCATTTCAGGTGGACTTACATGTGAACATCTGTTTTAAAAGATGTAAACATGTACAGAAACGATCCCAAGGAACCTACAAGACATGAGAGCTCAGGAGCTCCCAGGTACATATGTGGTTAGTAGTGTTAGCAGTGAGGGATGTTAAAAAATAACAGGTGGAAAAACAAGCAGTTAATAGCACTTTCTTGGTAATAAGAGTTGAAAAACGGAGTAAAGCAGAACTCATGAGGCCGTGTGTTTTTAAGTGATAAAGTCGAGCAGTGTGGACGATGTTTAGAGATGTTCAGACCACGTCCTGACCCTAGCTTCACCCTAATTAGAGTTTTATCTGTTCTCAGTCCTGGAAAGAAAACACATTTCCTGATATTTGAACTGTTGCTTTTAGTCCCGATGATTAATTTATAAATGCAATTCATGAGGACAACAAGTCATCTAAACATGGTAAGTAGAGAAAATAAAGATAAATGTTAATCCGCGAGCCGCTGAAATGCATACTCATGATGCATTCCTCAGATTCTAAGGTCATTAAAGACCGACCCCGAGACTACCTCCACCATCCAACCCCCTCTGTGTATGCACACTGCAGCTGTCTGAAGCATCGCAAACTGTCACACTGCTTAAAGGTTTGAACCATTTCTAAACTCTTTTAAGTGGATTTACAAATGGTAAATAACGTCGCACCGTTTTATTTCACCATAAACGTTCTGTTTACAACAAGTCAGAACAGCTGGGAATACCATCTGTGCTCAGAACTTTACTCTTTTAACCCCATTAGCATCATCAGCTGTATTTTCCAGGATGTTTACATGGAGGCCTGACACATTGAGTGTTTATGTGGTAATGTTGGATGAGTGTATATGTTGAGTGTGGGTCGGTGAGAGCTGCAGGGAAAAGATCTCTGCAGGAAGAATGAGTGCTGCTGTTCACAGGATGTTTCACATGATCTGCCTGCAGAAGCTTGTCTTTGTGTCTCAGTCCATCTGTGAATAAATCAAAGGAAAATGTGAATCATAAGAGAGGATACAGCTCTGTGTGTCCGTCTGTCTGAGGAATGTCCTGGAGATTGTGAATGCGTAGCATTAATGTCCAGTCGACTGAGCGGAGCGTGGAGGTCAATGTGGACTTCTTAAAGACTGCAGCTTTTGTCCGCCTCACTGAATGCTGCTGCATCGAATGTTCAAAGACGCTCAAAGGGCAGTTCAAAGGCCATTTTGTGCGTGTGTGTGAGTGCGTGTGTGTGAGTGCGTGTGTGTGTGTGTAGTGTTAGTAGCAGGATGGTAGGGGAATTACACCATCCTGAGAAACTGTGGTGAACAAACATCAGACAGGAAGCAGCTTTTAAAATGACGTTGTGTTGAAAGGAGGGAGCTGCGGCGATGCAGAAAATGGTCACTTGGTTTAGGTCAAAGCCTGTTGTTGTGTTGTTTTTCTTGTGTAACAAGAATGAATGTAATGAATATAAACTATAAACAAGTAAACTTGCTGATTTGAAACTTGACGTACAGACGACAAGTTAAAGTTGTTAAACTACAAACCTGGGTGGAGCTCTTGGTAATTAAACTACAGCTACTAAGAGAAGCGCCTCACACTGCTGGTAAAGATACCTTTACCAGATATGAGACCCTCTAGTAAGCTCTAATAAAAACACATTCTGGAAAGAATAAATGGATATATCTGCATCACGATGCAAAACCCCACGTACATTTTCAGTATTTCCTTAAAAAGATTATAGGAATGATTTACATCAGTGTTTTGCATATAAGGGGATTTAGACATTTTCATCCATCCATCATCTATACTGCTTTTCCTGTTCAGGGTCGCGGGGGGCTGGTTCTGATCCCAGCCGTCATTGTGCAAGAGGCGGGGTACACCCTGGACTGTTCACCAGTCAATCACAGGCCGGACATTTAGAGACACACGACCAGCCACACTCACATTCACACCTACGAGGAATTAAGAGTCATCAATGAACCTAACGAGCATGTCTTTGGACTCTGGGAGGAAGCTGGAGTACAAAAGAACATGCAAACTCTCCAGTCCAGGGTGTACACCACCTCTTGGTTCAAGCCCCCCGTGACCCCGAAAGGGAAAATCAATATAGATAATGGATGGATGGAGGACAGTGGATAGAGTCAGGAATCAAGGAGAGAGAGAGAGAGAGAGAGAGAGAGAGAGTGGGGAATGACATGCAGAGAAGGAGCCAAAGGTGGGATTTGAACCTTGGCGGCCTGCTTTTGAGGACTGTAGCCTCTGTACATAGGGGGCAAGAACCACTAGGCTATGAGCGCTCCAAAGGGGGTAGACACTTGAAAAGAATCTTGCTGCTGTATTTGTGTCTCAAGCTTTCTTCAAACTCCACTCTTAAAAGAAAATGTCCTCTTTGTGTTGATACGAACAAGACAGAACTGTTGGAGGCTCGTGCTACTGTTTAACTCTTTAACTTTGTGTGTTTTTCTGTTTCCGTCTCAGGTGTGTGCAAAGGGATTCTTCTTGAGCGAACAGAATATATGCTTATCATGTAACTGCAAAGGCCACGCCGACTACTGTGAAGACATCACCGGTGTTTGTATAGTAAGTGAACTATTAACTACAAGGTCATGACGATAAAAAACAGGTTATTTTCCTTCTTCTCATTGGTACATTGTCTCTTTCAGAACTGCAGGGACCACAGCACGGGGGATTTCTGTGAGATGTGTGAGGACGGCTACATGCTGGCCCCCAGCCTCAACGGACGCCACACCTGTCGACCCTGCGCCTGCCCCCTCTCCGTCCCCTCCAATAAGTAAGTCGGTCTGTTCTTGTTGCTGCAGCTACAAGTCTGTGTGTTGGCAAGCAGTGAATAATCTCTGAAATACTTCCCCCCCCGTGTGTTTGGCCAGCTTCGCAGTGCACTGTGACAGAGGAAGTGCCGTCCTGCGCTGCAAGTGCAAACAGGGCTACGCCGGACATCTTTGTGAGAGGTCAGTGCTGAGGCTGCTCTGAGCAGGAGATATAAAATGAGATATACTTCTACTGTTTTCACTAACAAGTCCACCACAAAGGTCATTCTGAAAATTAATGATCAGGTTGATACCAGGTAGACTTATTGATATTACGTTTGAGATTGATTGAAAGAAAGAAAGTAATACTCATTGCCGATACAGAAGTGCAAAAGCCTGCAGTGTCCACCTGAGTCACATAAGCCGTTTTCACATATGCAGTCCTGAAAATATCTAGATCATTTCAGGAGGGCTGCTCCGGATATTCTCCTGACCTGTGTGTTCACGTATGCACCTCACAGATGGAGACTATTCCTGTCAGACAGGAGGGGGGCGGGGGTCTCCTGAGGTAAGACATGACAGAAAAAAAAGAGGCAGAAGTAGCAGAGGAAGCAGAGTCCGCTATATGACGCTATAATCACAATATTTGCCTTTATATCAATGCTACGTGTAGTTCAACAGAATCACAATATCAACAAAAGAGTGAAGAAGAACGTACTCACGAACAGAAAACATAATGCAGCCGTTTAATTACGAGCACGGAGATCACAACAGTCAAGTGCATGCACTCTATGCACCGTGCAGCAGTCACAGTATAAAACATGTCACCCCCCTCCCATTGGCTCGAGGTGAAATCTCTGAATTATATCTGCTGCGTTCTCACATCAGCTCACTGAGACTTGCTGTGGAAAAAATACTAGGAGGCTGACAGTAGAAACTCCGGGTGAAGTCCGAGTGAAAAATCTCGGCTGTTTGCGTTCACACATACAGCTCGTGAAGGCGTGAAGCTGACCAGATGGGCGCAACGTAACAGTTTGTCAAGAGGCTTAAAAGTATGATTATGTAGAGTTGGTGATTGAATCAACCTACACCTGTGACAAAGAGCTGAGAACCTTCAAAATAAAAGAACGCAGAATGCACCAAAAGTCATGGAGCATATCTAAGGGGTGGATTTTTCCTTTGTTTCTACTCTGAAACAAGCTGTGATATCATCAGTCATCTCAAGTCTTCCCCACCTAGGTGTGCTCCAGGTTACTATGGCAACCCCATGGAGATCAACAACACCTGTAAGAGATGCGAGTGTAACGGAAACTCCGACCCCAACCTTATTTTTAACGAGTGCCACAACATGACGGGTCACTGCCAACACTGCTGGGGAAACACCGCCGGAGCCAACTGTGAGAGGTGTGCCCTGGGTTTCTATGGTGATGCCATCACTGCAAAGAACTGCCAAGGTGAGGACTAACTACAGTCAATAGGTTTTTGATGTTTAATTAATAGTAATAACATAAAAAGGAGAATAATTGCCTTAACTTTTATACATATTTACACATTGTTCATGAGAACCAAACTCATTAAGCCTACGAGACACGAGAGCTCAGGAGCTCCCAGGAAGATGGAAGATGTAAGACCCTGTAGTTGCCGCCGCGATGTTTGTTTGGCTGATATGTCACTTGGCTGAGGCTGAGGCTTCGCATGTAGTCCGCAGCTGTCAGAAACCCTTTTTCTTTCGGAGTTCTCCAGGCAGCAAAATCGTGTTTTTCAAGTTCATGTTTCTAAAACTGGGATCTGATGTTTACATGCAGAAACACAAAAACAAGAGATACTAAAACCAGAACAAAACCGGGATACTCAAGTCCATGTAAACGCACTCACTTTTGTTGCGTAATGTTAATGAAGAGTTCTACTTGAGCATCTTAATTCAGCAACAAAACCACGTTTATAATGAAGGCAGGAACGTTTGTTGACACAGTTGCTGCAGCTGACAGTCGAACATGCAGCTCAGCATTCCCAAAGATCAGGGCGTCACGGCACAAGATGACCTGCAGCATTGTGTGATCAAGAGATAGCTTCAACACATTATCTGACTTTATACCACAATTCTTTTACTAATTTATCTTTTCAATTATCGGCGATTATTACAAAGATAAATTTTCTTTTTATTGCTTTGTGTCACTCTGAAGCTGTTCAGTGGAACACGAGACAAGGTCACCGTGCAGGATGACAGATTACCGTGTGTCTTTTGAGGCCCTGCAAGTCCCAAAATATCTCGCCCATGACATCATTCAACCTCTAACGTTCTCCTCTTTGCGTGTGTCTGTCGCAGAGTGTGAGTGCAATAAATGTGGCACCTCTTCATGCGACGACAGGACCGGAGTGTGTCACTGCAAGCCGGGAGTTACTGGACAGTTCTGTGACCAGTGTGAGGTAAGAGGGACCACGTGACTGAAGACGGTTCAACTTGTGTTTGAAGACACAAGTTGGTTAATGGTTGACTCATCATGGGTGTTACTTTCAGAAATGTGCCTTACAGGTTAACTGCTGGGCTTTGAGAATACAGCAACATTACTGAAAAGATGGTCAACAGAGTAAAAGAGGGGAAATCATGTGAGACGGTCAGACAGGTTGCAAACAAAACCCAAAGTTAGACAGACTCTGAAGACAATTCTGTATAAATCAGGGCAGTATGAGTGAGTAGGTGTGGGACGTGTAATGTGCGGCGTTGTGAAAAGGAGGAAAAAGAAACCAACTGCAAAAAACCTTCTGGGATTTGCCCTCCATTGGCGTAACCCAAGAGTAACTACTATCCCACACTGTGTTGTAGCATCTCCAATATTGATCCTAGTTTGAGCACGTTTCTGCTCGTGGAGCTTATTAGAAACATGCAGAGGCTTTTTAGGTCGGGTACAATCACTTCTATCTGAACCAGTTCTCTTGTCCGCTTCCATCGCTGCAACACCTGTTGGTTTGACCTGATAACTGGTCTCATATCTGGCAAACTGAGGGGCGTCCAAAACGGCCGTGTGGGGGTGCCTCAAAACCGCCTCCCTTCTCTGGTCCAAACAAATCCAGACCATTCAGGACCAGAATCTAAACTTAGAAGGAGGACATACTGGCTGCTGCATTGTTGTCAGAGAAGCCAGCACTTCTTAATGTCAGATCAGAATGTCAGTTTATCATTTAATTCAGTAGATATCTTAGTTATTGGACCTTCTGAACATGGGACCTCACAGGGATTCCTTGGCTTCTGGAGCCAGCCTCAAGTGGACACTCGATGAACTTCAGTTTTTTGCCCTTCCTCATTGGCTTAATTTTTCAACACCGGAGGTTGCCCCCTGCCTTGAACTATGGAAAACCTCTTTTGTAGTAATGATGCTGTGTTCTCAAATCTCAGATATAATTTTGCAGTGTGATGTTATTGTTATTGACAGAAATAAGGGTCATAACAACCGTTTTGCGGAACAAGATCTGACAGCATTTTTATTTCAATATGCTTGTTAATGAACTTGAACAGCCACACAATGGGGTCTTACAGTGTTTGTCATTCATCTAATCCAGGAGGGCTACTCCGGTTTCTCCAGCTGTCAGGGATGTCGGAGGTGTGAATGCGGGCCAGCTTCCATTCGCTCCACCTGCCATCCTCTCACCCACAGCTGCCCCTGCCGCCCGGGGGCCGGAGGTCGTTACTGCGAGCGCTGCCTGCCAGGACACTGGGACTACAGCCCCTCCGGCTGCCAGAGTAAGTCATTTGTCGATCATACCACACGTCAAATGTTCTCTTGGAAAAAAACATCCCTGGACCATTTGTCGAAAATATTCAATTGAGGAAAAAGCTTTCCCAGAGGAAGAGGCTGAGCCGAGTCCTCACGTTCCCACACCCACCGACGCAGTAGATCACATGATGTCAGAGAAGCATCTGCTGAAAGATGTGACCCCGCGGCCGGAGACTCTCTGCGGAGAGCTGAATGACATCACCATGCAGCCCAAATCTACACACACACACCTACACACACACACAGCTGCCTAAACCATCAGTCCCACAGAAGAGAGACCGCAGGACAGATGTGCAGGACTGGAGCCAACACACCATCTGTTGCTCCTGATATATATGTAATAACTGCAGATCTAGAAATCAGGCTGATGTGCTGATCTTTCAGTTTGACACTCTTTGACGAAGTGTTTCTGCGTCTGTTTTTCCACAGAGTGTGACTGTGAGAGCGGACACTGTGACATGCACACAGGAGCGTGCCTGCCAGAGGCCGCCACGGTCAACCTGTGCAACAACAGTAAGTGGAGCAACAGCTGTATAAGAGACTGCACTGTTTAAGTAGAGTACAACTGTACTATGTTTTTTGGTTTCAGGTTGTGATGAGTGCATTTGGCATCTGATGAGGGACTTGCGTCTCTCCAATACGACACTGGACCAGCTGAAAGTGGGAGTGCTGAACATCTCTACTGGTGCTGCAGCCAACGACAGACTCAAATACTACAACTACACGGCTCACCGACTGCAGGTTCATTTGCATATTTTTTAATCTGAGCCGGGTCTGATAAGTTTTAGAATTGCTCCTGTAGATTGCTTCATTGGGCAGCAGTACTGGCTGTAACGTAATCCCTGTGGACAAATGTGGCTGCTAAAGGTACATCCGCCAGAAGTGGGTTTTTTACAAAAAGACGGAAAATTGTTATTCAACATTGAAGAAAGGGTCGCTTCAGAGACTTTTTTTTCAAAGAGTAACATCTTTTTTTAACCTTGGAACAGCTGTTAATCCACCTGTCCCCATTAAAAGCGTTTTCATGGACTTGAGTATCCTGGTTCTGATCATATTCAGGATATGATCCTGCATCTCCTTTCTTTGTCATAGTTTCCATCATACTCTGCCAAAAAGTGCCTCCCGGTTTTAGCTGTCCTGCACTCTGGAAAACCAGGGCCAGCCAAATAAGGGGCTTGCACATTAGCACTTTCATGAAAGCAGGACACGTGGTCACCCTGCTGTAAACATGTTTATTTCTGCTGTAAAAATTGGAACTTGAAAGGAGCAATATGTTACTCTGACACCTAGCGTTAAAAATGAATTCTGCGGTCCATATTCAGGGTCTGGCATTTACATGCACACAGAGAAACCTGGTACACAAAATCGGGTTCATTAAAATTGGGATAAGGGCTTATCCTGGTTTCTTAACTCGGGATATGATGACTTAGACTTAGAAAACGTTATTTATCCCAGAGGGCAATTCAGTCTACCCAGACAATGTATACATTTACAAACAAACAATTATCAGAGACCAAATCAGTTCTTGACAAAGATGAGCGCTGGCACGCTGATACCCTGGTGTGGTCTCTTTGGGCAATGATACCCACAAGGGTCAGATGAAAAGTACGATGTGTGCACAAACACACAAATGGGATACTCAAGTCCATGTAAACACACTCACTGAAAATTAGAAGCTGCAGATCATCAACTCGTGTTTACTGCAAGCTAAAATCGCATGTTTCATTAATTAAACTGAAGTCACGATGTAGCTAACAGCTGTTTCTGGTTAATAAAAAAGGTTTTTGCTTCTCAATCATCTCCCTGCAGCAATCATGTGGGACACTTCAAGAGACAATCTGGTCGGTAACAACCACTTTGAGTAGCGTACTTTGATTGGGCACATCTGTTCTTAGAGATTATTTTGCAACTTTTATGGTTTAACAATAACTGATTTCCCCGGAGAGGGAGAGGACTTACAGAGAAGTCTACAACAGCGCTCCAGAACACAATCACACAATGTTTCTGACATTAAACATTGAGCTCTTTTGTGGTCTAATGAATGGCTTTATTTGCTTTGCTCCCAGACTCAGTTTCAAGGCTGGAGAAACAAGTCCTCTGTGATGAAGGCCCAGGCCGGGGATCTGGAGGAGGCTGCAGAGGCTGTGGTTTTGGATATCAAACAGATGGGAGAATCGGTCAGCAAACCCATCGTCTGTCATTTAATGCATGATTTGGAGTTTGAAGGCTTTGGAGGTTTAGGCCCTGGAAATATATTTTGGGTTATTTCTTACCGTGTGGTTCCAGAAGCATTTTGATGGAAATAGCTAAACTTGAAACCAGTGGCGACTGGTGCATCATTCTCCAGAGTGGGCACAGTTTCTCACAGATGGACCAGGATTTATAGCCTATCTTGCTTTGTTAGCTTGATGCTAACACAGACTGGAAAAAAACATTAACTGGCTAACAGAATTAGCATCACGCTAATTTCAAATGAGGAAACGATCTATTTTACTCAACATACTGTATTTAACTAACAAAACCATATGCACTTGCACTTACAAGCATATGTTTCCTAAACTATAGAGACCAACTTAAAAAAAACTGCTGACTCATGCTAGCCTGGTCTGCTGCTCTGATCCACCTTTATAAACTGTCAACGCTCTGATCCAGTGACGCTGCATTACTAGCTCTTTATCTCTCAGTTATTGGGGTGTCCCTCTGCTGCCTCCTTTTGGGTGGTGTTGTGTAATGCGTTCAGGGATGAACTTTTTTTCTATCTGCCCATTAAAGCTCCTATCTCTTGTATTGAAAAAGAGCAAACGGCAACTTGTAACGATCAATGGAGGCCCAGAGACCGGTAGAATAGAATAGAATAAATCTTTAATGTAGGCTCTCCAAATACATAAAACATTGAGGCAGTCAATATCACAGACAACATAGCAGTTAGGTTCACACATTAATATGAGTTCAGATCTCATCAGTCATGTTTTAAGATTAAGGACGTTTACTGCACTCGGGATAAATGACTTCTTAAATACACTTTTAGTTGCCAGGTGGAACTCTATAGCGCCTCCCAGAGCTCAGTGGCTCAAACTGGCAGAAGACAGGATGGGAGTTGTCTTCTAGGATACTCCTCGTTTTTTGTGGTTTGCCCACTATTTTGCCTGCCACTGACACGATCTTAGAGAGTTTATTCTTAAATCTACAGATCAAGTGACCGTACCACAGGCAGGAATATTGAAAGTTAAGCCACACTCAACAGTAGATTTATACACCAGCTCTAAAATGTGCTGACTGACACCGAGGCTAACATGTCACCAATCAGTAACTTTAGACACTTAAATCGTTTTAAATTAAAAACATTTAATGCAGTTTATACATTTTACTGTCATTCTCCTTGTGGGGAGTGGGCGGGTGGCACCCTAGCTCCCTCTATTGATCAGCCGCCACTGCTGTTAAAGTTGTGTCAAACTGTTTATATCCGGATGTTTAATAACTGAAAATCAGTCACATCCTCTCCAGCAGCCTGCAAAGTAAGACCTGACATATTCCAGTTACTTAAACTAGATCTTTTTACGAGACACCTGATAGCTCCAGCTCAGTCGTTAGAAGTAAGTGACTGCTTGATCAGGGTTATTGATCAGTTTGTGTGGTGGGTTTTCAGGAGAGTGTGGTGGAGGCTTTGGGGAACAAACTGGAAAACAACACCCTGGAGACGTTCACCCTGGCTGAGGAGCTCAACACAAACCTCACTGAACTCAACGTACGCATTGAAGGTACAGACCAGCTCTGCTCACATAAACTCGACATGATAACCATAACTTTGATTTGGGGGTTCATTTAAGGGCTCTATCCAACTCTATCCAACACATTAAAGGCTTCTTCCTACGTTTTTAAACCTGGTTGTATGTCTGCATATACTCATATATGTACATTTATATTTTTTATATTTATATATGTATAACATTTTGGAACTGCTCCTGCACATTGTTTCAGCAATCAGCTACACAAGCTATATTGATTGCATCTTAAACTTTTAGGGCAAAACTGCCAGATAATAGTACAAATGAGCGTGTTTTTGGCACTGACGGGTTAAGACTGTCATCTATGTGTGGTCATGTATGTTCACAGAGATGATCCATGACTGGGAGCTGTACAGCATCCACCAGGATGTGGATCCAGAGGTGGTCAGACGAAACACTGAGGTAGCCCAGGGGATGCTGGCCTGGATGAGGACACTCGATCTGTCCCCTCGAGAGCCCATCGCCACTGACGAGTCCACTGAAGCCCATGACGGTGAGATCTGTGCACAAAACAGACAGAAACATGCTCGACACTGACAACTAACAAATTCCTCTCATCCTCTTTGTCATCTCTTTGGAGACACACAGCACTCATTAGGTCTGGTCTCAAAATGACGTTACAATTGTTCTTTAGTTTTCCACTTTTGTACTCGAGAGTGAAGATGAATCACAAGAGGGGGACAAAAAAACCTGATCATTGTATTCAAGGCTTATATATATTCAAATAAAACTGTTGGCATGTGAGGAAGATGGATGGATGAACTCATAGTCATATAAAATTAGCTAAGTTGGAAAAAATAGTCAGAAAAAGATATCACATGATAATTTATTTTGGTTCGTTTTGTCACCTAGACAAATACAATTTTAAAATAATATGGTTTAAGATTTAAAGGCCTGGGTCCTTGTGAGCCATTTTTGTGCTGGTAGCGCTCACAACCTCGGTGCTTCTCATCGGCAATTATTGTTGCTAGTTTACGATAGTTGCTCTCTTCTTCCCTCAGTAGTGAGCCTTTGTCTGGTTTTAAAGGTCCCATGTTCTTCTCTTCTACACAAATTCAAATAAGTCTCAGAGCTCCCCAAACATGTCTGTGAAGTGTCTTGTTCTAAATCCACTCTGATCCTGTGTTTGATCATGCCTATAAACCCCTCTATTTCAGCCCTGCTCAGAACAGGCTGTTTCTGTGTCTGTAGCTTTAAATGTAAATGAGCTGTGTCTGACCACGCCCCTCTCTGGAAGGGCTTGGGTGGATCGGGCTTTCTAGCACCATGCCCTATTGTTTACGGTGAGAAGGCAGACTCAGAGGGCAGAACAAACACCTAGCTGTGGGAGTGTCACCCACCTGGGGGAGGGGTTACTGCCCTTTGTGATGTCATGAAGGGAAAATCTTCAAACGGCCTGTTAGAGCACACAGTTTCTGTAAAAAAAGACCTTTAATGGCTCTCTATGCTTAATATTTGCTTTTATTCAAGGAAATGTTAACGAGAAAACATTGAAGGAATGATAAATTAATCCTGTCCTGTCGTTAGCAGCAGCTTCAGATGTGTACCCTCAAAAAGACGAGTCAGATTAGTTTCTCCTCCGTTGTTGTTGTTGGCAAAGATATATCAGAGCATATCAGATTTCCTCCAAGGCGCCACCAGCTTCTGTGAACGCTCTCAACTCAGTGAAAACAATTTTTTTTAAGGCGCTGGCCTCAGCTTTTTAGAAAAACAACATTTGGATGTACACAGAAAAAAAGAGACACTGTACATTTTAACAAACACTTTGTTGCGTCTGGATAAAAATTGGAAGCCCATGTTTGATTTTCACTCACCTACAACATACCTGTGGTGAGTGTTAAAGCAGCAAATCCACGAGTCATTTCTCTGCTTGTTTATCATTAACTTGTTGCAACTGATTGTGTTTGCAGTGCTGAGGCGTATCCGTCAGTTGGAAAAGAAGTTGATGAGCACTGACAGCCGCCTGCCGCCCGTCAGGAAGGTTCTCTCTCGCTTCTCCACCAAGCTGTCCGACGCTCAGGGCTTCCTCCATAAAGCAGCCAGCCATGTTCAGGAAACAGAGGACGTAAACAAAGCCAACATCCTCAAATATGAGAGGAACCAGGTAACTTCTCAAGAATCTTTAGGATTCTGCTGAGTGCATCTCTCCCCCTTTTCTTATTCTGTGTGTGTGCAGGTATGAATGATTCAGCAAACAGTCCTGTGGAAGAACTCACAGCCCTTCCTCCCTGCTGTGAGAGTGTGCTGGCATGAAATTCCTCCTTCTAAATGCTGTCTGCTTAATCTCCTCTCCTGATGTGTCAAACAATGTAGAGTTTTACTCCATCAGACTGGCCATGAAAACACAAGAAGGACCAAACTTAGCATTCCCTGCACTGAGGGGGGGTTAGGGAGAGAGGTCTGGTTGTTGTTTGTCAGGCATGTTGATGTCTATTACTTCTGGTATTTAAGGCCTGAGAACAGAAACACAGAACCATCTGTGGGAGCTTTGGGCTGTTACATTAGGAGGAGGCCCACATGGAGGGGGGAAGCTACACTGCAGTGCACAAGGTTTCTGATGTGTCCTTGGGCAAGACACTTAACCCCGAACGGCGGCATATTCATGTGTGTGAATGGGATTAGTTAATACTGATGGACACTTTACACAGCAGCCTCTAACATCAGTGTGTGAATGTCTAGGTGTGACCTGCGGTGTAAAAGCAATTTGAGTGAGCAGAAGACTAGAAAAGAACTGTACATGCTCAAGTCCCCTTACCATTTATTAAAACATACAGTATAAACATTCAGACACTTGACATCTGTGTGATCAGTAGGTTAAAATATTCAGACACACTGTTATGGTCTCTCCAGAATTGTAATGTCTCTTCCTATGATGTGATGATTTATCACTGAATAAAACCCATCACAGTTTTAATTTGGATCCATGCAAGAGAGATCGGCCTCTGGTCGTCATACCGTGGCTGACATTACAGGTCTGTGTGTGTGTGTGTGTGTGTGTGTGTGTGTGTGTGTGTGTGTGTGTGTGTGTGTGTGTGTATTTGTGTGTCCCCATGTTATCAAGAGTGGAGATCTCTATGATCAGGGCCTCTGCTGTAAATCAATGCAGTGAATGGTGCATTAACCAAACATGGAGCCTCTCTAATCTGGGGCTCACCTCAGCACAGACCGGTCGACCCCGACCGCAGACACAGTGTGCACACTGCGTGGTCGCCACAGCCAATGAAGTGGTCTCATCAGTGTGCATAACTCAGTCATGCAGGCAAATTAAAGGTAGTTTGGGGATACTGCAAAACATTATCCACAGCAACCACGTGCCGTAGTATCAGCTGCCACAGTGCATCCTACAATATGACCCTACTTATTAAACTGTCGATAAAAATATATTAGAGAGGCATGAAAAGAATGACAAAAGAGCGTGAAAAGACATTTCATGTTATTGTGTTTGGAGGTCTACCATTCACTGCACACGCTGCCATAGACACTTCTGACGGTATTTTAAAAATACACCTTTGTGGGGTGCAGTTGGCCTTTGCGGATGCGTCACGCTTAATGTGCGGAGGCTGTGGTCCTCCAGGCGGGTGGACGGGTTGGGGTCCGACCTGTGGCTCCTTCCCTGTGTGTCATTCCCCACACTCTGTCTCTCCCTGATTTCCTGCTCTATCCACTTTCCTATCAAAAACAGGCCAAAAGTCCAAAAATAAATCTTAAAAAAACATTCCTTTGAATTGCTTAGCATAGCTAGCTTTGTGTTTAAAACCATCTAGATATATTTAGGCACTCCTTCAAATGTCTTAGGTTTTCAATGGCTCTGTACGAATAAGTTGAGGGGAAGGGGAAGGCATTGAGCCCCCTTAACAACACATCAAGGGTTGATGCTAAGCTAAACTTGGGATTCCTGGCTGTTGCTGCAAACTTAACTCACATATATAAATAGGATAGATCTTCTTACCCAAAACCAAAAAAACAAAGAAAGGAAAATGAATTATTCCTTTGTGAACTTTCCTGTAGAGTGTTCAGGAAAGTCCCCCCCCCCCCCCCCCCGTCAACTTTGAGATCCCCTCTTCAATCTCATGATAATCTTCCTGTCTAATGAAGACACAAAATGATGCAGCAGATTTTATACTATGTTCTGAAGTTAAATTTGAGCATTGTTGTCCTTGTGCCTGCAGGGGAAGCAGCAGAGGCTGGCAGAGGACCACGCTGCTGTCAACGCTACTCTGGAAACAGCCCGAGGATTCATCTCTGAGACAGAGATAGCCGTGGCCGGGATGGATGCTTTAGTGCAGGTGAGGTTTTACACAACAGCCTGCACCCTGATGGTTTCGTATCATGAGGGGGAGAATGAAATCTTCTCTGGGTCCCTGGCGTCCAATGATGCTCGGATTTCTTTATGGCTCACTGAATGAGAGAGTATGTTTCATAATCTAATAGACAGTGATATCAGGCTGCAGTATCTCAGGGCCCACATTGAATTTATCCATGAAATGGATTCCAGAGACGCAGCCTGTGTCAGATTCTTAAACGAGCCAATTTGATTTAGAAGCAATTTGTGGATTGCTGGAGATTGAATAAGCCGTGTTCTCAAACAGCTCTCCACTTTTAGTCCAGTAGCTCTCTATTGAGTTACTCTGTGGGGGATTGTAATCATCCTGAGGTAACAATGTTAGCTGGTGTGTGTGTGTGTGTGTGTGTGTGTGTGTGTGTGTGTGTGTGTGTGTGTGTGTGTGTGTGTGTGTGTGTGTGTGTGTGTGTGTGTGTGTGTGTGTGTGCGTACTTTAAGTTATCACAAGGCACAAGGATTCCTACAATGGAATACAAATGCAAAGCAGTTGAATATCCTTGCATATAATAAAAAAAAACAGTTAAATAAAAGTGTACGTTATGTTTCCTGTGTTTTCACGTGTACTCTCTGCGTGCACAGAACGTGTCCCAGTACCACGCAGCAATCGATGGAGCCGGCCACAGGCTGCAGGAGAAGACTGAGCATCTGTCGCTGGCTGACGGGGATCTGGTGCAGAGGGCCGACGATCACGCTGAGGAGCTGGACAGACAGGCCAACGAACTGGAGGAGTGAGATTCTATTTATTATTAATTAAAAACCATGAAGTTAACAAAACACATGGTGTTATCCAGGCAGACCGTTTCACTTTTCATGAAGGGAAAAGCAAAGGTGTTTCTGAGGTTACATTAAATCCACTCTGATCCTGTATTTGATCATGTCTATAAACCCCTCTATTTCAGCCCTGCTCAGAACAGGCTGTTTCTGTGTCTGTACCTTTAAATGTAAATGAGCTGGGTCTCTGGAGGGGCTTGGGTGGCTTTCTCGCGCCATGCCCTATTGTTTACAGGGAGAAGGCAGACTCAGAGGGCAGAACAAACACCTAGCTGTGAGAGTGTCACCCACCTGGGGGAGGAGTTACTGCCCTTTGTGATGTCATGAAGGGAAAATCTCCAAACGGCCTGTTTGAGCACACATTTTCTGAAAAGTGGAGCAGGCAAAAGACGGATTGACTTTTCTCATCATTGGGGGTTTGTAGACAGAGTAGGGACACATAGTAGTGTTAGAAATACATGGTGAAGTGTATTTTGCATAATATGTGACCTTTAAATGACCCTAAATACTTCATATACAGCTTCAGAATAGCTGCTGCCATCTGATCTGTTATTGTTAAAACAGAAAAAAAAAGTGTTACTGCAGCCTTAATTCAATATGATTTCAAAGCTCACCAGGGAGTTTTGATGCTGTTACGTTCATTATGGAGACAATCAGATAAGACTGTAGCATCCATCATCCTGTCTCCTCCAGGGATCTGAGAGAGAGCGACGCCAACGGCTTTGTGCAGAAAGCCATCAGTGCCGCCAACGTCTACAACAACATCATCAAATACATCGATGATGCCAACATCACCTCCATCACCACTTTCAACTTATCTCAGAGAGCTGAAGATGTATGTAACCTGACAGAAACACACAGCATGCACACACTGTTATTCCTGTTAACACCTTTAGCATTATTTTATGTTGTGTTTTTTCAGGCCGTCGATGGGATCAATGCACAGCTGGGGTACCTGGTAACCCAGAGCGACAATGTTTTCAAGGAGTCTGTGTCGTTACATTCAGAACAGAAAGGTTTGAAATGAGACAGCCGTGACATGTCCTCGTTGTTCATTGTTATTTATCAGATGTCCCTCTTACAGCGTGCCTCTCTCTGTCACAGAGGTAGAAACGGAGGTGACTGAACAGCTGAAATACATCGAGGAAACCCAAGAGACCATGGAGAAAAACACCAGGAAACTTGCAGATATAAAGGAAGACATCAGTGGAATCCATGCAGGTAACACAATACTCGTTTCTTATTGGTTTGTCGGACATTTGAAGATCAAATTCAACAACAGATGAGAGATCCCATTTAATATATGTTTGTTTTTAAACGCTACAAGCTAACTAAAGAGTGCTAACATTAGCCTGCTAACACAACAATGCAGGCCACAGGCAATTGGAGCTCGAGCTGATGACAATTTTGTCCGCCTCTTGCCCTTAATGGTGCTTATTGCTTAATAATTGTGCGTTTCATTTGATAACTCCTTTGTGCGAGCTAAAGAGGCGAGTTGGAGGTGTGTCGCTGTATGTGTGAAGTGCTGTTCCTTGAGTGTCCACTTGAGGCTGGCTGCAAAAGTCAAGGAATCCCCATTAACACTTGTGTAAAAATGCTAGCAGAGTAAAACCTGTTTACTTCCTATTCACATCTTTGTTGTTATGAGGAACTACATCCTTGGCTTTTCATTAGTTTCCCAAAAAACGTCCTCTTCCAGACAGAACCCCACAGCGGTTAGAATTCACCCTGGAGGTGGCTGAGGGGACTCTGAACCGCTCAGCAGAGGTCCTTCAAACCATCACCCCCATCAGCAGCAAGGTGGAGCAGTGGGCCAACAGCATGAAGAACAACGAATACTCCACAGATGCTTATAAGCAGGCCGTCGAGTCTGCAGGGGAAGCAGGTACCAAAACTGCTGCAATGTTCAATACAACAAAACAAACATAGTGTCTAGGTTGGATGGTTTTAAAATCCTCTGTGTGGTATCTCTTTGTAGTGGAGAGCCTGAACGGACTGGTTCCTGCGCTGCTGGACAAACTGAAGGTGGTGGAGGAGAAGAAGCCCGTCAACAACGTGACCACCAACATCATTAGGATCAGGGAGCTCATAGCCCAGGCCAGGAGTGTGGCCAAGAAGGTCAGGGCATCAATTTAATACAATGTTATAACATGGTCAGTGTAGGACAGTCAAACCAAGTTTCCATTCACATGCAACCATTAAAAAAAGCCATACAGGCGCTATCTTTCTAAATTATCAATTAATCCAAGTTACTTTTTTTTAATCTATGCAAACAGTTGAAAGTGACTGCGTTCACGTAGTTAGTCCTAATGTAACTCATGATGGTTTACTTTCTGCTGCAGGTCCAAGTGTCCATGAAGTTTAACGGTCAGTCGTCAGTGGAGGTTCATCCCCACAGCAACCTGGAAGAGCTGAAGACAGTGACGTCCATCAGCCTGTTCATCAGAGTGGACCCGGATAAGGATCCCATAGAGGACCGCTTCATCCTGTACCTGGGAGACAGAAATGTGAGGAATATGTTCACTTTTATCACTTGAGATGCTAAAGCCAACCAGAGAACCTGCAAAGTGGATACAGATAGAAATCATTACATGAGTAAAGGCGTGCATATTTAGTTTACAAATCCAAATAGTAAATGGACTTGAGCTTGGTTATTTCTTTTCTAGTCTTCTGACTACTCAAGGCGCTTGTACACGGCAGGTCACACCTACACATCCACACACTGATGGTAGAGGCTGCTATTTAAAGAGTTCATCTGTATTAAAGGTCACATATATCTTCATTTTCAACCAGTTTAAATAAGTCTCGATCTTAAGTCTCCAATCAGCCTGTTTGAACACACATTTTCTGAAAAGTGGAGCAGGCAAAAGACGGAGAGGATGGACTTTTCTCATCATTTGGGGGGTTTGTAGACAAACTAGAGAAACATATTAGTTTTAGAAAAACAAAGTGAAGTGTATTTTGCATGATATGTGTAACTAACCCCATTCATACACATTCAAATGCTGCCAACGAAGCAGCAGGAGCAACTTAGGGTTAACATGTGGTTGTAGGAATTGGGAATCGAACCCCCAGACTCCCAATTGAGAGACGACCGACTTTACCAACTGAGCTACAGCTGCTCAGTATGATTCCAGAGGCTAGTTTTGCAGCTTCAGATGCATGTATCGCTCTCTGTGTGACTTAAGTCTTTCTTCTGAACTAGCAAGTAAATAATGTGTAAGAAATAAATTGGTGTAAAAATATCTGTTTTTGATCTTTGTGAAAGATTTAAGCATCGGATCATTCTCAAATATCAAAGGGATGTCTCAGTCGAACAGGAGGTAGTGAGAGAGGAGGTTTGTTTGTAGCCCACAAGTGCTGCTGAAACTTCACAAACTTGCACCCAGAGGCCCAGGCCAAAGATAAAAGGCAGGGTGCTGCTTGTGGACAGGAGTACTTTGTTGTGAAGTTGGAGGCAGGAATGACAGGCTTTGAACGCTCACAGTTGCCGCTTTCAAAAGGTCTCTAAGAGACGCCGGTGATAATAGTGCATGCATGTGTCTTCAAAGATGGAGTTCATTTACATAAATACCATCAGCCCCCGTCCACCCCGACACAGAACAGAAGTGACCCAGTGTGAGGCCTCTCTGTTCCCTTTAGTGACACTTCACCTCGGGGATTTCACAGCCTGTGTTATATATGGAGTGGTGTTCATGAGACTTTTCAGCGAGGAAGAAAAGCCCCAGCAGGAGGGCTATTCATTCTAAAATAACAATGTTTTTGTTTTGAAACAACTGTACTATAACGTGAAATATCATGAAGGCAATGATGAACGAACGGCGAATAAGCGCATGGTGAAGTGATAAACTCTGAGTCTTTTCTTTTGTTTTTTTGCACGCAGGGCAGGAAAGACTACATGGGTCTGGCCATCAAAAATGACAACCTGGTGTACGTGTACAACCTCGGAGGTGAAGATGTGGAGATCCCGCTGGGATCTAAGCCTGTCAGCCAATGGCCTGCAGTCTTCAACTATGTCAAAGTAGAGAGGTAAAAACTGTTTATGAACTTCAGGTGACAACTTTGGGCCTTATTCATTTCCAAATGTCTTCTTCTCATACAGATATCTGAATAAAGCGGCTAGCTAGTTTAGCTTGGTTATTTAGCCATGAGAAATGACCCAAAGAGCAGCAATGACACTTTAGTGACAGAGATGTGGTGTGAAGCAGAGGATTTCTCTCCTCCAGAGTCTCTTATAGGAAGTGAATCCCTTTTCAAGGCACAGGTTAGCCAGCACACTGACACGGCTTGGATTAAAATTTCTGTTCCCAACTGCTCAAAAGCTTTTTTTAAAGAGACATCTAAGTCAAGAACGCAGACATGCTCCTGCATGATGTCCAAAGTCTCACATCCTGTTTGTTTCTCTACGTCAGGTTGATAACAATGACTTAATGCTTCATGCATCTCTTTGCTGTGTCCTTCAGACTTGGCAGACATGGAAAAGTGTTCCTGACCATCCCCAGTCAGAGCTCCACGGACGAGCAGAAGTTCATCCAGAAAGGAGAGGCTCCAGGCACCGACTCACTGTTTGACATCGACCCCAAGGATATAGTGTTCTTTGTTGGTGGTGTCCCGCCAGAAGTCAGGGTAAAGCCTCTTTCAAATATGTCCTTATACAAATAGACTCTTTTTATCTTCTGTATTTTCAATCATAAGTGACTTTTTTTCTTTTTCGTTTTATGCACCAGCTTCCCCCTCCTCTGAGTCTGGCTCCATTTGTGGGCTGCATCGAGTTGGGTTCGCTGAACAACGACGTGATCAGTCTGTACAACTTCAAAGAGACTCACAAAATGGATGTAGACACATCAACACCGTGCCCAAGGTACTGATTTACATGGACAGTTTAGTCTGTAATGAGGCTCCAGGGCCGATTCAAATACAGTCGACTATTTTGTGTTTTAAGTCACGTCACTGAAGTGTAAAAGTATTTTATTTCTCTGTACAAAGTAATATATCCAGGTTCTCACTTGTTACACATTTTGAAATACACACTCTTTATGTGACCAGGATTTCAAGTCATTATAAATATCTAACTTAAAGTTGAAATCATTTGAAATGTTTGTTGCAGTTTGTAAACCCAACATTCAAACTGGGCCCCTCCTCCTGGGCTTGTTGCACCCAGAAGTGCACCCTCACTGCAGGACTTTAGTGTGCACTTTTCCTGCTTGTACCTACACAGCAAGCTAGCACAAGCTAACCACCGGTGTTTGGCACCTGCCTGTCCAACAGGAAGCAGACCAACTCAACATCTGCTGGTGAAAGCTATCCTAAGGTTCCCCCTTGTTTATGTACGAGCTCTATCCGCTTGGCATTTCGCTTAACTTTGATTACATTTTCTCTTCCTTGCCAATACATCCGCGTCTGTCATTTTCCGCCGGTTTCCAACCGCTGAATTGTATCCACTCCTAAACTGACCTGCGTGCTGTCATTGGCTGGAGGAAACACACCAGCTCCCAGCACAGAAATGTCCAGGGTCAACCAAAAAAAAAAAAACATAAAAATCCAGTCAGAGGACAGAGTCTCTGCAGACACAGTCACCACCACACATGTATGGAGGCCCAGAAGTGATGATTGAGCAGCTTTGTATAAGTTTATTTTTATTTTTTTAAAGCTACTGACTCATCTTTAAATTGTTTAAACATAAAAGTAACAAAGTTTAATCAAGGTAACTAATACTATTTCTCTGTCTGCTCTCAGGTACAAGTTGGCCTTTTCTCAGAGTCGTATCACGAGCTACCTGTTTGATGGAACGGGTTACGCACTCATCAATAACATCGAGAGGAGGGGCAAATTCGGTGTTGTCACAAGGTTCGATATTGGAGTCCGAACTGTGGCAAACAGTGGGGTCCTTTTCCTCATGGTCAAAGAGGTGAGTCTAGAAACTCTCTAAATCTTACACAAAAGACCTTCAGACCCTCTTAATTAGGAAATAAGAGCAGAAGTCTACTTTTCCAAACTATGTTTTACAGTTTCAGAGAATCTAGTCATTTGTTAGCAGAGTGTCAGTGTCACCCAGGCCAGAGAGAATGAAAAGTTCACAGAAACTGTGCAATAAATATATGAGTTCATGGGCGTAGTAGTGGGAGATAAGTGGGACTGACCTCCCAGAATACCAGAATTTTAAACGTTGATATAAATCTACTAAAGATCTAATTATATCTTTACCTGTTTTGATACCGCAGCAACCAAAATAGAGGTCATACAGTAGGCGGCCAATATGGGGTCATGCCTTGTGTTTAATTAACAGAAGTTGCAGCAAACTCCTTCACACTGTCTAAATTGTAGAAAACATTGACAACATTGGAATGTATGCCTCGTGCATTGGCGATGTTTGGATTTATGACTTTTCTAATATGGCAACGTTGAGATGTATGTGTTGGAAATTGTCAAATTTGGAATTATTGTTATTATTATTATTACAATGGCAAGTTGGGATTTATACAGTGGCTACTGGCAACATGTGGATCTATTCATTGGGCAATGGCAATGTTTGGATTTGTGCGTTGGACACATTGTGATTTTGGCATCTTACGTTGACAACATGGCAACTAAGGTATGTATGTGTTGGACATTGGCAAATTTGAGATTAATTGTGGACAGTGACAATGTTGAAATGTATGTGTTAGACTGCATAAACAGTCCAATGTATAAATCCCAACATTGCCAATGTTTTAGTGCAATGTTGGGATGTTTTAGTCAGTGTGCAGGAGTTTTCCTGCCATTGTTGATGGATACATTCTCCTCCTACACACCTGTCTTATGAAATAGATGTAGTTCTTTTAAAAGCTTCAGTACTTTTGTCAATCAATAAAATAATATAAAAGTAGTTGTAGTGGGTCATTCGTGTACTGAACGGGTTTCTTTTGGTAATGTCATAAAGTTGACTGAGGCTGTGGTGGAGGGCCCAAAGTGAAACCTTTACCAGGAGAAGCCCCTGATTACATTACACTTTCTTCCCTAGGAAATAGGAAACATGAACAGTTTAACGGCATGTTTGACATTAATTCTGATGTATTCTTAACCCTTTTTTTCAGGACAAATTCTTCCTCTTAGAGCTAAAGGATGGCTACCTGCGCCTGATGTACGACTTTGGCTTCAGCAGTGGGCCACTAGTTTATGAGGAAAAATTATCCAAACTCAAAATAAATGATGCAAGATACCATGAGGTAGGATTTTTCTTCTCACTTAAGGTGAATGTCGACTTGTACATGGCTGAGGTATGTGTCGCTGTAACAGCAGTGTTGGTCTGTTTCCACAGGTGTCCGTGATCTACCATCAGTCAAAGAAGGTTATCCTCCTGGTGGATAAGAGTCATGTTAAATCTTTAGAGAATCCAAAAACCACTCTACCTTTCTCTGACATATACATAGGAGGCGCTCCGTCCAGCATTCTCAAATCCAGGTGAGTTCAATATTGGTGCAACCAAATAGACAGTCAAACTTAATCACAATAGAGGTCAGGGGTCTCATTTATAAAAGAGTGCGTAGAATCCATACTAAAAATGTACGTGCGCCAAAAACCTGGAAATGGCGTGCGCACAAAATAATTCAGATTTATAAAACCGTTCGTACGCACACCAGCATGCAATGTTCCCTTTATAAATCACGATCCACCTGGAAATGTGCGCACGTAGATTAGCCCCATGTTCCGCCCTCTACACGCCCACATTCTACCATAAACTGTCAATGCAAAGCAGCTCCTGAATAAAAATGCATACAAACGAGTGGGGAGATCACAGGTTTCCAGCGCCGAAAACCGGAAGTTTAGACGGAGAAAATAAACTTTCTGAACCAGAAAAGGAGGAACTTGTTGAATGAAGTGAAGGTTAGAAAGCACATATCTGTATTTTGCTAGAGTAGGAGGGTCAGAAACTACAGAAAAATCTGAGAATGACACCACGTTGCTTCTGCATTCACGCTGTCCTCCTACAGTGCCAAACATCCGTTTTTTCATCATTACGCACGTATTTGCAATGTTTATACGTTAACGGGACCTATATTGATTTCTTCATATATTGTCAGAGTGCTCACGTCAGTCAGCAGTCTCCCTCACTGTAGGATATTAGTAATCAAAAGTTTAATAAATGAACAACAACTTTTAATTGTTGGCCACATTTTTTTGTGGGAAACTCCGTCTGCTCTGTGGCTAATTACGAGGATATATAGGCCGAATGATCGTGTCAGAGATGCCCCGACTTCATTTCCAAACTTTAATAATTTACACAATAAATAGGTGCAGGTGATGAAGATGTGCTGAGTAACGAGAAGGCAAAATGTGTGAAGCCACCGCTGTGTCTCTGTGCGTCTTGCAGCTCAGTCATCTTTATTCAAACTAACAATCACACTTGATGATAAATGCTCGATATTTAAATATTTTAATGAAAACTGGTGGCGCTTTGGTTTTTGTGTTAGTTTAAATCTGATTTCTACATCAGTGATTACATTAGTGTACAGTCCGGTCCCCTGAGGTCCGTCCGGGATAACGAAGACGAGACAGCGCTGATGTAATATATCTGTGGCAGCCTTTTTTATATATATTTTTAAGTTTAAATATTGTCATATTGAAAGTTAGGCTACTTATTGAAAAAGGTTCACTATAACAACGGCCGGTTTTAATGATTATGATGACGTGGATCTGTCAGTAAAGTTTGATATTTAGTGAAATAAAATGTGGAAGAGACATCACTATACATTCTGCAGGCTTCAATTCACCACTTCGCCGTCTGTGTCGCCAATTTCCCATGCCTCTAAAATGTACGTATGCCTGGGTCAGAGTTTGCTTACCGGTGCACACATTTTACCGTCAGGTTTGTTTTTATAGATCACAAAAGGCGTACGCCAGTATCAGGCCCCGTTTTGTGTGTACGTAACGGTTATAAATGAGACCCCAGGTTTTCAATGAACCAACCTTTATAGCATGTTTCTGCTGATAATGCTGTAGAGAGCGTGTTGGTGAATGATATGACCACGGTCTTTAAAGTTTCAGACTTCTGCTTCTTATTTTCTTGAAGACACCTTACACAACTGTATGGATTAAAGGAACATTGTAGCGGGCGGCTGTGGCTCAGTTGGTAGAGTCGGTCGCCACATGTCCGATGTGTCCTTGGGCAAGACACTTAACCCTAAGTTGCTCCCGCTGCTTCATCTGTGGCGTATGAATGCGATTAGTTACTTCTGTTGGTCACTTTACATAGCAGCCTCTACCATCATTGTGTGAATGTGTAGGTGTGACATGCGGTGTAAAAGCACTTTGAGTAGTCAGAAGACTAGAAAATAGCTAAACAAGCTCAAGTCCATTTACCATTTAGCATGTTGCAGCTGAATTAGAGATGCTACTTAGATACCTGGTGTAGTGCAGCTCAGACAGTCCACCACAGGATTCTAACAGTACGATTATCCCCACAGGCCGGAGCTGTCTGCCGTCGTGGGCCTGAAAGGCTGCGTGAAAGGTTTCCAGTTCCAGAAAAAAGACTTCAACCTGTTGGAGGAGCCCGGCACCATCGGCATCAGCAGCGGCTGCCCCGAGGAGTCATTTGTAAGTGTTCCCCGCAGGTTCACACTCTGTCAGTGATAATGAGCTGCATGGCTGCCTAATATGGATGAAAACTAAACTGCACACAAACACAAACACAAGCTACTGTGGAGTGAGAGAAAATAATTGGTTGTTCCAGCTCAACAGCTTTCACATGAGTCAATCGATATTACCATTTTGGGATCGCTGAACTGTAAGCTGAGCAGAGAGTGAAGGTAATGGAAGTAATAGAAAGTGAGATGTGTGTTTTTATTGTGACAGATGTCCCGTAAAGCTTATTTCACTGGAGAGAGCTACCTGGGATCCACAGCGAAGTTTTCACCCTTCGACAGCTTTGAAGGAGGAATCAACTTTAGAACTCTGCAGCCCAGCGGACTGCTGTTTTACCACAGTGATGGGGTACGTATGTCTTATTTTAGAGAGTGCACATCGCAAAGAATTCTATTTGTTGTTTACTCGGACCGCTGAATAACAAATCTTCATGTTTTTGTCTCCCTCCTCAGTCCGATGAGTTCAGTATCTCTGTGGAGAACGGAGCTGTGGTGATGAACTGCAGAGGCACACGAGTCAAGTCCCATAAGAAACAATACAATGATGGAAGGACACATTTCTTGGTGGCTTCAGTGAACAATCAGAAGTGAGTATTTAGTTTTGCAGCTGCAGGATTCAGCTTCAGCTTTGAACTCCTGTCTTGACCTGTCAGTTGGATCATCTCTGTACCCTATTTATCCTCGATGTTATTAAGTCAGACAAACTTCATCTGAAGTCAATGAAGGTGACACCAGGCATTTCAAAGTGCATTACATTGGCACAACAAGCATTTCATACATTTTGTAAGATATGTGTGTGCATACACAATTAATACACTATGAATACACCATATACACAAACTAGACACGTGCACAATGCAAATGTGCAAATGCATGAACACACAGTAGGGCTGTGCTTAAAAAATCAATATGGCAATATATCGTCATGAGCTCCTTGCAGATCCATGTATCGATGCAGATGTTCAGGCTCAGGTTACTTTATTTGTACCCGTAGGTAGATTTCTTTGCAGCCAGCAAGATTGACATCCATCATGACATAGATTACAAGACAAATGGAACAATGAACAACACATAAAAGAGAAGGAGATCTATTGAAACATTATAAAAACCTAAAAAGTTTTAAGTAACTAAAAAGGGTGCAAAGTAATAGAAGCACTCAAGGTTACACCTATCAGGGCATAGGTGAGAGAGAAGTCCCCATCGATAAGATCAATTGAAACACAGGTAATTAATCGCTCCAGGCAGGGTACAAGTACGTTTTGACCATAATAAATAAATAAATAAATAAGGTGTATGTGCAAACACTACAGCTTGTTCCGTACCGTGATAGCAGCAGGAACAAAGCTGTTTTTGTACCGCTTTGTTCTGCACCTTGGGACTAGGAGCCTCCGTCCAGGGGGGAGAAGCTGAAAAGCACTGTGCAAAGGATGGGAATCATCATTTAAAATTGCGGTAGCTATCCGCTGCAACTGCCTTCTGTACAGGGACGCTGGGAAGGGCTGTGACTCACCAATAAGACGACTGGACCATTTAACAATCTGATTAAGGGAGTTTTTCTCTTTTAAAGATGTTTGACCGAACCATGACACCAAAGAAAAAGACAAGACTGACTCAATAAGATGTTACAGAATTGATGTGGCTGCAAAGCTGTGATGACAGTTTGATGTGTGATGACAACTGACCTATGGTGCAGTTCACAGTAACACCACAGCCATAGCTCTGGGATTAAAATATTTTGATGTTTTTCTAGGATCTCTGAGGACCTGAATTGAAGTGTTTTGAGGAACAGCTGTTGTTGTGAAGTCTGTGTAGCAAATGGTCATTATCCAAAATCAATGTATATCAACACATGTATCGTATCGTGGGGTTGTGGGAAATACCCAGCCCTAACACATATAGGCATCAAAAAGTGTATTTATATATTTAACGAGGGACAGAGTACATTAATCAACATTCAGACAGATGTAAAAGTCCCAGAGTTAGCAGAAAGTACTGGAGAAGACCTTTGAATTTGACCTTTCTTGTAAAGTTATATCATGTCATATAACCAAAGTATTACAACCTGCAAAGTAGCTACAACATAACACATATATATCATAAAGTACAACCTGCAGATGTTCCAGACAAATACAACCTATGTAGTGACTGAAAAAATGTCTTGATAAATGAGGGGAAAGGACTTGAGACCGCACACTGGGATGCATTCAGTCACATTACAAGACAGAGTTTGAGATTTCATTGAAAGACAGATGAAATAGTTTAATGTCTGCCACTGCTATGGTCAGAGCTGTATGCAAAATATGACAAGCAGGCTTCGATCGGGACATTACAGCTAGTTTAGCACCATGAAAGTTCAGCCCACATCTCAAGAATCCAATTATTGTCAAATGCAAATCTCCTAAATCCATGCCAGAGCCAAAAATGGAAAGTCACTAACTTTGTACATATGTCAGGTACATGTAATGACAAATTACATATATAAAATATGCTGCAGACAGCCAAGATGGCGGGTTGGTAGACAGATGGTGGTATATGTGAGGGGTGGTTTGCTGTAAGAAGAAGTCAGAAAAGATGGTGAGTTGACCTGCTGAACTGTTCTCAGGTATTCGCTGCTGGTGGACGACAAAGACAAGCAGGAGAAGAAACGTCCGTCCTCTGCCACCAGGACATCATCAGGACCTGCCGTGAAGACTTTCTACTACGGAGGGTCTCCGAGCAGCAGTTTCAAGAACCTCACTGGCTGTATCAGCAACGCTTACATCAACAGGTAAAGAGACAGAGAGAAGTCACTACAGCAGAGAGCAGTCACTACAGCAGAGAGAAGTCACTACAACAGAGAGCAGTCACTACAACAGAGAACAGTCACTACAGCAAAGAGAAGTCACTACAGCAAAGAGCAGTCACTACAACAGAGAGCAGTCACTACAACAGAGAGCAGTCACTACAACAGAGAGCAGTCACTACAGCAGAGAGAAGTCACTACAACAGAGAGCAGTCACTACAGCAAAGAGCAGTCACTACAACAGAGAGCAGTCACTACAACAGAGAGCAGTCACTACAGCAGAGAGCAGTCACTACAACAGAGAGCAGTCACTACAACAGAGAGCAGTCACTACAACAGAGAGAAGTCACTACAACAGAGAGCAGTCACTACAGCAAAGAGCAGTCACTACAACAGAGAGCAGTCACTACAGCAGAGAGAAGTCACTACAGCAGAGAGAAGTCACTACAACAGAGAGCAGTCACTACAACAGAGAGAAGTCTACAACAGAGAGCAGTCACTACAGCAGAGAGCAGTCACTACAACAGAGAGCAGTCACTACAACAGAGAGCAGTCACTACAACAGAGAGAAGTCACTACAACAGAGAGCAGTCACTACAGCAAAGAGCAGTCACTACAGCAGAGAGCAGTCACTACAGCAGAGAGAAGTCACTACAGCAGAGAGAAGTCACTACAACAGAGAGCAGTCACTACAGCAGAGAGCAGTCACTACAACAGAGAGAAGTCTACAACAGAGAGAAGTCACTACAGCAGAGAGAAGTCACTACAACAGAGAGCAGTCAATACAACAGAGAGCAGTCACTACAGCAGAGAGCAGTCACTACAGCAGAGAGAAGTCTACAACAGAGAGAAGTCACTACAGCAGAGAGAAGTCTACAACAGAGAGAAGTCACTACAGCAGAGAGAAGTCACTACAGCAGAGAGAAGTCACTACAACAGAGAGCAGTCACTACAGCAGAGAGCAGTCACTACAACAGAGAGCAGTCACTACAACAGAGAGCAGTCACTACAACAGAGAGCAGTCACTACAACAGAGAGAAGTCACTACAACAGAGAGAAGTCACTACAGCAGAGAGCAGTCACTACAACAGAGAGAAGTCACTACAACAGAGAGAAGTCACTACAACAGAGAGAAGTCACTACAGCACAGAGCAGTCACTACAGCAGAGAGCAGTCACTACAACAGAGAGAAGTCACTACAACAGAGAGAAGTCACTACAGCACAGAGCAGTCACTACAGCAGAGAGCAGTCACTAAAACAGAGAGAAGTCACTACAACAGAGAGAAGTCACTACAGCACAGAACAGTCACTACAGCAGAGAGAAGTCACTACAACAGAGAGAAGTCACTACAGCAGAGAGCAGTCACTACAACAGAGAGAAGTCACTACAGCACAGAGCAGTCACTACAGCAGAGAGCAGTCACTACAGCAGAGAGAAGTCACTACAGCACAGAGCAGTCACTACAGCAGAGAGAAGTCACTACAACAGAGAGCAGTCACTACAGCAGAGAGCAGTCACTACAGCACAGAGCAGTCACTACAGCAGAGAGAAGTCACTACAGCAGAGAGCAGTCACTACAGCAGAGAGAAGTCACTACAACAGAGAGAAGTCACTACAACAGAGAGAAGTCACTACAGCACAGAGCAGTCACTACAGCAGAGAGCAGTCACTACAACAGAGAAAAGTCACTACAGCAGAGAGCAGTCACTACAACAGAGAGAAGTCACTACAACAGAGAGAAGTCACTACAACAGAGAGCAGTCACTACAGCAGAGAGAAGTCACTACAGCACAGAGCAGTCACTACAGCAGAGAGCAGTCACTACAACAGAGAGAAGTCACTACAACAGAGAGAAGTCACTACAGCAGAGAGAAGTCACTACAACAGAGAGCAGTCACTACAGCAGAGAGCAGTCACTACAACAGAGAGCAGTCACTACAACAGAGAGCAGTCACTACAACAGAGAGAAGTCTACAACAGAGAGAAGTCACTACAGCAGAGAGAAGTCACTACAGCAGAGAGAAGTCACTACAACAGAGAGCAGTCACTACAGCAGAGAGCAGTCACTACAACAGAGAGCAGTCACTACAACAGAGAGCAGTCACTACAGCAGAGAGAAGTCACTACAACAGAGAGCAGTCACTACAGCAGAGAGAAGTCACTACAGCAGAGAGAAGTCACTACAACAGAGAGCAGTCACTACAGCAGAGAGCAGTCACTACAACAGAGAGCAGTCACTACAGCAGAGAGAAGTCTACAACAGAGAGAAGTCACTACAGCAGAGAGCAGTCACTACAACAGAGAGCAGTCACTACAGCAGAGAGAAGTCTACAACAGAGAGAAGTCACTACAGCAGAGAGAAGTCTACAACAGAGAGCAGTCACTACAGCAGAGAGAAGTCTACAACAGAGAGAAGTCACTACAGCAGAGAGAAGTCACTACAACAGAGAGCAGTCACTACAGCAGAGAGCAGTCACTACAGCAGAGAGAAGTCACTACAGCAGAGAGCAGTCACTACAGCAGAGAGCAGTCACTACAGCAGAGAGCAGTCACTACAGCAGAGAGAAGTCACTACAACAGAGAGCAGTCACTACAGCAGAGAGAAGTCACTACAGCAGAGAGCAGTCACTACAACAGAGAGCAGTCACTACAGCACAAAGCAGTCACTACAGCAGAGAGAAGTCACTACAACAGAGAGAAGTCACTACAACAGAGAGAAGTCACTACAACAGAGAGAAGTCACTACAGCACAAAGCAGTCACTACAGCAGAGAGCAGTCACTACAACAGAGAAAAGTCACTACAGCAGAGAGCAGTCACTACAACAGAGAGAAGTCACTACAACAGAGAGAAGTCACTACAACAGAGAGCAGTCACTACAGCAGAGAGAAGTCACTACAGCACAGAGCAGTCACTACAGCAGAGAGCAGTCACTACAACAGAGAGAAGTCACTACAACAGAGAGAAGTCACTACAGCAGAGAGAAGTCACTACAACAGAGAGCAGTCACTACAGCAGAGAGCAGTCACTACAGCAGAGAGCAGTCACTACAACAGAGAGCAGTCACTACAACAGAGAGAAGTCTACAACAGAGAGAAGTCACTACAGCAGAGAGAAGTCACTACAGCAGAGAGAAGTCACTACAACAGAGAGCAGTCACTACAGCAGAGAGAAGTCACTACAGCAGAGAGCAGTCACTACAACAGAGAGAAGTCACTACAACAGAGAGCAGTCACTACAACAGAGAGCAGTCACTACAGCAGAGAGAAGTCACTACAACAGAGAGCAGTCACTACAGCAGAGAGAAGTCACTACAGCAGAGAGAAGTCACTACAACAGAGAGCAGTCACTACAGCAGAGAGCAGTCACTACAACAGAGAGCAGTCACTACAGCAGAGAGCAGTCACTACAGCAGAGAGAAGTCTACAACAGAGAGAAGTCACTACAGCAGAGAGAAGTCACTACAACAGAGAGCAGTCACTACAGCAGAGAGCAGTCACTACAGCAGAGAGAAGTCACTACAGCAGAGAGCAGTCACTACAGCAGAGAGAAGTCACTACAACAGAGAGAAGTCACTACAGCAGAGAGCAGTCACTAAAACAGAGAGCAGTCACTACAGCAGAGAGAAGTCACTACAGCAGAGAGAAGTCACTACAGCAGAGAGCAGTCACTACAACAGAGAGCAGTCACTACAGCACAAAGCAGTCACTACAGCAGAGAGAAGTCACTACAACAGAGAGAAGTCACTACAGCAGAGAGCAGTCACTACAACAGAGAGCAGTCACTACAGCAGAGAGAAGTCACTACAGCAGAGAGAAGTCACTACAGCAGAGAGCAGTCACTACAGCACAAAGCAGTCACTACAGCAGAGAGAAGTCACTACAGCAGAGAGAAGTCACTACAACAGAGAGCAGTCACTACAACAGAGAGCAGTCACTACAGCAGAGAGAAGTCACTACAGCAGAGAGAAGTCACTACAGCAGAGAGCAGTCACTACAACAGAGAGCAGTCACTACAGCACAAAGCAGTCACTACAGCAGAGAGAAGTCACTACAACAGAGAGAAGTCACTACAGCAGAGAGCAGTCACTAAAACAGAGAGCAGTCACTACAGCAGAGAGCAGTCACTACAGCAGAGAGCAGTCACTACAACAGAGAGAAGTCACTACAGCAGAGAGCAGTCACTACAACAGAGAGCAGTCACTACAGCAGAGAACAGTCACTACAACAGAGAGCAGTCACTACAGCACAAAGCAGTCACTACAGCAGAGAGAAGTCACTACAACAGAGAGAAGTCACTACAGCAGAGAGCAGTCACTAAAACAGAGAGCAGTCACTACAGCAGAGAGCAGTCACTACAGCACAAAGCAGTCACTACAGCAGAGAACAGTCACTACAACAGAGAGCAGTCACTACAACAGAGAGAAGTCACTACAGCAGAGAGAAGTCACTACAACAGAGAGCAGTCACTACAACAGAGAGCAGTCACTACAGCAGAGAGCAGTCACTACAACAGAGAGCAGTCACTACAGCAGAGAGCAGTCACTACAGCAAAGAGCAGTCACTACAACAGAGAGCAGTCACTACAACAGAGAGCAGTCACTACAGCAGAGAGCAATCACTACAACAGAGAGCAGTCACTACAACAGAGAGCAGTCACTACAACAGAGAGCAGTCACTACAGCAGAGAGCAGTCACTACAACAGAGAGCAGTCACTACAGCAGAGAGCAATCACTACAACAGAGAGCAGTCACTACAACAGAGAGCAGTCACTACAACAGAGAGCAGTCACTACAGCAGAGAGCAATCACTACAACAGAGAGCAGTCACTACAACAGAGAGCAGTCACTACAACAGAGAGCAGTCACTACAGCAGAGAGCAGTCACTACAGCAGAGAGCAGTCACTACAACAGAGAGCAGTCACTACAACAGAGAGCAGTCACTACAACAGAGATAAGTCACTACAACAGACAACAAGCTCATACCTGACAGAACTGTCTCATTTATTTCTGACAGCTCTTTATTGAGTATCTGGCTCTGCTTAGCATGTATACTGTACTCCCTCTATCTTTGTGAGTGAGGAACTCAAAAATAAGGCTGTAAGCGGGGAGTTACGGACATGGAGTTGCTATGGCAACATGTTCTCTCAACTCTGAAGATATGGCAGCGTGTGCAGTGGCCCTAAGCTTAAACACATGACTTCTCATTTACTCCTCTTATTCTTGCACTTGCAGAACTCAAGTTTGCAATAGTAGTAGCACAATGTGCAATAACAAGTTAAAGATAAAGCCATTCACAAATAACTGATGTCTGTGTTTCCTGGATAGAAGTCTCATGTGTGTTTGAGCCATCCTTAGGTCCTGCTGAACTCTTCATACGAAGGGTTACCTAGGTGATCAGATTGTGAAGAGTAGGATCACTGACTAAGCCGCTGAATTTGACATATGGAGTGAGAAGAGTCTGTCTGTAGAGACATGCTGGTGGTATGTGAGCGTTTCTGCAGCTTCCCTGTCTCTTTGTTTCTGCAGACAGGACCGGGACATCGAGCCTGAGGACTTCCAGCGGTACACAGAAAATGTCCAGACCTCTCTGCAGGACTGTCCGGTCCAACGTCCCCCTGCTGCTCTGCTGGCACGACACAGGGACCACACTTCTCGAGCCAGACAGAACCAATCACAGGTAGAATGAAAAAAAAAAAAGAGTACGATCATCGTATCCATCTTAACCTTTCATCTACCAGAAGGTCCTTACTGTATTTCAAAATAAAAGCATGGTAGAATTCAAACAGCGAGTTAAGTAACTTCAGCTTAAGGCAGTACAAAAATTCAAAATAAAAGCCCAACAAAAACATTTTTTTAATGCAAAACAATGGAATTTAAACATTCAATGAGGGGGTGCTGGTAGCCTAGTGGTTAGTGCGTGCGCCCCATCTATGGCGGATATAATCCTCCAAGCCTGGGCTCGAATCCGACCTGCGGCTCCTTTCAAGCATGTCATCCCCGACTCTCTCCCCGGTTTTCTGACTCTATCCACTGTCCTGTCTCTAAAATAAAGGCATGAAAAGGCCAAAATTAAACCGTAAAAAAAAAAAAAACCCATGCAATTAAAAATGCGATTAACCATTGACATTTTGCGATTAATCACGATCAGAAAATTGTATTGTTTGACAGCCCCACTGCTTTAAACTTGCTGGTGTTAAAGCCACTCTGCCACTCGTTGTGAATATGGAAAATGAATCCTCCCTTTTTGGACATTTGAGCCTTTCTGACATAAAACCCCTCTTCTAGGTAAGTAGGGACCCGTCTAGCCTCCCTCTGGGCCTGATGGAGCTGAAGAGTGATGACCAGGAGCCATCAGAGCCGAACATCGAGCCCTGTTACCTCTCCTCGAGTCCCAGAGCGACCCGCCAAGCCTTTCACTACGGCGGCATCGCTGACAGCAGGCAGCACTACACAGACCTCCCAGAAACGTTCTCTGAAAGGTACGTGAAGCCAAGAACTCCTTACGAGAAACCCAAGGTCAGGTATTTTTAAAGCTTACTCTGCACATGTCCTCTTTCAAGGGTTTCTTTGTGTCTGCACGCATGACTTAATGCACCTTCCACCTCCCAGGTCCCACTTCTCCCTGTCCCTGAAGACGCACTCGTCCTTTGGCCTCATCTTTTATGTATCTGACGTCCAAGAAGACAACTTCATGGCTCTCTTCCTGGCCCAGGGGAAGCTTGTATACACCTTCAATGTAGCAGACCAAAGGGTGAAAGTGAGGAGCGAAGAGAGCTACAATGATGGTGCATGGCACAATGTAAGTTCTTTCAATCTGCGTGCACGCAAGGCCAGATGCATGTTTAGTTATGTGTCAACAATTTCTGCAGTGACAAGCTCCTCTCTCCTCCCTGCTGAAGGTTATTTTTATCCGTGATGGAAGTATGGGGCGGTTAATAATTGATGGGCTCACAGTGCTGGAAGACAGAGCGCAGGGAAGCAACGTCTCCTGGCATGTCAGCAGTCCCATCTACGTGGGAGGAGTTCCTCCAGAGAGAGCGCAAAAGAATGTTCAGGTACAGGTTGAAGTTCATGTGGAGAAGATTTGACGTTCAAAATAAACACTTACTCGACTTATAACCTCTAATGAACCTATCATAACCCTGGAGTCGTATCAGCACACATCCTGGTCTGCTCGGCTGTTCTCACAGACAGACACAGCAGGAAACCACAGTTAACACCCCGAACTCTCCAGAAGCATCATCTGAGTGTTTTTAAAGACGTAATAATCACAAAAAGCTTCATGTTTTTCTTCACATTAAATTATAACGACACATTTTTAAAGGGGAGTTCTGCTTTTTATACATTGGCACTATCATTACATAAATAACACATCACAAATGAGATGTCTTCAACTGGCTGCCACATGGTCACTCTGGGTAAATCCACCTGATCAAGGATTCTCATTAAAGAACTTGTTTTCACTACTTGTTGGGCTCAGATTCTTATTCTAAAAGTGTCTCGCAGAATTACAGAAGGGTCCCTACAGAGCGAGACATGTTAAAGAGTAAGGTGTTAAATAAAAAAAAAACTCATCCACCACTGAAGGAGTAGGTCTAGTTTTTCCTTGATTGATGTGTATGTTTTAGTAGGACTTTGCTATTTTTAAAGACTTAGCATTTAGCACAAACAAATCAACAGATGAATGAAGAGAGAGAGCGGCTACGCTGGCTCTGCGAGGTAAAATGACTGTTTTGTTGAAGCAGTCTGGTCGCTTTAAAGAGCGTCTTTCATGAAATACCTGAACTATCTGTCTATCTCTGCACAGAACCTGTCTGATGTGTTTGAGAAACTTTGGGCAACAATCTTGGCCTGCAATTTATAAAACATATTTAGTGAATGTACCTTGATGGGAAGTATCTTCTACTAAGGATTATGTTGCAGAATTTTTATCACCCAAATCAAAAAACGTTGAACTCATTTGCAGCCAAATGCTCCACTACATTAACCAGCTAAACAATGACTCTATCTGTGTAATGTTTGATACTGGATCATTCAACCAGAGGATGTATTGAACTGTGCCAGAGTTACATTTTCTTCCATCTTTTACATTCCAACATTTAAACCTCTCATACGTGTTTCCATGTGTGTCCCTGCAGAGAAACGCTCTGCATAGCTTCAACGGCTGCTTGAAGAACCTTCAGCTTGATGGGCAGTGGCTCTCCTCCAAGGTCGAGACTTTCGGGGTCACTCCATGCTTCGAGGGGCGTTCTGAGGCCGGGACATACTTCTCAGAGGAGGGAGGCTATGTCGTGTTAGGTATGCTTCTTACAGGATTTTAATCGCAAAACCTTCTTCAGCTTTAGACTTACACAAAGGAATTTGAGGTTTGGTTTGGGCCATTCTCGTCCCAAATGTAACACAATGTACATTTGGCAGGAGCTGCAACTCTGTGCAAACTGAACATCTGTTATATTACATGGCTCGTTAGATTCCTCTTGGAAAAACTCCCAAGCCCCTCTGGTCTTTCACCATCCCTGAGTGCATGGGGAGAGTTTGGTTGGGCGAGGGAACATGATACCCTCAGAGCAGCTGTGGTGAAACTCTGTGAAACTGTTTCTATACTGAGGGGAAAGAGAGGAAAATGAGGCCCCAAAGAACTTGGGGACTGGACTGCAGCTGTTGGAGCAGTCCAGTAATTTCACACGTACACGCACCACTGAGAATCACGGCTGATTAATGTGTTGAAAAGGTGAGGCCCGGAGCAGATAAGGCACCAGCGCTCACTCTATCTATCTACCTCTCTCTCTCTGCTTCTCTCCCTCAGATGAATCATTAAACCTCGGGCTGAAGTTCCAGTTGGTGATGGAGGTGCGCCCCCGTGTGGCGTCTGGGGTGCTATTGCATGTGCCCACAGCAGAAGGCAATTTCACTTTGTACTTCCATCAAGGAAAGGTTGGTCACTGACATGGCGATCCAGCAGACTTCACACATTGAGTTCATGTTTTAAAGAATGCATCATCAGCTCATAATATTTAAATAAAACTGTCGTGCTTGTTCTCAGGTGGGGATCGTTGTCAAGGACAGGTCTGATGAGTTCAGCACAAAGGTGTCACCCAAACAGGGTCTGTGTGACGGCAAGTGGCACAAAATCACTGGTGAGAGTTCAGAAATAACACACTGGTCATATTTGACATCTTTTCTGCATGGGGGGACGGGGGGGGTCCATTATTTTTACAACTTTTACAAATTTAGGAGCCTTAAATTAATTAAAGTGTGATTTCTAAGGTTATGGTATTAAAAGGTGTATATTTCTTTTGTGTTTGGGTTATTGTTTTGGTATTTATTTTGGAATTATTGTTAACCTTTCCTTCTTCAGCATTGACGGTGGTCAGAGCGCACAGGCGAGACTTATTGGAAGTTTTAGCTCTTAACTTCACGGCTAACCCTCGTCACTTTAACCGAGCAGCCTCTAGCTAGCAGACAAAGAGAGTCCGGCTTGTTTCTTGAGGAGTCGGAGCATTTATTCTCACACACAGAGCTCTAACTGTGTATACACTTTGCTCTAACAGCGACTGTCAACTCGTTTTCTCTGCTCTGACGCTGCTTCGGTCCCCGGCATCAACAACATTACTCTCACAACGATCAACTGAATACACACACTCACTTCAGTGCTCTCTCTCTTCATTCACTCCACCACCCAGACACATGTGCACAGACATAGGTGGATAACGGGTCACATGGGTAGTGGGTGTGGATGCTGTATTGATTTAATTCACCTGTTCACCTTTTGTCCTCCGTGGAAGAGAGAGGGTGAGCTTGGTCGCTGTATTTTTAATTGACCGCTTTTGTTTTTGCTCACTTTGATTATGCAGTTGATGCACGTTATGATGACGGTGATTATCTTTTTTGGTGAAAGAGCCAAACGTTCTTTTCGTATCTCAGTCTTTTTTGCGTGTCAGACAAGGTACGAGGCCCATCAAACCTCTCAGCGGCTTCATTGTTCAAGGAAAGTCGCTACAACGCAACACCTGTTGGTTTGACCTGATAACTGGTCTCATATCTGGCAAACTGAGGGGCGTCCAAAACGGCCGTTTGGGGGAGCCTTAAAACCGCCTACCTTCTCTGGTCCAAACAAATCCAGACCATTCAGGACCAGAATCTAAACTTAGAAGGAGGACATACTGGCTGCTGCATTGTTGTCAGAGAAGCCAGCACTTCAACATAGCATGTTTCCTTAATGTCTGATCATATAGTAAGGTCACTTTATCATTTCATTCACTGCATGTCCTACTGATAGCTCCTTTAATATGTGCACTGAAGAGCTTAGTAAATGAACGGATCCATTGTCCTGTCCTGCATGATCTCAGTGATCCAAGATGCCAATATTATCCAGCTGATTGTGGACTCTGAAGTCAACCATGTGATGGGACCACTGAACCCCAGCGCCTTAGACTTCAAGAAGCCGGTGTTCATCGGTGGAGCTCCAGGTTAGAAATGACCACATTTCTTTACTCTAATGCCAACAATTCTTTACGCTCATCTTGTGCTGCACTTTCCTTTCTCTCAGACCTTATCCTCCCGGAGAGGCTCTCCACCAGGAGGCCCTATGTGGGCTGCGTGAGGAACCTGACCATCAACGACAACCAAGTGAGCTTCAGTAAAGCCGTTCTGGTTAGCGGAGCAGTCAGCGTTGGAGCGTGTCCCGCAGCATGACGACATCATAAACCCCCAACATAGCACTGACCAAACACATTAAACAACTCTCTTTGTGCTAAACATAACCATTAAGAGAAGTACCACTGTCACTGTTCTTTTACTCCGATGTTCGTCCTCGTTTCTTGTCTTTTACTCTAATTCATTCTTCTTTGTTGTTTTACATGAAAGTGTCGCGTGCAAAAATATGACCAAATTGTCCAAAATAAAAATAAATTCATCAAGGAAAGAAACTCATAACTGGAGAATTAAAATGTGATGAAATTAAGGACTACAGTTTATCCATTACTTTCACTTAGAAACATTTTACAGTGAACAATATGAAAGTCACATTTGATCGCTCTACTGGTGCAAGTTATGCTCTGCCATTCAATCTTATAATCTCAACGTCACAGGTTTTATGCAAGATCATGTTCAGAACTGTCTCTTTTTGCACTGTTTAATTTCTGATGAATAAAAAGTATTTTACAACCATCTTATTGTTTTTGGTCGTCTCTTAACCGGAAGGCCCGGGGTTCGATCCCCAGCTCTTGCAGCCACATGTCCGATTTGTCCTTGGGCAAGACCACAGACTGTTAATGTACGAAGCCTGAGTGACGTCAGCCATCTGTAACGATACAGGTCTCCGGAGGCTCATTGGCAGCAGCCGCCATGCCTGAAATGCTGTCTCAGCCTAACTTTCAGTCAACCTAACGACACGCTTAGAGCTGGAGCTGAGGCGGGTTTTAAGCCTCCTGACGAACTGTTACATCACGCCCACCTGTCAATCATGTCAGCTACGCACCTAACTATGGATAACACGTATCGTTTTCAAAATCAAAACAGAGCCGTTTAAAAAAATTCAACGCCCTTACAGTGTGTGCCAGTGATGACACTCGTTGGCGGCGTGTGAATGTGTGGATATACTGATGGACACTTTCCATAGCAACCTCTACCATCAGTGTGTGAATGTGTAGGTGTGACCTGCGGTGTAAAAGAGCTTTGAGTAGTCAGGAGACTAGAAAAGAGCTATACAAGTGTAGCACTAGTGTATACTTGCATTGTGTGATGATTTAGGCTTGAACTTTAACTTTTGGCACCAGCACGCCGTTTATTCTGATAACAACAGAAGCATTTAAGATGTCTCGCAGCCACTCGTGTAGTAATAAGCTCCAACATTGCTAAAATGGAAACAAATAATTGAGCTAACTGTTGCTAACATATTACATAGAAAAACAGTAATTTCATCAAGAAAAACGAACTTATTTGAGTAATTTTAGCGAAGCTTATTACACACAATCTTACCACGGCACAGGGACAGCATAGTGCAGACTGCACTGGCGATGATGCACGGGCTGCACCGCTCAAGTCTGCAGGGACTCCAGCAGAGGGCGCTCGTGTTAAACACAGCATCAGTCTCAGTGGATACTCAAAAAAAATAGGCCTACTTCATAAACAGTATTTAATTAAAATAGTAAAATAAGGGCAAATTATGGCAAGCGATGGCAAGTGGAATCATTAACACTGTTACACAAGCTCAAGTCCATTTATCATTTGTTTTCTAAGATTATTTGGAGATGAATTACAATATTTCAGAATAAGAGTCAGTTTAACATCACCAACTTCCAAGGTGCATGGAGAGTGAAAGGCTTAAGACGTCAAAAAGCTCCAGCCACACAATACAAGCCACACTTGTAGTATGAAGATCAACTTTATTAACTTTATTAGACCAATGCGTTTCCACTTATGGCCTTGAATGACCCTGATGAAGACCACAAACCGAAACGTGTCGGTCTTACTGTAAAACTTCAGATAAAAGCCCATCCCAACTTTAGGCCCTGTCCCCTTTAGAAGCCTGGTGTGGCTGCACGTTTTACAAATAAAAGGCAGCTCTGAATTAGAGGCCCCGATGCATTTAATGTTGACTGGTTTGCAGATTAAAAATATGGGGAAAAAGCAGCAAGACACACGCTTTCTGGTGTAAAGTGATGGTATGGTGACGGCCTTATTCTACAATTTGCCTCTCTCTTCGTTTGTTGCATTCCTTCGATCCTTTGTTATCCCAAAATGTGTTACTTGAATAATTAAGACAAGGCTACATCTGAATAAAAAGACCAAACGTACACATTTTTAAACAGGAAATAACATAGACCTACAACTTTTTCTGTTATTCAAAGTGTAGACTGTCTCATAGCTGGGCTAATGTAGACGAATAACAGAGTCAGTATGGGATTCACAGAAGGCACAACTTAGGCTACATCAATATCTTTTTAAATTTAACACAAAAGGGTTTTACTTTATAACAACGATGAATAATTATAAAAGAAACCTCTTTATCCTGATATTGACCAGAAATAATTAGTGTGGGAGAGTCATAGACTGTAAATAAAAGGGGGAGACTTACATTTTTTCCGGGGTTAATTATTAACATAACAGCTACAGCCAATATCCAGCCGCAGCCCCGGAGTATGAAGCCCCTGGTGTGACAAAAGCGTGACGGAAGTGCCTTACTGAGAAGAAACTACAAAGCTGGGCTGCATATTGAAAATCGGTGGAGACATTGCGGCACATTTCTATGGGGCACCGATTGTAAAGTTGCGCACACTACAAATAACAGCGACATTTCTCCACATTTAGCCCTAAAACATCCCTAAAAATTGGTGTGAATTTTTAAGTCACTTTTTATTCACATTTAGAGAAATGTTTGTGAACTTTGTCATATTTAGTTTTTGTTAATTTAAATTTAAGATAATTGCATTGGCAACTATAAATGTTTAATGTTATATAGCGCAATTTTACAATCGGCGCCCCATACATTTCAAGTTAAAAACACGTTTAATAACCAGCTGCGCACAGAACACAGCTAACATTCAGCCACTTCCTGTTTAATATTTACGTTTGAGAATGCTTTAAAAATGTTTGAAATTGCTTTAAAAAAACATTTAAGGTCGCAATTTACGTTATTTCCGTAATAAAAAAAAATGTTTCCAGACATTATTATTTAATTTTACGATACATTTTTAAGAATTGGCACAGCATAGTTACGTCTCTAGATGGAGAAGGCTCTGGTTGCCAGGGGCTGCAGCTCTACTCGCTACAGCAGCAGCTACACCGTCTCCATGGTGATACGTCATCAACGCTCGACCAAACGAAGGGAGGGCGCCAGTCTGAAGAAGCGTTCAAAAAGTTTTTCTAAAACTCGTTTTGTCGGGTAGATGCGGGGAGATGTGAAGATTAAATATGAAATAAGTCATTTTTATAGGAAGATATTTGTGTTGCTGCTGCTATGACACAGTCAGTCGTTGTCCAAGGTGAGTAAAACTACGACCAAGCTCGATGAACTGAGATAAATGATTAAACAGTAGCGTTAAAAAACACAACAGGAAGTGTTGTGCTCTGAGATATGTCAGCTATAGCTAAGCTTCTTGAGATTATACAGGCTGATATTTATGTATTAATTGATGCTGTCTAATCTTTAAATCCGGGTTCTTCAGTGGGGCAGTGTGGAAACCAGGTCGGCTGCAGGTTTTGGGATCTTGCTTTACGCGAACATGCCCATGTCAATAAAGTAAGTGTCAATAATTCAGTTTTATTTTTATTTGTACAGCACATTTCAAACACATGTAAACTCAATGTGCACATCAAAAAGACAGAAATAAACAAACACAATACTATATCATAACAAAAATACAACAAGTAGATTTAAAAACACATGAAATCCAAAACACGTTTATTAAAGGACCCTGCACCATCCCATACAACAATAAGTTGATGTGTAAGGTACACACACACACACACACACATACATACACATGTTCCTACTAGAGGGCTCACACAGGACCATACACTAACTGTACATATGTACAGACAAACACACACACACACACACACACACACAGATATACTAGCAGCCAAAGGCACAAGAGAAAAGCAATGGTCGCACTTAAAATAAACGTATCTTTCAGCAGGCATGTTGTTCCAAAAACACACATATTGCTATATAAAGCTGAGTCAAACACATTCAGCTCACAACACCTTTGTTTACAATATTAGACTGTTTTTTTTAAAGCAAGGACTGCAATACGAGACAATTTGACATGTCAATAACGTATACATTCACTGCATTTTACCATTACTCGCAATTACCAGTTGAAAAAGTTATAGCTGTTATAAAAGGGTGTTATATAGGAACATATTCATAAAGGACACTTACTATGTATTACACTATTTTCTCAGTAATCAGTTAGTTCTCTGACATTCATTCATTCATTCAACCTTTATTTAAACTGGAGAGATGATTGAGGGGTATCCCTCATTTGACATGACATCGAGTCCTTTAAGGAATCAATGAAAAGACAGACAACAAATGTCCAGTCAATAAAGTAAGTGTCAACGCAAACAACACAAAGTCCTTTGTCTAATGTCACATTGCTGTAAAAAGCTGAGTCAAACACATTCAGCTCACAACACATTTGTTTACACTGTAGGACTGTTGTTTTTCTTAAAGCGAGGACTGCAGTACAATTAACACGTCAGGAAAAGTGTAACACGTATATAACAGTGATACGTTCACTGCATTTTACTGTGGCTCTCAGTTGCTAGTTTAAAAGGGAAGTTGTTATAACGGGTGTTGTTTAGGAACATATTAAAAAAGAACTTAATATGTATTAACATGTTGTCTCAGTCATCAGTTAGAATAGAATAAAAGCCTTCATTCACATTAAACACTTGTACATTGAAAGTAGAAATGCTTCAGCTTAAAGTGCACACAGAGGCCTCCACAGCTACAAACAACCTGCATTCAAGCAGCAGGAGAGGGACGATGTATGTACAGTACAAATATTTACAGCAGATGAAGTACAGTATTACACAGTAAGAAGTAGCTTGCTACAAGAAGAGAATAGAAATATATGGTGCACAGTCACAAATGTCAATATTACAACGGTAAGAAAAATGTTTTCTGCATTAGAAAAATGTGATTGTACAAGTAAAAGAGATAATTATATGTATGCTCAGGTAGAAAGTGTATGAATAGTAGAGGTTAAAATATATATATATATATACATATATATATGTTTTACACAGTGGGCTGAAAAGGTTCCTGGTTTGAATCCCCGTCGCACAGGAGCCTCTCTGTGTGGAGTTTTTATGTCCTCAATGAAAAATAAAAAAAGACACTCAGATCCCTCAGTGAGCGCTGGATCTAAAAAAAACATGATAAGGTTAAGAGAAGCAAAACAAGATGCCCCGTGCATGTGTGGGTTCTCTCCAGGTACTCCGGCTTCCTCCCACAGTCCAAAGACATGCTCGCTAGGTTCATTGGTGACTCTATATTGCCCGCAGGTGTCAACGTCAGTGTGGCTGGTTGTCTGTCTCTATAGCGTGCGTGTGTGCGTGCGTGTGGCTCTGGGGAAGAAACTGTCCTTAAATCTGTTTGTCAGGTTCTGATGGACCTGTAGCGCCTGTCAGTGGTCAACAGGTCGAAACAGATGAAAGATGAAAGTTTAGTCGTCTGACAGAACTTCATGAATGATCCATCATTTCCATTATCAAGCACAGATTTTTAAAATCTTTTGCCTGCTTGAGCTTTTTTTAAATTATAACGTATGTTGGTTTCTGGAAATGGATAATACATTTATTGAACTGTAACTTATAATCAAATACAGTTTGATGAAATATAGCTCAGGTGCAGGCGTGCAGCCCTTGGAGGTAGTCTCTCACACATTATCAGTTGAAAACAGACTTTTTTATGGTCTACCGAGAAATCTAAGGTCATCTCTTGTAACACCTCTTTGTTTTTCTCCTTATCAGAAAGGAGTGTACGATGAGGCCCTCAGTAGTTTTTTCCGAAACGTGGACTCAAGGTAATCTCTCCTGTTTTTACCACTAATTCATGTGCCTCCCTATAATTGTCCTTTTTATGTAGACGATTTTCTATATGCTGGGCTTTTCTAGGAAACGTGACGGGGGATCCTGCTGTGTTGGTGGGAGGATCCAACATCTGAAGGCCAGGGTAAGTTCTCTTCCCAGTCTTCCCAGGCGTAACATTTCAGAGTCAGGGTCAGGGTCAGGCAGGGGATTCTGTGTTGAAAGCTTTGGCATTCATTGGTTAAGGTTACAAAAATGAGTTATGGAAAGAAGGCGGGGGGGTCACTGGTGTTTTCAGCATAAAAGAGCAATGCAATACACATGCCGGCCTCATAATGGCATATTTGAATCCACAGGCGGTGCTGGTGGACATGGAGGAGGGTGTAGTCAATGAGATCCTGCAGGGCCCGTTGAGAGAGGTTTTCGACAGCACGCAGCTCCTCACAGACGTGTCGGGTTCAGGCAACAACTGGTGAGAGACAGACGAACCACAGGACGTCAGCTCTAGAGCTCACCGGTCAGGGGCAACTGTTAGTATTTATTTAACTGGGCCCTATTTGAACAAATGTTGGGGTCCAAATAACTGAAAGGGTCAAGAGGTTTTGTATTACTCCTATAGATTGCTTCCATAGGACACGCTGTTATAGCCGCGATGTGATCTTCAGGGGAAACGTGTCCATTTGAAGTACATTCAAGGCTCAGTGAAGAGACCCCTCATCCTGATTATGGCCCCATGCTCTACTGATAAGTTACAGAACCTACCATATGGCCCTTAGTGGCGATCCCCACGGCGCTGCCACCTTCAACAGACCCAGGCTGCATACATGCAAGCTCCAGGTAGTGACAAAGCAGATACTACCTACCCTACTGGCCCCCACATTTCAACGGTGTAGACTGATGGGCAGCCAGAGCATCACCAGGGTTGTCAAGTGGGAACCTACCTTCACCGGGGTTTCGTCTAGTTCCACAACACCTCGGAAAGACCGGTCAGTGAGCGCCAATGTCCTAGAGTCCCCCCTCCCCCACTCCTTGCCGGCTCTCACAGTCCACCATACCCACACGTAGAACATGTATAGCTTACTTACCCCTACCCATGACCATCACAGCACAAACAGCATTGCCACCTTCAACAGAGTTACTGGGAGTTACTGGTCTGCTGCTGCCTCAATGTGAGAGTTTGATGCAAAAAAAAAGAACGTGTTGGAACAAAACTACAAATTTAAAACTACAAAGTCTCAAAACAGTACAAATAAACAAACCAGTCCAGGTACAGCTGACCAGCAGCATCATGTTCTACAAGGTACACTGACCATTTTTATCAATGGAGTCTGGCAATTAGAGACCTTGATCTGTACAGTTCTTTTCTGTAATGATGAACACTTAAGGCTCAAATGTACTCGCTTTTGCACCAAAGGAAATCTACCTTAAGTGATTCATGCTCCAGTACTTTCTTTGGATGCTGCCTGAGAGAAGGAGTCCACTGACTTATATTTTGAACGATCTCTGCAAACATTTGCTGTTTAAATGTGTCATTAATGTCTAATAATGGCTTTTTTTTTATTTGTATGTTTGGCTGCCTGTTGTTTGTGTGAAACTTTGCCTGGCTCGGCCAGGACACTCTTGACAAAGGCACATTTTTAATCTCAATGAGTTTATTGCTGGGTAAAGAAAGGTTCAATAAATCAAAACATGTAGCTCAGAATATCAATGACATGTGCTGCTTGTTCTGCAGGGCCGTTGGACACATGACGTACGGCTCGGCCTACAGGGAGCAGATAGTGGAGAAGCTGAGGAAGGCAGCAGAACACTGTGACTGTCTGCAGTGCTTCTTTCTCATCCACTCTATGGGAGGAGGTAAGGCTCATTATGTTGACCATGTTCAAACTGACAGCCCAAATCTGATTTTTGTAGCACAGCTAGACTGTATCCAGATGGATCTCATAGAGTCTGGATAAAAGTGCATGTGATGTAAATCTGCAGATCAGTTCACAGGAACATGTAGAGGGGGTTTAAAGGGCTTTACATCTGATCTTACAGTATCATCTCAGGCTGGATGCTCTGGACACTGGAAGAAGATTTCAAACTGTCTTTGCAATCGAAAACAACAAATTAGAGGTACACAATGATAGAAGCAAACATCGGCATCAGCCAATACGGGCTTTAAAGTCAAATAATGGGAGCGTCTCTAAATAAACGTGTTTGCAGACATGAATAAAAAGTTGACACATATTGAATAATGACGATGCACATTAAACAACATGTTCAATAAGCATCAATGTTAATACACCAGAATTAGCACAAAAGCTACATTTCATCCGTAGTCCTAAAACAGGTATTGACAAAAACAGAAAACAAATGTACAGTCAACAGGAGAGCTCACACAAGAGCTCACCGACAGTTCGACAAACAAAATGGACACATTTGTTTCGTAAGAAATAACAGACACACCGACAATGTGCAGGATGATCTAGAAGCCCCCGGGAACGGGCACCATGAAGAGGAGGATATTATATATTTGTTTTATCGATGTGTTTCAGTTTTCTTTGATGGTCACGTGGTCGTCACTCGTCACAATCCCTGACGTGTGATTTATCCTGTTGTTTCGCTTATTAGAGATCAAATCTTTCAAAGGTGGAGGCAGGGAGCAAGCTCATTAAAAACTTTAAAAACAAGACAAACATCCATGAAAGTGTAATAACTGTCCAGGTTTAAAATGTTATTCTTATGAATGATATTGCAGTAGTGGAAATGATGAGGTCTGCTGTCCCAAATGTTGACTTGATGTGTTTTAACGATATGTGACCAGGAAGTAAAACCAGATGTTACGTGAGAAATTCATCTTTGTGTGCATGTTAGAGCCGGCTGTGAAGTTGAAGAAGGTCGAATATGACGGACATGTTCCAGGTTGAACTTAACATTTGAGATGTTAAGTTCATCAAATGCCTTTCACTTTATACTCTCAAACAGCAGGGGGCAGCATTCACCTTGAAAAGTGTAGTAAAGAAAATGTATGTAACTAAAGTTTAAAAAGTGTTCTTACACAATAACTGTATATATTTAGAAAAAATCTTTTTTGGGTCATCACAATGATAAAGTAAGAGTCTGAGTGTAGTTATTCAACATCAGGAGAAACTCGATGGTCTCAGCAGTTAAAAGGAAATAAATCAGTGCGTGTATCATATCAGCAATCAGCCGGAAAAAAAATATTGGTCCTCATCACTGAATTTCATGAGACGCAATAGAGTGTCATTTCAGTCCGTAGATATCTCACAGATTGGACCCCAAAGGACAGAAGGTAAAAGAAATGTACGCCAAAAAAAAAAAAAGGTTGCGACAGAAAGTGAATTCATGAATCTATTGTTTTTGAATTTTAGGAACGGGCTCTGGCCTGGGTACCAGAGTGCTGGGTCTGCTGGAGGAGGAGTTCCCTGAGGTGTGTCGAATCGTCACGTCCATCTATCCGTGTGCAGAGGATGATGTCATCACGTCTCCATACAACAGCATCCTGGCCATGAGGGAGCTGACAGAGCACGCTGACTGTGTCCTACCTGTTGAAAACCAGGTGTGTGCAGCTTTTATGTTCCCTTTCTCTGCAGACAAACCAGCTGTGTTCACAAACTAAAATCACTGGGGGGTTGTCACCATTCCACCGCTAAGTTTGTGATCTATGAACCTGACAGTTCAAACTGTTGTTGATCGCTCAAACTTTTGATTAATAATATCGTAGCGTGAGGGAGACTGTCGAGTGACGTGAGCACTCTGACATTATGTGAAGACATCAGTGTGGGTCCTGTAAACATAGAAACACTGCAGATACACTCGTGTGAATGGAGGATGTTTTGGCGCTGCAGGAGGACTGCATGAATGCAGCAGCAACACAGTGTCATTCTCTGATTTTTCTTTAGTTTGTGACCCTCCTGCTGCAGCAGACACACAATATCTGCTCTCTAACCTCCACTTCAGTCACAAGCTCCTCCATTTTGTTGTCAGAATGTTTATTTTCTTCGTCCTGAATCTGGTTGTCGCTGTGATTCAGCACTAAAGACCTTTAGTCGACCGCTTGTTTGTATGCACTTTCATTCATGAAGTGCTTTGCATTGACCGTTTATGGTTCAATGTAGGTGTGTAGAGAGATGATCCACGGGCGCTCATTTTCAGGTGGATTTTGGTTTATAAAGGGAACATTACGCCAGTTTTAAATATGAGTAACTTTTCCCCTACACCATCTTCAGGATTTTGGCGTGCGTACACTTTTAGTATGGATTCTACGCTCTGTTTTATAAAAGAGACCCCAGTTTTAATTGTTTCCCCCCCTCTCTCTTCTCCTCCTGCAGTCGTTGGTCGACATTGTGAACAAGATAAAACAAATGTCTCATGTTGGAAAGCCGGGCTCTGTAATCAAGACAGACAGCACGGTCATCTCAGGGCAGGGGGGGCTCAGCGGGGCAGAGAAGCCCTTTGACGCCATGAACAACATTGTGGCTAACCTGTTACTCAACATTACCAGGTACAGTATCTAGGGCCCGACCGATGGGGGATTTTTGTGGCTGATATCATGATCGATATTGGGGAGAGAAAAAAACTGATACCGATACATCAGCCGATATCTTTCTCAGATCTATGTTCGATCTGTAGAGATAGATAACGATATACACAGTTATTGTGTTGATCCCACAAATACAGTTTTCAAACTGTTGTGGAAAAGATATTTAGTGAATACAAGATGGTTACTCGACTGGAAAGTGACTCCACATGTACGTGCATCACCGCCTGACACTCTGGAGAGTGAGGATGTTTGTTGTAATCCATATAGCGCCCTCTGCTGGTGAAAGAGAACTGCTAGTGTAAAACAATGAAACTCAAATGAAATGCTATTTGACTGGTGAAAAATATCTCCTAATATATTATCTGCACATCTGATAAAGTTAGCAGATACCGATAGTCACTGGTTTGCTAATATCGGCCGATATTATCGGCTGGCCGATCAGTCGGTCGGGCTCTAATAGTCTCGCTGTTAAACATGCTCCCATGGTTTAAGTCATGTTGTTTTTTTGACTCTTGATTCTAAATCTTTTTATTAAACTCCTACTAAATACATTTTTTCATGTGACCTATAATCAAGGCACTTAAACAGAATATTTATGATATTACGTAATGTACCAGTGAGTTTTTTCCGATCCAAAGTTCAAGGCAGACCGACTCTGTCAGCCTGCTTTATCATCAAGAGCTGCTTTATCAGCGGAGAAGCAAGACTAAGTAAATAAATCCGCTCACCTCGGCCCCCCTCATAGGAAGACTGGATGTCAGAGGGCAGCTGGTGTATTTCAGGGAGGATTTCATCGCCACAGCTCCACTGTAAAAGTAGAATTACTTTGTTTTTGCAGAGGACCAGGTTAAATAATAAATAGCCACCCAGGCAATTTTAACGATGGAGGAAACATGCTGTAATACAAAAATGTCCCTCACAGTGAGGAGCAAGATGTAGGAGTGTGTCTAGTCTGTGAATGTGTTGAAGAGTGAGGAAGTGTCACACTGCAAATACTCAACTCTTAGGAAGTGTATTTATCTCATTTCAGTCAAAAATATCTCATAATCTCATAATTAGCCATATTTACCTGACTAGTCCAGATACACATTTTATTTTAACATATTACAAGCAAGAAAAAAAGGCTCGTAATATGTTAAATCTGCCAATGTGCGAAAATAAATATATATGTAGTCTTTTAGTTTCTTGAAATAAGACGTTAGATCTTATTTTAAGAAGCTTAGAGGAGCTATATGGGACTCTGACACCTAGTGTTTAAAACGGGTACTGCAGGCCAAATTCAAACATTGGAGAGAGCTGTCTTCCCCCACACCCTCCTCTCTAGAGTCAATGCTCACGCAGGTTGCCATGTGGTGGACACTGCAGCTTCAGTGTTTAGCCAGCTCTGCATCGGTCTGTAAACCTTTCTGCGTTCTAACCTCTCTCCATTTTTCAAAATCATCTCCAACATTGATCCTAGTTTGAGCACGTTTCTGCTCGTGGAGCTTATTAGAAACATGCAGAGGCTTTTTAGGTCGAGTACAATCACTTCTATCTGAACCAGTTCTCTTGCCCGCTTCCATCTCTGCAACACCTGTTGGTTTGACCTGATAACTGGTCTCTTATCTGGCAAACTGAGGGGTGTCCAAAACGGCCGTGTGGGGGTGCCTCAAAACCGCCTTCCTTCTCTGGTCCAAACAAATCCAGACCATTCAGGACCAGAGTCTAAACTTAGAAGGAGGACATACTGGCTGCTGCATTGTTGTCAGAGAAGCCAGCACTTCAACATAGCATGTTTCCTTAATGCCTGATGATATAGTACGGTCAGTTTATCATTTCAGTCAGTAGATATCTTACAGATTGGACCATTTAATAATTACATTTTACTCATTATAAGCAATCCAAGCCTCATTTCTCGCTTATATTATCTTAAAATAAGATGTTTATTTGGACTTGTGGTGTGAGTGTGGCTTAAAAACGTGATATATGAAGTTTGTGACAATGATGCTTTGATTTCTACGCTAACATTTGAGTTTCTGCACTGCAACTCTTCAGTTCTCTCATATGTCACTTTCCTGTGTCTCAGCTCGGCTCGCTTTGAGGGATCTCTCAACATGGATCTGAATGAGATTGCCATGAACCTGGTCCCGTTTCCTCGTCTACACTACCTGATACCGAGCCTCACGCCTCTCTACACGCTGGCAGATGTCAGCGTCCCCACCAGAAGGTGACGGCTGTCTCACTGTCACTGCAGCTATTTTTCTCCCACAGTTGTTTCGTGTCCCGCAGAGCTCCGAGTAGTGAGCTCACGTGTACTCAGTCAGCCCCTCAACACTTGCGTCATGTTGACATTAGTGATGAATGAGAGGGGATCCCCCCCACCATTAACGACCTCACTGGTTAGGGGTGGTAAAAAAAAATAACACTGTTACTTAAAGGTGGAGTCAGCATAAATGTGCGTTGCAGCTTGTAAACACAACATTCAAACTAGGCCCTTCCTGATCTCATCGCCACCAGAAGCGCCCACTCATTGCAGGACGTAGTGTGTACGTTTGCTGCTTGTACCTATTGCAAGCTAGCACGAGCTAACCCCCAACTGTCCAACAGGAGGCAGGCCAACTCTGCATCCACGGTGAAAGCCAACACAAGGTTCTCCCATGTGTTCGCCTCACTATGATTATCTTTTCTGTTCTTTGCCCCTACATCCAAATCTGTTATATTCACTAGTTTGAATCACGTCCCAGCACTGAATTATATCCACTCCTAAAACTCACCTGTGCGCTGTGATTGGCTGGAGGAAACTCACCAGCTCAGACAGAGTCTCTGCAGACACAGTCACCACCACACATGTACGGAGGAACATAAAAGATGATTGATCGATACATTAGTATAAGTGTGTATTTTAATTTTAAGGAAAAAGCTGCTGACTCCATCTTTAAAGTCTCACTGAAAACAAAACATTGAACCTGAATTCATGTTTTACAATCAGCTGGATAATAAGATTAAAAATAGTTTCACATGATAACAAAATCAAATCAAATCTGTCAAAGCACTTTGAATAATAAAGATGGATCCCTCTCAGAGTCAGACCTTTATGTCAGGATGTTAAAAATAAATGAACTACATGGGCTCTTTACAAAGCCCCCAGACTCCAGAGACTGTAAACAGGATCTAACCCTACAGGACAAAGGATTGACTGTCTCAGTCAGGTTTAGCTCAGAGCTTACACAACACGTTTTAACAAGAAGTCACACAAGAATACAGAAAAACAAAACAAAAACGATCCAGCTGAGGCAACGATTGTGATCTACAATGAAAAGTTACTGTTTTTGTAAACAGTCTGTCGGCTTTAAAGACACCAATGTGTAAAGATGCTTTCTGCTTTTAAAGAAAAATGGTTATTTATCCGGTCTGTCAGCATTAACTAGTTAATCACAATTAATTGAGGTCTTGAATTAAAGCATTAATTTTTGTTAATCACGATTCATCTCATGTTATTTTGTCCCTTTAGGCCACCGTAGATAGTCCTCCTCAGTGTCTCCCTATAGTCTCAGTGATGTAAAAGAAGGACACTGCTGCCTCTTTGAACGTCTCATTTCACTTTAACAAACTCTCAGACAGCTCAGCTGACGAGTCCAAAGTAATACCCACCTGATGACATCACACATTGACCTTTGTTACCGTTCCTTTGAGCTGTTTGAAGTCATTTTGTGATCCCTAACCACTTCCTGTTTCCGTGCTTGAGGACGCACTCACACTGGGCAATCCGTACCGTGCCTAAGCACGCTTCACCCCTAAAGTCCAGTTTGTTTGACTAGTGACTGTGTTCTCTTATGTGCGGACACAGACTCAACCAACTCTTTCTTTTTTTTTGTCCACCTGTCAAGAAGTAACCGTGCTCAGGCCTGGAGCAGAGTGAGTGCAGGCCAGCTGGAGGGGGGGGGGGGGGGGGGTTATCGTGCTGAAGCACGGTTCCTGACAACTGGGCCTAGTGTGAGTGTGCCCTCAGTTCATGTCCTAACCCTCCATCCACCAGAAGGTCCTTACTTTATTTCAAAATAAAAGCACAGTTGAGTTAAGACAGGACAAACATTCAAAATGTTTCATACATTTTCATTTTAAATGTGAAATAATGGATTTCCAATACACGTGATGTAAAAATGTGATTAATTTAACAAAATGTAATCAGCCCTAATTATTAACTCTGACTGAATCCTTCTCAAGAATGTGCACCCATGGGTCCTTATCCCCTTAAGACCCCCAAATGGATAAAAGTCGGTCCCAACTTTAACCAGAAATGAACCAGAATTCATAGAGCTGCAGGCTTCTGACAGGAAAAACAGCATTTGATCCCCCAACCACCTCCTCCTCCCTCCTCCTCCCTAAATCCAGCTGCCATGAAAGTAGCCTGTGTTTGAACCATATAGACCTCGTTTCCTCCAGAGGAGCTGCTTATTGGTTTAAAAAGAGTGGTGGTCTCACTGGGCAAACTCTCAGCATGAATATCTGTAAGTGTTTGAATGCAAAGCAGGGTGTTGCTTAAGAATATCTTGCCTGCTCAGCAGAACGTGTAGAGTAAATAAAGGTACAAACACTTCTTTCTTATACATGTTGACCCCTGAGAACGGACAACCGGTCCAACTCGAGGGTCCTGAACTCCCTTCAAGATCAATAATGTAGACTTCATACTCTGATCAAGCCTCAACTAGGAGTGTCATTTTTACAACATGTCTGTGTCCTCTTAATTCACTTTCTAGACTTGATCAGATGTTCAGTGACGCCTTCAGTAAAGACCACCAGCTGATCCGAGCCGACCCGAAGCACAGCCTCTACCTGGCCTGCGCCCTCATGGTCCGAGGCAACGTGCAGGTGTCTGACCTCCGCAGGAACATCGAGAGGTAAGCACAGCACCATCCTCCCTCTCCGTCTCCATCTGCATCAAAACATCCCACACCAATCAGGGGCCCCCTTCCCTGACAGGGGCCCAGAGATGACCTTCACTCTCTGCCTCCCGAATAAGTACCCCCATTTAGCACCGACAGCAGTGATTCATGACTGGTCCATTCAGCACCCACCTCCCGCTGCCCTCCCTTCAGCGCTCTCCCTGCAGACCTTGTTTTTCCGTGGCACGCAGTCGAGGGGAAAGTGAGACAGACGCTGCTGTGAGAGCGCATATTTGGACGTGACCATGGTGTAAAAGAAGGAAAGGGGGAGGAAAGGACAGAAATATTACCTGCCAAAAGTTTCTTGAGGGCACACTTCTTCACTGGACATTTAGTGCAACATGAGATGCTGTTTGAGGAATCAGTCTTTTTTTTCTTTTCTTCATAAAAAAAGTTACCAGCATGTTTCTTCTATTTGTTTCACATCAAAGAGCTGCTAATCTGTGGAAAGATTAACCCTTTGCAGTATTTTTAAGACAGTAATTCCGAATGTAGTCTGTATCAACTTTGATAAAATGCTTCGTTTCTCTCTTCTCTAAAGCCGGACGTACACTGTATGATTGTAGAGAAGTCGTGGTGGAATGTCAGCTCACACCTTATGACTGGAACGTTTACATCGCATGACCAGAGCTCCCGATTAATGTGCTCACACTGTACGACCTGAGAGCTCACAGACGGAGGTTGAAGTCAGGTATATGTGTATTTCAGTCGTCTCATATGCAAGGCTCAAATACACACACCGGCAAAAACCTTCTCTCTCTCACACACACACACACACACACACACTGCATCACAGATAAACACAAGCGGATTAGCAGCTAACAAATGTTCCCTGTCAGCTGGACGTCCTGTGATATTTCCTGCCTAAGTGTCTGTAGTTAAAGGCATGTCTGCTGTTGCCATGGTGTTTTCACGATGTTTGTGAAGGCACAATCAGGAGAAGTAGTCCCGAGGCCTCCCAGGGACTCGGCTCGTGGCTCAGCTCTCGATGTGCGAGTGTGTGCAGTCGTACAACCGAAATCTCAAACATGCCGGTCAGGAGCAGTTGATCGGACGTGATCGACTGTCGTGCCTCAGTGTTCACTGCACGACTTATGGCGAGTGATGACTTCAAAGTTAGTCCCACAACTCAAAATGTGGGTCTTAATAGTCCTGAAATCACTCAGTGTACGCCCGGCTTAACACGTTTGAAAGCAATTCCCCACAGACATCCATTAGCAGCCTAATTATCTTCAACTGTAAAAAATAATCATGAATAAGAAAAGAATATTGAATGTTGAAATCTTTTATTGAGTCATTCTTGTACTGGCACCGATGTTTTCTACAAAATGTGTCAAAGTCACAAGACAGCAGTGATAACACAAACAGTTACCCTGTTTGAGTTTTGAATGATTCTGATACTTTCGTATCATTCATGAAAGGGAAAGTTTGCTCTTTGGGGCCCTATTGACCATTATTTATGTCCCGTCTCCAGACTGAAGCCTTCGCTGCCCTTTGTCTCGTGGAACCAGGAGGGCTGGAAGACGGGCCTGTGTTCGGTCCCTCCTGTGGGTCACTCCCACTCCCTGTTAGCCCTCGCCAACAACACCTGTGTGAAGCCCACGTTCATCGAGCTGAGGGAACGCTTTACCAAGCTCTACAGGAAGAAGGTGCTTTAAGACTCTCCTTAAGAAAGAGTTCATTGAAAAAATATGTGATTTTCTTTTTAAATATGTGTGTAAAAGGGTGTGAGCTTTATTTATTCAGAGCCCACAAGTATGACGTGTGACTGAACCACGCTGCAACCTCCAGTGTTGAAAAATGAAGCTGATGCTGAAGTGCAAAATCCTGCAGTTCCTCGAGTGTCCACTTGAGGCTGGCTGGTTAAGCTTGTGGTGTGCTCTTTAGATTGAAAGACTATATTAAAGTCTAAGAGAGACCAGCGGAGTCAGGCAGCACCACTCACAGGCTGTAGGTCTGTACTTTCACCGCAGGCTGAGAGCTTAACTACCGTACTGCAGTTAGTAGGAGTGCAAGCTCCACAAAGTAAAAAAAGACGGTACTAGAAGAGCGACACAGCTGCACAGACACTGCACACTGTCGATTTGGCTGAGTACAATAGAAATTGTCAAGCAGGAAGACAGTTGAAAATGTTTTTCTTTCTGAGAAACAGACTGCTTCTTAAATACCAGTGTGAGTTATATTCTGGACTTTATGGTATTTATCCAGAACACTTTGTTTCCAACCGTTATATTTCTTTCTTGCTTCGGAAGATGTTTCTGTTTTTAATGCTTTCTTACTTCAGTTTGTATTCACTCTTTAAGCTTCACGTTGTTGTCTTTCTGCTCTTTGAAGGCTCACTTGCATCACTACCTGCACGTTGACGGGATGGAGCAGGAGTTCTTCTCAGAGGCCGTCAGCTCTCTGAGCTCACTGATCGAAGAATACAATCAGCTGGACGCCACCAAGGCGAGACTCATGCCCGATGCGCCCAGACTCGGCATCGCCAGATGAAGGTCGCTCTGATGTTAGAGTGTGTGTGTGGGTGTGGGTGTGTGGTGTGTGTGTGCCTGCGTGTGTGGGTTTGTCTGCTTACAAAGCAATGATCCTTTTTTTTTTTAAGAATGACGCGACACAAGCAAAACGTTTGTACATACCTTTATAATTTATATATCGTTATTGTCTAATTTATGACCTGATTCAACATTTTCAGGAACAACATGTTACAACACAAGACTTTCACTCCATCTGTCATACAACCTGATATACCATGTAGGTGCTATTGTTCATGAGTTACCGTAAAATCTGGTGTATAAGACGCACTTTATGACATACTGTTACATCTGAACAACGGGCTGCGTCTTACATCCCGGTGCCACCAGCACACATGTATAAAATACTAATCATACTTCATGGTATGGGTGAACTATGGGTGAGTGCTCCCTTATATAACGGTGCGACTTGCATCCAGATTTTACGTTACATCATCTGCTTCAGCTAATGCACTGGCCACATGACTCGACGTTGTTGCATGATCAAGAGTTCATTAAAAAGAAAACCTTCAAACTTTCATGAAATATCTTGCAAACATTCTTCCTTATTAAAAGAGGTTTTGTAGTTTCAGTTTGAGTCTTACTTGTGATTTCTTGAGGCACATCATCAACACTGAGGAGAACTTTAAAGGTCACATATTCTCCCCCTCTTCATGATGAGCTGTGTCTGACAACGCCCCTCTCTGGAAGGGCTTGGGTGGCTCAAGGCTTTCTCGCTCCATGTCCTATTGTTTACGGTGAGAAGGCAGACTCAGAGGGCAGAACAAACACCTAGCTGTGGGAGTGTCACCCACCTGGGGGAGGAGTTACTGCCCTTTGTGATGTCATCAAGGGAAAATCTCCAAACGGCCTGTTTGAGCACACATTTACTGAAAAGTGGAGCAGGTAGAAGACGGAGAGGATGGACTTTTCTCATTATGGGGGGGTTAGTAGACAAACTAGGGACACATAGTAATGTTAGAAATACATGTATAATAATATGTGACCTTTGAGTCCTATTTTTTACATATTTTGGGGTCAACATGATTTTAAGGTTCAGTGGCTGCTACGTCTTTATGGGGAAATGTGCCAAATTAAAGTTAAAGTTTATTAAAGGCAGGGTTGGTAATTTCCTCCAGATACACTTTTTAAGATTTTGGTTGCAATTGTCTTTAGGTCCTGACAGAAATTAATAACTCATGTGCTCTGAAAAAGGAACGAAGAAAATCCATCATCTGTAGCAGTTGTGAGCCTGTAAAAACTTTGACCAATGTCTGTCACGAGGTACCAATCTGATGAACCAATCATGTCTCCCTGCTCGTTCTCTACCCCTTGTGAGACTAGCCCACACTCAAAGCGCGTCAACAATGACGAAGTTTATACTGTGAGTTTGTAGTAAAATAGTCACGTTTTTATTTGGCATGTATGATGATAAAGTTTAGTGTTTACTCAGCGCTGAATGAGCAATGACACGACGTAGTTTCTACACAATGCAAGCGATCAGCTGAGGTCCGCTTCATACATGTAAGTGAGGGGCGTGGCTTTTGAGGGAGCACCGAGGGGAGGGAGTGAGTGCAGACGTAGCACTGAGGAAATGCTACTTTCAAAATCATGCTAGTTTTCGAAAATTACCAACCCTGCCTTTAACAGAGGGAGTTTTAAATTGTTGTAATAAGTGTGTTGCAACATTACAAAACGGTTCCCTTCAGAGAAAGTTATTTTTGTCCTTAGACTCTCTCGACATAATTGGTACTTTTGCCTCACAGGACGTGGGAGTTGGTCTTTTACTGCCGCCTCAATTTGCCCCCAGTGATGACACTGCAGCTGTTACATTACTGTTTTACAAACAATTTCCTCATGCAATTCCAAACATTTATGTACCTTTACATCACTGATCTCCAAATGAAGAGTGTGAAACTATCACAGTGTCCCTTTAATGATCGAATCCATTCTTCCTTAGGTTTTGTACGTCTTGCAGTGTTGTGTGTTTTTTTGTGTATTTTTTGAAGCAATCCATCCTTCTAAAGAGGACTCTTTTTTTTACCTAATCATGCGTGTGTTTGGTCCTTAGTCTGACACCGGGGGGCTCGTCTCCGGTGTCTGTGTCTCTGGACTTCTTTCGTGGATCCGTTAGAGTAATCGCAGGTCAGAAAACATGTCGCCCGGGTCGTTGCACTTCCTCTGGCACACGCAGGATGTTACCCACTGCATCTTCCACTGCGTGTTGGAGCCTCCCTTGCATGTGAAGTTGACCTTGATCATGCGTGACTTGTTTGGCACACAGCAGCGTTTATCCGTACACACGCCGCAGTACGTGGGCTTAAACTTCTTGGTACTGGTACAGCCCGAGAGGGTCAGCTTCTCCGCTTTCTTTGCTTGGAATTTAGCCCTGCATGTTTTTCCCTTCGGCATCTATGAGAGGATATAAACGGTTTCATTTTTACATGTTTAAAAAAAAACACCTAGAAATATCTGAAAATAACTTGAGTAACTCGTCACCTTGATACTCTTAATCACGCTCTTCTGACACGGGCGCAGCAGACACAGTCGGCGGTCTTTCCTCATCTCACATTTCCCGTTGTCGTTGTTGACGCGCACCGAGATCCCCAGGCCGCAGGTTTTGGAGCAGGGGCTCCAGGGGGTGGTCTGGATCAGACAGTTCTTCTTCCAGGCTAAAGGAGGATCCCTGTAAGCTTTCAGTATTACAGTTAAAGGGCACTGTGTCAACAACACCCTACACGAAGCGCCCGTCTGTGTGCCACTTAACTGCCGAGCAGTAGAGATGCATGATCCACTTTTTTTCATTTCCGATCTGATTCCGATACATATGTACCAATACCGATATTTTATTATAACTAGTAGTGTTATTGTTGTGCTTTTGATTATATAGAGTGAGTTGTTCCGTCTCGTCAGAACGTCGTCATGGAGACGATTTGTGGACTCTTCTAACAGTTCAGTCTGAACGTCTTCAAAGGGAGACTGTACGAGCTGAGAATGTTTAAAGTGACCTGTGACGTTGATCGGCACCGTCAGTCCGATATCCGATACGTAAATTAGGTCAATATCAGACCCAATACTGACATTAGATGGGATCTGTCCCATCTCTCCTGAGCACAGACTGGAATCAAAAAAAGAGCGGAGAAGAACATACTGGCGAACAGAAAACCTTATGCAGCTGTTTAATTACGTGCACGGAGATCATAGCGGCCGCGTGTATACAGTCCATGCACCGTGCAGCAGTCATAAACGTCACTCCCCCCTCTCATAAATTCTTTGGAGAATATCCTGCTGTGTTCTCACATCAGCTGACCCAGACTTACTGCAGAAAAAAAAATTGGGGGTCTGGCTGGAGAAACTCCGGGTGAAGTCAGAGTGAAAAATGTGGCTGTTTGCGTTCACACATACAGCTCCCCCTGGAAATATCAGGAGTTTTCTGCAAGTGTGAAAGCCCTCTTAGACTATTTCTTCTTTGTTTTGTTTTGTTGTTGTGTCTTTGAGTGTTTCAGAAAAGCGCTACATAAGTCCAGTGTATTATTATTGTTATTGTTAAAGGTAAACTTAGTCACGCCTATCAGTTTCTGGTGCTACAGCCTGGGTAACATTGAGCAGGAAAAAGTAGTAACGCTGCATTAAAATGTAAATAACAAAATGTTCAGCCTTTCTTTTTGGATATTTAAACACTCAAAGAGTCAACACTGCTCTTGTCGTTAGCGTTGTCGTTAAGGGGATTACGTGTGGGCCATTGTACATTCAACAGTTAGATGTTCACTATTACACTTTCTGTGTAAAGAAACACGGCTTTTAACCCTTCTTACTGACAGATTCTGACTCAACCTTTAAATTTAAACTATTTTCTGATTCCCCCCCATAAAGTATTTGAGCTCTTCGGTTGTGGGGCAGCTGTAGTTTCATGCCAAGCAAAGCGGACAAACCTACACTGATACATCAAAGTGAATAAAAACAGAGCCCCCCCCTGTCGTCCTGTTTATAACTGGATCCATCCATCTGTCTGTAGTCCTCTGTGAGGCAGTCTAACCACAGGCAGCCACACCTCACTCCCCCCTCACAGCCAGAGTAATGAAAGCCCCCCCTTCCTCTTACTCATTCACATAACTTGAACAGTAATTAGCATTCCTGTCCAGACAGGCTAGCCCTTCTCCGCGGGTCCGCTCTACAAACTCTCACCTGACATGTAGGTGGTGTCCTGCTGGTGCTTCTTTGGGCTCTGGCCACTGCGAAGGCCAGCTGGCATGTTGCCCATCAGCGGGGCAGGGCCTAAGAGACCTGCAGGCTTCTGAATGAAAGCAGGGGTGCAGCCGATGGCCCCAGCGATACATGTGCACTTATAGAGGGGGCTGGGCTGGAAACCTTCTCCGTTCTCATAGTGGGCTCCATTCAGGTCACAGCCCACCGCCATCAAGTCTGAGAGACGGAGGGGGGGGAACAAGTCAGGGCTGTGGTTCACACTGGTGAAGATTTAAAATACAGAAAGAGTGTACTTTGACAAAGATCCTTAAATATTAAAGATGATGTGTTATTTATGAAGTCATTTCTAATACTCAGGGTTGTCACAGAAAAGTCGTGATTTTTTCAGGGATGTGAGTCTTCTGGATTTATCCGGGAATAATGGATTTTGTCTGACTTAAAGAGATGACCCACGTGAATTATATCTAAAATCCAAGCGGCAACCTCCAGTGTTGAAAATGAATCTAAAGCTGAAGTGCAAAACCCTACAGTTCCTCGAGTGTCCACTAGAGGCTGGCTGCAGAAGCACAGAAAGTCACATACACACCCATTCAAAAAAGCATGTTTTTCAAAAAACAAAATAGGTCTGATTAGCTCATGTCTCGATCAGCACGCACTGTACGGGGGGTGAATTTTTTGATAACTCATCCGTTTTGATTATATGAAGGTTAAAAGTTATTCACAATAAGGCACGTATCTGACCTGATTGACAGGCGGGCGCGGTGTAACGGTTTGTCAAGAGGCTTAAAACCCGCCTCAGCTCCAGCTCTCAGCCTGTCGTTAGGTTGACTGAAAGTTAGGGTGAGACAGGATTTCCAGCATGGAGACCGCCATCAATGGGACTCCAAAGCCCCCTGCAGGAACAGACGTGTGACGTCAAGATGCTTCAGAGAGTGCGCCTGTGAGGCTTGTGCTGGCTGAGCTGGATGACATGCTTGGCTCCCCAACAAACATCATTTCATAAAACGTCTCTTCTAGGCTTCCAAATTTTATTTGATAAAATGGATCTAATTCCACCAATAAGGACTACTACTGACGGGTTTGTGACTTTGAGTAACGTATTTAATATCTACTAGTCGCCCGCTTGTGGAATGACTGTGAGGACACCCAAATCCTCTGACAGCTCTGTTCCTGGGGCAGGCGGCATGTACGGCCAGGCTTTATCACTAAAACTAATCTCACTCATCTTAAAGATTCCATATTCTCCTCATGTCCACCTTTCGTGTTGTCAGTCTGTGAAACGTAAAGAGGAGCTTTGCATGCTTTGAAGCTCAAAAACTCCTTATTTATCTGATACTGGCGTCAGTAAAAACCCTCATTTCAGCTTCTGCCTGAAACGTTTTGTTTCAGCTGCTGTTTCTGTAAGGCCCTCCTCCCCACGTGTCCACTTTCTTCTGATTGGTCAGCTGTCTACAATGGCCACTTGCATTCAGATCAGACACCCACCTAATTATGCATAGCTTGTATCCCTAATGAAATCAAAATGGGTGAATTCTAAACCCACCCCCGTACATTGGGCCTCATTTATCAATCTTGCGTGAAAACAGGTGCAGATCTGAGCGCAGATTTGGTCTTACGACAGGACACACGTGCGATTTATGAAACGTTCGTATCTGACCAATCTGAGCGTACGAATGAGCGGGCCTTGATAAATGCGGCGGCTGAATTCGATCGTCATTAACATGTTACGCCCATAAATATTCCTGGTTCGGAGGCCTCGCCCACTGAGGTCAAACATGGAGAGACGAAACACTAGTAAGAAAAGAAACTTTTCTGACACGGAGATCGGCATCCTGACATCGGAGGTGGAAAGAAACAAAACAGTGCTTTTTGGCAGTCTGAAGAGTGGCATAAAAGGGGCTCATAAAAACGCTGTCTGGAAAAAAATAACGGAGGCAGTCAACAGCGTTGCCGTACAGGAACGGACTCCAGCTGAGGTTTGAATATAATTCTCAATAACTTAACCCATGCCTAACGACTTAAATGAATCTTTTCATCCCCAGCTTAAAAGCTTATGTCTGCTAATTGATCAAAACAATTCTTTACATTTAGGTCAAGAAAAAATGGTCAACCAGAGGCCAACCAGACTCCAGCCTGATCCTGACGGGGACGGAGGAAAAAATTGCCTCCTTAATTGGGTCCGAGTCGATCTGTGGCATAAGTGGTGGAGGTGACACAGACGCACTGGCATCAGACCCAGAGCAGAATGGTAACTAACAACCCCCTTTTGCTTGCATTGAAAAATCTGACTGTACACCATTTCTTACAAATAATAAGGCTTACACATGTTACATGGGTGACATTTTTATTGTATTAAATATTTCAGAGCCAGGCACCAGCATGATGTCAGCCAGATCTGCTCCCCAGGGCGGTCCCACTACTGCCGAGAGTGAGCGCGTGCCCTCGGCCCCCCGTGCTGCGCCCAGACCGAACCTGATCACGGCAGAGGTCCTGGAGAGACAAGGGGAGATATGCAGGTTATTGGCCTCAGTCGTCGGCGCACTTGACGCAATTAATGAGACACTAAAAGAAATAAATGAAACTATAAAAAAGCCATAATAAAATGTTTAAATGACTAAATGTTGTCTGTGTTTAGTATGCCTTTAGCCAATTCCACCAACAATACTTCACATTACTGATTAATACTGCAGAGCATTTGCAAGAGTTTAAGGTATACTTTACGTTTTAAAAGCGACAAATGAGGTCCTGTCTCCTCCGTACAGCCCCCTGTGGAGGCTGTGCTGGCCACGGCTCCATGGGCATGGGCTCATCCGGCTGCGCCGGCACATCGAAGGGCACTCCATTCACCAGTGCAATGTTGTGCAAAACTGAACAGGCCAAAATGATATCGCACACTTTGTCTGGGGTATACAGTAGCATTCCCCCTGCAGGTCCGAGACAGAGCCACCTGCCCTTCAGCAACCCGAAGCAGCGCTCGACTGTGACCCGTGTGCGTGTGTGCGCACTGTTGAACCTGCGTTCCTGCTCTGTAGCGGGGTTTGCCAGCGGGGTTATAAGGTATTCCGTTAGAGGATAACCCTTGTCACCTAGAAGAACCATACCAAAATGTTAATCATCTGATACCTTGTTTAGTGTAATGCAATTTATCGAGGGTAGCCACTTACCGAGGAGACGACTTTGGCTCTGCAGTGCGCCCTCCTGCAGCCGCGCGCCAACAGAGCTGTTTTGAAAAATAAAAGAATCGTGTGTCCCCCCTGGCCACCTGGCCACCACGTTTAAAAGTGATAGCTTGGCATCACAAATCACCTGGACATTTATGGAGTGGTAGTTTTTGCGATTGATGAATGCGTAATCATTCATGGATGGTGCCTTCAGGCGCACAGGAGTACAATCAATCGCTCCAACCACATTTGGAAACCCAGCAATCTCATAAAATTGCCTTTTAATCACAGCTTGCTGGGCATCATTGTATGGGAAACGAATGTATTTTCGGGAGAGAGATTTTATTGCAGCCAACACTGCTGGCATCGTCCTGCTGATCGTTGGCTGGGAGACCCCAGCCCTGTCCCCGACCTCTCGCTGAAAGGTCCCGGTGGCCAAAAACCCCAGCGTGGCGAGCACCTGAACTGGTACAGGTAAGGCATTTGACCGCCTGGTTTCTCTCTTTAATCCAGCAGCTACATTATTGCATAAATCAATAAGCACATGCCTTGGGAGCCGAAAGCGACTGATCAACCAGGCATCACTCTCCATGAGGAGATCCCTGCGGTCCCTGAAGACGCGCTCACGTCTGACACGCGCGTATTGCTCCTCCAAAATAAGCAAGTCTGCCATCATCAAGACTTGATAACTGTCAAAGCATCTGTTTAAATAGGGGAATGAATAAACATCTGACCAACCACAGTGGAACGATGATTATCTCAACAGGTGCTTTCAATTTTTGTTCCAGTTCTGTCACACCCATCGGACAAAAACAAAAACAATTACACATTTTTGCCATTAGTTAATTTGCAAACACACATTTCTGCTTGTATTTATGATTCTTTCACATTTTAATGTGTAATAATTCGTTGTCATCTTAGGCTATTTATCCTATTGTTTAATTTTTTGAAAGTGGTATCAGTAAAAACATGGGCTTTAAAAGAAATGTTTTCGTTTTAATAATCCGTTTTGATCTGTTCTAAATATGTGACTGCTTATGCTTAATGACAGCTGAGGTTTGTTCATTATTTTCCGCCAGATTTTGCTGTGCTGCACCGCAAATCCACAGACTCGAATTTGCGTACACGAGCTCAGACCTGACGTGAGATCTGATCGCAGCTTCCGCTTACGTCCAAATTGATAAATGCCGAAGTTTGCGTGGAAATGGTCGTACGCACGGTTTTCGGTCGTACGTTCGTTTGATAAATGAGGCCCATTGTGTGCCGATAATCAGACCAAAAACATGTTTGTACCAGGGTGTAAACATGTTTATATTCTGCGGTCAAAACAGATATTTTAATATGGGGTGTGTATGTAACTATAGGTATTTTGGAGCCGGCCTCTAGTGGACACTAGAGGAACTGCAGTTATATGCACTTCCGCATTGGCTTCATTTTTCAACACTGGAGGTTTACCTGCTGAGTATGACTCATCTCTTTTTTCCACGTGCATCACTGGACCCTCATTCATGAAGGGCAGAAGCTTCTCATTTTAAGCATGTTAACAGCTGCCTCCTCCAGTCGAAACATCAAAACCGCACCAACAGCAAACCATGCAGCTCAACTTATGTAATTTAGTGAAGTCGTCTGGTTGAATTGTTTCTGCAGAGATTTTTGTCAAATCATTCCTCAGAGTCAAATATGTTCTTTCGTTTGGACAGCTCTAAAAGACTCATCTTGTGCATTATGTCATGTTCGTTTCAGGATTAACATGTTCAATTAAACTCTTTCCCTTACATTCATGTGTCATTTGACTTATTCAGCAAAGGATTAGATCTACTCACACGCACACACTCCGACCTCGAATCTCGGCTTGTCAGCGGAGAAGTCGCAGTACAGGCCCTTGTGTGGGTCACAGACGTCCCTCTCGTTGCACGACTCTCCGATCTGCCGGGCGCAGCTCTTGCAGCAGCCGCACCCGTCTAGGACAGAGCTCACCCCCGGGGCACAGTACGGTCTTGGCTGACACTTGCAGGGCCATTGGCAGAACTGCCGCCTCTCAGTCGCAGCTCGCCCATCTCTAGCGGCCAGCTGCCCATTGTTCTGAGCCCTGCTGAGGCACTGAGAAGGAGGACAGAGATACATGATGAATGGCTGCAACACAACTTTTCTGATAGATAGGATTAGGAGGCTTTGGAAACCAGAAACATGCTAAACATGGATGTTTTTCTAATTTTTAAGTGGGCGGGTTTTGAGTGTTTATTCTGACCACTGTACCAAAATTTAAATTGCTTTTTGCGCACACATTAGCTTCGACATAAAATAATGTGCATCTGTGATACATATTCTACTAGATTTTCTCAGAATAGCCTCACACTACAATGCCTGCCATCCATCCATTATCTATACTGCTTTTCCTGTTTGGGGTCGTGGAGGGCTAGAGCCGATCCCAGCTGTCATTGGGTGAGAGGCGGGGTACACCCGCCAGTCAATCACAGGGCTGACATATGGAGACAGACAACCAGCCACACTCACATTCACACCTACGGGCAATTTTAGGGTCACCAATTAACCTAACGAGCATGTCTTTGGACTGTGAGAGAAAGCCAGAGTACCTGGAGAGAAACCACGCATGCACGGGGAGAACATGCAAACTCCACACAGTCCGATGGGGATTAGAACCAGGAACTTTCTCGCTACAAGGCAATAGCACTAACCACTGTACCACCTTGCAGCTCTTCTACAATGCCACCTTTTAAAAATGTTGATGTGATAATAGTAACTCATTCTTCTACATCTAAATTGCATTGCATATAAAGATACATCTGCTCTTTTCCATTCAAGACTTTACTTCTTTTTCTACCATAAAACTAGGTACGAACATTCATGGCTAGAAATAAGTCAATACATCACTTGTAGGAGGAAAGCGGAGACCAGCATCACTCTGGCAGCACACTAAATTGAAAAGTAACTTAAAAGGAAAGTAGGTATTTTAAAACCTGGGCCCTTCTTTTACATATTTTGGGCTCTTAATGATGAACTAGTACAAAAATGATTTTTTAGTGAATCGCTCCAACCAGCAGCCAGGAAACAGGCTTTAATGAGTGTAACTAAGTCTGTCCTCTTAAAGTTCTTGTTCTTGTCCCCCGAGTCCTGACATGCTCAGATATTTATTCTGTGTCTGACAACAGTGCAGAAGAACTCCCAACAGAGATAAGACCTGTTAAGCACTCTGAGCCTTGTTGATCTACTGATGTGAAAACTCACAATAATGAGTTTGTGTCCTTTTTATTTCCACTTCTGTAAACACACACAGTTTCCCCAGTGTAGCCGAAAAGCAGTTGGCACACTTTTCCTACACAGAGCCGTCTTGATTGGTTCAAAAGATTTGAGAATAATTCTTGTTGTTCAGTCACTACTGCCTCAATAAAAGCCCATCAGTATTCGACCCTGCAGTGAGCAGAGTTTCAAGCTTTTTGTTATTAACTGTTTAAACTTTCCACATTATCCACATTATCCTGAGCTCATTTTGAGGTCTTTGGCCCCTGGTTTGAAATCTACAACGAAAGACTTGGAAGCAGATTCTACAGGATGTCGATGTTTTAGCGTGACTGCTTGAACTACTGACTCCCAGATTTGACTCTTTTAATGCACATTTGAGTGTTTTTGTAAATCATACATTGTCTCTCTTTGTGTCTCCGTCTGTGACTTTGTGATTTTTGCTGCTGACTGTCTCAACCATGTCTCCCTTTGGAAAAGAGATTCTGAATCTCAGTTGGACCAACACGGTTAAAGAAATCTAAATTATATTAAATTTACTGTTTGCATGTGTGATAAACAATCTTAAAACAGAAAGAAGCTACCCTGTAAACCTGTATGAAGTGTACAACCAGTGATGTAGTGGTGTCTGAAGAAGAGGGTATGCTCTTCGTTTTCCCCCCCAAATGTTTTTTAAGTGCCCTCGTCCAACAGAGTTTAAACTAGTGTTGTTGTCCTCGAAATCGGTCTTGTTTCGGTCGGGCTCTATGATCTACCTGCATAAATACCCTGCACTACACCACTGGGTACAACCACTTTAAATCACACATACAGACCAATCAAACAGTACAACAGATTCGGGCTGTCAAACGATTACATGTTTTAAATAGCGTTTCATCTATAGTTAATCTCATTTTTAATCGCATGTTTGAAATTCCATTATTTTGCATTTCAAAGCAGTTGTTCTGCTTTGATTTTGCATTTTTGTACTCTTTTATGCTAAGACTTCTTGACTTGTTTGGAAAAAACCTGCTTTTATTTTGAAAAAAAATAAGGAACTTATGGTTGATTGAAGGATTCAACATGAACTTAACCAAGGATCACAAACTTAAAGGTCACATGTTATACACAATACACTTCACCATGTTTCTCTAACACTACTGTGTCCCTCCCTAGTCTGTCTACAAACCCCCAATGATGAGAAAAGTCTGTCCTCTCCGTCTTTTGCCTGCTCAACTTTTCAGAAAATGTGTGCTCAAACAGGCCGTTTGGAGATGTTCCCTTCATGACATCACAAAGGGCAGTAACCCCTCCCCCAGGTTGGTGACACTCCCACAGCTAGGTGTTTGTTCTGCCCTCTGAGTCTGCCTTCTCCCAGTAAACAATAGGACATGGAGCGAGAAAGCCTTGAGCCACCCAAGCCCTTCCAGAGAGGGGCGTGGTCAGACACAGCTCATTTGCATTTAAAGCTATGCTGTGCCGTGCTTCCGCCAAAACGCGATGTGAACTCACAGACAGCAACACCAATATTACACCGTCACAGAATCAATGTGAATGTGCAAAGATGCGATGACGGCTGAGCTTAGTTACGGCACAAAAAGCAGTCTGAAAAGGGATATTCATCTTAGAGCACATTCGGCTTTCTGGTGTTTATTATTGTGGACAGAGGAAGAAAGGCTGGGATGATATTTCTGCACAATGGACGACAGACGGACACAGACTGCAGGTTTCTTGTTTTGGCATTGGATATGGCCCACAGCAGCCTGTGTTCGATATATTTTAAAAAACATATATTTTTTTATTGATCAATAAATTTAAATTTCAGGCGTCTCCATTTCATTTCCATGCAACCCCACATGGGGTCGGGACCCAAAGGTTGGGAAAGCCTGGTTCAAAAAGTAAAGAATGCCAAAAATAGTTAAAGAGCTAAAAAGAAATAAGTCCAAAAAGCTAGAAGATGGCTTTTTGTAATTCTCCTTCCACAACAAATAAGGCTGCACTCACAGTAAGAACAAAGTATAATTGACTTCTTCGTTGAGGTTCAAAGTGCAAACATCCAAACTGCTTCCTGGTATTCCTAAAAATCTTTGCTTTCTATTTATTATGCCACCATGACTGCTCTGAGCCTCCTGTGCTCCATTTCCCCCGGCTGCTTAGTGCTGCCAAGGGTCAGGAGGGGATATGCCAAAAATCTGAAGCCTATCTGCCAGGTTTACTGAATGAGCTCATTTCATGGTGTGAAAATGGGTCCTCAGAAGCTTTAAATGCAAAGACCTCAGACTTTGCTCTCGTTTGCTAGTTTCTACCCCTGAGAGAAAGACCAACCGTGACCCAATATTAGAACAGAAGTGAAAATATCCAGAGATTGTTAAGAAAACTGAACATACAAAACCTTTCTAAACAGAGCAAGATGCATTGATCTTCTGTAAGATACTTTTTGAATCTCTGCTACCAAGAATTCCCAAGCATCCCAGTTGTTTATCTCCCAGTTTCTTCATGTATGGCAGGTGGTGAGTGTCCTCGGTGGTCTGTCTGTTTGTGTTAGAATAGAAAAAAGATAATGCTCTTCTTACCTGTTGAACAAGGATGAGCAGGAGGGAATGGCAGAGAAGCGATAGCATCTCTTAGGTGAGAAGGTTTGTGTGAGCTCCAGGAGGGCGCAGGGGGACGAGGGAGCTGGAAGGTGGGATTTAGGGAGGACGACTGGCAGAGGGAGAGGGAGAGAGAGGAATGGGGAGGGAAGGGTGGGGGGCAGAGAGATTGGGAGAGCTGACCTGTCGGAGAGAGGGGGACAAAGCGCCCCTCTGTCTCCTCTCCAAACACACCTTTCCCCGCCTTACTGATCCAGAGTGGAAATATTTGTCTTCATAACTGCTGGGCCGCTCCGAGGCCTTCAAGTCCTGCCCACTTGTTTATTCTTAGTCTGCGGACTTGGATCGCATTTATCAGGGTTGCTGCACATCACTCTGTAAAATACATTTAAAGATATACCATAAAGCTCCATGTTTTGATGAACAAAAGCTGAATTCATGGAGAAAGTGTTTTTTAAGTGGGTTGATGCATTCAGTGTATGTTGTTGTAGTGTGAAATGTAAGCTGTATGCTCCCACTTATAGAAGACTGACGTGTTTGAGTTTGCATTCCATTATTATTTACACTTAGTGAAGAGGTCCCTCTCAAGAGCCTCGTCAACCTATGGCAACACGTCTTTGAGAATTCATTTGGACCAAGCAGCGACTTCAACGGCTGAGGAATGAAGCCAACACAAAACTGTACTTCCCTGGAAGTCCACTAGGGGCTGTCAATCTGCATTAGGCCCCACGCTCTCTTTCTAATGTCCCGACAGTGTTAGGGTGGACAAACTCTTTACCCTTGCAGGGTTGCTGGGAGGGTCATTGGAGTTTGCTCCAAGCAGCAACCTCCGGTGTTGAAAAATGAGGCCAAGGGAAAGTGCAAAATGCTAAATGGACTTGAGCTTGTATAGCGCTTTTCTAGTTTGCTGACTACTCAAAGCGCTTTTACACCATTGGTCAACCCTTCCCATTCACACACTGATGCTAGACGTTGCTAAGTAAAGTGACCATCAGAAGTAACTAATCCATTCATACACATTCACACGCCACAGACGAAGCAGTTGGAGCAACTTGGGGTTAAGTGTCTTGCCCAAGGACATATCGCAAATGTGGCTGCAGGAGCTGGGGATCAATCCCCTGACCTTCCGGTTGAGAGACGAGCGACTCTTCACATGGAAGTTAATCATGTGTCAGGTTTTTTAAGACTATAAGTGGATGCTACACTGTAGCTGTGTTTTCTGTCAGCCTGGCTGTTTACTTCCTGATTCCAAGACCAGAAACCATCTTAGAAAATGCTGGAAAATATCCACCGACTGGCACTCATACTGCATACTACATAAGCAGTATGCTGAAGGCGGTTTTAAAAAGAGCCAACGTCTATATGAAAACCTCCTTGAGATTAAGAATTTCCTTTGAGAAGGGTTTCCTGGCCAAGAGAGTAACGTTTTGTTTTGTGTTTTATTATTAAAGGCAGGGTTGGTAATTTTCGAAAACTAGCATGATTTTGAAAGTAGCATTCCCTCCGTGCTCCGTCTTCACCCACCCTCTTCCCTCTCTGCTCCCTCAAAAGCCACGCCCCTCACTTACATGCCTGAGCGCCTTTGGTCCAGAAGCGGACCTCAGCTCATGCTTTGAGTGTGGGCTCGTGCATGCATGGGGTAGAGAACGAGCAGGGAGACAGGGAGGTATGATTGGTTCATAAAAATCGAAACGAGTGCAGACATTGGTCGAAGTTTTTACAGGCTTACAACTGCTACAGATGACGGATTTTCTTCGTTCCTTTTTCAGAGCATGTTAATTATTAATGTCTGTCAGGACCTAAAGACAATTTCAACCAACATATTAAAGAGTGGATCTGGAGAAAATGACCAACCCTGCCTTTAAGGCTGAATATACTTTTAAAGGAAGATTGTGCGACTTTTGGATCCAGTAGATGTCACCCTTAAGCACCAGCATGAAACCAAAACAACCTCAGCCAGGACTCGAGCTTCTCACTCATGATACAGAGGATAAACTTGGTTTATTGATATATTTATGTGTGAAATGTCGCACATTCTTCCTTTAATGAAGCTTTCACAGAATATAAACACTTGTTCAAAATGAATCTTGGAAAGTGACTTATTCTTCTACTGTTGGAAGATACATTCCCATATTCATATTTTCCCCACTGTATTGTTTCTTTGTGTTTGAGATCTGACTTTTTGCAGTGTTGCCTAACAACAGCTGCACAAATGTACCCTTCTCGCATTCAGAAAACTGTCAGATACAAATAATCCCAAATGTTTTCAGCACAAGTCTGAACTGGGAATTGTGTCAAACGTGCACCGTGTTCTGGACTGTCAACATAATCCCACCTCATTTTAGGTAACAGCCATAAACAGGAGGCTTTCTGAGGAGCGTGAGGAAACAACCAGTTACAAACAGACGTTCAGCAGGCCAAACTGCTCGCCAGACAGAAAGTCATTAAACCAGACAGGAATTCAAAGAATGCTCAGTGGTACGCTATAACAATGCCAATACACATCTTAAGTTTGTGTTTGTGTTTGTGTCGCGTTTCATTGATTTTTAAAGCAGATTGCAGGAACGCTCTCTTAGTTCAGTAAATGGAGTTAGTTAATGATCTTAAGGATTTAGTGGTTTCAAAGAAAGGGAGCAAATGAGCCAATTTCTCCCAATAATCAACTTTTACCTGTCCACTTTTAGAGGGCCCACAGACACATTGTCAGAGGGGTGCGCTGTTGTGCTGGAGGGCGACCTTCCCACCTGTGAAGATCTCTGACTGATCTCACAAACTGACTCCTTCTCAACTTTGTTAGTCCACATTTTCTCCTGAAAGCAGAACTCCTGACCTAGTGGAGAGACGACCGACTCTACCGCTGAGCCACACCCCAAAGTGAATGACTTTTGGGGAGGGCTACACCACTCGATGGAAGATTGCATATAGTGCAATACTTGAAATGTTTAACGTGAAAAATCATAGAATCTGTTGGTTTCATCACAGTAAACATCATCATTAAAAGATTCACAGGTTCTGAAGAAATCTCTGTTTGCAGAGGCAAAGTCCAAAAAACAAAACTGGTTGGCTGTGCTTTTCCGGCCCTCGGACGATCCTGCATTAAAAACAAACCTGATCCTCCAGTGACCATCACTGCTTGGGCCCTTTTAGAAGCCATTGTTTGTCTTCATCCCTGAAGGCCATTCCACACTGAGTCTGGTTTTTTTGTCCAAAATTGGCGCACATTAAAAAAGAAATTCCATCTCACGTTATGTTTGCACGCTGAATCCGAGTCTCTCGCCCGTCTTTATTTTTTGGGGAACAAGTTCCATTTGTCTGCGTTTTTTCACATCCATCCCTGTGTGTGTGTGTGTGTGTGTGTGTGTGTGTGTGTGTGTGCGTGCGTGCGTGCGTGTGTGTGTCTATAATGTACTGTGTCCCTACCTCAGACATGCTGCCAGCTTCTATTCAGGGTCAGTTGCTTCGCAGAAATTGGTGGTGTTATTTATAATATGTGGTTCCAGTATAGAAAGCAGTGCATCAAACTGGACCACTGATATCCTGAAATACACCTGGAAGCGAACAGTATCATTCTGCAGCAAAGTCTCCTTTATCAACAGGTGAAACTCTCCTCGCTCTTGTTTTCAGGAATGGACAGACATCGTTTTTTAAAATTTGGTGAAAGAGTGACAAAATCCTCTAAACTGCCTGACCACACTGAGTACGAGGCGTTTTGTCTCATACTGCAAATTTTCGCAATTAATAGAAAAATAAAAGCAGCGGATTCAGCGTGCAAGGTGTCAGTGCGTACGTTGTTTTTTTTTCCAGATTACGGATAAAAAAAAGATCATCCAAAGAATCAGAGTCAGTGTGCAAAGTCCTTTAGTCTACAAATGCAACTGAAATACCATATAAAAAGGAAACTGCATACAAACCAGATACAGAAACGCAGCTACCATCTCTGGGTCCAGGCCCCTTTAAAATGGACTGGGGCGAAGCAGAAATCTGTCCCGAGGTCTGACGAGTCACAATTTGACTTTGTTTGGAAATCCTGGACCCCCTGCTTTCTGGGATAAAGGGTCGAGGGACCATACGGCTTGTTACCAGAATCTCTGATCGTATCAGGGTGCATTAGTGTGCATGGAAAATTGCCATATGCTGAACCATAAAAACATGTTTTGGAGCTTGTGGTCCTGAAATAAGCTGCCAAATAAACACCCTTTTTTAAGAGAACACCTTGTTATTTCAGCAAGACGATGCCAAACCACATTCTGCACATATTACAACAGCATGGCTCCCCAGTAAAAACAACAAACTGGCAACAAACTGGCCTTCAACAGTCCCAACATGTCATCCATCAAAGTGTTAGGAGCATTAGGAAGCGTAAAATTAGATGAAGGAGACACTGACATGTTTACCAGCAGAAATCCTACATGAAACAACAATGGGAAACATTTCAACTTCAAATGAAAGAATGTGTTTCAAACCATCAAGAACTCTTTTAATAAGCCTGCTGACTGAAAACTCTGTTCCTCAAAGCAGGGGCTGGTCAAGACTTTTTTGACTGGGGTGGCCATACTGGGGCACTGACTTATGCAGGGGTGGCCTGAAGTGTAAAGTACGCACACACAAACAATTGTATATCAATTATTTCTTCAAAAATGATATCTACTTTCTAACACAAGATGATGGAAACACATTTGTTGGTCCTGAAAATGGCCAGTTAGTTCATTGCACGCAAGAAAGTGTGCTTTACTTTCCTATGAACCTGTCTTAACGCACAGCTGTGCAAATATTTATTAACTAAATTATTTAAAATGTAAAAAAGATAACTAAAAGCCGGAATAGTCGTTTTTTCCACAAATCCAACCTCTGACAAGGCAAATAGCCAATCACAGTTTAGGATTTTAAGGCTGGCACCTGGGGTGGCCAATCAGATTTCAACAGGGGCCTATGCCACCCCTGGTTACCTCTCTGGACCGCCCCTGCCTCCAAGCGTCCAATTCTCTTCTTATCCAGTCGTGTTAGTCCACTTCTTGTTTTTCAACTTTTTTTTCAGGCAAAGGCAACTCTACATCTTTAAAAGATTTACCTTTTTAAAGGTTGAGTGCTGTGTCTTCAGGTCTGTACTTTTGACCTCGATCACTGTTTGGTTTGCATCTACCACTAAACAGGACCGGACAGAACTACAACAGCCGGTCAGGACTGCAGAGAAAATCATCAGTGCCGACTTGCCCTCCAACCAGGACCTACACCAATCCAGAGTCAGCAAACGAGCAGGTTTTAACAAGGGACACAAACGGTTCATACTCCTCCCTTTATGTAGGCGTCACAGAGCACCGTCCCTCAACACAGCCAGACACAGGAACAGTTTCTTCCCACAGACTGTCACTCTGATGAGAGCTGAAGAGTCACAGAGTCTCCGAACTATCACTGTGACACAAGCATCACCTGTGAGTGTAAATAAGATAAAATATCTGATGTTATAGACACATTTATTCATGTTATTGTAATCCACTAATCCATCAGTAATAATGGTTGTACATACAGTAGAGAGCAAAGTTAACCCGAGTCCTTCTAAGTTTAGATTCTGGTCCTGAATGGTCTGGATTTGTTTGGACCAGAGAAGGGAGGCGGTTTTAAGTTACCCCTACATGGACGTTTTGGATGCCCCTCGGTTTGCCACATGAGACCAGTTATCAGGTCAAACCAACAGGTGTTGCAGCGATGGAAGCGGGCAAGAGAACTGGTTCAGATAGAAGTGATTGTACCCGATCTAAAAAGCCTCTGCATGTTTCTAATAAGCTCCACGAGCAGAAACATGCTCAAACTAGGATCAATATTGGAGATGCTTTTGAAAAAATGGAGAGAGGTAAGAACGCAGAAAGGTTTACAGACCGATGCAGAGCTGGATAAACACTGAAGCTTCAGTGTCCCTGACAAAGAAACCTGCGTGAGCATCGACTCTAGAGAGGAGGGGGCGGGGAGAGACAGCTCTCTTCAATGTTTGAATTTGGACTGCAGTACCCATTTTAAACACTAGGTGTCAGAGGTGCATACTGCTCCTTTAATACTCCTAGTTTTCTGGTGCTTATTTCAATCACAGAAAATGTAAAATCTTAAGGAACCTGCAAGTTGTGCCGTTATTGGGAGGTTGTTTAAAAGCTAATCCATCCATGTGGCTTCATACTTTAAAGGTAGTGAAGACAACTGAAAATGTTGTGGTGCTCCGTCTAGAGGAATCCTCCAGTAACACACGTTGTAGTAAGTATGAATATTTACGTTCACGACACAGCAGGTTGTCTACACAAACGCGTGTTTCAAAAGCAAGTATATTTGAGTTCTTAGAAGTACCGCGTTTTGCTGTATTTTGATCTAGAAAATGGACATAAAGTTGTATGTATAGGCTGTGTCAACGATGGTGCTCGAAGGCAAACATTTACACCTTACATTGCCTCAGGAATATTTGAGCCCTTGAATAGAATTTCATTTATTTCCCCCTCCCAGTTTGAGACCTGAACACCGGACCCCAAGAGCTCATCAAAGAATGGCAAAAGTCAGTCGTCTCAGATTCCCCCCAGGAGCCCTGCTCTACATTTATGAATGGTATCAATCGTGATGTCCACGTTAAGCCAAGTCGTCATGAGTAGTTTACACAGGAAGAAACACTCTACTGTGTGTCCCCACTATGAAAACATTAGCTGAAGCCAAAACATGGCCCAATAAGGCTGAGAAATGGGAGCTGTAGTGTTGATGGCAGCGAGTGGCCAGAGCAGCCATAATCCCTCCATGCTGTATTCATCTGCTACTTTTGTGTCACAGCTTAACCCCCCCCGCCCACCCCGCCACATGGCATCCAGCTGGAATGTGTGTATCTTTTAGCCGGTATCTATGTCCCCACTGAGAGCAATGATGATGAAATGTTGGTTTCAGTCAATAAACACTGCCACACACACCTTTCTTAAGGTTTGTTTGTATCATGCAAAAAGGGAAACACTGCAGAAACTTGGACTGAAGTCAAAATCCTTACCTCAGTCAAACTTGTGTAACTTTTTGAATGAGAGTGGGCGGGCACAGAGACAAAAGCAGCTGCTCAGCCACCATCACACAGCAGCTCCTCCCACCCAGAGCAAACGCCTCCCTCCTGCTTTACTTAACTCCCCATCCCACCCTCGGAGAGCAGCACAGCTCACAGCTCACAGGTGTGAGTACATCTAGTGCCTGCACACGTTCAGTTCTGTGTTGTTGTTTTTTTGTCTCAGACGTCTAATAGATGCTCGACTCTCTGCCTTGTGCATCTTTTTGTCAGCTCTATTTTATGAGCACCTTTTTACATTCTGAATCTTTTCTGATTATTAACTGGTGGACACATTTAAAGTCTGAACCTTTAATAAGCCAGAGAAATGAATTTTGATGAAATTCTCTGTCTCATCGGGGGCTTCGGGAGGTTCCAGAAGCTCTTGTATGTATGGATCTGTGTACCTCAGATATTTCTGGCGTTCCACATGTTCATCTCTATCTTCTCCGGGGCTGTTCCTCCGCATTTGTGTCGCCCCACGTGGCCTTCAGATGATGCTCCTGCTACTACGAATTTCACCCACAGCCTTCTGTTGACCTCTGATGGCTGGACTCAGCTGTCCTGCGCTGCCCACTTGAACTACAGCGGCCTTGGAAATGGACTCCCTTCTGGGAGCTGCCAGGGGGGCTGGGAGTACAGTACAGAGACCTTTCAAAACACCATAGTGACTGAGGTGAGTGGCGTGGCAACAGCCTAACTCTAACCCTAACACAATGAAGTAAATATCTATACTTTCAGCTGTTGTGTGGATATTTGGACTCCATGCAGCTCAGGAATTTGGAGGGGCTTAGCAGTGTTTTAGAGTCTGCTCTCTCTGGTGACATGTGAGACAGTCTAGAGCTGGACTCCCGCAGTGCAGGCATCTTTTAAGGCCTTCCTACACCCTGACACAGTGCCAGGTTTTGTAACACATGAACCTGAGGGCTGAGCAGTTACATGACCTGGAGGATGCGATTGTGTAAAGCAATGGGACATGTGGCCGGCTGGTACGAGATCTACATTTGATTTTGCAATGTCCTCAACTTAAGATCTAAATGTGGATATTCCTGAGGCTCGGTAAAGGTCCAGCCGTGGATAAGCCTGTTACAGTCTCAACTTGCCTTACATGACTGCTAAACCACTGACACAACGCGTCTTATGGAGATCTATTTACTTGTCAAAAATCTTCATACGTCAATACCTTTCGAAACCACGTGTTTTTATATGACACAATATACATTATCTTAAAGGAAGAATGTGCAACATTTTACACTTAAATAAGCAGACATCGAGTTTATTCTCTGTTAATATCTCAAAGGCAATTGCACATCGAGCCAAGAACAATTTTGTCCGCCATTAAACTCTGTGTGAACGCTATGGGAGGGGGGTTGGAGGTGTATTGCTGGAGCAGAGCGGAGGCTTCAAGTATGGCGGATGTGTGGCCATGCTGGTTTTGTATTAAAAACAGGTGCAGCCAGCACAAAAAATGCTGTCTCTGCACACAGGCCTTTAGCTGTAGTGGAGTACTCGCCCAGTGTGGTAAGAGTAATTCCACCCCTGGCATACATTTTAGCACAGAAGAGTTACTGAAGTACACAACATCTGTTATGCCTCTGTAGAATGAAACCTTAGTACTCACTTTGTCACTCTGCTTCACACACACATTCAAACTCTTCTCCTGCCCTCTGCCTGGAAGTGACGCACTCGCCTCCCCTCTCTTCTGCTTGGGTTTTGATGGACAGATTAGTCTAGCACAGTGTGGGAAAATGTTGTGGACTTTGAATGTCTGACAGCCAACCACAACAACTTTTGTCCTATTTGTCTCATTAATGATAACGTTATCGTAGGGTGACCATACGTACCAATGTTACTGGGACCGCCCTGTTTTCAAGCTTGGTGTCCCGAGTCCACACAAATATCTGTTAAACACTCATATGTCCCTGTCCAGGTTTTAACCAACCAAAACGATACACCATGATTGCAACACTGACTTGTCAGTAAATATGTCATTAAATGTTGTTGTCAATTTGTGGTTGCTGCTGGTACTTAGCTAGCCAAGCTTATCATACTAAAAGGAACTGCTGCGTAACGACAGGTAGGCTATCTCTCATACTCAAAAGGAGGTCAGCGTTTTCCGAAGAGCTCCAGGAGAGATGCAGCTTCCTTCAAAAAATACCAGCCAATGAATATGCTGCATTTCATACTCACTGCACACACCATTTTCAGTCGCCCACAGTGGAAATGCTGATAAACAAAGCCATATTAAAACAAGCAAACACAAACGGTGGGTACAGGCAGAAAGTAACTCTGATTTGATCTACTTCAGTGAGGCAAACTCTGCTGACAACCAACTTTAACGGGCTGCTCAGGAGGAAACCCTTACCTACCACCTTTAGCGATCAGTGCAGGTAGCCGATCTGTGGATCCATACTTGTGGGTTTATGGTAAAATAAAAGTGTTCCGATTTGGAGGTTTGAAAATATGGTCACCCTTTGTCAACGATAATAAAACTCCCATGTTGTCACAGTTTTACTATCAATAAAACATGTTTAGATTCCATTTCATTTGGATCTTCTTCCTGGAAGAAAAGATGAACAAAATGAACATAGCTTGACGCTGTCCTCTAGTTTAGTATTTGATATCCCTTCTAAATCTTGTTTGGCTGGCAGTCAGGACCAACATATCGGTCAATTCATCTATTGGAGACCGGTTGCCTGTTTGAGCAGTCCATGGTTGACTTTTTTTAACATAATGTATTTGATTTAACATTCTTTAAATAGTTACCTGGCTTTCTTATCGATTGTCATAATTATTCTAACACTTTGTGATGTTTTTACTCAATAGTACCCGGTAGATTCATTGATTTGACTTGATATCCAAACTGGAACTGTTGCAGAATATAAACCGTGTAGTGACTTAACCTGAACCATAGCAAGTGTTATATTAAAAAGTACAAATAGACACTGCTTATTTATATCTGATGGCCTGACAGTTTTATTTCAAACACCTAACTGGAGGTTTCAAATGTGTCATCAATAACTTCCATGCTGATCCGTGCTTCGATCAAATGGATGGAAGAGGGGCAGCTGTAGGGCTGCAGATAGAACCACTGTATTATAAGTTGGGATATTGTTTGTATAAAATTAAGCCTTTTCCATTCGTCAAGGAGTCTGCCCTTTTTTAGTGAAAATGCACTGCCAGTTATTGGTACTGGTGTTGTATAATAAAGAGCAGGGAGAAGACAAATCAATAAAGTTTAGCCTTTGGAAAACATGAATGAGCACTGCTACTTTCTTAGAAATGTGGTCTACGACTTAGTGTGAGGACAACAGCTTGTCAAACAGGAATGTGGACCATACCTGGAATTAAGAAAGGTCAGAGGGCCACGAAAATACCCTTTGGGTACAGCGTCACCAGGACTGAAATTCATGGCAATCTGGATCTTTGTTGGGCCTCATTAGGTCATACTACTTTGTAAAATAAAATAAACTTTTTCAGGCAGCTCTAATGTAAAGGGTTTAATTCTCAGACAGTTAATGAAAAATGTGTTTATTAATGATTCTGTCCTGCTCTTCTTGCAGTGGGATTTGGTTTGTGATAATGCCAACCTGAACAACCTGGGCTCCTCCATCTACATGTTTGGCCTCCTGGTCGGAGCTGTAGTGTTTGGGAGCTTAGCTGATAAGTAAGTCTGATTGCATGCTCGAGTCTTCAGCAAGCGGCAACTTCTGGTGTTGAAAAGTGATGTGCAAGAATGTCCACTTGAAACTGGCTGCAAAAGCCAAGGAATCCTAATTAGGTCTCATTTTAAAATGCTCCTTTAAAAGCAGAAATAAACATGTTTATTAATGAAAATAGAATCAATAGCTTATTCTTCATTGGTAAACATTGTTCAAAGGGGGTTAATTATTAAAAATAAGTCTGTTTGATCTTATTAAAGGAGCAATATGTAACTCTGACACCTAGTGTTTAAAATGGGTACTGCAGTCCAAATTCAAAACATTGGAGAGAGCTGTCTCTCCCCCCCTCCTCCCTAGAGTCGATGCTCATGCAGGTTGCCATGTCATGGACACTGAAGCTTCAGTGTTTAGCAAGCTCTGCATCGGTCTGTAAACCTTTCTGCGTTCTAACCTCTCTCCATTTTTCAAAAGCATCTCCAATATTGATCCTAGTTTGAGCACGTTTCTGCTCGTGGAGCTTATTAGAAACATGCAGAGGCTTTTTAGGTTGGGTACAATCACTTCTATCTGAACCAGTTCTCTTTCCCGCTTCCATCGCTGCAACACCTGTTGGTCTGCCGTGATAACTGGTCTCTTATCTGGCAAACTAAGGGGCATCCAAAACGGCCATGTGGGGGTCTTAAAACCACCTACCTTCTCTGGTCCAAACAAATCCAGACCATTCAGGACCAGAATCTAAACTTAGAAGGAGGACATACTGGCTGCTGCATTGTTGTCAGAGAAGCCAGCACTTCAACATAGCATGTTTCCTTAATGTCTGATTATATAGTGAGGTCAGTTTATCATTTCATTCACTACATATCTTACTGATTGCTCCTAGAGTTTTTCATAAATTTGCATGATTAGGAGTGTGGCTGATTTGACTAACAAGTGGGCACGTTGTAGCTTTTAACCAACGAGGGCTGCCTCAGCTTCACCTCTCTGTCTGTCTCAGGATTGATCGAAAGTTTGGTCGAGACCACCATTTTTGGTTTTAAAATGCCTCTGCCGAAACCAACGTGTGACGTCACTGACACTACGTCCATGTTTTATACGGTCTTAAGTTATCTACGCAATACAAAAAAATGGTGTAGACACCACTTTTAGTTAACCATTGTGTTAATAAAGTTTTTCGGCTTTGTTAAAATCCCAGAATAACCACCTTTTGTAAATGTCTCCTTTTCAGGTATGGTCGCAGAATTATCATCCTCATCAACCTCGCTGTCCAGGCTGTCTTTGGAGTAGGCGCTGCCTTCGCCCCTAATTTCTACGTCTACACGGCTCTTCGATTTATCATTGGAACATCTGTCTCTGGGGTCATCATGAATGCCTTTGTCCTGGGTCAGTGTCTCAGATAAGGTCACAGCTAAGGGTGATTTATGTCTCCTCATCTTAAAGCTGCCACACACTTAAATACTTTGTAAACACTTGTTGCAGACGGACATCCTCTTAGATCTGAAGACATTTCAGTCACAGACTTTTGTATTTTGAAACAACTGGGTATCTTTTTAGGTTCACATTTTACGAGACTAACGCTAGCTTCCTTTTGCGCTTATTTCCGATGCTCCTGGTGGAAAAACAAACAATGACACAGGAATAGCTGTAGCTTTATAGATTCAGTTGCCCATTTGTGTGCAACGGTTTGCTTAAGCTGGTATAATTACAATTGCCCATTGGTGGCTTTCTTAATGGTTCTCAAAAACATCTTCGTCCACATGAAAATGCAGAAACGCACCGTTACGGCTGTTATAAGCATGCCAAGTCAAAAAACGATGTCCTTGATGTGTGAAAAGGTTCTTGCCATTCCTCTGAAATGACCATTTCATTTACAAAGTAGTCCATTAAGGCGCCTCTGCCCGTCAACATAGTGGGAGCACTAGTTGGTTTTCGTCTGCTGTCGCACCAATCTCATGTAAACAAAAGTGACAGCGTCGCACAATGACGTCAAACGGAGGAGAAACCGGCGCACAGTGTGACATTATAAGCCCAAAACTCTGTTTTCCCCCGTCTACACATAAACACCTTAAACAGTTTCTGAAAACCTTCACCCTGGAATGATTTTTCAACAACAGGAATGAGAAGGAGGCACAGCCGAGATCATGACAGTATCAAGCCGGGCAGACAGATTGGTTTGATCGTGTTTACGTTTTAATATATCTGACTGTGAATCTTCTAAAGCCGTCCCAGTACATACAGGGAGGTACCTGAAGGTGCTTGCAGCTTTGCAGAATAGCATTTGTAAAAACTCAAAAGCTCAGTGTCTTTTAAGAAAGAATGTCGCAGGTACTCGAGAATATTAACAAACTTCACTTAGGTTTTCTTTTAGCAACTGTCTGCCTAATGAAGCAGATTCACAGCTTCACTAAGTAGGTCAGGAAACTCAAGAAGGAACTCACATCTCTGTCGTGGAAATCTCAAAGCTGTAGCCAAATAAACTATCCGAATAAATAAGAGGGAAATGTTTCCTCTCTGCTGCTGTCAATATGTTGTTTTCTATTTTCTCAATGAAAACAAAGGCAGTGATCTATCTTTTAAAATGTTGAAGTCGTATAACTTCTTTCTGTTTCCGAAGATGAATATACATTTCAAGTTTCCCTGTCCTGTTTGTGTCTCATACAGGCACCGAATGGACAGGATCCAGGCAGCGGATGTTGGCAGGGATAATCACGGACTACTTCTTTGGTTTTGGCTACATACTGCTGGCCGGCGTGGCATACCTCATAAGAGACTGGCGTAAACTGCAGTTAGCTATTTCAGCACCTGGTTTCCTCTTTATCTTCTACATATGGTGAGTCGCACGGCAGCACAGTGACCCCGCTTTGAAACAGTGTGTGTACCGATGCAAAAAAAACAGTTTCCCAAGTCTTCAAAAGAAGACGAAAATTGATGACAGACTGTATCTGTTGTGTTGTGCTTTTTCAATAAAATATAAAGGAGGTAGATAAACCGATATAGAATTTTTGGGGCCGATACCGATATCAAAATCAGGGAGAGAAAAAAATCTGATACCGATATTTCAGCTGATATCTTCCTTACATCTATGTTCAATCTTTAGAGATAGATAGATTTAGATACACACATTTATTGCATTGATTACCTAAAAGTAGTTATCAAACTCTTGAGGAAAGGATAGACAGTGTAACGTAGACTAGATGGTTACTGGAAAGTAACTGTGCATGTACGTGTGTCACCACTTGACGCTCTGGAGAGTGAGAATGCTTGTTGGAATCCATATAGCGCCCTCTGCTGGTGAAAGAGAACTGCTAGTGTAATACACGATACTCAAATTAAATGATATTAGACTGGTAAATAAATCTAGTAATGTCGACGCATATCTGCGATAAAGTTAGCCGATACCGATAGCCACTGGATATGCTAATATCGGCTGATAATATCGGCTGGCCGATTAATAAGTCAGGCTATAACACAAAATGTGTTTTACTGAATGAACACTGGTACCAAATTCCTCATTCTCTCACCCCCAATTCACACATACTCTGTGCGCGCCGCGGTTCGTCAGCGCCGCGCACTACGCCGTTTGTTAGCTGCAACTCTAATCAGTGTGTTCACACAGCCGGCGCTGCGGTCCGTCTCCGGAGCGTGCCACCAGCGCCAATAGGCTCTGCTCCCTTTTAAATGCGTCCCTAACTGCACCGCAGAGCAAACAGCATTTCTCTGCGCCAGGGATATTTGCTGGGTATTTAACTGAGCCATTATACAGTTATTTTGGGGGGGGAAATCAGTAATGATGCCGCTAACGGTCACATGTAGTAAGACTAAAAAAAATAAGCATCTGCTGAGAGTTGGTGTTAACTGCGTTTTTATATTTATGGTACTAAAGATGTCATACGCAGACTATCCAGTGATCATGACAACAACTCCATCCCCGGAGGACCTAAAGACAAAACATCTGTAAATACAGACTGTAAACGTGACTTTGACATTTCTATGACTGACCTTGAGACGGAGCAGATACGTGGGAGGAATTATGCAACATTTTTGGTGCACTTAACAGACGAGGTAAATTATTAGTGATACCCACCTCAGTGAAGCAGCGCAGAGGAATCTAATGACCTACTTCTCGGAGGATCTGTGTTTGTCCTTTACTAAGGATTTTTACAATTATTTTTTTTATTTTAAAAAACATAAATGATAATGTATTTAATATTTTATGTACCTTTGTAAGCTAATGTAAGAAAGACACTATTCCTGCAGTACTGTAGTGCGCAATTTGAGTGTTTTTTTCTTTATATTTAAGGGTTTTGCCAAAGTCAGCTCGCTGGTTAATGGCCAATGACAGGCAGGAGGAAGCATGGGAAGTGATCCGGAAAGCAGCTCAAATGAACGGGAACCCCCTCACCAAAGATCTGGAGATGTGTCAGGTAGAGATGCAGCGCTTTGTTTATGGTTCTCTAGTCATGAGATGTATTTTATTTATCCTTTTAATGCTAAAACAAAAGATCTTTGTCAAAGCCTGGTTGATGTTGTGAAATTCAACCTTTACTCAGCCTCCCCGCATTTTGTCAAAAAGTTTGATGAGATTTTTTAAAACAATTTCAACATGGACCAATTTTTTGTGGAGTTCTTATGTGATATCTAAACTTATGAACGTCCAGAAAGCCTTCAGTTTACAATCCTATATAGCTGGTGTCACACTTTTTTTTTGCGCTCCTGAAAATATCTAGATCATTTTAGGAGGACTGTTCCTGAAATCCTCCTGATCTGGTTGTTCACATTTGCTCCTCTATGCGGGTGACTATCCCTGTCAGACAGCAAGGGGAGCGGGGGTCTCCTGAGGTAAGACGTGACGTAAGAAGAAAGATGCAGAATTTGAGAATGAAGAAACAAAAATGAGAATATTTGCCTTTATATCATTGCTCGAATTGTTAGCAAAAGAATATCAACAAAAGAGTGGAGAAGAACATACTGACGAACAGAAAACATAATGCAGCAATATAATTACATGCCCAGAGATCATAGCGGTCATGTGCAGACAGTCTATGATCGAGCACCGGCAGTGGCGATTCTAGAGTATGTTGGGGTCCTAGGCAAACATTTAATTGGGGGCATTATTAAGCTACGGTTTCGTTAGCTTGTCAAAACTGCTGATTAGATCGATGAAGCATAACGGAGTGACGTCAAAATCATCCGACTGTGGTGTAGTTCGCTGTAGCATAACATTTGTGAAGATTAACAGCTTTTCATCACTGACACTTCATCCATGTTTTAAATACAAGTAGGGGAGGCTCCAAGGAAAAAAGGTTGGAAGCCTCTGCTTTATTCTAACTTCAATGATTGGCACAATCAGCTTGTATCAGTTTGTCAAACAAATGTTAGCCAGTTTTCTGACCAAGGCACCATGAGTTGGTGGGGACCACGGATCTAATCAAACATTTTAAGCTAACTGCTTCTTAATTACAAGTCTTGTAAAAAAAAAAAAATTTAATTTAATTAACATGTTTCTCATATCACAGTGCAGAGCAACTGAAAATGTAATACCAGCCTCTTGTTTTATTTTAGCATAACGTTTGGCAAATTCTCCCCAGGGATTAATAAAGTATTTCTGATTCTGATTAAGATTCTGTGATTTAAAACAATCGATTTTTTTAAGAGTAGATGCTTTGAGGATGAGGACAATCAAATATTTCTGTCATTGTGAAGCTATCTTTAAGAAGCTCGTTGTTGTTCCTGGAGTGAAAACCTTTTAAATCAAATAATAAGCCGAGCAGAGCTGCAAACTTTAGCCAAAAATCGAATCTTTGTGTGTATAGCGCAAATTCATAACAAATGTTTCGAGATGCTTTACAAAAAGCAGGTAGAAGACCTTACTCTCAGCAGTGCAGCTTTTTCAATATAACCACCCCCTTAAAAAGTCGGCTGCAGTGCTGTGGGAAAGCATGCTCATGTTGTTAGCTTTTATTGGGGCAGATAAACGCACTGTTAAATATTCTATTAAACACTTTTGATGCTGTCTCTTTGAAAGTCAAAGAAAAATATGGTTCTTAAAACCCTTAATGCTGATGACCCCTCTTATTTCTACAGCTCTATGTGCACAGTGATTATTGTGCAAACATTTGGAGGATTTGTTTAGCTCATGGTCAGTTATTCACAGCAAAAATTGGAAAATGTCAAAGAACTGCAAACCAGCATTTCATATCTGCGTATTGAGTCTCCAATGATTCCTGCTCACTGTGAAGACACCTTTGTTATTTTGCATACATGTCTCTATCAATGATTACCGTTTCAACATGCAAACTACTCAAACAGTGCTGTGTTGTGTCCCTTTATCACCCTGACTTCAAAGTCTCTCCCTCTGTGTCTCTCTTTTACCAGGTCTATAAAGTTGAAGAGAAGACAGAGGTCAAGAGAAAATACTCATTCATCGACCTTGTTCGAACCCCAAAGATGAGGAAGCAGTCTTTAATTGTGTTTTATCTCTGGTGAGTACGAGCAGACTAAGACTGCTAAGACTAAGGTTAAAGGTCTAGATGATTATCCTTTTCTCCAGCACTGGCTCGCTCTAATGTTCATGCCAAGTCAGTGAAGGAAACCCACAAACCATAGCTTTTCCACTTTTCCTCAGTTGGTAGATGCTACGACCCTCAGCCTTTGGGTTACTATCTACCCTCCCCTCTTCTCCTTCTCTGTGAGAAGTCAGCTGTCCTATTGAGTAAAGGCCAAGCAGCAACCTCCGGTGTTAGAAATGAAGCCAATGCTTAAGTGCAAAGTCCTGCAGTTCCTTGAGTGTCCACTTGAGGCTGGCTGCAGAAGCAACAGAAGTCACATACACACCACATTCAAAAAAGCCGTTTTTACAGCAGAAATTAACATGTTTACAGCCTGGTTCATAAAACCAAACAGGTCTGATTAGCTCATGTCTCAAACAGCACACACTGTACGGGGGGGTGCATTTTTGATAACGATTCACAATAAGGTGCGTAGCTGACCTGATTGACATGCAGGCGCAGTGTTGAGGTTTGTCAAGAGGCTTAAAACCCGCCTCAGCTCCAGCTCTCAGCCTGTCGTTAGGTTGACTGAAAGTTAGGGTGAGACAGCATTTCCAGCATGAAGACCGCCATCGATGGGACTCCACTCTCACCATAATTAGGCACCATTAAGTGCAAGAGGCGGCCAAAATTGTCCTCAGCTCGAGCTGCAATCACCTGTGTCCTGCATTGTTGTGTTAGCAGGCTAATGTTAGCACACTTTGGTTAACTCATAGCTTAGTACTGCACATAAGTTGTCACAGAAATTACCGTGATCTAAAGACACAGCTTTATACGCAAGGCTGTCCCCTCCATGTAAACATGATGTAAACACGGCTCAGACCACAGTACAGCTGGGGGACTCAGGCTTCTCAGTCATTGTAGACAGTCATGACTCAGAGAGACATTTACACAGGATAAACTGGATACCTGATGTATTTATATGTAAAATGTTTCACATTCTTCCTTTATGGTTGTAAAGTTTGGCAGGACACTAAAAGTGTGAAAGGCTTACTAAGCAACATTCAGAGCTATTTTAGATCAAAACAATGCTCTGTTCAGACACACCTTCATCCCTCAGGCCCTCCCTCCCCTCCTGTCTCCTCATTTCCCCCGCCCCTGCTGTCCTGTTTGACTAGCAGTGACAGAGACACCAGCAGACGAGTGCAAATAAACATCTATGAAGAAGATTCTGAGATCAATTTCAAGCAATGATGAGCATCTGAAAGTTGATACAGTTGTTGTGTGTTTGTCTTGTAAGGTCATAGAAAATCTGCTCTACAGTTTGGAGAGTCTGTTGGTTCTCCTTCAGTTGTAATCTTGGGACAACACTAAGTTGTTATGGCCCCGGATCACTTTTAAATTCCCTATTTTTAACGTTTCTTTTCCCTTTGTTGTGACGCGTTTCATGTCTGGTGTGCAGCACTGTGAATTACCTTGTTGCTGAAATGTGCTATATAGATTTGCCTTGCCCTAGACACAGCCTGTTGATCCAAACCCCCGACTATACTAGTAGTACATACTGATTGGACCAAAATGCAGTATGCAGTTTGTACTGCTTAGCTACAATGTTTGATAATAGTATGTAGTATGCTGTTACAGAAACAGACACAGCTTCCCTAAGTTGGCATGGCCGTCTCTCATCCCCGATGTGGTGGCAGGGCTTACAGTTAGACATGTTTGAGCCTCAGAGCGAAACATAAACAAGCTCGATGAAGCACCGTCCTGTCCATGTGAACACAGAGCTCCGAACAACAAACCCAGAGGAAGCTTGACTTCACTTACAGTACAAAGGCGATATTTGATTTTGTCTATATTTATATTCAGAATGTCACATTTTATACCTAAACAACTAATAAGTGATGATAGAAATAACCGTTATACAGACACATGAAAATCACTGCACATTACTGACGTTTCATCTTTGTGTTTTCAATCGGATGTTTCTAATCTGCTTCGTGTTTGAAAGTAATACATTTTTATTTTATTTAACCAGAAAAGAAACTTGTTGAGATTAAAAATCTCTTTTTAAAGAATGTCCTGGCCGACAGGCTGCAGCACAATTTACGCAGTTCGCGAACGTTGGGTCGTTCCATACTGATTTCGGTCAGAGCGCTCAGTTCGCTTATCACGGCCTGAAGAACGGACCTCTTCATTAGTCTTGTTGTAGACTAGTCTGCTTTATGAAACTTCTCTGACTGAGTTTTGAACAGCTAGTTACTTCTGGGCCCTGTAACTAGCCAATCATTGCAACGCCGTCGGTGCAAACCCGTCCGCGTTGTTAAAAAATCTTGGAAGCGCGCCTGGGCGCTCAGACTTTCCGCAGACCCTCCTCGCCCTGTCTCGCCGGCCGCGATTGCGCAATAGTGCCGCGCCGACCACAAGAAGCGTGAATCAGACTTAAAAGAGATGCAGGATTTGATGCTAAAGTAGAATCCCACTTTCAGCTTTAACCTTTTTACCAGCTGCTGAATGTGTCGAGTAAACACTTCACAAGTGTAACACTCATATCTGGGAGATACTTCTCATTTTGGTTTTGTTAAAAGCAGTATGTACAGTTTATAACATGAAACTTTCATTGATGTGTGATGAACTTGAAACACATGGTCAGTAACTCAGCAGCAGTGCAGACTGTTGGAGGCTTTACAGCCCACTCAATGTGGCAGACCCTCCACAAACAGAGTTAAAGTAAGTAGGGGTCCAAAGAGTTAGTAGGTTTAGTGGCCGGTCTATAAGATGACTGGAATGCACTCATGCAGATCATTAAATTTAACGAGCATGCTCACCCCTTCTGTACCCAGGGTGTGTTCAAATAGTGCAAAGGATTGTCCTCTCTGTCATTTCCTAACCACTCATCAAAGCAGACCTCATGAGGGAAGATGAGGGTCTGAATCTGAAGTCACATTAAGATGGCTACACACACGAGACGATTTTGGGCGCAACAAGCCGCAAATCTGACCACGCTCAGATTTGCGGCTTCTTGCAGACGACTAACTGCTCCCCATCGACTCGGAGCCCTTCGATCTGGAATCATAATTATCATACATTTTTTATATTTATGATTTCTGGTCGGTCTACTTCTGACTGAATACCCGCAGCAGCCAATGAGAGCGAGCGGATTTGGAAGTGTCATCAACCGTATGTTGTGTGCTCTGACAACTCCCCCTCAGTTCGCGCTGAAAATTGTATAAAGCCACACATAAGGTATGGTTCTTGTCATGTTTTTTTATTTTTCGCTGCAAAACAAAACTCACAGAAGGACAGCCAGCTCCATATTTGTTTTTCTTCAGGCGAGTTTCTGTAAGATCTTGTGTCTGTTTAATTGTTAGTGTGTGGTCTCCAGGTCAATCATCTAGTGTCTGTGTTCAGAGGATTATCATATTAAAAATCCTTTTGGCTGTGGTCTCCCACTTTTTAAAATCAGTTAAGATTTGAAAATCGTCTCCAGCTTTGGGTGGATGATGTTGGTCTGCAGTGGTGAAACTATAAAGTTCTGAAGATGAATTCAAAATGCCTGTTGTGTTTTTACCGTGCTGTTTGATGAAGACATTTTCCTTTTATATCATTGCTACGTGTAATTGGACAAATTCACAGAATCAACGGTAGAAAAAAAACATACTCGCTGCAGCAAACATGATGAAGCATCTTCGTTATGAGCACAAAGATTGCACCAGTCACTTAATATAAACCTCACCACTCCACTTGCTCGTGGTGAAGTTTTCTTACTATTTCCAGCTGTGTTCACACATTGGCTCACCACAACTTCAAGATGAAATTTAACAAGGGGTCTGGCAGGAAGTTTCTAAGGTGAAGTTCAGACTTTATACATGCAGCTCATCCTGGAAATGTCGGGAATGTTCAGGATATTTGTGCATGTGTGAAAAGAAACACCAGTATAAAGATTGGACAGCTCAGCGATAAGTGTTGCACAGGAGTAAACTTTGGGTGAAGCAGCTGTTAGATATTTTGCTCAGAGTTTGTTCAAAGGTCTTCTTAAAGATCAGAAAAAAGGCTAAAATCTTAAAATCAAAATAAAACTGTGGAGCACACATTTGAGTCAAAACATTTGTATAGATATTATTTACTTGTTTTATTCACTTGAGTCATTGTATTTATTTTGTAAAAACCACATTCTGATTCATTATTCTTTTTTTGTTATACAATGTTAAAGGAGCAATATGTGACTCTGACGGCTAGAGTTTAAAACGTTGGTTTGACCTGATAACTGGTCTCATATCTGGTAAACTGAGGGGCGTCCAAAACGGCCATGTGGGGGTGCCTTAAAACCGCCTACCTTCTCTGATCCAAAGAAATCCAGACCATTCAGGACCAGAATCTAAAGTTAGAAGGAGGACATACTGGCTGCTGCGTTGTTGTCAGAGAAGCCAGCACTTCAACATAGCATGTTTACTTAATGTCTGATCATGTAGTAAGGTCACTTTATCATTTACTTCACTAACAGATCTTACTGATTGGACCTTAAACCTTTTCATGTTCTATTTTACTTTTATGCCATCAGCATGTCAATCATCTGTGAAACACTTTAAAAACAATGACGAACAGAAGCTTGTCAAACAGAGATTAAAAAAATCTTACATATGCAGGTAAATAATCCAACATATTTAAGCTTTAAATCATCACCCAGCAGAAATCCCACTTTTTGTCTGAGCACATTAAGGGTTGAACTGCAGATACCTTTATGAACAGAGCTTTTCAAACAATGAGTTATTTATAAGGTTGGAAGTGAAAGTTAGAGAGGGTGATGAGGTTACCTAAAGGATCAACCAAATTGTTTTCTGATTGGAAATTCTTTAAATGTTTGTCATCCACATCATTGGATCCCCTGTTGTGTGATGGTGGCCACTTAAATACTTACAGGTCATTTACCTTAAAAAGGGACCGTTCTAAACAACAGCAGGACCGTAGCCTGAGTACTCGGGGGGAGGACATTTAAATGGCAGCCTGTCAGTAAGTTTTCAAAGTGTCTTGGTATGCAACAGTGTGTGGTTTAAACAAAAACTGAGAGGCCTGGAGGGCCCTTCAAATTATGTTTGTTTTCTCGAAAGACTTTAATAACATAGCCGACAGAATGGTAGGGAATTCAAAACTCAACACCTAAAGCAAAAAACGGTTTATATCTGTGAACAAAACCCCTGAAAATGTCCCTAAACATTCAGGCCGAGCTGCATCTGTGAACACAAAGAATTCATCTCAACTTTAACCAAACTTTTTCATGAAAATACCCCACCAAAGTTTCTGCATGAAGAGGGGAGGGGGGCGTATGTTTATAAGCTAGAGATGAGCCCGAATCTAAATATGAATTCGGAAAGACACGGATAGCATGTGCCCCCTGAGTCCCTGCAGCTCCAGTCATCTTTGTCTGCACCTCCCTCTGAGCAATCATTCAATGAGGCTGTGGCTTCATTTCAGTCAAACTTCCTAAGCATACATCGAAATAAAGCTAAGTAACTGTCGATAAGCGGGATGTGAAATCCTGCATTTAAAAAAGCCTGAGTCGAAGTTTCGTTTAGTCCACATCGTCTCTTGTCTCTCTACTCGCAGGCAGCGGGCTGCACAGCGACAGTGTAGCCGTCTCTCACTGTCCTGTATTTGGCAGTGAAGGCCTATTGTCTGGCCAGCGGATTTCTTTAAAACAAACCAGTTGCTTTGCAGATGCAGGGGTCACAACAAGCTGTGATTCCAATGGGTTGTGTCCTTGACCACTCCCGGCAGGTTATTGAATTGCCCCCCCGGGGATAAATAAAGTTTTTTGAATTGAATTGAATTGAATTAGTGCTTCTTGACATAACAAACAACCAGATAACCTTTTTTCTACATTTAAAGGTTAAATATTATGCGAAATAAACTCTATCATGGTTTTCAAAACACTCATATGTGTCCCTGGCCTGCCCCCAATTATGAGAAAAGTCTATCCTCTCTGTCTTTTGCCTGCTGTTCTTTTCAGAAAACGTGTGCTCAAACAGGCCGTTTGGAGATTTTCCCTTCATGACATCACAATGGACAGTAACCCCTCCCCCAGGTGGGTGACACTCCCACAGCTAGGTGGAGCTGGAGCTGTTGACCCCAAAGTCCAATTCATTTGATCAGTGTGAACACAAACGCACCATACTCGTACCGTACTCGGACACCGTGCCAGAGTCTGCTTGAAGAGGTGGTCTCGGGCACGATTCAATTGTACACGAGTACGGTCCATGGGAGATGTGAACGCAACTGTGTGCAAACAAGGAAGTTGACAGCTACATGATTCTATGACATAATTATTGCTTCAAATACAAAGCTGTGTGTTAAACGTTCCTTCATAATTATGTTTTTGTCCCCCATTTTTCTAATCCATTTCAGGTTTGCCAACGTACTCGTGTACTACGGCCTGTCCCTCAACATTTCTGATTTCCAGATGAACATCTATCTGACCCAGATGATCTTTGGCCTGGTGGAGATGCCCGCACGCACCATCACCCTCTTCACCCTCAACCGCTCCCGTAAGATCTCGCAGCTGGCTTTCCTGGTTGTGGGCGGCACGGCCTGCCTGCTCACCATCTTCATCCCCAGTGGTATGAACACAAATCCTTTAAACACGTTAAGTCCCTACTTATTCTCAAACTGTTGTTGGTTGGTTGGAAATATATGAATTGTTTTTACAATGTGTGCAAGCTGTGTAAAGAGCATGACTCTTCTTCGTCCTCTCCTGTAGAACTGTCTGTCATCAAAACCGTGCTGGCCATGATTGGGAAGTTTGGCATCACGGCCTCTCTCTCCATCATTTATGTCTACTCAGCTGAAGTGTTCCCCACTGTCATCAGGTAAGAGTTTACTTCACATACTGTGAGCTCCTGATGGAAAAAGTCATTCAACTCATCAAGATTAGTTACAGTTAAGAGCTTGTGCTTTACCAGACCCTGCGTGCTGTTCTCTTTCAAATGAAACCTGCAGTGATGTTTTAATATCAAACTAACAGTGGCTCTAGCGGATCACTGGTTGTTGTGTCTCCCATAGTTTTTTTATATCTATGCTCGCTCTGTCACTCACAGACAGAACGGGATCGGTATCGGCTCCATGTGTGCTCGGACCGGAGGAGTCCTGGCTCCCATGCTGTACCTCCTGAAGGGCATCAGTCCTCACGCTCCCATGTTACTGTGTGGCCTCTGCCCTCTGCTGGGCTCTGCACTCACCCTGATGCTACCTGAGACAGCCAACAAGCCTCTGCCCGACACCATCGAAGATGTGGAGGGCTCCAATCTCAGGTTTTTGGACACTACCACTTTGTGTTCACACAAATCACATGACCATTTGATCTTGAGATATTTGTCTGACATCTTTCCGTCTGTCTCTCTGTCAGTGAGGAGGACGAGGGGGGTGAAGCAGGTGGTCTATGAGACTCATCTGAAGACAACAGACGGTGTCTACAGCAGCTGGACGGACTGATGAACAACAGCAGCACCACTAGAGCTGCCGCACTCATGAAGCAGGCAGCACACATCAGGACTTATTTAAAGGCTGAAGTCTTTGTGTGCTTTAGTGGAGGTCGAGATGAGACTTATTTTTGTATTAACCTTTGTAAGACACCCAGATTCTGAACTTGTATACAACAGTTGCAGTGTAAGTATTCAACAATTTTATGACTAATTATGTAAAAATACGTTTTTTATACATCATCGTTTAATATCATCAGCTCTTGAATGTTGTGTAGTGTTAGGACGAGACCATTCTCCAGCCACGTATTTATATAATGCAAACATCCGGGTGTACGATAAGACATTAGGAGACAACTTTTCTTTTAAACTATCTCAGCGTCTTTCTGCTGCGAACAGGCCGTTTGGAGATTTTCCCTTCATGACATCACAAAGGGCAGTAACCCCTCCCCCAGGTGGGTGACACTCCCACAGCTAGGTGTTTGTTCTGCCCTCTGAGTCTGCCTTCTCAATGTAAACAATAGTTCATGGAGAGAGAAAGCGCAAGCCACATCCCCTTCCAGACCCGATGTCAACTCTCAACGGCGTTCTCACTCTAATCAGCAGATTGCAAGCCCTTCCAGAGAGTGGCGCTAATTTGCATTTAAGGCTACAGACACAGACACAGCCTGTCCTGAGCAGAGCTGAAATAGAGGGGTTTATAGACATGATCAAATACAGGATCAGAGTGGTACATTCTCCCCACACCTCTGCAGACCAGCTGTGGGTAATTAAAATGCTACTGCACATCAATTTTGGACCTTATGTCCTCCCTTCTTGAGTCAATAATTTATATTTGCACCTGTTCCGTTCCCTCTGACCATAAAGCCAGCTCTCATGCAAACACACTCCACCACAACTTATCTGAGGCTTGGTGTGAGATGATACACTCCCAGAGAAAACACTTTCTGTTGGTGAGTTTGTATAATCATCATCTACATTTGTAAGGGCAAGCTTTTTTACTGACAGACACTTTGAGGCCCGACTTTAAAATATGCCTGCCCATAAGCCTGGCAGCTGTCAAGAGTGATGTGAAGACGTTTGTGTCAGAGGGGAAATTGAATTTCTCCAATTAACCCAATGCGTGTATTTTAGCCTTGTGGTTTTATTTTTTATGTTTATTGTTTAATCACCCGAGATGATTTATATTCTGGGGGCCGGATTGGGAAGCTTTGAGGGGCCGGATGTGGCCCACAGGCCGCCAGTTGATGATCTCTGGTATAAACTATGCAAACAAGCAGCGCCAGGTCAGCCACAGGATGCCATTAACAGTCTGACTGATAAGGGTTTTTTTCCCAAAATAAACTGATATAGGTCATCTACAAGAACTGCCAAGAACTGCCGTCAATGTTGTGCTTTGCCTCTGTGCATTGCCTGTCAGCACCTGTGTGTCCAATCAGACTCAAAGCTGATCCTTTGTGCTTACTGACATTGTTTCCTTTTTCTAGATCCTTGCTTGTGTTGTACTAACTCTCTGATGTACGTCGCTTTGGATAAAAGCGTCTGCTAAGTGAATTGTAGAATCTACACCATTCAAACTAGACTTTTTCTATGATGATTGTGTTTATATAAAGGTAATAAGAGAAGTGCTTTCTTAGTCAAATAACTTTTTAAAGGATATTTGACATTAACGTACAGTTCTAGTGCGGACCGTGTTCTCAGTTGTGATGCTCTGCTACGTGTGCTGAGGGTGGACTGTAAACTGTGGAGACAGAGCACACTCTAATTGACAAGCTACATGATGACAGCATTTTAAATGACTCAAAGCTTTGTTTTCTGCATTGTATGTCTAAGAAAAAACGTTTTTAATTAGATTCTTATTGGAAAAATATCGCCAATATCAACGGATCCCTGATGTCTGTTTATGCTGATAATGTCCAGTGTTATCAGCCAACTTTTATATAAGCCTGGCTTTGTTGTGACGTATTTGTGTATTGTATGTTTCTTTCATGTTACATCTGTGAACAAACCTCATGCCTATTACCTCTCAGCTGAGTCCGGGCTCTGAGCGTTTGGGGATCTCTCCTCTACCTCTAGCTTTAAATCTACGATGGAAGTGGGGAGTGACGCTTTGAACAAAGCAGCTTCACTGCTTTTATTTATTTTTTGAAGAGGGACAGTGTACATTAATCAACATTCAGACAGATGTAAATGTACCCGAGGTAGTCGAAAGGTTAACTTGCGCTGCAGCAAATACGCTGTTGCGCGATGCAACACATTGACAATGAATGGGTTTGAGAGTTTCTGAAAGGCCCTTTATCCAGGAGGCTAACGCTACTGATCCGCCATCCATGCATTGATATCATACAATTAAATAGTAAATGGTAAATGGACTTGAGCTTGTGTACTACTACTCAAAGCGCTTTTTTACACCTCAGGTCACACCTAAACATTCACACACTGATGGTAGAGGCTGCTATGTAAAGAGTCCATCAGTATTAACTCATCCATTCAAACACATTCATACGCCGCTGACGAAGCAACAAGAGCAATTTGGGGTTAAGTGTCTTGCCCAAGGACTCATTGGACTTGTGGCTGCAGGAGCTGGGGATCGAACCTCCGGCCTTCTGGTTGAGAGGCGACCGAGCCTACCACTGATCCACAGCCGCCCCTTCTTATCTATCGAGGGCCCATTCACTGGGCATTTCAGAGGCCCAGCCATTTCTGTGGGCGGACCTGTTAACGAGAACAAATAATATCCAACATAGGACATGACAAGTCACCATGGGGAGGGACAGCACCAGTGTTGAAATTGTTGGCTTTCAATAATAAACCATTTAAATGAATGATCGGATGTTGACTCTCCCTCGTGGTCCTGTTTGTGTATGTTTTGAAGTTAATAAATCCAGACAGAGGAGGGGGCGCTGAACCATGAAGAATACTCTAAACTAGGCAGAACTGTTTTTATCTGAAGGTTTTCCCAACTCAACAGACTTCTTCTTTCTGATATGATGAACACTGAATGGTTGGTTGTGTAAAGTTTAGAGCTTTGATACAAGGTCTTCTGTCAGCGGGGACATTTCTGGTGCTCTGGAGACAACAGCAGTGCTTGGTCCACGTCTGCACAGACAGTTCAACATGTTTACAGCAACAGCCAAAGCAGGAAGTGTCTGAGGAAACACTGACACCTACTGGTGCTCACCGAGTGTTACATCTTTTCTGTCAGCTCACCATTAAAAACTTGAAATACTGTGCAAAGTAAAGAGGTTTAAATGTTCCCCTTGGCTCTGACATGTTGTCTTTCACGTTATGTAACATTGTGTTGATGCATCTGTCTGCTTATTTCGTTCATAAACAGATTTCGCAGGAGAAAAGCTCAAAAGGCCGTGACTCATGTTGTTGTGGGAAATGTTTTCATTGACTTTATTTGTACCATAAAAATGTATAAACACACATCTGGTGATTTATTTACTTTGGGTAACAAAAGCAGGCGGTACCAGGAAGAGGATTACAAAAATAAATTAAAGGTAGAATGTAAGTCTGGACCATTTACTGTCTATTAAAATGGACGTCATCTTCAGCCTCCGTCCGTTTCACTGACTTGAAGCCAGAATACCCCTGCGTACGGCGCTGACATATTGTGTTGCAGTAATTTGGAGTCATGCCCCTAAAACCTTATCAATATAACTCAAATTTTCCTCAGAGCTGTAATCTACAGCGATGAGATCCTTGTGTCTGATCGAGGTGGACGTTTGTGCTTATTTAGTTGACATCGGGTCTGGAAGGGGATGTGGCTTGCACTTTCTCGCTCCATGCCTTGTGTTAACAGTGAGAAGGCAGACTCAGAGGGCAGAACCTAACACCTAGCTGTGGGAGTGTCACACACCTTGGGGAGGGGTTACTGCCCTTTGTGATGTCATGAAGGGAAAATCTCCAAACGGCCTGTTTGAGCTCACATTTTCTGAAAAGTGGAGCAGAAAGACGTTTCTATGTGTTATCTTGGAGGTGGCTTTATGAAACATTTAACACAACACAAAGCAACTGTTCAATCATTGCACATGCACTGTTGTGTGTGGATAAGTCGTTTTTTGGTAGGAATAACTTTGGTCCAGACATGCAAATAAGGTGATTTATTACCTTATTCCAGCTCCATCCCACTGTATTCTATTCTACAATTCTACAATTCATTTAGCAGACGCTTTTATCCAAAGCGGAGTACATCAGAGAGGAATAACAACACAAGCTCAAATCTAGAGAGGAGACGTCAGGAAGTGCAAACGAACAGCTTTAAGTCAGACCGGACACACAGGTGCTGACAGGAAGTGACCAGAGGTGCTGACAGGAAGTGACCAGAGGCAGAGCACAACATCGACAGCTGCTCTTGAGAGTTCTAATCAGCATCAAAACCATCCTAAATATCATCATCATCATCATCATCATCATCATCATCATCATTATCATCATCAAAACAATCATCTTCATAATCAATATCATTTAAGGTTTTAGGTGTTCATAAAAGAGCTTTTTCTTAAAGGTGCAAAGGGACTCAAATGGAGTTTGGAAGTTCGTTCCACCACCAGGGGGCGACAGAGGAGAAGAGTCTAGTTTGTATCGAGTGTAACGTGATGAAGCTGCTGATATTCTTCATCTTGACGGGATGAGTTATGGTTAGTGTGTGACTCTGTCCTGCCAAGTAAGGAACAGCTGGACGTTATGAGTTGTGGGGAGCTAGCAGCGGGGGGCTGCAGGGCTGTCAGCACTGACAGACCTGTCTGCAGACACCAGACAGCAACTGTGGCCTCAGTTAACTGGGGATCAGATCAGGCCACAGACACTGGAACACCTCTGTTCTCTGTCCACAGGTGTGCTGTGTCCCTACAGTACAAACTGTCTGCTGCAGGACAAATTGATGACAGCAGCTTTAAAATGAGCTCACAGACCTTATTGATAGAGTTTGCTGTTTTTCTATTTTTTGTTTTTTTATTTGATTGCATTTCACAGTGTCTCCTTTAATAGTGGACAGTGTATATTTCTTGTGTACCTCAGCAGTGCTCAAGAATTGAACAAACACCTCTCCAGCTACCAAATCAATTTCCAGACTTGGTCTGCATTGGGACTAGAGGCAGTGACCCTCCGGTTCCCAACCCAAGTCCCTACACTGAGCTACTGCCGCACATATAGGAGAAATGCACAAAAATTCCAATGTACCTGTGCTGTCCTGCAACTACGCAATGGCAACAAACATCTAATCTAATCTGTTTCTACAGAGGCTTAAGTCCTCGAGAGCCGGTGGCCCGGGTTCGAATCCTATACCTGTGGCTCCTTTCCCGCATGTCGTTCCCTACTTGTTCTCCCCGGTACTTTACGCATCTCTTTTGGAACATCCTATGTGTCCTCAATATCAGTATCAAGTTCTTTTTCTCCATATTAATCTCAAACATTTATAAGCAGACTGCTGTGATATTTGACATTTTCCTTTAAAACACTGAAGCAAAGTTTTGAGTAGGCTACAAGGGGCATTTAGAAACACTTATTTTGTTCTTCATCTTCGCTCTTCAGTACAAAGCTTGATGCTATGAACTTTAAGGAACAATAACATCCGGCTTAATGGATGGAAACTAGATAAACAACTCTTTTAATTAGTTTTTAACAGTGACTATACGTTTCCCAGTCAGCTTCCTGCTCTGTAAGATTAGAGTGCAGTTCTTCACGCAGACAAAAGATGGCGGTCCAGCGTTGAGTTAAACCCCAAACACATGTTAGACCTGAAACAGCTGTTTGTCACTTTATTAGAAGACATACAACTCAACAAACTGCAGCAGGACTTTTCCTGATGGACAGACAAATGACATTAAGATGTTTTTATTCTTAATATTATTTTATCAGAAACGTTCCGTAAAAATATCACAATAAAAGTGAAGCTGGGCAGCTTCTGTAGCTCTATTGAGACCATTTAAAACCTTCTAGACTTCATTAATTTTGTTAAACATCTTTTAAGAAATACTTCTGAACTCGTTGCTTGACATTGTATTAAAAAATATCAAAAGAAATCAACACATTTAACACGATAATGCCTGCCCCGCCCATCTCCTTTTCTCTGCTGTTTTCCGATTGGACTACGCGATGCCAGTCAAAGTACAGGGCCCGCTGTGTGCACTTCACGTAATACTAGAAAGCTCGGAAATCCGGATCACCTTACAAAAAGTTAAGAAAAATAAATCTGGTGCGCTCAAGATGATCATATATTGTTCCACAAAATATTTCTTTTTTACTTTTTGGGACTTCCGAGGCTCGGTACAGTATGCTTAAAGTTAAAATAGCGACATTTTTTAAATTATTATTATTATTAAACAAAAAAAGATTTAAAAAAAAAATGCTATTTGAAATCATAAATAGGAGGAAATCGCAGGAAATAAGAGGCCTGTAATATTTGCTGAAATTAAAAAAATATCTCCTTCAAATAAGAACAAAAAAAATCCCCTTTTTTCGTCCTCTGTTGCTAAATAATCATGCTCCCACCTACAGCCAGATAGGCCTACACATTTCTTGCCGACCTTCCTACATTATTTTGGCTCTTCCCTGAGTTTTGAACACTATTAAACTGATTCTGATTTTTCCGACAGTCCTCGAAAGCAGCAGCGGTTTCATTGTGGCCCTGCAGAGCTGCTAACGCCATCATCATCATCACACGCACAGCGGCTACGACGAGCAGCACGGCGACATCAGGGCACCGCTCCCGTTACTCCCGTCAAAAAATTCACAGATAACGGAGATGGATTACAGTGCTGCGGATTATTAGACGCGTTTAAACTGGTAAGAGACGCTTTTCTCTTTTATCCATCATCCAGCCCGCTTGTGTTTCTGCAGCCGAATGCATCACTTTGATTTCTCTTGGTGTTTTTGTTTTTATGAACGTTTTTTCTTGAACCTAAAGGTGCTTAGGTGGCATGTTGGCTGGCTAGACCTCCTTTCTGTGAAAATGGTTGCTATAGTGAGGCGTCGGCTTCCTTTTCTCTCTTCTTAATAACGATATCCTGTGTGCATGAATTCAGTTAAATAGCCTGCACACAGCTGCAGCATGCATTTAGCCCAGTTAATGAAGAAACAGCACCCAAAGCTAATTAAACAAGTAGGTTACCCACGGTCAGCGTCATAAAGCGAAGGACTACGCTGTGTTGATTATCCCACAGGAGGATTTTAACCTCAAATGCATCTTGACGCATTGGTTTTTTAGACCCTCTGCTCGGTTGTTTACCTCCTCCCTCCCTCTCTCCCTCTCTCTCTCCCCACTCCCCCCCCATCAGCATCATCAGCATCACCTATTGATGCTCAGTGGAGTCAGATGAAGGACACCACGTCACATGACTATCAGGGGGCTCTCTCTCTCTCTTTCTCTCTCTCTCGGGGTCGTTTGCATGCAGTAGCTGAAGCCAGTGAACTTTAAAGGAGCAGGTTGCATTCCTCCACATGAAGGAAGGTTGCAGGTGAAGCATGTTGGCGTCACTTGAATGCAATCTGTCTGCAAGATGTTGGCTGTGATTCCTGTTGAGTTCATCACTTGTTTATCCTCACATTGAAGGAGAACTTTCTCTCTCTCTTCGCCCCCCCCTCATCGATTACTGCAGGTTAATGAGCTCATCACCTTTTACACAATGACAGGCTTCCCTCCATCCTTTTCCTTCAGCCCATTAAAAGTTAAACTGCTCACATTCGTTCCACCTATTGTGCATCTGGATTAATGGCGCCAGCCACAGGCTCTCTCTCTCTCTCTCTCTCTCTCTCTTTTACATCAGCATCACCCCCCTCTGCGTATTACAAAATGTGACAGACAGTGAGATGTGCCAAATGTTGTGCTTTCATTTTAAGTTGGCTTTCAAGGGAGGACTCAAAGTTAAACTTTTACTGTGATGTGTGATTTCCCACACTTTCTCTTACTTCAGAAGTTCTTTAAAAGCTGAATTCCTTTGACCTAATTGTAAGATTTCTGCATCAGAGAGACAAAAACTATTTGTTTTACCACCATGTGAAGTGTCGGCGTGCTGCGTTCAGGAGCTGCAGGTGAAAAGTGGAGCACGGTGTGTTGTAGTGCTTTGAGGATAGATCCCTGTTTGCTTGGATATCGCTGTTCAGATGAGAATAACAGATTTAAAGTTCCCATTGTGCTTCATGAAAAGTCATTTTATGTAAACTTAACATAACGTCAATCATTTCCAACGGACTATTTTCTTACTTCTTTGAAATCTAAGTTGTTTTAACTATTAACTATTAGAAAGACACAGTTTCAGTTATTAGAAATCAGGAAATTAAAGGTGTAACATGTTGAATTTGTCTTGTTGAGTACTTACTTTACCTCAAATATTTCCAACAATCATCCCGTTACTTTGTTCCGGCCTGTCTATCAGGTCAGCTACGCGCCTTGTGAATAATTCTTATCCTTGGTGAAATCAAAACTGATGAGTTATCAAGACACCCCCCCACCCCCACCCCCACCCCCACCCACCTCTGTACAGTGTGTGCCGATCGAGACCTGAGCTAATCAGACCATTTAGTTTTTTGTACCAGGCTGTAAACATACATTCATTTCTGCTGTAAAAACAGACTTGTTTGAATGGTTGTGTGTGACTTCCTGAGCTTCTGCAGCCAGCCTCTAGTGGACACTCGAGGAACTGCAGGATTTTGCACTCCAGCTGTAGCTTCATTTTTTAACACAGGAGGTTGCCACTTGGCGTATACTCTTGAAAATGTGTGACCGACAGTTTGATACCTGATTAAAAAAAACTATATTTGATCTACAACTGTCTCCTCAGGCTTCAGATTAGCGCATTCAGCTCGTACTGAGACCCCTCCCTTGTATCACATTATGTAACGTTGCAGCCTGATGCTAAAATCGTTTAGACAAATGTTTTCTCACATCCATCTTAACTCAGTACACAAAAATGACAAAGCGGCAAAGGACATTTTTGATCATTGACATCAGTATTCAGACCCGTTGCTATGACACTAACTTTAACTCAGGTGCCTCTTACTTCTCTTGATTGTCTTTGAGATGTTTCTCCACCTGTACTGGAGTCCACCTTTGGTAAATTTGATTGTTCGGACATGATTCGGAAAGGTACACACCTGTCTACGTAAGGTCTCACAGCTGACAATGAATATCAGAGGAAAAACACGCCATGATGTCAGAGGAACTAAACAGTTTTAGCATGAGGCTGCAACATAATAAGAAGTGAAGGGGTCTGAATACTTTCTGAATGACCTGTAGATTCATCAATGTTTAGAAAATAAATGTTATACAGGAAGTAACTGTTTACATGGGAAATGACAGATACCTATTAAAGAGACGCTGACGTCCATGCTTGGGTTATAGCAGGCGTATATGCAGTGAAGTATTGCAGATGTCCTCGTCTGACTCCTGGCTTCTTACAGGGAGAAAAAAAACGTCTCTCGTCAGGATGAGTTATTGGTCAGGAGCTTCTCCTTTTTATTCTCGGTGCTAAACAAAAAGGAGCAGGCATGCCCGGTTTCACTGATCAAAGTCCCCTGTGTTCAGACCGACAGCTTTAAACAGCTTCTCATTCTGTTTCCGTTCACTGTGGTGCAAAGAGTTGCTCATCACAGCAGGAGGGACCTGATCAGGCACACAGAGGTGAGGATGCAAGGAAAGCAGCACACAGAGAATATAATGAGGTAGACAAAGTGTAAGAAGGTTCCACAAATAGTCCCTTACGTCACCTTCACATATGAAGTCTGGTGGACTGGATTCAGGGGGGAAGGTGCGACATTCTTGCATTTTTCATTTGGTTTGGTTTGTAGCCAACCGCCACTAGTTGGGCTGTAGATCCTGTCAGTGGCTGCTGCCATCCGGCCTAATGCTGCACTGTGACCTGAAGGTAAACAACAGGACAGTGGAAGAGTGTCATCCTGTAGCGTGGCGCAGTTTGTCAGTGTTTTGATCTATAAAATGGAGATAAAGTTATATGTGGGTTGTGTCAGGTGAAACCGGCATATCAACCGGAGCGAAGTGTAAGCACATTGAGAATGTGGACGTTAACCTGCAAGTAGGACTGAAGGCTGGTGTTGTTAGCAATGCTAACGTTAGCCATGATCGGCAAACCTATTTGACATAGATTACAGATGTTCAACCCATAATGCACTGCTTTTTGGTTCACTTCCCTTGTTTGGTCCAGATCGCGTTCTCACCATCGACGAACCAAACACTGGTGAACTTTGAAGCGATCTGAAAACCGAGACCCATCACAAAGCTGTAGTGACCCTTTCTTATTCAAAGAGCAAAACAGTAATATTAATGATAAATAAAAAAGCATAAAAAATAAAACGATTCCAAAGAAATGTATTTGAACCTTGTCCTGACTTTACATACAAACAGGAAGCAGCACAACTGTCAGGATTTTCAAAATAAATCTTTTAAACTGAAGTGTAAGAGCAGCTGTTTCATCTCGTATGAACGTCGTCATGGAGACGATTTGTGGGCCCTTCTTACAGTTCCTTCTGAACGTCTTCAAAGCGAGTCTGTGCGAGCGGAGAATGTTTGAAGTGCCCAAAGGTGATGCTATCCGTTCACTGTGCTTGTTTACATGGTAGTAGAGCAGAGAGAGCAGGCCTGTTAACCGGAGCTACAACCAGTCTATGGCTACAGCCCCGCCTAGTGGCAGGTGGCTGTATTACAGTTTTTAGCAAAGCAGTTGACCGGCATTGTGAACTAAAATATGAATACATCGTTTAACCTACTTGTACTCGTGGTGCTGACTAATTAGGGCAATGACGTATAACTTTATAGTCGACTAAACACACAGATCCTTCACTAGAACAAAAAAAAAATGCACTATTTTGGAGTGGGATTGAATGGAAAGCATTGCTTATTGATCTGGTTGTGATTTCCAGTGTTAAACCAGCTTTAAAACTAGACCACATCTCTGGACACAACCTGCAAAACACCTGCTGTTGGAATTTGCACAGACTCACCCGATATGAACCTCATTCATCCTTTTCTTATTCCTTTGATTAATGCTGCTGCTCGAGCGGACTACTGTTCTGTACACCGACGAGCTTCTCTAGTGCAGGTGTGAAGTGTGCTCACAGTTACATCGACATCGTTCCTGGTGTCACTGGGGTTCCTGTCACTGTGTGTTGTTTGTTGTGTGGCACATATTTGGACCCGGTCCTTGAAGCACAGCCAGCGCAGAGGGCTGGCAGAACTCGAGGTGAAGCTGTAATCCTCGTCATTTTGCAACTTTATGTAACCTCTAATCTCTGTTACTTCAGAACAGTGCTCACTTTCCAAACAGGAAACTGTCATCTGGGAGCATTTAAAGGGACTCAAAGATGATTGAGATGGATCACATCTAAAAATCACATTTAATACAGAATTATATCTACTATTAATGATTGGTTTTATTTTCAGTTAATCTATGACATTTCACAAATAAAACAGAAGTATGGCTTTGTTTGTTTAAAGAAGAAGAAGAAGATATCCTTCATTAATCCCATGAGGCTGAAATTACTTGAACACTCTGTTATTGAGGCTGAAACACACACACGTGCACAAACAGGATCCTGTGGACATGCACTGATGTAGAGAGGTCAGAGTGAGCTGGCTGCACATGAAGGAGCGCCCGAGCAGTTGGGGGTTTGGTGCCATGCTCAAAGGAACCTCTGCAGTTCTCAGGAGGTGACCTGGCACCTCTCCAGCTACCAGACGAATTTCCAGACTTGGTCCGCACCGGGACTTGAAACTGCGTACCTCCGGTTCCTAACCCAAGTCCCTGCAGACTGAGCTACTGCCACTCCAAAGAGGCCCAAATGTTCAATTTACTGAAATAATAAAAAGAGAGACATGCAGAGAATTTGCACATAAGAAAGTCCAACAAGCAAATATTCAGGATATTTCCGTGATAAATGACTTAAAGTATTTATCAGTGAATTGACATTTATGGATCTAGAGGTCATGTTTAATGTTTGGGGAACAGACGTGGAACATCAGTCCGAAACTCAAATGAATATTTATTGAGCTTGTTTAGCTCTTTCTAGTCTTCTGACTACTCAAAGCACTTTTTCACCGCAGGTCACACCTACACGTTCAAACACTGATGGCAGAGGTTTGAACTAATCCATTCATACGCTGCTTACGAAGCAGCGGGAGCAACTTGGGGTTAAGTGTCTTGCCCCATGTGGCTGCAGGAGCTGGGGATCAAACCCCTCGTCTTACGGGTGGGAGACAACCAACTCTTCCGCTGAGCCAAAGCTTCCCGTAGTCTCCTGACTACTCAAAGCACTTTTACACTAACGTCACATTCACCCCTTAACACCATACACTCACACTAATGGAGGAGGCTGCTACGTAAAGTGCCCGACAGCCTAACAGTGCTAATCCATTCACACCCGGCTGGCGTAAAAGTGGGAGCAATTTGAGGGTCAGTGTTTGGTCCAAGGACTCTTCGACATGTAACTGCAGGAGCTTCCTGTTGAGAGACGAGTACTAGCCAGGCCCAAACCTGCTTAGCTCCTCGGCCGTGTAAAAATATCTGTCTGAGCCGAACTGAAACTTTTCTTTTTGCTCTCTGTCAGACTGTTGGTCAGACATTGTGCCCTGAATTGTTGTCATTTCATTAGCTGGGGGATGCTCTGTCTATTTTAACCTGCACTGTATTGATTTGGACTGTAGGTCATATCCATGTTAATTGAATACCTATAGACGTGTCTTTCCCGATGTAAGCTTATGGGAAAAAGACTTTTTGTGCCCAATGGCATCACTTGAACGCTGCAGTACCACGTTCAGCCACCATGTCAAATTGGCTTCAACGGTCGGGGCACTTCCTGGGGGCTTGATAGAGAGAGACAAACATACACGTACAGGAAATTTAGAGTCACCAATTAACCCTACCAGCATGTCTTTGGACTGTGGGAGGGAGCCTGAATTACTGTAGGTAACCCACGAATGCACAGAGAGATCATGCAAACTCCACACAGACAGGCCCAGTCTGACGGGGACCTTGAACCAGGAACCAGGTGGGTCTTGGTCGGAAAAAAAGCGTAGCGACCCACCTTTTCAAGCGGTCTCTGTATGGTTGGTTGGTCTACACTGCTGTTGGAATGACAGCTTTCACACCAGCACAAACAAACTGTTATTAAATCATCACTGTAGAATTGAGTGTTTTCACGTGAATGAGTAAATGTAGGTCCCCCCCCCCCCCCTCCCCTCCTTCTCTTTAGCTCAAGTTTGAGGAAAAACAAGCATGAGAGTGCAGTCCAGGAGTTGATGTCATCAGATTGAGCTAGCCGTGACTTAGAGGGCTCTGCATCCTGCGTTTACGTCTGCAGTCAGCTGCTCGTTTGTGCTGAGCGTCACGCCAGAACCTCCGGGGTCAGGACGTCACCACAACACTGTTGTCCTTTGTGTCACGCTTCCAGCAGAGAGGGCTGAAATGTGTCTCTCGCTGCTGTGTCTCTCTTCTCTCCCTGCAGTTGGTGGCTGAGTCGTGACGTACTTCTCAGGCTCAAATGAACTTATTGTTACAGATGAGTAAATGTTGAAGCACGGATGAATGCAGACTGTGACTGCGCCTGAGGGGGGACGGACGTGGGCTGACGTGAGAGAATATCATCAACGCATGTTCTGTTTCCCTCTGCTCATTAACAACCCTCGCCGTTTTTTAAGCTCATACACCATCAATAACACAGGTATGTTTACGAGCCCGGCAGGCATGTGCTGCTGGGTCATTGTTGCAGGAAGGAAACGATGTGTGAAAGCATGAAAGCTTGTCAAACAGGGTCCATGGAGATGTCCGTCTATGGGGCGTTTCTTCAAAGGAATTCAATTAAGCAGAGTTGTTTGTTTGCTTCGAGGAGCGTCGTAGATAACATCTCACATAATCCCCTATCGGCCCGCCACTTCCACCTGCCACAGCTCGTATTTGTGTTTGCTTGTGTGTGCGTTTACTCCGAATGTGCAGTTAGTGGTCGCAGAGTGTGGCTCCATTTACCCTGAAAAGAATCCTCATTTACATCTGGAGCACAGGCGAGGCGTATATCCTGCTCAACGTTTCCCATTTTTAATCTGTCTCCTTTTTTCTTTTTTTTTTACCCTAATCTCTCCAATTCCATTGAGCTCTGGAGTCCATTTAGCCTTTATTCAGAAGTTCAATAGTGCACTGGAGCGCCTCTCTCTATATTTAAAACCTTACCGCTGAATAAAAATCGAGCAGAGATCTTTGAATTCTGCCAGCCTTGAACAGGTTTCCTCCGTATGCGTGTGTCAGAGCAGAGAGCCAGAGAAGCTTCACGCTGTGGGGAGACGAGCAGACTGATGCCTCGCTCTGGTCTTTCTGAAAGTTAGTCATAGAAAAGTTACCCGTCCAGTTTACATGATGAAACAGCATCTTCATACAGCAGTGTTTTACAGCTCATTTTCCAAAAGCAACTGTTTGTTTGTTTGTTTATTAAGATCCCCGTTAGCTTCTGTGTTAAACAGTAGTTACTCTTCCTGGGGTCTCCATATCTTCATTGACAATATTTCATTAAATGACATAAAACACATCCATGACATTCATACAGTACAACACAACACATGACATAACCAATGTAACACACAATAAACAACACAAACTCAAAAACTGTCCGATACATACAGCAGCTCAATATCTATATATTCTCCACTTCAATAGTTAAGGCAAGAAAAAAGAAAAATATCTAGCAACTAGATCACAAGAAGGAAAAAATAATAACATAAAAATCATCCTATACAGTGTCTTGTGTAAATAAATATAATCATCTAGTATTACTTTCTGAAATCAGAAAACTTGGTAATGAATTCCATGCCACCATCGCTCGATAATGCACCGTCCTTTGCATTAAACTAGTTCGACAGGGTGGTAACAAAAAACGACCGTCTGATGACTGTCGAGTCGAGTAATCATGTCTATCTGAAAAGAATGACAGTTCACTGTAAAGTATTTCTGAAGTTTTGGTTTCAATGATATTTCTTATAAAACTCATTAATGTTGTGTTTTAGCTTTTAAAAATCATCAGTCGTCATGTTTATCTTCATGATTCTGTAGATAAATACATCGACTGTGGAATGAAAGTGTTTGATATTCGTTCGGCTCGGTTTCTCCAAAACTTTAGTTGATGAAGAGAAGAGCGGCTTTGATCTCACTTTCTGTCAGTCTATCAATTGCCAAACGTTTCTTCCACTTTCCATTATCTATGACTTGTCCTGTTCGGGGGGTTGAGGTGGATCCCAGCTGTCATTGGGCGAGAGGCGGGGCCACACACATCACAGAGCTGACAGACAAACATTCACTCTCACACTTACGCTGCATTCTCCGTGGGTCCCAGTTTCCGAGTTGGGAAGTCGTTCTGACTTCAGTGTGTTCAAGTGCTTTCAGTTCTCAGAACAGCAAAAAACAGCGTGGATGCTACGAAGACGTCTGTAACGTCTCTGTGAGGAGTTCATTTTGAGCTTAAAGTTGATGTGCAATACGTGAATTAATAAAAAGTATTTCAACATAAAAAAAAACAGATTTTGCGAATATGACATCAAGTCGGGCACCAAATAGTTTTCTGAGTTTCGGAGTTGTTGTTCAGACGTTCGTGTATTCTCTAACTAGGAAACTTGTTTTTCAGATGTGTCAGACGGGAAATTTAGATTTTTGTGGGAGGAAGTCGGAACCCGCATCTACAGGGAGAACAGTCAAACTCCACACAGAAAGGGCCTGTCCAACGGGGGATTTGAACCAGGAACCTTCTTCGTGTGAGGCAACAGTGCTAACCACTGCACCAATGTGCAGCCGTAGTTTATTTGTTCTTCTTTACAATCAAACAGTATTCTGGTACTTTACTTCAGGGACAATCAAAGTCACAAAGGTAGATTCTTTTTGGACTAATAAGCAAAACGAGTTTGACTTTCAGTATCAGCGAACTGATATAAGGATCTAAATATTGATACATGAATCAATCAGTCGAGAATGATATTGTATGTTGCTGCTTGTTAAAGGAGCAGTATGTAACTCTGACACCTAGTGTTTAAAATGGGTACTGCAGTCCAAATTAAAACATTGGAGAGAGCTGTCTCCCCTCGCCCCCTCCTCTCTAGAGTCGATGCTCACACAGGTTGCCATGTAGCGGACACTGAAGCTTCAGTGTTTAGCCAGCTCTGCATCGGTCTGTAAACCTTTCTGTGTTCTAACCTCTCTCCATTTTTCAAAAGCATCTCCAACATTGATCCTAGTTTGAACATGTTTCTGCTCCTGGAGCTTATTAGAAACATGCAGAGGCTTTTTAGGTCGGGTACAATCACTTCTATCTGAACCAGTTCTCTTGCCCGCTTCCATCGCTGCAACACCTGTTGGTTTGACCTGATAACTGGTCTCTTATCTGGCAAACTGAGGGGCGTCTAAAACGGCCGTGTGGGGGTGTCTTAAAACCGCCTACCTTCTCTGGTCCAAACAAATCCAGACCATTCAGGACCAGATTCTAATCTTAGAAGGAGGACATACTGGCTGCTGCATTGTTGTCAGAGAAGCCAGCACTTCAACATAGCATGTTTCCTTAATGTTTGATCATATAGTGAGGTCACTTTATCATTTCATTCGGTAGATATCTTAAAAATTGGTCCTTTAAATTTCTTCTCGTCCTTTCTAGACCACAGGAAGAGGAGACTTGATCACAGTTTTTAACGTCCTCTCGATCTCTCTAAATCTGATGAGAGAATTACTGCTCTGTATTTGAAATCAGTTCATGGCCTGGCTCGGTGTTTATGTGTCGCTGGCTCTCTGCATGCCAGACACGACTCACAACCATGTGGGTGTTCTCCCCCGCTGAATGACGAGCAACACAAACAAAGCATCTCACCACTCTTTATTATATATTAATGACATGTTTACCATGCGGGCAGGCACACTCATGACGACTGTTTGTATTCTGAGGTGAAAAACAAAGTGCTTTCTGTATATTAATGTCCTATAAGACAGTTTTCATACATGATTTAGTTGCTGCTGATTTTCCAGCTGTGTCTAATGTCATGTGTGGGTTACAAAGGATATATTCTGTCCCAACAAAGCCTCCCTGTGCAGCATGTGGATGCTGCCGTTAGAAAATCTGCATTGCAAAGCAGCCATTAAGGTCTCTATGAATTTCAATGCTGTTTCTGATTCTGCCTCATGCAGACAGATTTCCACGCAGAGCCCAGTGGAAGAGTGGCTGTTTGTACCGAGAACTCATCTCATCTCAGATAGTTAGTATGTGCCAGACTCCACGCCAAGAGCCTCTATTAGGGCCAATTTCCACTGCAGTACACCGTCTCCTGAACCCTGCTGCCCGTCTGCCCTCTGTGCTCCACTCGCTCCGTGCAGCGTCATTTCTCTGCATTGCTGATGCAGCTGCGAGATGCTGACAAAGGAGATGATTGCTCATCCTGGCAGCGGCGTCACGCTGGCACGCCAGACCTGGGCCTCCCTCCACCGACACACAGCCTTATCCTCAGAATGATCTGTCACATATTGAATAAGCCCCAAAGCCAGAGAAGGAATTCCTACAGACATTAAAAATTTCTATTATGATAATAGTTGGAGAACCTTTGAATCGAAGTCACGATTACTTACATCCATTTGTTTTTGTGTACAGGTTGCATTGTTTGAGTTTGAGTATCAGGCAGAACTGCATTAAATAGTAGAAGTGCTTTTCTTTTTCACTGCAGGATCTTTATCAACCAAAGTCCCTCTCTAATTTCCTTTATTAGCATTTGTGCTAGCTAACCTTTTAACCACCTCCAGTCCAAACTGACAACAACTTACCGTAAAATCTGGTGTATAAAGGCCCTGACACACCAAGCAGACGGCAAAGAACTAGTGGCAACGAAGGCCGCCTGTGGCGTCACCTCACGTCGCCTCTCATCTCGGCCAAAAAGTTGCGATTGAACACACGCAAAGACTACAGCCGACGGCCGACCACCACGTATGTTCTGCACATGCTCGAGAGGAAATGACTCTTCGTGCCAGCAGGCAGCGGTAGTCCGTTGTTATGATACGAGAAGACCATTTTCATACTAATCGAGAATAATGTCTGATAAAAAAATGAAAATGGCACTGGCGTTGTCAGCCCTTGGTCTTTTAGTGGAAAAAGAAAAGAAGAGGTGGAGGCGACAAATAAGGAGAAACCACACTAATGGGTGAAAGCATGGATACTGCAGCGGCAGGCTCAAGGGGCTTTTACCGAATCTGTGTCAAGCTGGAGATAAATGAAACCTCCAAACAACCTATCAGAGATATTCCTCTCATCGACCACCGATGCCAATTCAACATGTCGGATCGGCCAAAAAAAGGCTGACTGAGCCGGACACACTGCAAAAACTAGGGCGACGACCACTCACCGACGGTCCAACTAGGACCAACGGCCGACGACCTCCTTGGTGTGTCAGGGTCTGTAGACGTTTTCAAAGGAACTGCATATTGCCAGTTTAGAGACGGTGCCTTCTTCAGCAGTTTGCACTCTGGAACCTGTTTTCAAAACTTTTCAGGCGTTTTCAGGCCCACAAAATGCAGCATATAATCGAAAAATCGATTCTGAATCGAATCGTGACCCCAAGAATTTAAATCGAATCGAATCGTGAGACACCCAAACATTCCCGGCCCTAACTAGTAGTACTCAAATTAGTCTCGGCCTCGTCTCGGAATCAAATGCATTTTTACTCGGTCTTGTTTCGGTCTCAGACTGGGTTGGACTCAAGGCCACCACTGATTGCTATTACTGATTACTGATGGCTATTTTTCCACGTCATAACTGTGACCAGAAAGAAAAGCGCCTCTTTCTAAAAGAACAAATAACTTCAACTCATTAATTCTTTGACTTTTATCCCCCGGTTACAGCTGCAACCTTCCCAGTGTTACAGTCTGAGTGAGTGACACGCCCCCTGCAAACAAGATGATGATTTTTCATTGATATTTATGGCCTCGGTCTTGTCTCGGTCTCGCCCTGCCTTGGTCTTGGTCTCGGTCTCGGAGCACTCTGGTCTCAGGTATGTCTTGGTCTCGGTTAGTGTGTTCTATACTACAACACCTTCTAGACATGATCCTAACATTGGGAGAGCAATTATTATCCTGTCTAATACTCTATGAGCAAACTGGAACAATATGTGTTTTCACACACCTGATGCCATCTTCTGCTGTCAGTCATTCAGGGCTTCCCCACCTGTGTTGTTCAGGAAGGTCATGTTGTGAATATTTCTGCATTCAAATGAACACACGAGGCTTCCCAGTGTTTCTAAAGTGTTCACTCTTGATCTGAAAAAAACAAGCACTTTTACTTCCTCTTGCTAATGCTTTAATCACCTGGCAAATCCCTCTCTCATGTGCTGTGGATCCAGAGAGCCAGTGCAGATGCAGCCTAATGTGCAGTGAGGATAATTGTCCGTTTCAATCCACTCTTCCTCCTCAGCAGTGTGTGTCAGTCAGCCTCTCAGTGAGGCCTCTCAGCCCGCTGGCAGTCCTGACCTGTCAATCACAGTTCATCCGTCAGGACTCATGGGAACGGGGATGAAAGAGTTTGGATCTAATTAGTGTTGCAGCATGTCATATCTTTACCATGAACTCCATGACAATGTTTGAGAAAAAGGCCCAGGCAGCGGAGTGTATTATCACTACTGAAGTAACCCACAGTCTGCAAGGTTGCTCTAAATCCATGTAAAGGCTGTAGCCTGCAGCTGTAAGCTTTGCAAATGCAGCTATTATTGAAATGGCAAAGTGCCCTACTTACCCTTCAGAGACTAGCCCTGAAATGAACCAGAAGTGGGTGGCTGACGGCGACTTTATGTTAAACTGTATGAGGCACGTCGTGTCTGAGTAGCACGGAGGGAAAGAAAGCAGTCGCCCACCACCAGAGACTTGGGTTCATTTCCCAGCAGGGGAACCTCCGGCTTGGCTGAGGCCCCCCGAACGTTATGACTGTGCTCTGTTCATGGGTGGACGTCAGAGAGGGAACACGTCCCTGTCGCTGAGATAGGGATAGTGTCGTAGTTCTTGAAATACTGTCTCGGAACTTTTTACTCGGTCTTGTCTCGGTCTCTGACTGGGCAGAATCCAGATTTCAAATCAAGACCAGTCAAGACCACCATTGACGGGCTATTATTCATGGTCATTACAGTGTTTAGAAGGAAAACGCCGCTTTCTAAAAGAACAAATAACTTCAATTCATTTATAGTTAGATTGTTTTCCCCCGGTTGCGGCCAGTCTTGGTCTTGTCTCGGTCTTGCCCAGCCTTTGTCTTGGTCGTGACTCGTACTCGACCCCTAAATGTCTCTGTCTCGTCTCATTCGCGGATATGTCTTGTTCTCGGTTAGTGTGGTCTTGACTGAAACACTAGATAGGGACTTCTGTGGACCTGATGGCTGAGGTTACCACATGTTTTTCTACCAAGACGTAACATAAAGTAACCCAGTGAGTTCCCCGCTTCTTCCTGTTTACGTGTATATAAGTTTTAAAGATCAGGAACCATCGAAACAAAAACGCATGTCCCTAACCGTATTCAGGCTAACACAAAACTCCTGTCAAAGTTTAATACCCATTAAAATGGATCATCAAGCCACATATTTTTAGATCACAGAAGAAGATAGGGTCAAGCTGGCTACACACTAGACTACACAATTTTGGGCCCCAATTTTCTCGTCTTTGCTGCTACGTCTTGAATAGCGTCCAATCTCTGAATTGTCTCCACCCCTACACTCAACTGTGTGCTGTCATTGGCTGGAGGAAACACACCAGCTCCCCGTCTAGAAACATCCAGAGTCAACCAAAACAAACCAAACCATGAAAATCCAGTCAGAGGACAGAGTCTCTGCAGACACAGTCACCACCACACATGTATGGAGGCCCAGAAGTGATGATGAGCAGCTTTACTTCTGTATAAGTCTGTATTTTATTTTTTAGGACAAAGCTGCTGACACTATCTTTAAACTGCTGCTGATAGGGTCACATTTCCTGATGTGATTCTTTCATAATAAATGCATTTCAACTAGCAGTATTGAAATGGCTTTGCTGCCCACCACTAATAGACACGTATGTGAGATGAGTGTGAGTAAACTGGGGGGTAAATAAGGGTAAATTACATACAAATAAAAACAGAGTCTGATTATCTTCTTGAAATCTGGCTGAACAGCTCAGTGCATGCTGTGCCAGCCTTCCTTCCCACTGTCCCCTCGATCAGTACAATGAGAGCCGAGTCTTCTCCGTGGATCCTGCCGGCCCGTTCAGCAGCCCACTCATCTGTCCCAGCAGTGAGCAGCAGCAGCAGCAGAATGACTGAGCCCGTTGTGCCTGGTCTGGTCATGTGACAGCTTTGTGTATCTGAATGACTTTACCCCGCAGCCTCTGTGCCATTATGTTTTATTGGAGGAGGCCTGCTGATGAAAAGAGAGAGTCAGCTCTGCCTCCGGGGCCAGGGGCTCCACAGACTCACTGCAGAGCATGCTGGGAGTCCGTCGCCATGGCTGCATCCGGCGACAGAGAGGAAGGAGGCCGCCGAGCTGAGGCAGACATGTCGGGCAGCCAAATGGCAATTTTCTGCTGGTGGAGAAGACTTAAATCACATGTTACAGTCACACACTGAGGTCGGCACGAGTATTTTGGGAAGCCCTCACAATTCCTTTGCACAGACACCAAAAATAGCAAAGCTGCAACCTGTGACTGAAAAGGCACTGGAGTGTCTAAATGAACATCTGAATACTGCTGGTAATTTACTCGCTGTAGTAAAAGCTGATTTCAAAGGCCAAGATGAAGGTCAAACCACATCGCAGCTCATCTTGTTGTCCTCATTACCTGGCCTTTTTTTCTCTCTCATTTCCTCTCTGTTTCTTTCAGTCCGCTGTTATCTGCAAAGAGACTGAAAGGCAAAAGCGTTTGATGCTTTTGTTTAATTTCAAGCATCTCTCACAGGCCACCTGCTCACATTTACCTCCACTTGTCTGCTGTTAATCTGCACATCAGTAAAGTTTAGATTAGACAAACTCATTTTAATGATTCGTCATGTAGACGTACATATAAGCCATTTTCACAAATGCACTCCTGAAAATATCTAGATAATATCAGGAGGACTGCTCCGGCTGTTCGCATGCTCCTCACAGGAGGAGACCATCCCTGTCATATAAACATCACTCCCCCTCCTATTGGCTCGAGGGGAGTTCTCCGGAGAATATCCTGCTGCGTTCTCACATCAGCTCACTCGGACTTGGTGCGGAAAAATCACTAGTGGTCTAGCAGGAGAAACTCCGGGTGAAGCCTGAGTGAAAGATTCGGCGTTCAAACTTTTCAATCTTTCAGATTTCTGCATGAAAGCCCTATTAGTAAGTCAAATCTCTGCACGGTTATAAACCTCACATCATTGTTCACAGAGTTTCCAAATTACCCTTCAGTGTTCTTTGTTCACTAAGTTTTCATCAGGACAGGACATTTCTCCCAAAGTTTCCCTCCTCTCTAAAACTAACTAACTTGGTAGAGAGAGAGAGAGAGAGAGAGAGAGAGAGAGAGAGAGAGGTTTCTGACTGAAGGTCCCTCCTGTAAACGCACCGATTGAGGGGCTATTTCTTATTTTACATCGTAGCCTTTTATGCCTTCGTTTAGATATTTTTCTGCAGCTGCGATGATCTTTGTGATATGTGCCTCATCATCAATGAGAGTGGATTAGGGCTGTCAGTGTCTCAATAAAACAACTTTGAACAAATTTAGAATATAATATGGTAATGTGCAAACACATTTTGCGCTGCCAGCAATGGCGCACAGACACAAAACATCTCCAATCCTTCATTTGCTCTCTTGTTATTCGCAATATTACCTGTTGACGAGAAAACCTGTTGAGAGCACACAGAGGTTCCTGGTACACTAATATTTGCGAGCCAGCTTGTAGAGTTGCAGGTGACTCCTTTGTTATTGTTTTATAACATGACAGACAAATCATATCATGAGATCAGCATTACATCTTTCTTACTACTGTCACAGCATGACTACAAAACATAACACCAAAAAAAAAAAGGACAGGGGAGAATTATGTAAGGGGAAAAATAAATGAAAGAATAAAATAAAAGGTCCATGGGCGTGTAAACTCAGTCTACTCCAGCACACATTATTGTTGACCACTCTCTACCAATATGAGGGCGGGGGGGGGGGGGGGGGGGGGGGGCACTGCTTTAAGGGTCTTTATCCTGTTAAATGATCCAGATCAAACAACAGCGACATGAAAACAACATAACAGATATCAGCTGGAAATGTTGAAATGCCGAACCTCGGTTTAACGTTAAAATGAAAATAAAAAACGTAAAACTGTAGCTTGGTATCAAAGCCACAAAATCTGTTACTGTGTGGTCGGTACAGCCCAGAAAAGACAGTTGTGTGTGCGTGTGTGTGCGTGCGTGCGTGCGTGCGTGCGTGTGTGTGTTGGCTGATAATATCTGCTATATGACAATCTGCACGCGAAGTACCGTATGTCTTTCAGGCTGTTTCCCATCATGCCGTGCTTCATGCGTATTGATTGGGCTTCTCACTTTTAACACACATAACATCAATCTGTTAAGGCCTAGTTTAACCAACAACAGGAAGTTATCACATAACAGACCCTGCATCAGAAACCCCCTGCAGCAGCAGCCACATAGAAACCTGCTGCTGCAGAGCAAACCGTTGCATCACATTGAAGACGAAGTCCGCGTGCAACTCGCAGCTTCTTCCTCGCTCTGCTCCAGCATCAGGAAAGCCACAGAGACAGATTAAATTAGATTAGCAGGGCTGAGCTTTAAAGTCAAATCAGCAGCTAATGGGTTTTGAACATATTTGGCAGCAGTGACAGTGTGTCTTTTGTAAATAAAGGGCAGTTAGGAGGCGTGCTGTGCAGTTAACCCCGGCCCTCCTGCCACACAATGACTGCAGTGTGTACCTCCGTTGTCAGTCACAGAGCTGGCAGAGTAGACACTGTGAAGTTTATCCACTGGTGTCTGCTGGAGATTTATCTGGATCATAAAAGTGTCACTGTTTTTGCTGCGTGGAGTCTGCGTGTTTGTTTCTGTGTGTTGGCTCTCTTCACTTTCTTCATGTCACAGTCGTGTTATTGAAGAGAGTCTCCAGACGTGAGCAGCAGCTAAAGGAGCTTAAATTGCTGAAGCAGAATGTCTCTCTTTTTTTATTTTAGGATGGCTTCTGTCATCAAAGTGAGGCCATCTGGAGGTTGAAACAGGGACATGCTGTACTTTTATTTCCTTTCTTCAGGAATATTATTATACCCAGAGGACCTGACTTTCAGCACATGTTCACAGGATGTCCCTTTATTTTAAATTTAACAACTTACCTGAAAGTGATGCCTAAGATACGCTGAAATAATTGTCTGTGTAAATCGACTCTGGTGGCTCTGAAGAAAGTAATGCAATGTTTATTTCTGAAGCTATTGGAGCAATTCCAAAACTTTTTAGAGTTGTCCTCCGTTATGTCTTCGTCAATTAGACCCCCGAATAGAGGGGGGTCTCTGAAGGCTAGACATGACGTGAAAAGAACGATGCAGAAGCTGGAAATGCTGTCTCAGCCTAACTTTCAGTCAACCTAACGACAGGCTGAGAGCTGGAGCTGAGGCGGGTTTTAAGCCTCTTGACCAACCGTTACATCGTGCCCACCTGTCAATCAGGTCCCCCCCCCCCACCCACCCACCCACCGTTCTTCTGAATGGGTGTGTATGTGACTTCCGGGGCTCTTGGAGCTAGCTTCTAGTGGACACTTGACGGACTGCAGGATTCTGCACTTCCGCTTCATATTTGTACACTGGAGGTTGCCGTTCACACGTGCTGCTCATCCAGAAAACTTCAGGAGTTTTTCAGGAGCTTTCTGCAAAGTGTGCACAAGGCAAATGGTCAAACTGGTGTGGGAGTCTTTCACCGTGACATGCAGCTTGTAAGACATGCTCCACTGACATAACAAGAGGAGGGACCACCAGCAACCACTTCAATTATACAACAAATCTCATCGCTCGTTTGAAAAACAGACACAAAGAAATATGAGAAAAACAAACATTAAACAGGCTAAATTGTTATTTTAAACATCTGTATCAGTATTGACCCAGATTTTTTACAATCTTCAAACATTGATCTGGTGGTGTTTGTACATGGAGGAGTGATCTACTTCTTCCACTTCTGTTTACGTTTGAAATGAGCCACACCGCATGAAAACATCCCAGTCTTTTGTTCTTCCTCGTAAAGCAGCAGAAACCCTTTTTATAATGAGTTACTGTGTGAATGAAAAGAAAAGTGTTGGCGCTGAGAGTAGTCCTTCTTCATGTTGTGATGCCTCACATTTAACAGCATGTCATCGCTCACACCTGAGAGGTGAAAAGCTCGACTTTATAAAACCCCACCTGCCTGCTGGAGAGGCCGAACAAACTACAGAGCCATCAAACAGGCGTTTGATGAAAGCTGGCAGCTCCTGTGCTCTTGACACCCCCCCCTGTTGTTTACTCTCAGTGTTACAGTCACACTGCTGGCCCGTCTCTGCTCCAGGTGAGACGCTCTTTGTCTTTCTAAGTGGATTTGACCTCTTCCTCTATCTCTCTCTCTTCCCTCACTCGTTCATGTTTAATCACCACGAGAAGAGGTCAGAGAAGCTACTGGTGCTAAAACGGGCTCCACTGGCATTGTCCCAAAGCATTGTGGGGAAAATGAGTAAGAGGCTTGTGAATGACAGCGCCTGGCACACGCAGCTGATGTTCATGTTTGAATGAAATGTTTGGATGAATAATTGAGCGTCTCTGTGTCCCTGCAGGGCCTCTGTTTTGGCGGAGCACAAAGCAATGTGGAGGAAATAAAATCGTGACACGCTGAAAACAAGAGGTAAGACTCTCACACTCCAACGGACTCACACACCCTCGCTGTCATCTGTAACTACACGAGCAAAGTAACACATTATTCCAGTGCTGACTGCAGGTGTTTGGACTTTACCCCACGCTCATTCTGGAGGTTTACACCTTGTTTTAAACTCTATGTAATCAGGCTTCCTGCAAGTGTAATGTAGTTGTTGTAACTTTGTCGGGTTGATTATGTGTTGATCAGAAACTTACCAGTGACAAACTGGCGTGAAGATGAATGTAAAGCCGTCTTTGTTGATGGCGCTCTATAGGAGAGAAGGTCTTTCAAACAAACGATGGATCGTATTTTTGTTATTGTCCGTTCTGGATCGGCAGTAGGTCGTTAAAGCTGTCATTGGGCAGCTATGCTCGCCCAATGACAGCTGGGATCAGCTCCAGCCCCTGCGTGACCCCGAAAGAGAAAAGCAGGATAGATGAAAAAAAGGTTCTGATGTTGTTTTCAGTTGTTGAATGAATGAAACCTTTAATGCCTCTTTGGAGAGTTGGTCATGCACCGAGAGCATGATAACATGAACGAGACGAGAGATATCAACAACCGCACTGCACTGCACAAAATAACATCAACACAAATCCCTCAAATGCATCATTAGAGCATTGCATGATCACCTATAAGAGTAGCAGGTGCAGGAAAGTGCAGAGTGCCAAGTTCATCCTGTATGATCGGAGCTTGTTGAGCAGCTGAGTGCTGCGTGCTACAAAGGAAGTGACACCTCGTCTAGTCCTCATCCTGATCTCTCTGTACCTGCGCCCTGAAGTCAAGAGTTCATACTCAGACCTAAGGGGGGAGCAGAGGGTCCGCTGTGATCTTGTTCGCTAGACGCAGTGTGTACCGGTCTGTCGGGTAACAAATGCAGCACCAAGTTATCTTTCTGCCTAGTTTAATTATCTTGTCCAGTTAGTTCTTTTTTTGTACGGACAATGCCCCCCCACCCCCCCACCTCCACCACTGAATACAGAACGTTAACACACTTTCAATAAAGCTGGACTACATCTACTTTTAGTTCACCTTATTATAGATTCTAGGAATATGATGCAAAGGAAAATCGATGTAGGTACTGGCACCATTTCTGTTGCACCGTTCTGAGGATTATTTTAAGTGTGTCATAAGGATAACAGAACAACCCCTCACACACACACATTAGAGCACGCACAGATACACACACAGCTGGCTAACACTAGTTGAGATCATTTGCCAGAGGCCGGCCTGCTGTCCCACACACACACACACACACACACACACACACACACACACACACACACACACACAAATACCTGTGCACTGTATCATGTGCATGCATGCTGCCACAGTGTGTGTACCTGTAAGCTGTGGAGCAGAATGCGGCCGCTTGTTGTTGCAGGTTGACCCACAGGGCAGCAGATGCAACCAGCTTAAAGCTAAAGTGATGTTTTCCTCTCTCTATCCTCAAACAGTGCACGACCCGAGCCAGCTGTCTGTCCCTGCTGCTGCTGCTGCCGCCATCTTTAATCGACAGACACGGCAGCAGTCACATACATCCCTGCAGGGGTTAATGACAGTCATGTATCCGCCCTGATCTGTATGAGGGTTTTTTTCTTATCCCATGTAACATATTGCATGGGATAAGACTGCAGATGAAAGATGTTTCAGTTGCAACCTAATCCAAGTGTTAGCACGCCGGGTCCCTGCTAGGTTTGAGTGGAACACGATGGCACTGATGTCAGATTAACGGCTGGCAGCAGCAGCGTGTGCTTTGCCTCTTTAAGATAGAGTCAGAACAGAACAGAGCTCACCGTGTACCTTAGCCCAGGAACAGCTTGTAAAAACTTCGTAATTCTGTCAAATGAGCACATTTTTGCATCATGAAGGATAATGCATTTAGTCACAATACATGGAGATCTATTATACTCACTTTCAAAATTAATGATGTCATTCTGGGACATCTATTAAGTAACTTTTCCTGATCTGCAGCTCAAAAACCTCCTTATCTATTTTATATGGAGTCAGTAAAATCCCTCATATCAGCCTCTGCCTGAAACACTTCATTTCAGCTGCTGTCTCTTTAAGGTCCACCTCCACACGTGCCCACTTTCATCTGATTGATTGGCCAGCTCTGTTTGTAGCTAAACCGTGCACTGACACATTTCTGATTCAGAGACGTAATCCGACGTCCATAGTCTGTGATGACGGATCGTTGATTGACTCCGAGAGAGAGTGTGTTCCCAATCTCTATGTCAAAAAACTAGCATTGAGGGGTTAAAGGTCACATATTATATGTGTCCCTAGTCTGTCTACAAACCCCCCAATTATGGGAAAAGTCCATCCTCTCCATCTTTTACCTGCTCCACTTTTCAGTATATGTGTGCTCAAAAAGGCCGTTTGGAGATTTTCCCTTCATGACATCACAAAGGGCAGTAACCCCTCCCCCAGGTGGGTGACACTCCCACAGCTAGGTGTTTGTTCTGCCCTCTGAGTCTGCCTTCTCCCTGTAAACAATAGGACATGGAGTAAGAAAGCCTGAGCCACCCAAGCCCTTCCAGAGAGGGGCGTGGTCAGACACAGCTCATTTACATTTAAAGCTACAGACACAGAAACAGCCTGTTCTGAGCAGGGCTGAAATAGAGGGGTTTATAGGCATGATCAAATACAGGATCAGAGTGGATTTAGAACAAGAAACTTCACAGACATGTTTTGAGGAGCTCTGAGACTTACTTAAACTGGTTGAAAATGAAGATAATATGTGACCTTTAAGCTCAGGCAGTAGAGTAGGTGATCCTCGATGAAACGATCATCAGTTTGTCGGAGAAGTGGCTATTAGGTGCATGTCATCCCTGTCCTCTCTGCTCCACGTTTCCTGTCAGCTGTCTCATCAATAAGGGCAAAGGGCAAAAAAGAAAGCTAGAATTGAAACCCTGGGGAAGGCCTTTCTTACAGAATAAGTAAAGAAGCTTTTGTCCTACACCGCAGCATTTTGTTAGCCTCATTTGTTAGTCGTCCATTAGTGGACAACAGTCGAGATATTTCAGTCTGGAGCTTCTTCCTCTTATTGACAGTGAGTGGAGCTTCCAACATCTTGAACTTGGCCTTCTCACAAAGGAGACACTTTGTTATAATGCAGCCGAGCGCCCGACAAACAGCTATAAATGGAGCGGATGCTAGGCTAGAATTCATCACGTGTTCGTGGAAACAAAATGAAACAAGGGAATCTTCCAGGAAACCAGAGTCAGCTGAGCATCCGATATTCATAGCAAGTGTGTTCATTGTGAAGGCTCAGTCATCACTGAACTAATAGCTCCTTTATTACGTGTGCTCCAGTTTCCTATTCAGCGTGTCTCGCTGCTCGGATAAGGAGCCAGCAGAGCGGCTTGATGTGGGGGGCAGAATCACACTTTTTGCTTGTGACTCAGCAGAGATACTTCTGGGCGATGAGGTGGCGGTGACATGGAAGATATGCCGCCGCAGAAGAAGCAGCTCTGCAGAGAGAGAACATCAAGAGGCGCCTTACTGTGGGAACATCGAGCAGATGTGTCTGTTAGTGTGTGAGCGTTTGTGTGTGTGTGTGTGTGTGTGTGTGTGTGTGTGTGTGTGTGTGTGTGTGTGTGTGTGTGTGTGTGTGTGTGTGTGTGTGCTTCAGCGCTCTCGCTGGGTGGGTGGTATTGTAGGCTGGTGAGAAACAGAAAATGAGTCATTGATTCCAATCATGTTTTCATGCTTCCACTTCTCTCTGAGAGTCGCTGCTTGATGCAGAAAGAAGAGCTAAATGGCACAGTGGTGATTACGCTCACATTATCCCAGACACTGATATTCTGTCGCTAGAATCACTTGCAGCCATTGGACTCAAACTGGTGTGCCTCTAATGAATTTTGTCAGCAAGAGCTCTAGGTAAACGATCTTAACACTGGATCTGGTAAAAATGTCGACTCAATTTGGATTTACACAGCTGAAAGAAATGCAACAACAGATAGCTTTGTGAGGCTCTTCGTGCCTTTATTGGAGAGACAGGACAGTGTGTAGAGTCGGATATCGAGGGGAGAGAGAGAGATTGGGGAATGACATGCAGGAAAGAAGCATCAGGTTGGATTCGAATCCCGGTCGCACGCCTTGAGAACTACAGCCTCCGTACATGGGAGGCGCAAACTTACCACTCGGCCATCGATGCCCCAGTTTGTCTTAAGTTTAGAGAAGAGGAATTTATCTACCCGAAGTCAGAATCTTAAGTTCTCAGAAATCTTAGCTAAACGATCTTCAGCAGAGGCCGGGCCTACAGCCGTTGAAATCTCAACAAAGAGACCTCAACAAAGAGTTAAAGTATGAGTGTGACTGCTTTAATCTGTGTTTTTCCTGTTTTAATAACTCGGTTTGTTGGTCTCAGAGATGATGAGAGAGACCTCTGTGGACGATTGAGCTCCAGGTGGAAACCTCATGAACGATAAACACTGAAGGGATGATAACCTGAAAACTTAGCTTATATGCTAATCTTGTGGTAGCTCGGCTAGCAGTCTCTCCAGACATCCAGTCCTCCAAAGTTTGAAAGTGTTTGATCTGTTTTATTAGTTGGTATGTAAAGGGTAAGACATCTCTGCTGATCATTTGTCTCCCCATGTTGAAATCATACACTTAATAATATCGTAAGCTAACACTGAAGGGGGCAGCTCTGCAGGTGAGATATTATCATAATACAGCTGTTTCAGTGTTAATTACCAGTTTTAATGATCTTCACTTAAAGATCCCTCAGCTTCTCCTCATCTTTACCTTTCATGTGGTCAGTCTGTGAATCCTTTAGAGCAGCTTTGCATTATTTGAAGCTCAAACAAACCTCCTTATTTATCTGATGCTGGCGTCAGTAAAAACCCTCATCTCAACCTCTGCCTGAAACAGTTTGTTTCAGCCTCTGTCTCTTTAAGGCCCCCCTCCCTACATGCCCACTTTCTTCTGATTGGCCAGCTCTCTGAAGGCCTCTGGGGTGTCAGAACGCTGCAGGGCTGCCAGGGGAGGGCTGCTCTCCAGTGTTGGGAGAAGAGAGTCTATGTAAGAGGTTTAACTGTCTTACCTAGAGGCTTGAAGCCGTCTCTTGAAATTCTTGGTTTCATTTCGGGGATTTGCAGAACAAGCCGTTTAGCGCCCTCTGCAGACTCATCCTAGGATTCCTCCAACATCCAGGAGGAGCTGGAAAGCGTTGCTGGGGAGAGGGAAGTCTGGGTTGACTTACTGCGCCTGCTGCCGCCGCGACACGACCTCGGATAAGAGGAAGAAAAAGGAAAATGGACGTTTACCTCATGATCTGAAACTTAGCCCACGTTTAGGTTGGTGACCAGCATTGTAACGCTATAGGTGGGTTTTAAAATGGGGATCAGCATAATAGGTCAACTTAAAAAACATAGCTTACAAATGATTGTCATACAGAATCGTCTGGTTTCCTTTGCCCTGCAAAATCATCACGATTTTCTTTAAACTGGCAGCATTATCAAACTATACTTTGTGATGAATACTGATCAATATGAAAACACATATTGTTCCCTGAGTCCTGTTTGCTCTGTGGTCCTCCCCCTCAGCTTGTTACCTCCTCAGTAATGGCTGCACCAGTGTGTGCTGAGGCTCCACTGTGGTTGGCTGGTTTGTGTGATGGTAGGAGAAGCAGTCTGTGGGTGGAAGTGGTGCAGCTAATGAACCTAGTTAAGCTCCACTCCATTACATGGACACATCTGGTGGCTTTTTTCTGTTGTTGTTTTTGTCCGCAGGCGTTTCTTCTTCCAACTAATGAAGAGATCTGCTGAGGATCTGGACCACAGACTGACGTCCAACCACTTCCTGCTGTCACAGGATGTTCTGTACTGTATGTGGCCTCTCTCCGCTTCATACAGAGTCTTAAAGAAACCTTAGGGTGACACATCACACACTGTCAGCAGCAGGTTCAGAGCATACAGAGTCCCCCGCGGCCTTCCTTTGGCCACTTGATGTCTCTTAACCATCCTGTTATATAGAAAGAGCATGCACTTTGTCTGAGACCATCAGATCCACTCACGTCTCATCTCCAGCGTCACTGCTCTGTCGCTGGGCTACAAAAGCAGAGACGTCTGTGAATAAGCAGCAGCAGGGCTGAGAGACCCGCTGAGAGACGTCAGCTGTGGGGAACATCAAAGTGTTGCTGTGGAGCAAAGCATCCTGGGATCTTCAGTCAACACCACACACTCTGTCCCTGCAGCGAGCAAAGCACCGCTTCAAGCTGCGAGGAACCAAATCCATCAGTGAACTCCGTGTGCAGGAATAAACTGTAGAATCTGTGGCAGTGTGCGTGTGAATAAAGAGCCGGTATTATTGATTTATCACAGAGACACATCTGAGGGGAAACCCCACCATGACGATGATTTATTGATTCAGAATGTGGGATCCATTTGACGATTCTCCTCTGCTCTTGTTAAGTCCTTTTAGTAACTAATATCACGTACAGATGGGTAAACGAAGGGTGCATAGTGGTTGATATTATCGTATGTTCGCTCACTGTGAGGGCAGCTCTTGGAGTATTTTTTAAAGCTTATATCCCGACAATCTGTAAGTCTTTGCCTAAAAGGTTTGATAGGTTAGTAGGACTTGATCGTGGTGACAAAAATGTGTCATACATTTTAAAATACAAAGAAATGGGCTTTTTGCCTCTAGTGGATTTAGCAGGAGACCAGAGAGAGAGAGAGAGAGTTGGAGGAATGATGCTCAGTGAAGAAGCCAGAGGACCACAGCCTCCTCACATGGGGAGTGACCCATCCGCTCGGCCAGAGGTTTCCAACCTTTTTTTCCTTGCAGCAAATAAGAACAAATTTACCTTTTCAGGTACCGATGAAGAAACCTTGACCCTTGAACCCCCCAGAGGACACACGTAACCGTGATACATTGCTTTCAAAAGTAAAGACAGGACAGGGGATGGAGTTGAAAATAACTTTTAATCGTTTTCATTGATAAAAATCTGTGAGTATGCCTCCACAGCTTCAGAGCAGACGGGGCCTGCTCTGTTTAATTTGAAAAGGATTTTGCAGATAATGATTTCCCCAGTCCAGATCTGTGTAACACGCTGGTTTCTTTTTCTTTTCTTTGTCAGTGTGGCTGTTTGCTTTTTAGAGACTGATGTTAACAGGCAGTGGTGTTATCCTAAAAAGGGTCTGTGTCTGTAGGGATTCCCACTAAACAACCCCGGTGATGTCCTCACCCTTGCTGTTCATCTGTCAACACAGTTGAACTGTGGGGGGGGGGGGGGGGCAAGAGGGGCCATGTGGTAGGTAGTGTTAGCGTTGTCATACCTGGAGCTCACAGTAACACAGCCTGAGTCTGTTGATGGTGGCAATGCTGCAGCAATGCATTATTGGGATGAGCGATGTCTTCACTGAGCACTTGCCTCATTAGGGCACATGTACCTTGTGTTTATTTCAAAAAGCTTTGAGATACTGAAATTCTCCTTTAAAGGAAGAACGTGCGACATTTTACACATAAATAAAGCAGAAATCAAGTATGTCCTCTGTAAACGTCTCTCTGAGTCATGACCCTCCCCTTGTGTATAAAAGCTGTTTTAGTCAAGGACTAGAGAAAAGAAGAAGAACATACTCACTGCTTATTTGGATGTCACGTAAGCATTTTTAGATCACGCTCATTCTGTGTTCATTTACATGCAAGGTGAAGCTACAAGCTAACTAAGGAGCGCTTACATTAGCCTGCTAACACAACACAACAGGTGATTACAGCTTGAGCCAAGGATAATTTTGTCCGCTGCTTGCACTAAACTCCATCATGTGAACGTGAGTGTAGAGGGGTTGGAGGTGTGTCGCTGGAGGAGAGCAGAGGCTTCAGAATAGCAGAGGTGTGGCCAAACAGAAGTTTGTTTTGGTTTCATGCTGGATCTCAAGGGCGACATCTACTGGATCAAAAAGTCGCACATTCTTCCTTTAAAGGTACAGTATGTAGAATTGCATGCTAACGTTTACATTAAAATATCTAACTTCAATTAAAAATGGACTAAACCCATGTTATATATATATTTTAGTTGAGTACTTACATCACCTCAAATATTTCCAAAAGTTATCAAAGCCAGAGAAATCCGTAATTTTATAGTTGTAACGGGACGTGTCTTGTAGGCGGCCGCCATGATGAGCCGCCATGACAGACAGGAAATGTTGATCGTTGTCAAGGAAACACCGGATGTTACGTCAAAGTCTATTGCAGGAAATACAAGGAAGCGCTAGCTGCTACTGAAAGCTGCCGTTCTGTCGCTGTATGTGCTGCTGTGATAAAAACGTCATGTAAATTATACTCAGATACATCGTCAGTACACATATTGTCTTTCTCAGGTCGGTTTCACCCGTTCGTATTGATTCAACACGGAGTTTGTTCGTTTTCACAGGGGGGAAACACTCCCATGATAAAGCATGTACATCACCTACATTTACATTTAAAGATATTAACCTGTATTCTATCATCCATATCAATCAATCACTATTTGTATAGCTCCAATTCATAACAAGTGTTATCTTGAGACGCTTTACTAAAGAGCATATGTGATAATATGCAGGAAGGATTTCTCCTTTGTATTCTTCACGTTCCTGTTGTCCACACGTCCTTGCTGCTGAGGTGGAGGTCGGAGCAGGTCGTGCACGTATGAGGACGGCGGTGGTTGTGGGGACGACACAGTCCGATGGTGGTGGCTGGGCGTCAGGGACGGTGGGTGGTAGTAGTGCCAGATCACCTCGCTGAAGGTTGGGGGAGCTCCATCTTCTCGAGAGCCTGGCATATAAAGTTCAAGTTTATTCGACTTTTTCCTTCATTTCCAAAAAAGCAGTTGGAAAACGTCCTGAAACCACATGAACCTGCTACATTCAGAGTTTTGAGTTCTGTGGTTTCTGCATTTTATTCTGCTGTTGATGGTATGTGTCGCCTGTAACAGATCTCTGCCATGTATGATCGTAGAACAATGTGCTTGAAATATCTCGTCGTAAAGATAAATCATAAACTGCACTAAAAGCCCAAAAATTGCAGGTCTGTCTGCCAGTTACAGCTTCTTTTAGATTCTTCACTGCAGTCTGCCGTGCACAGAAGGAACTATGTTTTAAGTTTGCGTTCTCTTCGATGCCCTGCCTATGCCCTTCTTCTCCTTTAAATCTAGTTTGATGTAGGTGGAGAGCGAGGGATGATTGACCACCTGCTCAGAGTGGTTTTAATCTACACCTCGACAGAAAGTTCTTTTGATGTCTCCCCCTCTCCTCCGCCCCTCATCCTGCCATTTTACGTCAGATAAAAGAGGGCAGGATAGGCGTATAGGAAACTTGGGGGCTGGAGGGTTTGACCACAGCTTTTTAACCGCTCACTTCACCTCCCCGTCTGTCTACCACTGCCTGTAACAGAGGTTTTTCTGGGCAGGTGGAGGCCACGTGCAGGGGGGCTGACATTTGGCTCAGTGGGTCCTCGGATATTTATGCAGCATGTTGTCTGTTTGTACTGATTTCTGTCTTGTTTGTTTGACCGGAGAGTCACATGGCGTAGAGTTTATGAACTGTCTCTGCACTACAGCTGGCTGGATGCTAGCTGCACTGTGATGCTTTTCTGCGCACAGGATGTGTGTGTGTGTGTGTGTGTGTGTGTGTGTGTGTGTGTGTGTGTGTGTGTGTGTGTGTGTGTGTGTGTGTGTGTGTGTGTGTGTGTGTGTGTGTGTGTGTGTGTGTGTGTGGGTAGAATATGAGCTTGGTTGTGTGACTGAAAGCAAGCCTCCCGTGCAGATGGCAGCACCAGAACCTCTTCCTGTTTTACAGACTCACTAAAGACCCAACGTTCCACACATCTGCTGCGGCTCACTCATGACTCATGTTGAACTACACAGATTTTAAGTCTTTACAAATATTTCTCCTCCATTTCCTGTTTGTCACGTCACATTTTCTATGTCATGTGAATGTTAAATGGCGATTTTGGCGTTTTTAAAAACTTTTTTTGAACATATTTTTAGGCCCAAATGACTAAAAGTTTTGGAATTTTTACCGTAGATTGCTTCAGTCTGTGTGAAACTGAAAAGGTGGGCACAAAATGTTTCCACTAAACATGGGTGGGTCCCCGGGGGTGGCACGGGCCCCCCTCGAAATCTGACACAGGCGTATTTATGTTCAAACGCTAAAGGCTGCTTGTAGTTCTCTATACAGATCAATGTCCGTTTTCAACACGAGGGTTAATCACTGATGTTTGTTTCTGTTTTTCATAGAGGGGGAGATAAAAAATAAAGACTTCTCTTTTCCTGGTTTTAGAGGTTTTACATGCCGCGGTGGACCTCAAGTGCTCTGAAGTGCTAGCCACCACCAATCCCAACTACTGGGAGGAAAACAGACCACTTGGGAACCACAGCATGGTCCATGCTGGAAAGCGTTATGGCTGCTAGAGGGACTACCTCAACCAGAATTTAGAATCTATTCCAGTCACCCAAAACACCGTTTTGGTGTAAACCAACATCCAAAACTCAACAAAGGTTAGCCTGAATTGTTGTCGTGACAACAGAGCCCTAGTAATATATCAGCACCTCTGTGAAACATCTGCTTGATCCAAAATTTTGTTTTGACAAAGTGTTTTTGATATTCTTCAGCGTAGCAGAAATGCATAAAAACACGAGGTGATCCCCGTTTGTTTGAATGCAGATTAAGTCCGAGGCCGCCATATGGCCTGAGAGAAGAGAATGAACGCTGATTTTTGTTGGCTGGTTTGAAAAAGCCGGAGTGGGGAATCAGACGGCTGGAACAACAGCAGCTGTAGCTCCTCATTGGCGAGCTTTAGACGTACCGCTCGTCCCTGCTGAGCGCTGTGACAGGTATATTGTCACCGAAGCTGTGAGAGGCTCTGGGTGAACACGGCCTTCTAATGGCCTCACACTCGGATGGGCTTATCAAGGACACGGCTGCACATCTAACAGGCTAACAATGGAGTCTTTCACTTGGTCATGGCAGCGCTGAAAACGTCTCACGGAAAAGATTTCTGTTCTGCCAGTTAGACTTATCTTAACCCAACCAGGCAAGATGACCATCGAGCCCACAAAGAAAACCTCTGGGCCATAAATGCCCTAAGGTTCGGAGGTCACAACCCAGAGAGGCAGTTACCTACATTCACCACGCAGACCACTCTTTGTTTCCTCAAAGCCCTCACAGCTCCTGCTCCTGTCATTATTTCTTATTTACTTTGGTGCTGGCTGCGGTCTGTCGAGTGGCTCGGCGCTGTTAAACGATGCCAACGCACTTCTGATGTTGCGCTGGTTTCTTCTGCTCGGGGCGGTGTGGATGGTCAATAATGGGCTGCAGTTTCCATCCACGCTCCACATGTTGGAGGTTTAGCTGTGACATGGTTTTAATTATGAAAGGGAGAGGGGGGGGCTGCTGGGCTGCAGCCATATGCCGGCCCCCGGGTCCCCAGGGACTAAGCCAGCAGCTTAATGAGCAGCCTCATGGGAATTAGTGCTACTTTAACCTCAGTGTTTTGACTGCTGGGAGCGAACCTGCTGCCAGCTGATTTACAGCAGCTGATTGGTGGAGGAAGAGGAGCAGCTAGGAGGCTTTGACGTCGTTTTGACTGCTCGCAGACATGTTTATGTGGTCTTCACATGTTGTAGGATAGAGCTTTAACGCAGAGTGACGACCTCCCCCTCAGCCTGAAAGCCATCAGGAAGACATCGATGTATAATCATTTATCAGACTGGTGGAATCTAAAAAAAACCTGTGCTAATACAAATGCAGGTAGCTTTAATACCTTTGAGATCAACCCTACGACATGTTCATCATATTCTACCTGTAAGAAGCATGTTGATCCCCTGAAAGTGTCATTTGGACATTAAACATTCTCCTCCTTTTCAAACAGTGTAAGTAAGTCTCTGAGCTCGCCAAAACATGTCTGTGAAGTGACTAATGACACAGGTGGAGACAATCGGGGTAGGGCACACAATGGCTGTATTCAAAACCAACTACTATGCTATTAGTATGTACTATGTACTGATTTTGCCAAAACGCAGTATGCAATACATAAAGTACACTCGTTACTCACGCTGCAGCTGTTTGAACACCTGGATAGAGGACGTGTCCTGAACTCATCTGCACAGGGAAGAAATGGAAGATGGTGCAGCTGCAGTGAATGACTTTCTAATCCGCCTTGGATTTAAAAATCTCTTCATTTCAAGACTTTAGTCGGCACAAACGTGAATCCTGGCTGCAGCTTAGCTTAAAAATATTAAGAATGTGGAAAGAGAATTTGGGGGGGGTGATCCAGACTCTGTCTTACTAAGTCTCTCAAACCCTCTGACTCTGTTGTCTTTCGAATGTGCGGCTGATGTTTTCAGACTTTTATCGTATATTTCCGACAGATGTGAGCGCTCTCACTCCCTCCAGTCATGCCGTTAGTGCTGCAGCAGCATCTTCAAACATTATCTGTTGATTGAGCTTAATGGAGCCCCCCCGCTGTGCTGAGCTGTAGCCTCTGAACGAACCAAGAGAAGGGGGGGGGGGGGGAATTCCATCAGGCTCCCCCGTTCATCTAATATTACTGTAGTGACCGTAAGTCTACGCGGTTTATAATCAGGTCTGAGAGGTGCAGAATATGGACTTTAATCAGACAGGATATTCAGATACTGAAGACCCACTTTGTGCACACTGATGTGCGGTGTACTGTCTCCCATAATGCATGCTTTGATTAAGGATGCTTGTTCTCGATGTCGCTCCACCTGCTGAAGCAGAACTGACAGATGACAGATTTCCACATGGCTTCACATGATTGAAGCATGATTGGCAGTCGATCAATCTCACAGGAAGCCCCCTGGCCTCGGCCTCCGCTGAGCTCGGCCTCAGACTCTCTGCCGCAGCGTGACCAGTTTTTCTGTCGTCACTCTTTGCTGCTGACGGACTCATAGTTAAATGAAACACGTGGTTCAGGATGGTGTGACAGTGAGTCTGTGGATCCATCTTTCAGACGATAACTTTTTCACCACTGTTGATTCTACAGGGTAATCATTCTTTGGATCAGCACATTGAACATTGAAGGAGAGCTTAAAGTAAGTAAAAATCACATTATGCTCACTTTTAAAATGTCAGCATTAGTGTTGGCACGCGTTAATCAAAAGGCAACCACAGTCTGAATGAAACTAATTCTTTTTTATTTTACTTTGAGGTTCGTTTTTAGAAGTTTGTGCCTTTATTGTAGAGACAGGACAGTGGACAGGGTTGGAAATCAGGGAGCGAGAGAAAGAGAGAGCGGAATGACGTGCAGGAAAGGAGCCACAGGTCAGATTTGAAACCCGGGCTCGCCTCGTCGAGGACTACAGCCTCTGTTCACGGGGCGCGCAAACAAACCGCTCGACCACCAGCACCCAAAAATCGAATCATAAGGTGCTATTTTGTCTGTTTCCACCGCAGTGTCTCCCTGTAGTCACAGTGATGGAAAAGTACGGCCCTGCTGCGCCTTCAATATCTCATTTCACTTGAGAAATATCCAAACAGGAAGTAAAGTACTCTCAGCTTAAGACAGTACCAACATTTGAAATAAAACCATAAAAAAATCTGGTTTAAAATGCAAAAAAAAGCTTTTTCAAAACTGCCATTAATCACGATTGACTGTCATGAGGAAACAACGACTGATAACTTATCAAAGCATGTCCATTCAAAGAGGTGAAGGAGACGATGCTCGTTTTAAGCAGATTTAAACTATAATCAGCGTCCCCACGCAGTGCGCTGTCTCTCCATCCCGTTGCTAGGTTACCACAATCCTGTGCACCACGGGTCCTCGCTCTGTTGGCAAAACCAGGTTGGCAAGAGTCTGGGGAGTCTTCCCTTTCAGATCCTGTGAATGACCCCAAGACCACCCGACACGTTTTGGTAGACAGAACTAGGATTTAGGCGCTGTGATGTCACTCCATCTTTGCAGAAACGTCTCTGGATGGAAAAAAACTTTGTATCTGAGTTTCTGAGTGTGTGTGTGTGTTTGTGACAATGAGCTGTGCCTCAGAGGAGAGTGTGTGTGTGTGTGTGTGTGTGAATCAGCTGTGTGACTCCTTGCGCTGAGGTGTGCAGCAGCCTGGCTCGGTAGGTAGAGCACGTTCCTGCACACGGAGGAGCAGCGTCTAGACAGCAGCCACGATCAGAGACGCCGCCCCCTCTCCCTCCCCCTCCCCCAGCAGCACCTCCAAAGAGGATTGTGTTCCGGCTGGGGATAATCTTTAAGGCTCATCATTCTTTGTCTTCACGGAGCTTGTATGCATGGATGTACACATGCACACACATAAGAACACAGACATACACAGAGGATGCAGAGGAAATGGACATTTCACAATAAAAGAACTAAAACTCAAACTGCATCTTCATGATTCTTAAAAATGTTTCACAGCTATGCTCATTGCTACAACCTATATATATAATAATAGTAAAACAAACACATAAACCTGAACACCCTGTTTATGTAGAACATGCTTTCAACAATCTGAGTTCAACAGTCTGTCATATAAAAGCTTCATAGTTTCAATAACAGCATTCCCCCCCCCCCCCCATCAGGGATGTCAACTTTACCAATGAAAAACCAGACCCTATCTTTAGTTTATGCACTGAATACAGCGCTCTGTAATGGAGTTTTTAGCGACAGACTTCAACAGGCTGTAATGTCACTAACGATTGTTTCTGATTGTTGTCAACGGTAACCACCAGCTGATGCCTGCATGATAAACACAGACACGCTGAGATGCAACGGGGACATGTCGAAGCATCGTTTGAAACAAAGTTATAAAAACACAATGTAATATGAACACTTTATGTTTCTGTGTGAGAGTCTTCAAATAAACTCCCATAAAAACATGTTTTAGAAGACCGAACTGACTTCCTCTTTGAACAGCCGATCAATGCCCGAACCGTGGGGAGCGATCTGAACGAATCACGGATCAGTTGACCACTACGTTTTAGTGTATGTACTTTGATTGAGCACAAAAGCTGATGATGCAGACATCATAGGCGGGCTGAGAGTTACCAGATCAAAAAATCTACGGGGGGATGATTCACACCTTTTGAACCTATAAAACCTGTGCCTAAAAATATCCCCCAGGGTTAAAATAACATGAATTCACCTTTATATGGGCAAAGCGGGGCCTTGTCTGCTGCAGCAACATCTTTTCATCTGCAAGAGGAAGTTACCTCAGCGTCTAGCAGAGTGCCATCCGACTCATTTTTTTCCTGTCTGTGCAGGCCATGGAGAATGCATAGGGCTGCTGGGTAATAAAACATGCATCAGCCGTGAGTGTGAGTGCATAATAGCATGTGCATGTGGACGTCAGTATGCTTCAGAGTGAGCTCTGTGCTTCCCTGCTGTTGGAGGCTGTACAGAAAGGGTGGAGCAGCCTGGATTGACTCCAGGTCTTCGGGTTCGCTGAAGTGAAACTTTAAAAAATGAAACGCTGTGAGCTGGAGCACGACACACAGGCCGCCTTAGCCTATTTATAGAATGATTGGTCGACTTGGCTTAAGACACTTCATCAGCACAACTGCCTTCCTGCAGATGGAAGAAGTGAGTGTGTTTTTGTGAGTGTGTTGGGGATGAGCCATCGCGTTAAAGACACCGAGGAGAATGGAAACTTAACACCCTGCAAGATGTCTTTGAGGCTTTACACCACATCCTGCAGGTAGTCATATAATGATGAGGCTCAGATAGCTCTCTTGAGGCTCTCTGAGTGTTCCACCTCCTTTTTGGGTATCTGCACTTCACATGTGCATGAAAATGCAGCACCCACAAGCTGATTTGCACACTTACTACAGCTTTTGTTTAACCTTTCAGTTGATTTTTTTTAAATGTGGGTATTTCCTTTTAGTGTTTTGCCCCTCTAGCGTTGTAGCTGCAAAGCTGTGGCATAAGTCTCAGTTTAGAAGAAGCTCCTTAATCTCTTCTCATCAATAACAACACGTGTCTGCTCGTCATTCTTCGACTTTTAAATTGCTAACCGTCACACCAGGTAGTGTCTTTTAAACAACTGTTTCAAGGTAACCGTTAGCACCTAGCTTCATTGTTTCAATGAATGTTAGTTTAAGTTGTACTTTAGACTTTAGGATCAATGTACCCGTCAGAACGTGTGTTAATGTGAGTGTGTTCAATGTAAAGTTAGGTGCCCTTAAATATGCCAGTTAGATTTTAAAATAAGGGGTACATTGGTATCAGTATCAAGGGACCTTTGAGGGCTTTTTAAATGTCAAAGCAAGTGTGTTACGGTTCCTTTAAACATCTGTATCACGGTTAAGTGTCTTTTCTGAGATATTTCTCTTTAATAAGTGATTATTGCTCAGCGGTCTGGCCCCTTCTTTTTCGTCGGGTTGGGGGGAAACCTTGTTGAATTTTTTTTAACACAAATCATTTGGGTTAAAGTTACGGATGTTTCCAGCCAGCTAACTTCCTTGTCGGTTCAATGCAAATGTAAATTATGTTTAACCTACGAGTCTAAAGGGGAAAAAAAACTCAGAAAAAAAGTCACAATTGAGCACATTTTATTGAAAATTGTCAGCTGGTAAATGGTGTAATTTTGTTTCCTGAGTGTGGCTAACGTTAGCAGCGCTAGCACTGCCAGCCTTGGTTGACCCTGCAGCTTAAAGGCAGAATGTGCAACATTTTACACCTCAATAGAAATCAAGTATATCCTGTGTAAATGTCTCTCTGTGTCATGACTGTCTACATGAGAAGCTCGAGTCCCGCTGGCTGTGTTGTTGTCCGAGCCGTGTTTACATGGACGGGACGGCCGGCTCCTCCCCTTGTGTATAAAAGCTGTTTTAGTCGAGCACTAGAGAAAAGAAGAAGAACATACTCACTGCTTATTTGGATGTAACATAAGCGTTTTTAAATCACGGTCATTCTGTGTACATTTACTGTAAATTCATTGTGAAGCTACAAACTCACTAAAGTGTGCTAACATTAGCCTGCTAACACAACATTGCAGACCACAGGCAATCATCTCCAGCAAAGGTCGATTTTGTCCGCTGCTTGTGCTTAATGGTGCTTTTATGGTGCGTTCTAATTGATAACTCCTTTGTGCAAACTCTAGGAGAGGGGGTTTGGAGGTGTGTTTCTGGAGGAGAGCGGAGGCTTCAGAATAGCGGAGGTGTAGCCAAACAGCAGTTTGTTTTGGTTTAATGCTGGAGCTCAAGGGGGACATCTACTGGATCAAAAATGTGCTCATTCTTCCTTTAACTTTCACATGCCTGTGTTAAATGTGGTGACACATTGCTCTTGTGGATACACCAGTTTAACCTGACACAGCCTGCACACAGCTTTATCTCCATAGATCAGAATACTGACAAACTGCACTGTTCTTTTGAGATGCTATCAGTTCACTCTGCTTGTTTACATCCGGGGAGAGCAGGCGCATTAACCGGAGCTACAGCCAGTCTGTGGATACAGCCCTCGCTAGTGGCTGGGGGCTGTATTACAGTTTGAGCACAACATTCGAACGGGCTTCAAATGTTGACGTGCACCAAACAGTTCCAGGTCCATGTGGAAGCTGGGACCTGTGCATCGACGACTCTCCTCACTGTTACTTTCAAATCTGAAGGACACATAGGAAACATCCTATTCTCTTCCCCCGGTGTGACAAGTGGCTGCTGACAACAAATGAGCGCCTGAAAATGTCAAGCTATCCCTCTAAGGGTGCTTCAAACGAGACTCTGAAGGTGTCTCCTCTATTCTGTGCTCATGTGCTACTTTGTGACTGAGCCAAAGCCCAGCGGTGCTGAACGCCACACTGATCACTGTCTCACTTCCACATCGCCTCAGCTGGTGCAGAGAATGACTTGTGCACACAGTAGATACATAAATACTGTATGTTTAATGACCTTATATGCTTACACAGTCGTGGATGAGTTATCCAGCAGTCTCAGCACTTACTGTAAATGTTCGACTAAAACTGAAACTACAGTTGAAACTGAATATAAAGTGTTGGGTTTCCTGCCTGGTACCATGAAAGGAAAGCACTTCAGTGAAATTTAAAGATAATTGATGGTTTCCTGGATGTTTCAATGTGGAAAGCAGAAGCAGCATCTTGTATTTGGTGTTGATTCATAACGGAGCTGCAGGGGAAGGAAGGAGTGTGGGGCGCTGCCGGGTCAAGTCCTGGACACAGCTGCATTATTAACAGAAGGTCAGCTGTCAGCACACGTCTGCAGGCCTCACATCAGGCAGCGCACTCAATTTGGTGCCCCTGGCTGACAAGTTTCTAACCTTGTAGGCCATTTAATGAAGGTTCACAAGCCCTCTCTTCGACTGTTTTTTTTCTTCTCTTGTTCCAATAAAAGAGAGCCAGAGCCACAAGGAGAACATAACACACGGAGACTCTGAATCTACTTTTATTACCATGCCATAAAAAGATTTGTTATGAGATTTATTATGGGTGAGTGGAGCGCCTGCACATGATGACCACAAGGACTTATATGGCTGCAAAAGAAAAGGGCTAATCTATACATCGATTGGCACATTTCTCAGTACTTCGGTTGTTTAGCTTTGGAGAAAGTTTGCTGATATTTTAAAGCAGGAGTTCAATAAATACCCTGGCTGCAGTGTGAATAAGATGAATGACCCCATTGAAGGTTGTTTTTAGGCCGTCTTGATGCAGTTTCAGACACTTGGCTCAAACTGTCATCAGTTCATTTTCTATTGATTGACAAATCGTCTCCGCACCGATGGTACTTTTCGTCCCAACAGTTTCACTCTGGGGGAGGACTGTCTCATTATTATTGGATAATCCAGCAGAGTCGTTGGTCGTCTGGTCTCTTGAAGGCTCAGTGCAGAGACTCTGTGAGCCGTCTCTCTTTCTCCACCTTGGTAGATCATAAGGTGTCACTCTCCCTCAACTCCCACCAGCACTGCTGTTGTTGTTGCTTCTGTTGACACTGAGCCGCCCTGACACAATGGTGTCACTGCTTGCCCCACCCAGCTTGAATTTGACTGACAGGAGCATCGAGGACAGAGGCAAGGCCCGTCTCTGCAGTATGAAGAGCGCTGGGAGAGAGAGAGAGAGAGAGAGAGAGAGAGAGAGAGAGAGAGAGAGAGAGAGAGAGAGAGAGAGGATCATGGGGACAGAAATGGTGGTGGCCTGTGTTGTTGTGATCGGAGCTCAGCCAGCAGGAAGAGATGTAGACAAGCATGTGGCCTCTGCGCTTCCCCCAGCAGAACCACAGACGAGCTGGGCCGCAGGAGGAAGCCTCGTTCCAGTCTTGACAGCTCGTAATCCCAACCGGAGAGGAGCTGCTGCCTGAAACGAACCATACACAACAGTTTATTAAAAAACCTATAACTTGACCATCTCCTGTCTACTTCTGCTTTATGGCAGTTTGAAGGCTGACGTACTGCACAAAGGCCTCTATCGTCTCTGCAGTGGGAGGCGACCTGCACAGTCCGAGGAGCTCACACTGAGAGGCATAAAAGCAGGATGGAGTGCATGATTTTTAATGAAGGGGGGTTGGAGCATCCTCAGGCAGACCCCCGCCGGGACACGTGTTGTAAAAAAAAAAAAAAAAAGAGCTGTGAAAACAAGATAATCTAGCCCAGATCCTCGGCTTTATAGACTCTACTCCACCCGGCCTCTTTGAAATAAACTGAAACCTTGCAGAGCACGAGCTGGCCTTTGAAATGCAGGAATGCTTACCTAAGGCCAAAATGAAAAGATTGTTAACTCTTTGATGTTGACCTTGAGGAAGGCCGGTCGCGACTACTCCAAGTCTGGTGAACACAATGAGTGCAACCTGGTGTAAGTCCTTCCTTATTGTCCTCCTGTACTGACACTTAAAGGTCTTTACTCATTTCCTATATGTAACCGAGCGGTATGAAGTTTTTAGGCCAACTAAAAATAGCCAGGTCCAAGTTTTCCCCTTTCCATCCCAGCTGGCTGATTCCTAGTAAGTGTCTCTGGTCAGTGTGTATTTTCCTTTCACTCATCACAGACAAGCCTGGCTCCCTGGAAAAGGAAAGGGAGGCCTCTTTTTGTGTCATCGTGGGTATGCAGGCCTGGAGAGGGGAGGGAGGGATCACAGCTGCTGCAGCAGTGTTGTTGTGTCGGCAGCGTTTCCTCTGTGATGTGCAAGGTGACCTCACTGACCCACAGCATGAAGCCAGACTGGCTGAACCAGGCCTGCCTCCAGAGGGTCTGAGTCTGTACATTGGTCTAGTCCCTTTATTTAGCAATATCCTAAATGCTATGAATAGAATTTAGTCAGTATCAAGCATGGTGCAAGATGCACATCGATGTGTGGTTTTTGGGGACTCGGCTCTTGTCACAGACTCTGGAGGACTAACTGTAGTCATATCAATACGTGGAGAAGAAGTCCAGCATGCATGCAATCTTGCTTTCAGCATATGATGGAATATAAGACGTAGCAATGGTGAGGGAGTTTGGCGTGTTGAGTGGTGCGATCCATGTTTGTGTGGGTACATCCCTCCATCTGACTGTGTGTTGCGTGTGTGAGGGGCTAACCTTGACTGGCACCAGCCTCCACCCTCAGCGGGACGCGGCATGACACTGGAAGGACGGCATGCTGGGAGTGTGAAGACAAGGCCTTCCCCTGGCAGAGGAGGCAGCTCAGCATGTGACACCCGGAGCCCATCATTAGCCTGCTCACTTTGTCAAGTGTCTGGGCATTCACGCCTCCCCTGCCCGTCTTCTTCCATCCTTTTCAGTGCTCGCTGCCTTCCCGTCTGCCCCCCTGTAGACTCTCTTCTTCACTTCAGCATCGCTTCACTCTCCTTTTTCCACTTCCTTCCCACTCCATGCCTCCCTCTCTTTCCCCCTTAATCATTTTCTGCCTTATTATTACTCCCATCCAAACCACCCTCTCTCTCTCTCTCTCTCTCTCTCTCTGTCTGTGTGTCTATTTTGGTTCTCCCCCTGAAGAAGGTCACAGCCCGAGGACAGAGTTGAATAATTATTTTGTGATGTGTTGTCTGTATTCAAGCAGGGTGAGAAGCAGCCGGTGTTGGTTGTATTATCAGCAGCCAAGCTGTCGAATGAGGGTTAAGAGGGCCATTCAAGAAAGAAATAGACGTGTGACCTTCGGACTGTGGTCGGTGGCACAGTTATCATTTCTTTCTCCAGTTTAAATTTTCTGGTTCTCTCTCTGACTGGTGTTGAGAGCGTGCCGTTTGGACCGAGCCATACTTTTACCATCGTAATGGGCTACAGTGGCTTTAATGTCATCATGCACTGTGGCACATCCACTTACACGGATGTTTGTGTAACGATATGAACAGAGGGAGGACAAATAAATGTTGGGAGTTCATGGAAAACTGTGAAGTTTCTTATAAAAGAGTCAGACACACGACAATCATAGACACATCAAAGCTAAATACCAGCTGTCAGGTATGAAAAGGTCTGGTAGACAACCCTTCGATGAGTTTTCATCATAGACTGTAAATATTAATGGACAAAGCCTGATTGATGTCACCCATCTGTTCCTGCAGGGGGCGATGGGGGTCTCCATGCTGGAAAAGCTGTCTAACCCTAACTTTCAGTCAATCTAACGACGGGCTGAGAGCTGGAGCTGAGGCGGGTTTTAAACCTCTTGACAAACTGTTACATCACGCCCGCCTGTCAATCATGTCAGCTACGCACCTTATTGTGAATAACGCTTATCCTTCATAAAATCAAAACGGATGAGTCATCAAAAAATTCACCCCCTGTACAGTGCGTTCAGATCGAGACATGACCCGTTGTGGTTGTTTTTTTTACCAGGCTGTAAACATGTTCATTTCTGCTGTAAAAACTTTTTTTGAATGGGTGTGTATGTGACTTCTGGTGTTCCTGCAGCCAGCCTCTAGTGGACACTCGAGGAACTGCAGGATTTTGCACTTCAGCATCGGCTTCATTTTTTAACACCAGAGTTTGTCGCTTGGTTCAACATCAATAGATGAAGCTGTAGTACTTATTAGTGTCACTTTTTATAAACAAAAAAAGCCTCAAGTGGACATTCAAGGAACTGCAGTGTTTTTACTCTTGGCTTCATTTTTGCTTGGATACGTCTGATCTCTCTTTTGAGGGTTTGCACCAAATAGCACTCAAACGTTTTCATATTTCCATTCATGAATATAACTACCAAATAATAGCCCCCTAAACACTTCAAGATTATGGAATATTTTGTGTTGGTCCATTTTTTACCCCTCTGTTTTAATGCTCAGTGGTGACATGATGACATATACTCATGTGAGTCTCAGCAGCACAGCTTTAAATGGTGGAGAGCTGCATTACATTAAATGTGTCCTTGTGAAGGATATATATTCTCCCCAATGCATGTTCCAATCTGTGTGAACAAATTAGTAGTCAACCTCCTCCCTCCCCCCATCTTGTTTTTCCACGCTGCTGGAGTCGGAGGTGTATTCACTCAGACAGACGTGATCCCACTGGGCTCGACTTTAGCCGCTCAATGACCAAAGCGATGGGAAAAAAAACTTCCCTGAGGAGTTTATACGTCCTCCACCTCCCTTCACCACCCACAGCCCTCGCCCTCCTCTCCTGCTTCTAATGAACCCCGCCCCCTCCACATCAAATATGAATGCAGCATCTCCCTCGACGACTGCCCCCCCCTCGAACGCCATGACATACCTTCAGCTCTGCACATTCATCCCATGAATTATTCACTCCAGAGTGGCACGTGGACTTGGGCGTGCCTCTGGCAGAACCCCCCTCCAACACCATCATCTAGATCCCTCTTTTCTACCACCTGGAGTCGGACTACACCATATCTCAGTTTGAGTTAATCAATTTTCATCCCATTTCCTCCTTTAATGACACTCTTTACATGTTCAGGTTCAGTCTTTGGCTCCAATTAAAGCACTTAATGAATTTTGTCCATTCACTGTTATATGAATAGCCTTTAACTAATTATGGATCGGACTCCACTGCTGGTCATGCCCTGCTCTGTAATTGGATTTTCCCTGAGGCGTCATTGATTTTATGTTGAAAGTAGCTGAAATATGGGAGGGGATGCTCTGTCTGATATGAATCATGAGAGGATACCAAAAGCAAGCCGACAAAGGCAGAATTATTCATGTTTTTCTTCTATTAAAAAGTGTCTCTGCGATGGTTAATTTCCATGAACGATGGCTGGGTTTTGGTTGCAGCTTTAGTCGCCTCCTTTGCGGCGCTTCCTGCAGCCCTGTGGGATGAAGAGACGGAGACTGGAGGAGTAAACAGCATAAAAATTTTTTAAAAAAGGCCCCCACGGCAAGCAGGTGGTGGCTTTTTTCTGCGAAGGAGGAATAATTAATCAGCAGAGAGGGCTGCGTGAAAAGGAGGGAAGGAAGGGGGGAAAGAAAGAGATGAAAGAGGCTTCAGTTCAAAGTGTGCAGTCAGTGATGAGCCTGGTCCTTTACTGAAGGCTGTGGAGGAAGGAGTCGGACAAGCAGGCATCAGATCTGTCAACCTTACTGTTGATAGCAGCCGACGCTACCAACTGAGCCACAGCCGCCGCAGAACGATGGTTGCTAAGATTCTTCTCCCAAGGATAAGCAGGTATAGGTCAGAGGGATGTTGAATATGTCACCAAAATAAGACTCTGTCCAAAGTTAGTCAGCACCGGGTGGCTGCTTTAACAATCAAGGACACACTTGATCAGTAGTAGCAGTTATGAAAACATTGTTGTCTGACAACGCCTGTGACTCAGTTGGTAGAGTCGGTCGTCTCTCACCTGGAAGGTCGGGGGGTTCGATCCCCAGCTCGTACAGCCACATGTCAGATGTGTCCTTGGGCAAGACACTTAACCCCAAGTTGCTCCTTGTTGTGGCCAGTGCTATCCTGTTTGCTGTGGCGTGTTGGGGCAGCAGGCTGAAGGTTGCGGACTCAAACAGACTCAACAAACTGATCCGCAAGGCCAGTGACATTATCGGGGTGGAGCTGGACTCTCTGACGGAGGTGTCAGAGAGAAGGATGCTGTCAAAGTTGCGTAACATCTTGGACAATGCCCCACACCCACTCCATGACGTGCTGGTCAAACACAAGAGCACATTCAGTGCTAGACTGATCCCTCCACGATGCACCACAGAACGCCACAGGAGGTCATTCCTGCCTGTGGCCATCAAACTTTACAATGCATCTCTCTAAGAGGTGCATATTGTATACTTGTACACTGGACTTATTTACTTATTTACTATTTATTTAATGTGCAATCTGTTTTTCTTAACCGGCCAACTGTGCAATATATTTATAATTTTATATACAAGCAATTATCTACACACTTATACATACACCGTGCACTACCTGTTAACACCTGTAAATTCATCATGTAAATACTTTATCTCTACCTTGTACATATGTTATTATAGTGTTACTGAGTACTTACCTCTGCTTATTTTATTGCTATTATTATCTCTTTCCTACTGTGTATTGAAGAGCTGCGCTGGCACCCGAATTTCCCCCCGGGGATTAATAAAGTATTTCTGATTCTGATTCTGATTCTGATTCCTGCTGCTTCGTGAATGTGGATGAATGGATTAGTTATTACTGATGGTCTCTTTACATAGCAGCTTCTACCATCAGTGTGTGGATGTGACCTGAGGTGTAAAAGAGCTTTGAGTAGTCAGAAGACTAGAACTTTGTCAAAAGTGGATCATTCTTGTGTGTCCTGATTTGCTGATTATCTAAAAACGTGGGATTCCACCTTTAGTATAGATCTTACAGGGCTGATCATTCTTTATTCAATGGGAGGAAACTGCCTTCCAGACATTTGTATCTTGTTACGATAAAGAACCGAGATGGTGGTGTGTCTAAAAGTGTAAAAGCCTAATAGCAAAATGTGTTAATTAGTGTTAAGTGTTCTTTGTAGGGTTTTCCTTGTTTTCAGGGCTGAATACTCGACTGCAGATTTAAATGACAATAAGACAAATTAATTCTTGTGGCAGCAAAAACAGTCATTCCTTAAAGGGGAAATCAAATTGTGTTACACAGTGCAGTGACGAGAGGTTCTGTTTGTGTGTCCATGTGTGTTTTTGTTGCCATCTTCTATGATCTCTTCCTAATCAGAGCCATAAATCCAACATCCAGCGTCATATGATCAGCTGTACTGGTAAGTCATATCTCTGCCTGGCGTAGACCAAATCCATGTTCACATACGATCATTCATCAAATGCACAGGAACAGCTTTCCATCCCACCCGGCTCAGAGGGATCAATACATTTGTTTCCCTCCCCTGAAAGCCGGTTCAGGCTGCCTGTACCAGTCACGGCTTGTGTAAAGAGAGTGAGACTGCAGAGCGGTCTGAGGGTGTCAGTCAGCGCTGCCGTCTGCTGTGAGCACACACGATTAGAGATGCTCTGCAGTCTTGCACTGAGCGTAGCATTTGCCGCTGTTGCTGCCTGATGGCCCCCTGCCTGCTTGGCGGCCTGTCGCACAGGATTACATCGCCTGCTGACAGAGTCGTCGTGGCGTGTGCTGCTTCAGCGGGGCTCCATGTGTGAGCCCGACATTTAACTCTGCCTGCTTGGTGTGAAGCCAGGTCGTTGACACGGTTCACACAAAGTTGATTACAAGGAGCATGGAGGTTATTCTGCACTCGTCCTTTACGTATACTTTAAGCAGCTGTCAGCACTGAGGCTGTGTCTTAATTCGTACTGCTCCTTGTTTATGATCAGTGTTTCTACTAAAATGTCATCCTGCACCACTGCTGAATCAATGACGTTTTCAAGTTTATTCAAGCCAGCACCTTATTTACTTTTAATTCAAAGTGTGCAATCTCTTACATTAAAAACAGGAATAATAATAAACAGAGGACTCAAACGAACAGAGAAGACAGGGCCCTCAGTTTGAAAGACTCGTCCTGAACATAGACCCGCTCTCCTGTTTGCTTTTGAAACAGCACAAATAATACGGTAAGATCACTCCGTTTCCAACACCCCCCATCTCCTCTGACAACCTCTGATTGTGCTGACGGGCGTTTCGGCCTCTGTCTGCACCCGCGTGCCCTGTGAGGGATCCGTCTGTAATTATGCTGAAAGAGAGTGGTCACGGTGTGTCAGTCAGTGCGAGGCTGCTCACTCTTAATTGGTCGGCTCTCTCAGTTGCTGCACAGGCATCGACAAAGACTGAAGCCTCAACAGGAGCAGGCGTAAATGCTGTAATCTTGAAACAGAAATCTGCACTGAATGTGAACAAGACTTAAAGGTTAACGTGATGTGCATCGGCATCATTTTATTTCTAAAGCTCTCATGCAGTAGGAAAATTACCGTCATACTTAACAGACTCATACATCTTTGGGCTGGGCATTACACGTTCTCAAAGCAGTTACTGTTGAACGTTCCTCGAGTCAGATCAGAACTGGGAATATCTGCTTTTTCTTATACTGCACCAGACTCTTGGAATAAGATCCAACATCTGCTTAAGGGAAATTAACTTTTGCCTTTTGGGCATTTTAGAAAGCTAGTTTTAGCTAGAATTAGTCCCATTACTCACCGCCTGCCTCGACTTCATCTCTTGTTATTGTTTTCATTGAGAGCCCCCTGGTGGTGGAATTTACAAACTGTGCGTTTAAACAAATTATGAATGTTTTGGCCTTCAATGTTGCTCAAATGTTGTGCTCAATCTGCAACACAAGCCGACCGCCACTAGCCATAGACTGGCTGCAGCTGCAGTTAATGGCCCTGCTTTCCCTGCTCTACTACCCGGATGTAAACAAGCAGAGTGAATGGATAGCATCAATCTAGAAAAAATGCGAGATAAGGTTGTATATAGGCTGTGGCAGGTTAAACTGGCATATCGACTGGAGCGATGTGTAACACATTTAGCACAGGCATGTGCCGAACGCCGGCCGTGCTGGAGATGCTAATGTTAGCAACATTTGGCAAACGTATTTATTGTTTACCTGCTGACAATTTTGTATAAATTGTGGTCAATTTTGACTGTTTCCTGAGTTTTTTCGTACCTTAAGATGAAACAGGAATTACATTTCCGTTTAGCCAGACTGGGAAATTGGTCGTCTGGGAACATCTGTAGATCTTTTGAGTTACATTTTTGTCATTTTTGTTTAGAGATGACACCAAACTAAAGGTTCAAGTATTAGGGATCATCCTGTGGGCAACAAGAATCTCCACGGCAGATCTCCACATGGGTATATGTCTATCAGATGTAAGTCACTTTGATTCTCTCCATCCCTTCAGTCATTTCTCTTTCCTCTCATTATAAGATGGGTGTTGATTATCTCAGTTCACAGTGGCTACAATTATTCAGTGACTCTGTAAATTAGTACCGGCGTGCGGTTTCTTTCTATGATCCTCTTCATGTTTACTTGCTCAGATGGGGAAGCCCAAACCCCTCTTTCATTATTCCTCTGTCCTCACAGTGTGTCAGCAGTGAATACATTTACTGCCTCCGCTGCAGTCAGATGAGGTGACTCAGCCGGAGACAAAGAAACGCAGGGGAGAGGAAGACGGGGAGCAGCGAGTGAAATATGTATTCTGACTGAGGACAGACCCGAGCTGAAGGCCAGACCAGACACTTTGTCTTCAGAGCAGAGGCTGGATTTATGGCCTGTTGTGTCTGTGCTGATAAACCAGTTATCCTCGTCTTTGTTTTTTGCGGAGAGACAAATTAGACGGTATTTATTCCTTTGGGAGTAAACTAAACAGTTCCTGGGTAAATCTTGTTGTCCCTGCTGTGGTGTGGCTGCTGCCATTTTTCAAATCTTTGCATTTAACTCTGCTGAGGGAGAGACGATGTTAGCTGTTGAGAATGTACCTCAAGATGTTTTTAGACTGCAGTCTTGAGCTTTATTTATGTTTTTCAGTACATGGCAGGCACGTCTGTACAAAAGTAACATTGCTTCATGCTTACAACATGGCTACGGGTGTTTTCACATTAGGGACCCGGATCCTAGTACACTTGACCTTAAAGTCCGGTACAATTGATCAGTGTGAACACAAACGTACCATCCTCGGGTACTGTGCTCATGTCTGCTTGAAGAGGGGGTCTCGGGCACGATTCATGTGTACTCGAGAACGGTCCTAGGGTGTGAACACAACTGTGCTCAAACAAGGAAGTGGACTGCTATATGACATAATTCTCAACGGCTCCTGACGCTTCCAAAAGCGTCGTATCTGCGCAGCACAGGCCCGTTCTGTCATCCCAAAGCACGGTAGATGTGGAAGTAGGAAGAGGGTCGATGATGGCGTCTCAGAAATAACACAAATATCCACAGTTAGCAGGATGGACTCAGTCTGCGAGTGGTTGCCATGGTTTCATTTTTGACAGCCACCTCTCCTTTGATCACCACGTCACCCAGCTCACAAGAACCGCCTTCTTTCACCTTAAAAACAAAGCCTGTCTCCATCCATTACTCTCTTTCTCTGCTGCAGAAACACTAATCCATGCATTCATCACATCCAGACTCGATTGATGCAATAGTATCCTTTACGTCACATCATCCAAAGTCCCCAATAAACTCCAATACATCCAGAACTCTGCTGCACGCCTTCTCACACACACCCCATCTCGTGAACACATCACCCCTGTCCTGCAAAATCTGCACCAGGCTCCCTGTCCCGCAACGTATCTAATCCATAATCCTACTCCTCGCACACAAACCCTTCAACCACCAGACCCCCTTCTACCTCACTGATCTTCTCTGTAGCCTCCGCTCTTCCAACGCCAACCTCTTGTCTCTCAACCACACAGAACAAAGCACCTGGGGGGGGGGGCAGAGCCTTCTCCATAGCTGCCCCCTCCCTCTGGAATTTATTCCCCACACATATTCAACACAGCACTGACCCATCCCCATTCAAATCATTATTCGAGACCTTTTCAAACAAACCTTTCTACATTTTTTGTAGAAAATTTTTTTATCTGCAACTGAAGTCTGAAAAGGTGTGACTCTCAGTCTTCCCTCTGCAGTTGAACATTTTGTAAACGGAGGATTATAGGAAATGATTTATCGGTATTTGTGCACAGTAAAAAGTAGTGTTGCTTTGATAGAGTCCAACATGTGGACAACAGGTGAAGATTTGTCTTCTTCTGGCTGCTTAGACTGACTTTGATTGTTTGGCTTCATGATAAAAAAAACCTTCATCCAGTAGCCAACACTCTGTCCGCCCACCGTTCTCCATTAAGATCAACAGGGTGATGCTGTCGGCAGAGCTCCGTGCCTCCACGTCTCCCCTTCTGTCTGAGCAACCTCGTTGACCGTGCGATAGCAGCCGTTGTTCCTCCTGAAAGAGAAAGAAAGAGACACATTGTTTGTGTGAGTCATCCAGAGAGCAAACTGTGTTAGCCTTTAAAAAAAAAAGATCCTGCCTCCCAGAGCAGAGTGCTAATCAGCTGAGGGATGTCGTCTGTAGAGACAGCAGTGTGACGGGGGAAACCTTGAAGGGACTGATGAATTTACTGCTTTTCTGTCATCTTGTTTCTTCTTCCAGACACAATGTTTTATCTTATTGACCAACATACAAGCATTTGTTTCAAGTATTAAGACTGCTTTGATACATGTTTTCATTTTCCCTCTCAGTATCAGGGCGTACATAGTATCATATTCAGTTAAAGATGTATTCCAGGGGGGCCCCCTCATGTACAGAGGCCATCGTCCTCGTCGCAGCGGCTGTAGGTTCGAATCCGACCTCAGCCCTTTGCTGCATGTCATCCCCCGCTCTTCTCCAAATGTTTCCTGTCTATCTTCAGCTGTCCTATCTTTTCTGAAGGTTAGATGCTTTTATTTCTTAGTAGAAACAATCGTTACTTTGCTGTCTTCAGGGCCACCAGACTTCATCAAAGTAATCTTACCCTACATAACGGAGGGGTTGTCTGACCAACACTACCTTAATCATTTAGTTATTCAGGGTCATTTTGTCTTACATCTACACTTACTGTTCAACAGTCATTCAACAATTAGTCATTCATTTAGACCAAAAACTCCCATGTTTAGCCAGGTAAAATTATAGTTTTTTAAAGGAGCAATATGAAACTCTGACACCTAGTGTTGAAAATGGGTACTGCAGTCCAAATATAAAACATTGTAGAGAGCGGTCTCCCCCCGCCCCCTCCTTCCTAGAGTCGATGCTCACGCAGGTTTCCATGTCGTGGACAATGAAGCTTCAGTGTTTAGCCAGCTCTGCATCAGTCTGTAAACCTTTCTGCATTCTAACCTCTCTCCATTTTTCAAAAGCATCTCCAATATTGATCCTAGTTTGAGCACGTTTCTGCTCGTGGAGCTTATTAGAAACATGCAGAGGCTTTTTAGGTCGGGTACAATCACTTCTATCTGAACCAGTTCTCTTGCCCTCTTCCATCGCTGCAACACCTGTTGGTTTGACCTGATAACTGGTCTCATATCTGGCAAACTGAGGGGAAGCCAAAACGGCCGTGTGGGGTTGCCTTAAAACCGCCTACCTTCTCTGGTCCAAACAAATCCAGACCATTCAGGACCAGAATCTAAACTTAGAAGGAGGACATACTGGCTGCTGCATTGTTGTCAGAGAAGCCAGCACTTCAACATAGCATGTTTCCTTAATGTCTGATGATATAGTAAAGTCACTTTATCATTTCAGTCACTACATATCTTACTGATTGTTATTTGAACAATGTGACCAGTAAGGGGCAAACATTATAACTTTAAAGATATATACAGTACATCCTGATGTCTTTGCTTCCTCGTGTCGTCCACAGATTATAGATAATGGGCTGTGTGCAATGCAAGGATAAGGAAGCAACTAAACTCACAGACGACAGAGAGGCCAGCATCTCCCAGGGAGCCGGGTACCGTTATGGAGCAGACCCCACGCCGCAGCACTACCCCAACTTCGGGGTCACCGCCATCCCCAACTACAACAACTTCCACGCCCCCGTCGGACAGGGGATGACCGTCTTTGGAGGGGTCAGCACTTCCTCTCACACAGGAACCTTGAGGACTCGCGGTGGGACGGGTAAGGGACAGATGATGTTCATGATCTCAAGTTGAGGACTTTCATTGTCCTGTTTGCATCCTCTTATCACACTTTTTAAATCCTTGACCTTCCAGTTGAATGACGACCAAATCTTGGATCCCTACAGATCAAACAGTTTTGACATATCGTAGTAAAATATGGAATGGTGGTGCTGAACTGTTCTAGGAGCTGTAACATACAAAGAACACACTTTTCTTTGATCACAGCTTTTTCTCATTAGCTGGACGTTGAAAAGGTCAATGCCAAAAAAATAAGTCAAAGCTTGCACTAACTGAACTTTAAAGGTCACATATCATGGAAAATCCACGTCACATTGTTTGTGTCCCTAGTTTGTCTACTAACCCCCCAATAATTAGAAAAGTTCATCTTCTCCGTCTTTTGCCTGCTCCACTTTTCAGAAAATGTGTGCTCAAACAGGCCGTTTGGCGATTTTCCCTTCATGACATCACAAAGGGCAGTAACCCCTCCCCCAGGTGTGTGACACTCCCACAGCTAGGTGTTTGTTCTGCCCTCTGAGTCTGCCTTCTTACCGTAAACAATAGAGCATGGAGCGAGGAAGCCAGAGCCACCCAAGCCCTTCCAGAGAGGGGCGTGGTCAGACACAGCTCATTTACATTTAAAGCTACAGACACAGAAACAGCCTGTTCTGAGCAGGGCTGAAATAGAGGGGTTTATAGACATGATCAAATACAGGATCAGAGTGGAATTAGAACAAGAAACTTCACAGACATGTTTCGGGGAGCTCTGAGACTTATTTAAACATTTTGAAAAGGAGGATAAGATGTGACCTTTAAGGGCTGCAGTGGTGCATACAGGTGCAAGCAGAGAGTAACATCCAAACAAGTGTTACCTGAGATTTGGGATCCTTACTCTTCCAGTGAGTCACCTCGGTGCAAAAAAAAGCCCTGCCACTGATTTCATGTAGAGTCCTTTCAAGATGTCCACAAAGGTTGTGCAGCAAAATTAACATGTTTACTCGAGTAGCAGCTGCAGCTTCGTGATGCACTGCACTGAGTTTAGCTCGCCAACACACAATCACTGTGGCAACGCTTGTGAGTGTATTTTGCTTCAGGTTACATTGAAACATGTGTAACACTAACTAGTGTACCGCTGTGTGGATGCTTGAAGAATGTGACACGAACTGCGACTGAAACCGATCCTGTACAGACTCTATTCAGACTACCGTTTAGAGCAGCTATTTGCGCCACTGTGACGTTAAGCTTCAATCTAAAGGTTGCCAATGCGTAATGGGTGATCGAAGTAATCCCCTCTCTGTACCGTCTTCAGAGGTAGTAACAGAGGCGTGACAGGGATGAGACGGTTTCAGCTGAGCTGACCACGAGGGAGTGCAGTGCTGTGTGTGTGTGCATGTCTGACTGTGTGTGTGTGTGTGTGTGTGTGTGTGTGTGTGTGTGTGTGTGTGTGTGTGTGTGTGTGTGTGTGTGTGTGTGTGTGTGTGTGTGTGGAGTTCCCGCTGTGCCGTGCTTCCACAACGCAGAAACACAATGTGAACTCACAGACTAGGACACCAATATTACGCCGTCGGGTGTACAAAGTCGTGATGACGCCTGAGCTTAATTACAGCACTAGGGCTAATAGGAGCGCGGGACAGCCACGAAGCAGCTTCTTGTGTTTTTTGTTTTTTTTTATAGATTAAACAGCACAATCTACCTCTTTATGGATCCTTTCTGTAAAGTTTTGAGGCAGTTTTTATGATCTGAATCTGTGGGCAGCTAAGACAAGCACTTTAACTTACTCAGGCGCTTTGTTCTCAAAGATTACATTGATGTCATTACAGTCCGTCTTGCAGCTGCTGGCTGCAGCAATCTACAGAATCAACTTCAACCCTTTATTGCCTTTTAATCATGAAGACCCTAGAATATGTAGAAAAAGAGCCCAGCTTTTTAAACAAAGAAGGGGTTTGCATTAAAGAGAAATAATCAAATTGTTGCAAAAAATTTGCAAAATAGTTCGATGCCAGTCACGTGCACAATCCCAGCACTGGAAGATTACATCTGTGTGAGCAAAGAGAAACAGCTGCACGTCGGCTCAGACTGTGGCCGCACTGGCCAGCTTCCAGGTGTGAATGTGTGGGGCTGACAGAGAGTGCGCTCCAGAGAAACTCCCCTGATCAAAGTGAAACTAATGACTGCAGAAGTGAAGCTGAACACGGATCAGCTCCTCAGTCACACAAAATGACAAGTGAGAGTAAGGAAGGATGTCTATTGGAGCAGAAGTTGTTCGGTGTTTTGCCAAGAACAAAGAGGCAGGAAATCATTCATTTGAAGGGTTCTTCATGGAGAGATGTGTCTTTGTTGTTTGTCAGATGAGGGGACGAGTGTGAAGGTTGTTTCTTTTGACTTCATTCCCACACAGATATAGCTTCAGAAGTACGCACACAGCGATCACAGCTCACCCACACACTGTATGCAAACTCTCAGGGATGCTCTGCACAGTTAAAGACTTCCTATGTCATCCCAAAATCCTGACAGTCCTCACCTCACTGCCCCCCACCCAGACAGCTCCACTGCTGACCTCGCCCGGCCCCCGTCAGGAACGTCCGGCTGGCATTAGCACGGGGCTTTGTGCTCGGGGCTCTTTGTTTGGGTAGGGAATATTCCCACTCAGGATATCCTTTATGTTTGACTGAGCTGGGCTGCTCTGCAGAGGAACTCAGCATTTCCACTCAACTTAGCAGGAGTCCCTTCCCTCAAAAAGTGTGGATTATTTTTTTCTGCGCTGCATAATCCAAATCCACACAGTGGCAGAGGAGCAGAGAGGGGTTTAGCTTTTTAATTTTCTCCTGGTGGGGAAATTTGGACATAAGTCGTCTCTCTCTCTCTCTCTCTCTCTCTCTCTCTCTCTCTCTCTCTCTCTCTCTCTCTCTCTCTCTCTCTCTCTCTCTCAGACCTCGTTATAACACAGCTGCAGTTGCCCCCCCTCACTCTCCCCTGGAGGAACCCAAATTGCAATTGGCAGCAGAAATTTTATTGATTAACAGTTGATCTTTTTTTGCTTATGTCATTCCCCCACATGGAAATATTCACAGCTTGTCCTCTGACCTTATGTAACTTATTGATCCCACCAGATGAATCGATACGCCCGGTTTTTACCGAGCACCCACCTCTGCTGAGCTAATGGAACATTCACAACCACAGCTGTGATGCATTCAGGGCCTCGTTATGCAGCGTAGTTTAGGAAACCACACGTGTTTCTATCAGACAGTCTCTTTTGTCACATGAAAAGCAGCAGGTCGTCTCCTATCTGACATCCCATCAGCTGCAGCCTCGTCATATCAGCGCTGTTTCCAAGAAAGCCTCGGCCTGCTGAGAGCGTCTGAAGTGAAATGACTTGAATAAATGCGATCAAGAGGGTTTAAGTGGACTTTGAAGAAGTGCCTGTTCAACTTCCATTTGTCAAACACTCCAAAGGCATGAAACAGCCTAACAGCTGCAGACAGCTCAGACCTGCACATGCACTCACAGAGCTGCTTTTTGTCTCTTCTCCAGAACGCACGTCCTCTGTAATCAGACGAGACAAATCCAACTCATCAAAGATTGGTAAAAGTGCCGAGATCTGAACCTTTACAAAAAGCAAAAACACGCTCAAATAGAGCTCCACAAACACAATGATCACACGGGGTGCGACACCATGGGTTTGTCAAACTTACCTGAAAGGAGGAAGAACTTTAAACGATCAAAGATTTACTAAATATGTTTCTGTAGACTCAATTCCAGCTTTCATCTGGATTTACTGCTGGCTGAACGAGACTTCTCTTTTGTTCTTCAAACAGTAGTTTGAACATTTTTGTCTGATGCATTTGGAACCAGAAACAACTGTGACATCTCTCTAAAAAGCAGCCAGCCTCGATTTACGACAACAGTATTTTCACCGTGCAGAGCATGTGAAGTGATAGAATACAACAGCCTCCATTTGTTCCCTTCTTTCTATCGGTTTGTGTGACACAAATATTGTGTCAGGAACTAACAAATTAGAAAATAAAGTCATACAAGAAGACAGCAGTGCTCTACATGAAAGACACACAAGTAAAACCTCCTTAGTGAAATCAAGCAAAGGTTCAGACTGGGTTCAGTTTAGACCAATTAAGCTCAGAGAGAAGCATCTTGATTTGCCCCAATATCGGCCTTTGAGACTTCCCTAAACAACATCACAGTCAAAGATAATCAAACATCTACTCAAAACAAAGCCTCCTTTTTAGAAGAACGAAGCACGATGCTGCCCCCAGCTTCAGAGTTAATCACAAACAGCATCTCTGGGACGAGTCAAGCAAAGGACTTACTGTATGTAGCATCACTCTCCATCATACTTAGATCAGGGTTTACCGTACCAAAGTGTACCAAACCATACTGAACCAAACTGGACTGCTTGGTGGAAACGGGACTTAAATGAGTGTGTTTTCATGTCTCCATATATTTCCCTATTTAGTTCAAATCATGTCCTACCATCCTCACCTAAAGGGGATTTCAACAGCTTGAGTTTTTCTCTGCATCATAATTCCTTTTGCTTTGTTAACCTCCCGCTGTGATCTGTTAACACATCCCACAATGAGCCTTAATTCCTTTTTCACGCTTGCCACAAGCCGAGCAATAAGCAGAAGTGTCAGGGTGAAAAAATATTCCAGTGAGAGACAAAAGTGCTGCTGGGAGCTATTAAAGTGAGAGCTGCTATTCCTTTTACTCCTGTGACGAGGGTAACTTCATTAGGATTAGAGGAGGGAGGTGTGGAAAGGGGGATAAGACTCAGTGGGGAGAAGGTGACTTTAGGTACTTTGTGGAAGGAATTTAGATTCTGCAAAGGTTTTTTCCTGCCGTTATCGAGCCGATTGTACGGCGGGAAGGAAGCTGAAGGTAAAAGAATTACAGTGAGCAAAGGTTAACGATGCTGCAAGACAAGAGGCTGCTATGATGGAAACTAAACAGCCCACAAGACGTGGAGTCTGCATTAAAGCGTAACTATTGCCACTGTTACATCACCCAGTGGTTTAGCGCCTCACAGGTTCAACATGGAGCTGCCATTCTCGGTAGATGAGAACCATGGTTGCTATGATTCTTCTCCTAAAGGGTGAGCAGGTAGAGGTTAAAGGGATGTTGAATATGGCATCCAAATAAGACTCTGTGCACGGTTAGTCACCACCAGGCGGCTGCTGATCCGTCCAAATTCAGAGGAAGCATCCTTAGCAGGAGCCAGCCTTCGTAGGCTACATGAACCCCTCAGACTGAATTGAAATGAGATGGTATGGTATACAGAAGACTTCCTGTTTGCACCCTTACCCAAAGGCTACTAAGCAATGCTCCTGTTGCCTAGCAACCTTTACCACTGCATCAGAACTAGACTATGTAGCCAGTGTCACTTATCAACCTTTTATTTGTAGGGTGATTTAAAGTTTCAAGGCCCCTTTTTCCTTGAGTTGAAACCAGTTACTCACTTAACTTTCAAAAAGTCATCGTTGGCCACTTGAGAGCACGCTACCTCGTTTGACTTGGGGTGCAAGGAATCTCGGTAAATGTCGGGCCACGAAGGGTACACCGGGTAGATCCTTCGTGGCCCAGGCGAATGTGAGGACACATTTGAAGGAGCCATCAAATCAGGACAGCCTTAACTCGCCACTGTGACGCAATTTATCTTCAAATTCTCCCTTCGAAGAAAGCACGCCTGAAATAAGACACATGCTGACGTCTGCAACTGGGACGTTTGCCAAGTTTGCCTCAGCACACTTCAGCCAAATATGCTAAATGTACGCAGGAAATGACTTGAGGGTTTCACAAAATGTTTTTGTGTTTTATTAGAACTTTTTACATTTGTGTATTGTTTCTGCATTTCATGAAATGTTTTTGCATCTCATTGTAAGGTTCTTGCATTATGAAATGTTTCCATGTTTCCTGAAATGGCTGATTGGAGTTACAAACTTGTACATATAACTGCTTTTAAAAAAATACGAGAAAACTGCATCCGAAGTGTGTTCTGGGGAAACGTGATTGGTTAGGATTTGCAGCACCAAAGCTTCATTAACTGGAGGTGGCTTTGACGCCTTTGCATCAATTTTCTCTTTTTAATATTCCCATTAACTTCAACATGTCAGACTTTCTTTCAGACCACAGATCTGCCTCTATTTACTCGGCGTGCTGCAGCTGCCAGCACGTCCTCAGTCAAACATGATTCTCAGCTTAATTTTCTCTCACTAATCTGCCGAGTGATGACGCTGTGTTTTCATCCGTCCTGCAGGAGTCACCCTCTTTGTGGCACTTTATGACTACGAGGCGCGGACAGAAGACGACCTCAGCTTCAGGAAAGGAGAAAGGTTCCAGATTATCAACAGCACGTAAGTCTCTCACAGCTGCTTATCGGACCTGCCCACACTCAGGAGGAATGCCAGTTTCCCATTTTATCGCTGCACTAAAGCGGCTGGTGCTGCTGGGAGGAGAGCAGGCACAGTGTTGTATTTCAGGGAGGTAAAAGTGGCAGCTCGTATATGATAAGTGTTTTAGTTTCACAATCTGGTGCAAGCTTCAGCCCAAAATAAGTCGGCTTTACTGCAGCTTTAAGAAACTCTGACAATACCTACAAAAAGAAACCTAAATATAGAATCGGCATCAACTTTTTATGCACACAGAATTAAAGAGTGCAAAGCATTTCAATGAGGTAAAAGTGGTGGCTTCAACATATAATTTGACGATAAGCAGTAAACACAGTTTATTCAGGATTTACACAGGGTGGAGCCGAGTCTCCAGCACGCAGAGATGAGTGCGGCGCTCCTTCAAGACTTCCCTCCGAGCTTGGACAGGAAGTGCCCCGTTACACCCTCAGAGATGTTTGCTAGTCTTTCAGTCTTCGAGTCAGCAGAACAGCAGTCGAGCAGTGTGTGTGTGTGTGTGTGTGTGTGTGTGTGTGTGTGTGTGTGTGTGTGTGTGTGTGTGTGTGTGTGTGTGTGTGTGTGTGTGTGTGTGTGTGGTAAGAGCAGCTCGATCATGTCTTTAACCATCTTGGCCTCAGCTTGCGGATGGTTTTGATTTTCTCTCTGTCTCAGCCTGCTTCCACTCTGTTTGGGTTCCTGCAGTGGTGCAGTGACATTTGAGGAGGCAGGGAGACCGCTGACTCTGTGCTCTGACTCTGTTCTCTTTAAGACTTCACTGTAATGAGGCTGCAGAGGTACTGCTCTGCTGCTGTGACCCCATTGTTTCATAATAAAGCTGATTATCTCTATCCTAGCTGTCGGGAAACAATATGTTGTGGAACTGCTCCAACAGGGTGTTTCAGCCAGCAGCTGTGAATCAGGCTGTCACTGCTGCAACTTCAAACCTTTAGGGCAAAGCGCCTGATCAAAGTGGTCGACAAAAGTTGCTTGTTTTTGCTCATGACAGTTTCAGATTTTTTGATAAAGTGTCTGACAATATCACAGTCCTTTGATTAAACAGCTTCTACATCCCTCTTTTCAAAGACACCAAACTCCATTGACTAAAACAGAAATTCTACGTGATGAAAGGAGGTAGTTGTGTTTCTGCTGCCTTTGCTGTTTTCTTTAATGATTTTATTTGTCACAAAAATGTTGCCCTGGATCAGATCTAAGCATTTATAAGACCAAAGTTGCACAATAATATAAATAACGAGTTTAGGGGGCGACAGATACCCTAGCGGTTTTGTTGCACACCCCATGAACAGACAAAGCCCAGAGGCAGTGTGCCGATTTTATATAGTGGCCAAACCTGGTACTGCAGCGTCACGTGATGCCATCGGTCCCAAAAAGACTTTTTCCCAACAGCTTACATCAGGAAAGAGACGTCTATAAATCAGTGGATACATTTTCTTTAGGTACGTCACATTCCTGACACAAACACTTCACATCTCTAAAAAGAAAAGCATAAAAAGCCTGAAAGATAAACTTTACAAAATATAACAATATGTCTGTCAGCAAAACCAAACGGTTTCATTTGATGTTTTTTTTGACAGAAATTACAGCTTGTTTTGTGGCTGCTGGCTTTAGAAAGCTGCTGGAGCCATTCTCAAACCTAACTATATATAAAACAAACAAACACAGCTCAGGTTTCAAACCATTCATGCAGATATCAGTCCCCTGTGTTTGTTACTTTATTGATACTTTCCTTCTCACAGGCACAAACCGTACGTCACATAAACGTACAGTCTCTTTGATTATGAAATGTTAATGCTTGTGCCATATGGGCCTTCTCCTGATGAATTATGTAAACTCTTTACTGTACATGTCCGCCTCATCACCTCAGCCTTTGGCCCAACAAGGTCGTTCTTCCTCCTCACCACACCCAGTTAGCATCCTGTCCCCGCCAGCGTGTTGCACATTCCTCCACACACACACCTCGGTCTCTGCTGGGCCTCAGCCTCAGCAGGAAGACTCTGTCATTAGAGCGCAGACTCCCTCCTCCTCCTCCTCCTCCTCCTCCTCTTCCTCCTCCTACTCCTCAGCAGGGGCATCTTCAACCCTCTCTGCTCTCCTCCATGCCCCTCTCATACCCTCCCCACCACTCCTTGTCCACCCACGCCTCAATGCTTCAAATATGTTCTGAGCTTCTTCCACACTGACCCCTGCTGGACACGAGGTGATAAAAGCCTTAAATCCTCTGCTGCTCCTGACTGTCAGAGCTGGCAGGAAGTGACTGACAGATGCCTGAGTAGGGGGGGGTTGCTCACATGTAGCAGGACCACCAGAGATCCCAGCACCATCACCCAGTCTGAGCCTTATTTGTTTGGTGATGGCATCCTCAAGGAAACAGGCCTCCATCTCTGAGTGTTTATAAGGCTCTGCTCTCAGTTGAGGCTTTTTATAAGCCACAGATTGTGTTATTGTGAAGCTTCATCAGACATAATCAGGAAGCAGCTCCTGTTTTACTCAAAGAGGCTGCGCTGTTAGTAAATGAAATTGTTCTGACTAAACTGCAGGCTATGAATACACACACTTTATTGCCCCTCGGGGAATTTGCCCTGCACCAAGGGCATACAAAAATGACAATCAAGTGGCAGCCTCCAGTGTTAGATGCAGAAGTGCAAAATCCTGCAGTTCCTCTGGTGTTTTTTCAGCAACAAATAACATGTTTACAGCCTGGTTCAAAAAAACATATAGGTCTGATTAGCTCATCGGCACACACTGTACGGGGGTGAATTTTTTCTGCAGGAACAGACGAGTGACACCACACTGCTATCGTTCTTTCAAACACTTTTCACCCTACAACAGTAAGTTACCTGTGGTAACCGAAGGGGGCGTTATTTAACTCGAAGGTCAGATGTCAGAGCGACTTCACACCCAAGCAAGCAACAACGTTTTTATTTCTTCTTTACCAGTAGACAAGTTTTACTGCAGTCACCCTCTGTACGTCTCCACCACTTCCCTCGTCCTGACAGTTGGAAACCTCCCTAAGAGGGCCCCATCAGACAGCACAAACTCGTGTTGCACTTACCAAGCATCGCGTGCATTATTACTGTGAAAAAGTTTGTCAATGAAAGTCACTGAAGGAAAATGAAGAGGAATTACACATTATTACTTCACACATTATAGAAGATGAACGCTGGTCGGAGGGGCCCACCTGACTCTAGAATCACCACTGCTTGGGCTTCTGTTTTGTGTTTCTGAGCGTTGAAGAAGAAAAGATTTCTGAATAAACAAGTAGATATTGAGTAGGTTTGTTTCCTTCAGTTCAGGCTTTATCGAAAGATCGCCTGTGAGCGGTATCAATATTTGAACTACTCTAATCAGCAGTCGCTGCAGGGAGAGAGGATTTAAATTCATATTGTGTCAGGGGGGAGGTTGTTTGTTTACTCTTGTTGTTGTTTTCTGTCTTTTTGCGGCAGTTGGTTTAAGATGGGGGTGTGGGAGGGGGGTTCTGGAGACAAAAGAGGCGACAGGGGGACGGACTGGGACCCACCCCGCCCCGTCTGTTTATGTCTCTGCGGCTCCACATACCCACACATCTCACACCGCACAAACACATCCTCTCTCGCTCCTGCATACTTTTCTCTCTCAGAAGGCAGATTGTTGAGATCCCTCCCTCCTCCCCCTACCTCCCTCGCTCTCTCTCCTGAGGGATCTCCACGGACAAAAGGGAAGCAAGCCTGTTTCTGTTTCTGCCTGGGATGACATCACTGCAGGCGATCCCCCATCATGGCTTTATTCAGCACAAATGAAGGACTAACAACGCCCCTCCTCTCCTCCTCCTTCTTCCTCTCCTCTCACTCTGTCTTTAGCATCCTTCTTACACACACAAACACACACACCATTCACACACACTTTCCCTCCCGGTGTATAAAGAAAATGATAGAAACAAGCATGGGGTGGTACAGCGTGTCAGAGAGACATTGTCAGTGCTCTGTGATGAGGGAAATGTTTGTGTGAATGTGTATTCATGTGAATGCGTTGGTGATGATGGTAAACCACGACTGCTTGCTGTCCCGTAAGGAAGTCAGATATTGATTTGTGTTAGTGGAGGAATGAAGCAGAGGACGAGGGAAGTGGTGTAGACGTACAGAGGGCGACTGTAGGAGTGTGATTTATAAACAAACGGATGTCAGTAAAACATGTCTACTGGTACAGATATTAAAAAATCCATTGATCACTAAAGATTGACAGAAGCAGACAGATAGAAGGACCCAAAATGTCAGGCTCACACGAGGAAGAGTTCAGTAAAAGCAGAGTTTAATAACCAGTCCAGGTCGGTACACAGGTAAGCATAAGAAGGCAGGCAAGGTCAAAAAACACAAGAAGGCTCACTGGAATGAAAATGCTGGAACTACAGGCAGCACAAGGAACACACTACGAACTGGCAACATGAGGGAGGAAACACAGGGATTATATACACAGACAATCAGGAGATAACGAGACACAGGTGAGCACAATCAGGGCGGAGAGGCAGGAAAATATGAGGAGCAGGATCTGAAAGACAGAGACAAGGGTAAGTACAAAATAAAACAGGAAACGAAACAATGACCTTAGGTAACTTTACTGGTTGTGAGACTTCCACCTGATGTCTCGAGAAGTTCTCGTAACGTCTCGTTCAGAGCAGCAGGAAACCACGTCCCGGGGTTACGCCAACAACTGTGTATCTTGTGTTTTAAAAAACGTTGCTGAGGTTTAGTAATGACATCCAACATGGTAACATTACATGTTTCTATATAAATATGGATCAGCAGAATAGATCTCCTTTAAAGGAAGGCTGACGATTATCGAGTATGTTGCACACAAAGAATTCATTTTCATTCCCCATAAAGGTTTGAAGGTTTAGTGTCTCATTCTGATGTTTATGGTGCGGAATAAGTCCAAGTACCTGAAATAATTGTGTCTAAACTAAAGTGAGGCCGTCTTTTTTAAGTGTAAAGAAATCAGGAAGGAGGAGGTGAGGTAAAAGTGAGAATATGAACGGTAGACGATGAGTATCTGAGAGAACAGAGGTATGAAAGAGCTCAGCGTGCAGCGAGGACGAACAGGCTGAAGAGATCAGGCGGTTAGTGAAGAAGAGATGCACAGAGGACATGAGAGAATGACACTAATGGCTGTGTGGGCGTGCAGGCTGAGAGGACTTTTAGGAGCCTCTCCTCCTCTCTCTCCTCCTCTGCCCTCTTTTTTTACTTCTCACACATTTATTAGACACACTTTTTGAAAAGCTGCTAAACTTCAAACACTAAAGTGGCAGTCGAGTGCAGACGCTGAAACTACGGAGCCAAGAAGAAAGGAAAAGGAGAAAACATTTTTATGAAATATTGTTTATGACGTCTGAAAGCAGGATGAAAGTTGTGTCTCGTTATGACTCCAGTCTGTCACTTTCAAATAAAGGCCAAATAAAGGGAAATAAAGACAAAGAAACACAAAGATTTATATTATTATAAATAACTATTCTGTTACATTTCCATGCTGTGATCGTGTGTTTGCCAAGCCTCAGTTGATCCTTTATGTTCCCTTATGTTCCACATAGACAGTGTGAAGTAGCGTGTCAGCCTCAAGCGGCGACCTCCGGTGCTGAAAAATGAAGCCGATGCTGAAATGTGAAGTCCTGCAGTTCCTCGAGTGTCCACTAGAGGCTGGCTGCAGAAGCACAGGAAGTCACATACACACCCATTCAAAAAAGCCTGTTTTTACAGCAGAAATGAACATGTTTACAGGCTGGTACAAAAACCAAATAGGTCTGATTAGCTCATGTCTCGATCGGCACACACTGTACTGGGGGTTATTCACAACAAGGCGTGTAGCTGACCTGATAGACAGACTGGATAGTCAAGCGGTTTAAAACCCGCCTCAGCTCCAGCTCTCAGTCTGTCGTTAGGTTGACTGAAACTTTAGGTGAGACAGCATTTCCAGCATGGAGACCGCCATCGATGGGACTCCAAAGCCCCCTGCAGGAACAGACGGGTGATGTCACTCAGGCTTCGACCATTAATATTTAGTCTATGGTCAAACTGAAGCTGTCCTTTGATGTTTTCAGTGTCACTGAGCAGGTCAGCTCATATGAAATAAAGTGCACTAATGAGTATCTTCTCTGTCCTTTTCCCTCCATCCTCTCTCTATCTCTCTCTCTCTCCCTCCCTCTCTCTCCCTCTCTCTCTCTCTCTCACTCTCTCTCTCTCTCTCTATCTCTCTCTCACTCTCTCTCTCTCTCTCCCTCCCTCTCTCTCTTCACAGTGAAGGGGACTGGTGGGACGCTCGCTCGCTCACCTCTGGAGGCAGCGGCTACATTCCCAGTAATTACGTGGCTCCAGTGGATTCCATCCAGGCTGAGGAGTAAGTCCTCGTGTTTCTGTGTGTGTGTGTGTGTGTGTGTGTGTGTGTGTGTGTGTGTGTGTGTGTGTGTGTGTGTGTGTTTAGTGTGTGAACATGCTGGTTCAGGACTTTCATCCAGAACTCTTTCTGAAGCAGAGAGATTAGAGAACGCCGGGCGGCAAACTGACAGCAGCACATGTGCAAACTTCTTAAGGAAAGAGGAAGAAAAAGTCTCCGTCATCCCTCAGTTTGTGCGTTCCCTCCAGTGCAGATGATTTAACTGATAAAAACGTTCATGTGACACTTTAAAGGAATGGATTCAGTATTTAAAATGTCATCCAGACGGTGGGTGAGGTGGAGTTTAGCAGAGAGCATTCCCATGTTTCCCTGCCAAACTCAACAAAAATGTGTGTTATTGTTTTGATGGAGAGCCCCCCGGTGGTGGAATCTACATAGTGTGCGTTTAACTACCTCTAACACTCATCCACCACCCTGCCCCGACCATGCCCCATCAGTCAGGATCATGTTTCTGAATAAAGATTTATAAAGTTCACTGTGAGGTAGAATCTCATCACGAGCCGTGGAGCATGCTGGGATTAAAAACACAGCGTGGGTGCAGCTCAATTTTATCGACACAGATCTACCTGTGTGAACGAAACACACACTTTGGTGTCACACTTCCTCAGCGAAGCTTCAGACACTTTGATAAAACATGCAGAGTTCTGGACTCTAGAGATGTCCAAAGGTTCAAAAATCACCTCAACCAAGACCTTTTTGTTCTCTCCCTTTTCAACACCTAGTGTTTATCGTTTAGTGTTCCATCGCTGCATCACCGTGATAACTGGTCTCATATCTGGCAAAGCAAGGGGCGTCCAAAACGCCCCCCTACCTTCTCTTGTCCAAACAAATCCAGGCCATTCAGGACCAGAATCTAAACTTAGAAGGAGGACATACTGGCTGCTGCGCTAATTCATAACAAATGTTATCTCAAGACTAATAGACCAATTAGTCTAATATTAACTTAAATGACTGTAATGATGATGAAACAGGGAGGACTGATTATGAGAATTATAGAGTCTGAAGTTGAGCAGATTCACTTTAATATTTATATTAATAATAGATGACGGCTGATACGTCTGGGGGTATTACGCACGGTGAGGATGTCCTTTATTTTTTACCAAGTTGCCCTTGCTTGCCCTGTTCAGTAGAGGAAAAATAAACCCTGAAAAGTGTCCCCTCCCCTCCAAACTCATCATTTTTTAATGTTGAATAAACTCCATCAGCATGAGAGCTCATCTCTGTGCAGACTGAAGGTGCAGACCGCTTCTCTCCACATTCAGACCAAAACACAGAGCGAACTGCACGGAGCACGACCACTATGGACGTGTTTATGCCTAAATATCATGAAGAGGATCTGCTTTGTGAATTAGACTTTAAGACGAAGCAGATAGCTGGAGCAAATGATGAGCATTTTTGCTGCTATAAGGGGTCGTAGTTCATCCTTAGTGAATCAGGCCCTCAGTGTGAAGCTGCACTAGCAGTCCGTGGTGGCTGCAATGCTTCTCACATCTGGCATTTTAAAAGGATTACATAAAACAAACAGTGTCCTGCTGAAATGTTGCTCTTCTCCAAGCCTGCACCATCATGTGGTGAAAAAGATTTTTTTCTCAGCGTGCCACTGATAAAAATGCCAACGAACGTTCATGATGGAACTCGTGTATCATCTTGGAAAAAGTGAATCTGCTCAGTGAAGGTCACTGCAGCCTGCCAGATACATGATATCATCTTTTGTAGATACAAGCGTTTCTTGGCCAGTTTTCATTCTGACCTTCTTATCACTAATGAAAAAAGTTTGGAGGTCAATATCAAGACTGAACCTCCAACGTCGACATCCAGAGTCTGAATCCTGGCCAACGTGAGACATAACAACCAGAAAAACAATCTGCTCGTAACGAAGACAAAACAAGTCTTTAGAGTTGTCCCAGATTGAACCAGTGATTCTCAGACTGTTAGTATTATATGTCAGTCTGGCTGTTAATGTGTTGTGGGAGCCTTAGTTGGTCTGGACTCAGCTTTTATTGTGAACACGTTGATCACAAACGTGGCATTTTCTTCTTCTTTTTTTTTTCTTAGCAACTTCAGGTAATGATATTTTTTAAAGGATCAGTCTGTAAGATCTGTAGTGACTGAAATGATAAAGTGACCTTACTATATGATCAGACATTAAGTAAACATGCTATGTTGAAGTGCTGGCTTCTCTGACAACAATGCAGCAGCCAGTATGTCCTCCTTCTAACTTTAGATTCTGGTCCTGAATGGTCTGGATTTGTTTGGACCAGAGAAGGTAGGCGGTTTTAAGGCATCCCCACACGGCCGTTTTGGACGCCCCTCAGTTTGCCAGATATGAGACCAGTTATCAGGTCAAACCAACAGGTGTTGCAGCGATGGAAGAGGGCAAGAGAACTGGTTCAGATAGAAGTGATTGTACCCGACCTAAAAAGCCTCTGCATGTTTCTAATAAGCTCCACGAGCAGAAACGTGCTCAAACTAGGATCAATGTTGGAGATGCTTTTGAAAAATTGGAGAGAGGTTAGAATGCAGAAAGGTTTACAGACCGATGCAGAGCTGGCTAAACACTGAAGCTTCAGTTTCCTCGACATGGCAACCTGTGTGAGCATCGACTCTAGGAAGGAGGGGGCGGGGGGAGACAGCTCCCTTTAAACTGCAGTACCCATTTTAAACACTAGGTGTCAGAGTTACGTACTTCTCCTTTAAGTTCTCGCTCCACTTTTCTGTCTTCAACAGACATCAAGTGACGGGCACTGTGTCATTGACTCAGCAATAACCTTGTCTTGTGCATGACTAACACAAAGTCAAAGGAAGAAAGGCGTTGTAAATGTGACGTTTCCTTCTGTGGTTGCAGCTGGTACTTTGGTAAACTGGGCCGTAAAGATGCTGAGAGGCAGCTGCTGTCCACCGGAAACCCTCGAGGGACCTATCTCATCCGGGAGAGTGAAACCACTAAAGGTAAAACCACACACACAACTTGTTGTACTTACAAGTTAATCCTGAGAAATGTGTCTGACCTCGGATAATAAGTGTATCACCTACAGAGGAATTACTATAAAGACCAACCTTTGACTTTTCAATTGTTTAGGACTGTTGAAGATGATTCATTTGTTTCCAAACGTGGAGTCTTTAGAGTATTTTGGGTCTAAATGATTAATAGGTACAAATATTTCTGGTATCTCTCTAAAAAAACAGCTTTATTGTGTAACCAACTAACCAGTGACATGATGATGATGATGATGATGATGCTTTAGTTTGATAATGACGACGATATTTAGGATGGTTTTGATGCGGATTAGAACTCTCAAGAACAGCTGTCAATGTAGTTGTTGACGATATGTTGACTCTCCTCTCTAGATCCTTGCTTGTGTTTCACTTACTCTCTGATGTTCGTCGCTTTGGATAAAAGTGTCTAAAAGCTAAACGAATTATAGAGCTGTAGAGTTCCTGTTGAGTTTAGCATTTGAAGATCTTGTTTGTTGACTGAAACCCGGGTCTGTCTGTTCCATTAGGTGCCTTCTCCTTGTCCATACGGGACTGGGACGATGTGAAAGGCGACCATGTCAAGCATTATAAGATCCGCAAGCTGGACAGCGGCGGCTACTACATCACCACCAGGGCTCAGTTTGACACACTGCAGCAGCTGGTTCAGCACTACTCAGGTACAGACACCGAGCTCAGTCATGACGACTTTAGACTTCTGAATCTGGATATGATGTGTTTGATTAGATTTGATAATAGAACTTAATGCAATACCACCATTTCTTTTTGTTCGTGGAGGGAGCCTAATTAAAGGATGTTTACAAAAAATGTTAACGTGTATATAACGGATTAAAGGATGATTTCTCGGGGACGTATATTCAGGTTAATTTGAGGATTCATGGCGACAGAGACACAGAGAAAGAGGGACACAAAAAGACAAGCTGCCTCAGAAAGCTTTGAACATGAACAGCCGTGAATGTTTGGAGGACTACATTACCCAGAAATGAGTTCTCATCTTGTCTGAGACAGGTGCCCTTCTTTGGTTAAAGCAGAACTCTCGAATATGGTTTAATAACCTCTATCACTGATGCAAAGGCTGAAAAACATGTTTTCTTTATGTTTGATTGACATGAAGGTATTGACTAGTGCAGCGTTAAACACACAACACTGAAAGAATCTGTGTTTATGTGTTTGCATATGAAGCAGTTAGCCTTAGATCCACCGAGGCTGCCCTCTCTGCGGTTTAGCTGCAGGATGAAAATATCTGCATTAAAAACTACTGGATGCTTCCACAGAGAGGTTTGTGATGATGCAGTTGGTCACGTTATTGCACGAGCTCAAAGCATTCCCTCCCGTCTGGTGTCCGTTTCCTCAGATTGATCCAGAGTGCATTAAGCGGACACGGTTACTCTGTAATTGCATCTGGTCTGCAGCACATTTACACATTAAGGAATCAAAGGTGCCACTTATCATGAGGCACAAGGAGAAGAGACGTGGAAAAGCTATGTCAGCTAATGTCGCACATCTGCTGCCTAACTTACAGGTATTTATTTATATACACGTCCATTTTTAGTGCATTGATCGAGAAACATGATGTCGTATCTGAAGAAGTAACCGAGTTAGAGCGTCACATCGTCCACATGTGCGTGTTGTGTTCTTTTTCCAGGAGACGAGCGCTGAATCTGTTGTCACACTTATTTAGGAGGAGAGAGGGCGGTTACTGTTCTTAGTTTTGCTCATGCACTCTGACTTTGTCTCCATCTTTCTCTTCAGTTCGTGTTCATTGTTTCTCGTACTCCGTGTCAAAGAGTAACAATTATATATACACGACTTTGTGTCCTAATGATCCATAACGTGTTATTTTTATCACTCTCTCCCTCTGGTGGAGAAAAGGATATTTTTCCTGTCATACTCCACTTGTCACATTGACTCATCGATTGTTGCCTGAAATCAACAGCATGGATTTTCTGTATGTGTTTGTGTCATCACTGCATCAATAACCATCCTCTCCACATTTGATCAGCGCTCCGGATGACGTATGGAGCCGACGACACGTCTTTGTTAACAACCTTGACTCTTTTCAGGGCTTCTGCTGCTTTCTTTGCTTTCCTCTATTTTTCATGTCTTTGACGAGCTCCAGAGCGTCTCTGGCTTCACATAATGACACTATTCTTCACATTCATGTGAAAGAATAAAAGAGGAAGCTCAATACCAACCACCTTCAAAGTAAAACATGTGACATTGGAAAGAACAAATAACTTTTTCCTTCTGTTTCAAATAATTTCATTGACAATAAAGCGACCGTGATTTGTTCAAACTTGAACAAAGCAAAGTTTTGCTGTTACTAAAATCACAAAACACTGAGTTAAAGGATCAATCAGTAAGATCTGTAGTGACTGAAATGATAAACTGACCTTACTGTATCATCAGACATTAAGGAAACATGCTATGTTGAAGTGCTGGCTTCTCTGACAACAATGCAGCAGCCAGTATGTCCTCCTTCTAAGTTTAGATTCTGGTCCTGAATGGTCTGGATTTGTTTGGACCAGAGAAGGTAGGCGGTTTTAAGGCACCCCCACACGGCCGTTTTGGACGCCCCTCAGTTTGCCAGATATGAGACCAGTTATCAGATCAAACCAACAGGTGTTGCAGCGATGGAAGAGGGCAAGAGAACTGGTTCAGATAGAAGTGATTGTACCCGACCTAAAAAGCCTCTGCATGTTTCTAATAAGCTCCACGAGCAGAAACGTGCTCAAACTAGGATCAATGTTGGAGATGCTTTTGAAAAATGGAGAGAGGTTAGAATGCAGAAAGGTTTACAGACCGATGCAGAGCTGGCTAAACACTGAAGCTTCAGTGTCCACGACATGGAAACCTGCGTGAGTATCGACTCTAGAGAGGAGGGGGCGGGGGGAGACAGCTCTCTCCAGTATTTTGAATTTGGACTGCAGTACCCATTTTAAACACTAGGTGTCAGAGTTACATATTGCTCCTTTAAAAGAACGTTGTAACCTTCGATTAACCAGAACAAACTTTTTTTACTTCAAATTAAAAGCAGGTTTGTGCCCAAGCAGGAAGTAAAGTAGCCTTAGCGTAAGACGGTACAATAATTCAAAATAAAAGCATATCAAAAACGTTTTTTCAAACATGCAAATGTAATGCATGCATGGTTTAAAAAAATGAATCTTTCGACAGCCTTGAAAGCAACCCTAAGTGACTGTAAGACAACATGTAGTTGAACTCTGATCATATCGGAACATTCATGAGTTGAAGCTGCCGTGCCTTTCTAGGAAACCTCGACTGTTTGGATGCATGTTGTGTGGAGACCGTCCACATATCGACAGGTTTTATGACTTCCAGCACAGTGAACACGGAGCTTTATCGATTTGTGAGTGCAGCAGCTGAGGCAGCAGGCGGGGGGCACAGATGGGCTTTGATGGCCACAGTGCGGGTAGAACAGTCTCACGGGTCAGACGCTGGCCGTTATCTCATCTTTACTGCCCTGTGCAAACAACCCCAGCCTTATCACTGGCAGCGAGCAAGGAGGGGGTCACTGTCCTGGGAGTATTAGGAAGGTGTGGGGGGGGTTACCAGACATCAACATGGAAGTACCAACGGAAACTCTGCACAAATCCACTGCCTGAATCGATGAAGGGCAAACATGAGCGCTTCCTCCAGAGTAAAAGCAAGAGATGTTTGATGACACAGATGACACGAGGTCACCAGTTAAAGAGAAAACAGCCAATAGAGAGGATCGAAGAGGAAGCAGCTGGAGGACCACTCTGCTGCCTAAACAAGGCTGTATAGAGTATCCGAGCTCCATCTTTATGTTTGATCACAACCGTTCATGTACATTACCCAGAGGAGTGACCGCCTGAAAGGTATCACTTGACATAAATTACGTGTCATTATCGTTAAAAAGGCAGGCGAGTTATAGATGAGCCGTGTTGACCTTAAATGGCCGATGACGAGTTGTTGCTTTTTCTTCGATCTGCATTGCAGCTTTTTGTAGCAACATGATACACTTTACTGTCATTTAGAAAGATGGAGCCACACTTTAAATACTTCAAGATCAAATTGCAGGGGAGTGTCTAGACTTTTTTGATTGGGGGGCCCAACTGGGGCGCTGACTTATGCAGGGGAGGCCAGTTAGTTCTTTGCACGTAAGACAGTGTGCATTACGTTCCTATGCACCTGTGTCATGAAATAGATGTGCAAAGTATTTATTTACAATTTAAATTAGTCACAAAAACAATAAAAACTAAGTCCCACCTCTGACGAGAATAATAGCCAATCACAATTTAGGATTTTTGGGGTGGCATCTTGGGTGGTCAATCAGATTTCATTCAGATATGAATACTTTAATATGTGATACTTAAATGTTAGTAGTTAAAGTAGAAATGATACATATAACATATATGTTGTAACATATAAATAAATACTTTTCATTTATATGTGTGGGCAGAGACACTTTGGTTGTTTTTGAAACTTCCTACTTTACTAGAAATACAGTATGCAGTATGTAAACAACATCCTCAATATGCCAAAAATACCTGAATGTCGTACTGATTAAGGAAAAATCTACAGTATGCATCAGACCAGTCTTCCCTGCGTACTCTTTCCCACAAAGCAAAGCGCCAGGTCAGAGATCAAATGACGGACAGCGGCATTTGACGTCAGCTGGGCTCTTGTTTACTTCCTCATTCCAAGAACAGAAACCAGTTTAGCCGGCTGACATACTGTAAAATAACCACCGACTGGCAGAAATACTACATACTACTGTCGAACGCAGTATGCCGTATGAACTGCATACTGCATACTATGTTCGACAGTAGTATGTAGAAGGGGTTGCAAAAACAGCCTCAATGCCTCTGCTGCCCAGTGCGCCTGGTTAATCAGTACAAGTGAAGGGAAACACCTCTCAGTTATTTGCAGTAAGCATTAATAGAAGATGTCAGTCCCACAGTTTCTGCACTTTCACACAAAAACAACCCCAGAGATTCAAACTTAAACCCTGAATGCTCTAAAACCAAAGAAAAGGTGGTTGTTCTGCAAAAAAGAAAAGATTCAAGCTTTTTAAAAGGACTTAAAGTCCCCCTTCAATGGTTCAGACTGTGAATACTCTCCTCTATGAAAACTCCTGGTGGCGTTTCATTTGTGTTCAGATGTGTCAGAGTTTGCAGCACTCTAGCTGATTTGATGATCAGTGTGAATCATAGAGGGCACATTAGACTGATTACTGCTGCATCACCTGACCTGGAAACATCAGGTTTATAATTACTCTGCTCTTTGTTGTCTTTGTCTCTTTGAGTCTTCCACTTGTCTGCAGAGAGCTCCGCTAACTCTTTTCGACTCTCTCCCTTTGCTTTTATCTGTGCAACGCTGTGCCGCCCTGTGCAGACCGAGCCGCCGGGCTTTGCTGTCGCTTGGTGGTTCCCTGCCACAAAGGGATGCCCCGTCTCGCCGACCTGTCCGTCAAAACCAAAGACGTGTGGGAAATCCCGCGGGAGTCTCTGCAGCTCATCAAGCGCCTTGGGAACGGGCAGTTTGGGGAGGTCTGGATGGGTACGGATCCAGACACCTGTGGTAGAAGAGGCTACATGGAGGTGACCACGCTGAGCCAGCAGAGACACCAGACCGACTTACAATCACAAGCAATTAATCCGGCCGGGTCGGGGGAGGGGATCAAATGAGAAAATAGGGCAGGAAATTCTGATAATCTCCCTGCCAGAGAAATACTTCTAGCTTCTGACCCCTCCCTCCCAAAAAACAATATTTTTCAAACATCCAGCGTGTCAGGAGACTCTGCTCTCTCAGTGTCAAGATGGCTGCCTCCATGTGCCTCAATGCATGTTCCTCTCCCCGATAATCAACCCTGTGTGCCTTCCCTCCCCCTCCCCCCCCCTCCTCCTGTAGAGAGTGCGGATGGTTTGTGCTTTAATTTAACGGGCGTGTGTGTGAACTACATCCCCGACACTGTGGGCTTGAGTCATGATGCCTGGGAGATCAGCAGAGACGCACTTGTGATGGAAGTAAAGTTGGGGACGGGATGTTTTGCTGATGTGTTTTACGGTAAGAGAACCCTCCCCCCCAACATGGTCGCCCTCGTGCAATTTAAACTCTTTAACTTTCGTGTTCAGAAATGAATCAATCATATAAAGTTCCTAAATGGACACATAGATGAATCCATTAGACATCATGGGTAAATAACCATAATAAAAGTCAATGTTTTAACTTAAACACACTCTATACTGAAACCAGAACAACCAATTGGACCAAACTGGTTTGGTTTTATTGCCTAAGGCGGTGACTCTCAACGTGTCTAACCTCAGGACCCGCCACCATCTCCTTCATGAAAAATCAAAACCCAAATTGCTGATATTTGTCAACCAATCAGAATAATTTAATGAAAAATTAGTCACTCGATATCGGCCGATATTATCGGCTGGCCAATTTATCGGTCAGGCTCTAGTTTAAAAAGCTCTTTGTGGACTTTTTGACACAATTAATTTCCCATGCACACTTTCGCGACCCACTGAAAATGTCTCCACGACCCACTTTTGGGTCACGACCCACCAGTTAAGAACCACTGCTCTAAGGAAAATCAAAATCAAAACCTGCCAAAGTCACTCTGAGTTTACATTCAATAAAGATCAGCCAACCGTTTGAGTTAAGCTACAAGCAAACCCAGACTGTTATCTGGCCAGCTAGGTAGCATCTGTAATGTTATGACTCATTTCATCGTTACACTTTTTACAGAGACGACGTCGTTCCAAGAGTTAGATTGTTTATTCTTTATTAGCCTCGGCACATGGCTGCAGCTACTCACCCTGAGGTCTTCAACATAATCAAACAGATTACATAAAAACATTCCAAACACAAATGAAACCAAGTGAATCACACATCAAAATTCCTCCCAGAGCCCAAGACACACCCACTCACAACCCAAAGATACATTCACTATGAACCTAAATAATCCTTAGTATGCCTTCAACAAGACAAAAATATGGTGTTTAGCACCTGCCTGTCCTACAGAAAGCAGACCCCCTCCACGTCTCGTTCATCCCAGCCATGTAAGTGCCCAAAAGCAGGTGAAAGCTAACCCCTTGGTTTATATTTACAAGACCAGGTTTATTTCCCGCCTAAAATACATAAATAAATAACAATCCCTGTGTAATGACTTGACTTTAAAATGATCACACACATCCTCATCTCTGCATCGACCATGTTGGACTAAAGGGTGTGTGTGTGTGTGTGTGTGTGTGTGTATCGTTCTCACATCCCAGCTGGACACACACTGAGGTCAGGGCTTTCCCCTCCAGATGACACCCATCCTCTGGGATCCTGTTACTTCAGCCCTCAGCGGGTGACCGTCATCTGCTCACTCCCTGACTCGCAGAAAAAAGTCTGCACAGCTGCATCACTAAAGAAGCTACGCGGACTCTGATTTATGAGCTTACCCTTAACATTAAACCTCCAGACACATGTACACCAAATGTTAGCTGACGTTAGCTCTGTCTGCCCTTTGGGTCCCTACTAATACTCCTGCATCCATTACTGTCACAGAACGAGATGAATGGAGTCCGTCTTTATCGGCGTGATTACAGTGATCCATATCTTTGTATGCGTGCTCTGACACGGTAGCTGGAGGCAGTTTCACGTCGGTGGCAGATCCTTTCTGTGTCGCAGTAAATGGCATGAATCCAGTGAGGAGCTTACATGCTTGCTTTTTGTTAATCATCCTACAAAGGATTATCTGCTCCTGTGTTGGAGTATTGTGGCTCTCAAAGCTCAGCAGGATCCCTCTCCTGGATTTTAAAAGCCATTTCAAATCGAGGTCCACTCTAAATCTCGTACCCATTTAATTATCCTCCGGCGTACCTCAGAGCATGAGAATCACAGTTGAGCTTATTCTCATCCTGATCTCATTCTGTGCTGCATGTTTACCCTTGTATGTTTTCAAAGTGACACTTCCCTGTTTTCTGACTCGGAGCTTCCGATCATCTCCTCGGGTTAGACAGCAGGGTTGTGATTCAAATATGAACCGATCTTCCTGCCTGTACTGATGTCAGCGTGTGTGTGTGTGTGTCAGGAACGTGGAACGGCACCACTAAGGTGGCGGTGAAGACTCTGAAGCCTGGCACCATGTCCCCCGAGTCCTTCCTGGAGGAGGCTCAGATCATGAAGAAACTCCGCCATGACAAGCTGGTGCAGCTCTACGCAGTGGTGTCTGAGGAGCCCATTTACATCGTCACGGAGTACATGGGCAAAGGTAGATCAACACAAACATCTTCATACGATCGCTAACACTTTCACACATGAACTCCTCACAAGTTTTCAAACACATGTTCCTCACAGCGGGAGATTGTCTGTGGAGCGTGCAGAAGGAGGAGAAAGAGAGTGTTTATGGGGTTAATATCACGACAACATGCAGAAGGACATTAACCGCTATACAACACAAGAGTAGAAAACATAATGCAGACAAGTAAAGAGAAGTACAAGAGTATAAAGCAGCATCAAGAGAACTTACGTGGAAATGTCCACTCAACGCTTTTTGCTTTTACTGTCGAACCCCGCATGGTGATGTCAGAAAATATTCAGGAGTGAAGTGCATGTGTGTAAAAGTGGTTTCACGGCCATTCATACACTTCTATGACAAATGATTTAATCCCAACACATTTTCAGACATTTGCTGTGCGGTTTAAAAAACTCTGTTAGCTAAAAATGTAAAACTACTGTAGAACTGTAGGGGCGAACGGTAGCCTAATCGTTAGTATGCGCACCCCATGTACAGAGGCTAAAGTCTGATTTCTGACTCTATCAACTGTACTGTCTCTAAAATAAAGACATAAAAAGCCCAAAAATAAACCTTTTAAAAACAAAACAGTAACTGTAAAAAGTCACTAGAAGCCCTTTGAGGCTCCATTGATCATGGCATCACATAATACTAAAGTACTAAAGTTAGAGCCGTGCAGAAAAATCAAGTAGAAATCAGAACTGAGACTTCAGCAGCACCTTTAAGTTTCACCTGGTGGTCCTATTTGATACATTTGGGATCCAAACCCTGGGATCTGAAGCTAGATTTTGCCGCCCAACCAAGCTGTCTGATTTTTCTTTGGGGGGTCAAGCATGGACCAATGGACCATACATCTTATGTTTAATGATATGCATCGACAGAAAACTTGGTTAGGTTTAGAAATGCTGCGATCACATTGAGCACATCATGCTCTGTCTGCAGCACGTGTGCTACAGTATCACAGCTGGGTAAGGTCATCCATTACTGGAGGTCAGATCTCGACTAATGCAACACTTTGGGTACATTCTGCCTCTTTCAATATTCAACAGGGGCTTTGTGTTTCTACTCTCAACACATGAGGCAACGCCTACAAGCTGGTTCAGGCAGACAACTCGAGCTGCACTGATTTCACAATTGACGTGCCTCATTCTCACTAATCACCTGACGACTCCTCTTTTAAACTAGCGGCCTATTTAAGCTGCAGGATTTCTGGTCTCTACCTCTGCTCTCCCTATGCCAGCTCTGACCTGCAGCAGTCATGTACTGTACTCTTGCTCAGCCCTACCTCCACCCCAGCATCACCCTTTAGGCTCCAACTGGGGGGTTTAAGATGTCGTCCCATCGCTCATTAAATCTTTGCATGTAAATTAAAACTGCGAGGAGTGATGAGGTCTGAGCCTAGACGTCAAACACAGACTGTGTTCTGCTGCAAGAAATATTTTAAACGACACAAACGAGAGTTGTCTGACTGAAATGGTCACAACAAGCGGCACAACCACAGCTAAACATTTCTAACTAAAGTACACTTTTAAAAAAATCCGGGGTTGGCTACAGGCAACATGTTTACACAAATCCATCTGCAAACCTATTATTATGTAAGGACTCATTGGGCTTTATTTGAGAGACTAATCCTTTTGTTTCGCTGAATTTCACCTTAATTTCCCTCCTCCTCATTCTGTGTCAGGACATGAACCACATTTTTTCAAAACAAGCAGCGGAGGTGCAGGCAGTCGAGCCTCTCGGTGTAAAGAACTGTGACACAAATGTTTGGGCTGGATGGCAGCAAAGCTTGCACCAGAATAATAAACACAAAACTCTGACTCAGTTAGTTAGTGATGAATTTACACACAAAGTTTGTTCCAGCGCTTGCGTTATTAAATTCGCCATTGCTCTTTCAAAATTAACCAGCGCAGACTTTACTATAGTTGCTTACTATGAGTCTTAAAGGTCACATATCATTTAAAATACCCTTCACCATGTGTTTCTAACTCTAATATGTGTTTCTAGTCTGTCTTAAAAACCCCACAATGAAGTTCATCCTCTCTGTCTTTAGCCTGCTCCACTTTTCAGAAAATGTGTGCTCAAACAGGCCGTTTGGAGATTTTCCCTTCATGACATCATAAAGGGCAGTAACCCCTCCCCCAGATGGGTGACACTCCCACAGCATAGGGGTTTGTTCTGACCACTGAGTCTGCCTTCTCACTGTAAACAATAGGGCATGGAGCTAGAAAGCCTGAGACACTCAAGCCCTTCCAGAGAGGGGCGTGGTCAGACACAGCTCATTTACATTTAAAGCTACAGACACAGAAACAGCCTGTTCTGAGCAGGGCTGAAATAGAGGGGTTTATAGACATGATCAAATACAGGATCAGAGTGGATTTAGAACAAGTAACTTCACAGACATGTTTTGGGGAGCTCTGAGACTTATTTAAACTGGTTGAAAAGGAGAAGAATATGTGACCTTTAAGAGGTAGGAATATGAGATTTAATGCAATGTCAAGAAGGTGGCTATAAATAGTTAAATTAGTAAACAAAGCGAGGTGGATTGATCTTCAAGCTGTTTTCACACATGCACTCCTAATTTCTAGAAAATGTCAAGCAGACGGCCCCTGAAATCTTCCTGAGTTGGTTATGTTCACACATGCACCACACAGCAGGTTTTAACCTGCTGAAACAAAGCAACAGAGTCCACTATTCAACACTATAACGACAATTTTTGCCTTTATATCAATGCTTCCTGTAGTTGCATGCATGCACAGTATCAACACAAGAGCAGAGTAGAACATACTTAACATAATGCAGCACTTTGATTATGTGCACAGAGATCGCACAGTTCGCTTGCAGACAGTCTATGGTTGCAGGATGTGAATGTCACTACCCTTTCTGCTTGCTTGCAGTGAATTTTCTGTATATTTCCTGTTGCGCTCTCACGTCAGCTCAAGCCGACTTCATGCAGAAATTGTATGAGGGGGCTTGCAGGAAAATATCTGACCAATGTTGGAGTGAAATAACTGTTTGTTTGCTTCAATACATGCAGCTAACCCAGAAGTTTTCAAGAGTTTTGTGCACGTGTTAAACACCAGACTTCAAGCTATTGCTATAGTTCATACACACTTGAACGCCTGAGAAACTCCTGATGTTTGCAGGAGGAGCTGTATGTGTGAATGCAAACAGACACATTTTTCACTCGGACTTCACCCGGAGATTCTTCTGCAACCCCCCTAAGTATTTTGCCACTCAAAGTTCGAGTGAGCTGATGTGAGAACGCAGCAGGATTTTATCCGTAGAATTTACCTGGAGCGAGTGGGAGGGGGTGGTGACATTTATATCCTGTGACCGGTGCACGCCCATAGACTGTCTGCACGCACCCGCTATAATCTCTGTGCACGTAACTAAACTGCTGCATTATGTTTTCTGTTCTGCAGAACGTTGTTCTCCGCTCTTACGTTCATACTGTGATTCTGTTGAACGACACGTAGCATTTATATAAAGAGAAACATTCTCATCCTATAGCGGACTCTGTTGCTTCGTCCACAACTTCTGCATTAATCTCTTTACATCAGGTCTTACATCAGGAGCCCCCCCTCCTCCATCTGACAGGGATAGTCTCCTGCTGTGAGGTGTATGTGTGAACAACCAGGTCAGGATCATTTTAGGAGCAGTCCTCCTGAAATCGGCTTGAATTTTTCAGGAGTGCATATATGAAAACGGCTTGTTTGAACAAGTCTATGGCCAATATCTGCATGCCTTCATCTCGCCTTGTGCAGACATCAAGTTATGTTCAGCTTTCTGTAACTATTTACTGGAACCAACAGGACCCATAGCTTTAAGAGCAGAACACAAACTCTTAAGTCAGAGTTTCCGTAGAAAACCTTTACTCTGCATCACCCAGCTCATGTGAATAATCAACCAGTCTGCTCTCCCTCAGTGTGGCACAGTGCATGACATGTGCACAGATGGCACAGATAATGCACCGTACCAGATATTAACCATGAGGGAATTAAACTGGGACAGAGCAGTGGTCACGCACTGGAACACTAAAGAACAGAAGAGGAGAGAAAACAGGTCTGTATGCTCAGAGAGGCATGAGGGAGAGAAGCCGAAATAACAATCATTGTGACTAAACACTCAGAGAGTGAGTCATATAACAGCACAGGTAGAAACTAATGAAACAACTTGAGGAGTTCATAAAGTCTTTAATGATGTGAGTTCACGCTGACCACTCTCATGAAATCTTAGTAAGATTTCAGTCAGCACCACTTTGTAGAGGAGCAATACTTTATTTGTAATTATTTATTTGGCGCTTGCAAATGCGGCCTGCAGAGTAGGCAGGCCAGAGCAGCTGAAATAAGGCGGCATGACTGCGATTAGCCAATAGGATGCTTTGAAGCAACTTAGCTGGCCATCAGATGATGAGAACTTGCATGAGATCAGCTGTAATCAAAACACTGGCATGATAGCGTCGCCGAGGCCTGCCTGAACTAACACTATGTTTTTAAGGAGACTATAAAGTCAGCGCTGTTGTTGCTTTTTTTTTCTCTGCAGTGAGATTCGTGTTCAGATGTCTGCACACAGGTTTGTGCAAGAAATTGGAGTTATAGAGAGTTCATAAAAATCTGAGGGATTTGTTCCCGTGGGAAGCAAGAAAATTAGGTTGAAGATGCAAAGTTAGACTGGTAGGAGGTTGCGACATTTTACAAATAAATACAACAGAAATCAAGTATATCCTGTGTAAATGTCTCTCTGACTCATGACTGTCTACAATGAGTGAGAAGCTCGAGTCCCGCTGGCTGTGTTGTTGTCAGAGCTTTGTTTACATGGACGGGACGGCCGGCTCCTCCCCTTGTGTATAAAAGCTGTTTTAGTCAAGGACTAGAGAAAAGAAGAAGAACATACTCACTGCTTTTTTGAATGTCACGTAAGCATTTTTAGATCACGGTCATTCTGTGTAAATTTACATGCAATGTGAAGCTACGAGCTAACTTAAGAGAGCCAACATTAGCCTGCTAACACAACAATTCTGTCCACTGCTCGTGCTTGAATGTGAAGGGAGGAGGGTTGGAGGGGTCGGTATGGTGGAGGTGTGGCCAAACAGCAGTTTGTTTTGGTTCCATGCTGGAGCTCAATGACGACATCTACTGGTTCAAAAAGTCGCACATTCAGGAAGGGGGGCTTTGTGCCTTTATTTAGAGATAGGACAGTGGGTAGAGTCAGAAATCAGGGAGAGAGAGAGAGAGAGTGGGGAATGACATGTAGGAAAGGATCCACAGGTCGTATCCGAACCTAGGCCGCTTGCTTGGAGTACCACAGCATGCACTAACCATTAGGCTACCAGCGCCCCAGAAAATGACAGACAAAAAATTAAAAACCTGCATCAAAAGCACCCACATGATGTAAAGCTAACAGAGCACAAAGCAGTGGATAGAGATTTCCATCTCTATCCACTGTCCTGTCTCTCCAATAAAGGACCAAAAAGCCCAAAAATAAATCTTTAAAAAAAAAAAGGGAATTTCTCAGTTTTAACATTTGCATAGTACCTCTACTTTTCATATGCTGCTCTGTGTTTGAACACTTTGCATGAGCATGCCTGCAGATTTGCTTCATGTTTTTAATCAAAGCACAAGAGGCTTTTTTTCCTATTCCACTCACAATAAGAGTAACTGTTCTGCTGTGCTGTGGGAAGCCTTCAGTGTTTCAAAGAGACTGAAAATGTTTGAGGCCTTTAACACGATCCATAAAAAGAGTGCAACTCAGAGAGCCACAAGAATGAGCTGTGACTGCACATGAATCACCACTCAACACAAGAATGGAAACTTTGATGTGCATCGCTGTGTCTGCGTGCAGAGACCGCCACATGTCGGTCAGCCCGTCGTGTCGGGGAGAGGAATGTGTTTTTAAAGAGCCATTGTGATGATTGTATTTAATGTGACCATTAAGTCCAGCAGTCCTCTAGTTATCCTCTAACCATCATTGTTGGTGATTATAAAAGTAGAATCGAACATGCACATTACAAACCTCATGTCTCTCAAACACTCAGTCGCACATTGTTATTGTTATTTCTGTTACAAACAGTTCCTGCACAAGGCGGAGAGGAGAGTGCAGGGATGATTCACTGATGGATGGGAGACATTCACTGTGAGTCCTCCGTGTCTGTTTTTGTTCACGGGCTGACGTCAGACTCTTGTATTTGTTTGTGTGTGCTGCAGGAAGCCTGCTGGACTTCTTGAAGGATGGAGAAGGACGAGTGTTGAAGCTGCCGAACCTGGTCGACATGGCAGCACAGGTACACGTTTGGATTCAACATATGCAACAACTTTGCATGTGGGCTGGAAACGTCACTTATCTTGGTGTGCGGATCGGTGTTTATTTTGATGCCAGACTTGAAAATGTCAAATGAGTTTTGCTGTTTAGAAATAAGCTTCCTCTCTGAATGGAATTTCTCATGTGACAGGCTGTCTGCTTGGCGGTGTCGTTTGCGTGCATTTCCAACTCTGTCGTTGATTGCATGGTGTCTTTTGCTCTCATAAATGTTGTACCTATCAGTAAGCTTGACCTGATGATTATTGATGTTATTTTATAACACAGAAATTCTCTTGAAATATACTTAAGAAACAAAAGCTTCCGTCTCCTTAAGAACAACAAGCTGTCATGTTTAGCACAAAATCCCTGGTGATGTTTCGTGTGAGAGTAGCTGCAGCTAAAGCAACTTCTCTGCCCTCCAGGTTGCAGCAGGCATGGCCTACATCGAGAGGATGAACTACATCCACAGAGACCTCCGCTCGGCCAACATCCTGGTGGGAGACAACCTGGTGTGTAAGATCGCTGACTTCGGCCTGGCCAGGCTGATCGAGGACAACGAGTACACGGCTCGGCAAGGTGGGGCTTCACTCTCCTCCTCTCCAGCTAACACGCATGATGTCATACAGTATATGTACATACTTAGTGCTCCCTCCCACACTCTGCATGACTGCATTATGTCATGGAGGAAACTCTCTCAGAGGGCTTCAAAAATGTGCAACACGCCCACATGAAAATGATGAGCTTATAGTTAGCTTTGACCTCCAGATGTTTGCTAAATGTGAGCACAAAGGGAAGCCTCCCTGCTGCACAGAGGCACCGAGTTTAGAAGGAATGTTTAATGCAAACTTATTTTGAACCCTCCGTGTTTTTTGCCTGGTTATCTGTCTGCATTAGCTGTTTTCTTTAAAGAGAGGAGGATTTTTTCACTGACGTGTCCGTCCTTTTAACATCATTCAGTCCCCACAGACGCTGTGACACAGACGCTGTGGGAGCTCTTTCAAAGGAGGGCTCTGCAGACTTATGAGGATTTTCTTTAGGAGAGGGATTAGGGCCACATGTGAAACATTTATTTTAGCTCTGAGTTAAAGTCTAACATTTAAGCCAGACTTTTTTATTTGGTGTCAGTAGCCAGATTTAACACTTTACACTTCACTATATTTTTCAAAGTGGGCCTGAGCCCTCACCTTCTGTCTTCATATCGGACAAAGTACTTAAAAATCTCTGGATATTGATGAAGCTACCCTGTTGTCGTCAGGCTCCAGAACAAATCCAGCAGGTGGTCTTTGAGTTTTGAGCGGTGTTTTGTTTTTTTACGAGAAAGAAGAGAGGACATGTGTCAGAAGAGTTCACTCGATGTACGCTCCATTAATGCTCACGTCACCTCTGCTGTCTTCCAGGTGCAAAGTTCCCCATCAAGTGGACGGCCCCGGAGGCTGCGCTGTACGGGAAGTTCACCATCAAGTCGGATGTGTGGTCATTTGGCATCCTGCTGACGGAGCTGGTCACTAAGGGTCGGGTGCCTTACCCAGGTGAGGACGCAGAAGGGTTAAACTGACAGCTGAGATACCTTTCACCTTGAGCCGCTCGGGAGAAAGTCGATAAAGTGGCCTGATAAGAAAAAAAAAACCTCTCCTGCATGTCTCCAAAGCACACACAGCTCTTTCCATGACAACAGGCGGCCCCTCCCTCCTGCTGTCTGTGGGACTAAAAGGTTCTTAAATGCTTGAGTAACCTCCTCTCCCTGCCAGAATGTGAGATAACCCTTAATTAGCAGCCCTCGCCTGTGGGACAGCTTGAGTTTCAGACAGAAAGTGGAAGAGAAAGCGTGGCGGGGGCACAGGGTGCACTCAGAGTGTGCAGCTCAACACAGGGAGGGGAAACATGTTTGTCCAGATGGAGCTGGCGGGCTGGCTGTGCTTCAGGGAGAAGGTGAGGGAGGTTAGCACACAGTCAGCTCAGGGACAAGTGTTATGCTAACAGATGTGCTAGCAGCTCTCTGAGGGCAGATCTGGGTCCCCGACATTGGTCAGTAGGAGACACATTTTTACTCAAGTTAAATTAGTGTTTCAACTTTCAAGTCATATTAATGAGAATAAAACATTTATATAGCAATTAAATTTAGCAAAGAAATCTCCACTTGGACTCAAGAACTTAAGATTTCGGTGTCCGAGGTCAAAGGTAAATGTCTCTCTGATGTCTCAAAGGCACCCTGAGGAGCTGCACATATGATGTATAATACGTGTAGGCATTAATGGATGTACAGTTTAAACCACAGCTCAGTGTCTGCTGCACTTCTGACCTCAGACCTATATTAACATCACTGTTAAACTGTTTAAAATGCTGTATCTGTGGAGGATTTGGTCATAGGGTTAAATCACAGCAGTTTGTCCCTACAAAGCTGTCTTCACACACGCACTCCTGAAAATATCTAGATCATTTCAGGAGGACTGCTCCGAATATTCTCCTGATCTGGTTGTTAATACATGCACCTCACTGTGGGAGACTATACCAGTCGGACAGTAAGAGGGGTCTCCTGAGGAAAGATGTGACGTAAAAAGAACGATGCAGAAGTGGAGGACGAAGCAGAGTCCGCTATATGACGCTGTAATGAGAATATTTGCCTTTACATCAATGCTACGTGTAGTTCAACAGAATCATGATATGAACTAAAGAGTGGAGAAGAACATACGAAAAAAAATGTGGCTGTTTTGCTTTCACACATGCAGCTCACCTCGAACTTTTCAGGAGTTTTTCAGGAGTTTCGTGCAAGTGTGAACAAAGCTATAGGGGTCTTTTTAAGTTTCTCTGTTTTTCATCTTCAGGCATGAACAACCGCGAGGTCCTGGAGCAGGTGGAGCGAGGCTACAGGATGCCATGTCCACAGGACTGCCCCATCTCTCTGCACGAGCTGATGCTGCAGTGCTGGAAGAAGGACGCAGAGGAGCGGCCCACCTTCGAGTACCTGCAGGCCTTCTTGGAGGACTACTTCACAGCCACCGAGCCTCAGTACCAGCCCGGGGACAACCTCTAAATCCCCCCCTCGCCTCCTCTCCCCTCTCTCTCCTCCTGCTCCGTGTAGGCCTGCAGGCTGGGACAGGACTGGCTGAATCAGCGCTGTTACACAAACTCTGGAGCCCTCCCAGCCTGGACTTATTTTAAGGATCTGTACAGCTTTCTCAGCTCCAACACCAACCCCCAACAACACAACCCTCAGTCTCCGACACGACCCCCAGTGTCTGAACTCTGCAAATGCAATGATTAGGGAAGTGATGGAGGCGGGACGGAGGATTAGCGGCGTGAACTGGGGTTGTGATCATGCAATGAAATCCTTGTATTCAATGTAAATAAGAAAAAGCTTGTTTTACTTTACTTGTTGCTTCTGTTTCAGATTTTATTTTCTCCTGCACAAAATAATGATGGAGATGATGAGGATGATGATGAAGATGAAGATAGAAATGAAGAAGGCAAAGGAAGAGACGCATCAGGCACAGTGAATCTGTGTGTGTATTATACTGTAGCTCCTGTTTTCCTTCACACAGATTCTTTTGGAATTAGTTTTCATAAAAATGTTAAAATATTCAACCCACATTTTATTGCTTCTTCTTGAGCTCCCAGTTTGATTCCCACAGCGACATCTTGTCCTCTGCTCAGGACGAGACGCTCCGATATTGTGATGATGTTGTTTCAGGCTGCAGAATGTATAAAAGAGGGGAATCTGATGAATCGTTTTAATTTCACTGCTTTCTGATTGGTCATCGACTGAAAGACAATATCAAGTAAAAATCTGGATATTTTTAGGTCGCTGGTAGCCTAGTGGTTAGTGCGTGTGCACCATGTACAAAGGCTCAAGTCGTCGAGAGCGGGCGGCCTGGGTTCGAGTCCGACCTGTGGCTCCTTTCCCGCATGTTGTTCCTCACTCTCTCTACCAGTTTCTGACTCTATCCACCTGTCTCTAAAATAAAGGAAATCTGGATATTTTAAAATTAAAAAAACATAAGCTACTGTCTGACAACAGCTAACATTAGCATTCAATTCAAACAACATTTTCTTAATTCCTTCTTGGGCGATTGGTTTGGAGCAGCTTGGACATGATTAAACCGTTACATGGTTGTAGCTCTGAACCTAGCAGAAGCGTACGTATGTAGCCTGACGATTGGTCTACATTTTCCTCTCCTGGCGTACACCATATGGATAGCGAGTCTTAAAATGTCGAGAAGATAAATATATGAACCATGAACCTCTCCTCCGATGTCTCATCTCTTCTTCGTCTTTGCAATAATCGCAGTATAATCGTCTGCTGCTTGATATTTATCAGCTCCACTCCAACATAATTTGTTCCGTTTCAGTCGCCATGGTTTCCTGTACAAAAACAAGCAGAGGATGTTGTGGAACCAGAAACTGGCGATATGACTAGCATAGAAATCGAGCGTTGCAGAGCTACGCAGAAAAGGAACGCACAAGTATGTAGTACTCACGACGGCGTACGCCACTACGGAGTAGTTAGATTCGACGCTGGAAGTATAAACCAGGATGAAGGCCTGCAGTTGGGGTCTATCCTAGAAAAGTGGGCCAAGCAGAGCCTGGTCTGGCTGACAGATCATCAAACTGAGGACTGGTCAGCCTCTGAGTGAAATCTAAGGTCACACAGACAAAATCTCTGGAAGAGGTGTGGACATTTACTAATCTGGAGCGTCTTTGGATAAAATTAGACTACTGGTGTTTGGTTTCCATTGATCTTAAAGCGTGAATATTCATGGGTGGTGATTAACCAACACTTAGAAAGTCACATGATTAGTTGGAAAACATTTATAAATAATTGAAAGAAAACATTTGCATCACCTTTGGTCTAAACCAGGCTTTCCCAAACTTGTGGTCCAGACCCAAATGTGGTCACATGGAGTACAAATGGGGTCCCCCGAAATGTCTTATTATTGGTCAAAGTAAAAAATATCGGAGCGCTGATAGCCTAGCGGTTATGTTGTGCGCCACATGTACAAATGCTAGAGTCCTCATCACAGCAGCTGTGGATTCAAGTCCGACCTCGGCCCTTTGCTGCAGGTCATCCCCCACTCTCTCCTCCCAACATGTTCTGTCCATCTTCAGCTGTCTTACCATTTGAGACAAAAATGCCCCAAAAATAAACAAATAATATTGGAGCTACAAGACGTTAGCTTATGCTAAAAATGAACAATCGTGCAGTATCTCGGTCTGTCTCTCATCCATGCGTCATGAGTCCGGCATACAAGCTCACCTGGCTGTAAACATCGAACACAGAGACGAATCAAATCCTCCCTGTGTGCACAAGTCTCATCCCGGCCCTATAACTATAATGCGGTCTATAATTAGCACAAAGCTGAATTTGTTTTGGATGCTTGGGTTCCCCAGAGTTTTGTGAAGTCAAAGTGGGGTCATGATCCAAAAAAAGCTATGTTGTGAACCAGGGGTCCCAACATAGCTTCATGGTGACTAAATATGACTCGATGTCTCCCAGCAGTTTCACTATTCACTATTTTCAGTCGATGATCATGACAGAAGCATTGGTGTGATAATGATTTGTTGGATTTCCTACTTTTATACCATCAGCAGCATGAGGAACAGCAACAGGCTCTCCTGTTGATAACAGCATCTCGACTTCAACAAGTATGACATCAGAGGAAAATGGCCGCCTCTTAATTAGGTCGAATTAACGAGGCTTCCTCAGACATGTATGATGCAGCCGCCGCCCATCACCTTCATGTATTTCTGTTCCTTCCTCCAGAGCTTCCTCCGAGTGTTAGCCGTTAGGTTGCAGAAGTTAAAGGTCGCGGCCAGCATGTAAGCATTGTCAACATATCCCTCCTCGCTTGTTCTTTTCAGAAAGTCTGGGTAGGAATGTTTTTCTGTTTCTACTGCCAGAGTGTTTGTTTCTGTGAGGTGGACGTACGAAGGATTGAGAAGAGAGTAATTTAAGAAGAGAGTATGTTTGTCCTATTTAAGACGACAGAAGGCGTCCTGCACGTCGGCAGGCTCGAGCTTCACCTTGACCACTTCCCCTACTGAGTTATTCCTGCTTTTTATGTTTCACTCACGAGGTTTATTCTTTCAGTATTTGACTCTTTGCTTTTGACAAAGTATGTTTTATTTAACCCTTTTAAGTGATCCTTAAGAGTCAGAGGAACTTCACGTTGCAGAAACATTTGAATTCATTCATGAACCCAGCAACGATCAGGTGGTTTCACATCCGATTGGAAACTCCTTATTTTCAGTTGTACAGCTAAACGGTGTCGCTAACTTTCCTCCTTTGTATCTTTTCATTTCCTTTTTTTTAACATAAGTTGTTTTGTTATTTCTGTGATTTGGAGTTTCGAGATTCAGAAAAGAACAATAAAAACATTTTACACTCTTTCCAAGACAATCCCTTTTTTGAGGGGGGGTATTCACTGAAGCATCGGGTTCACATTTCAATCAGGAGAGACTTAATTTAGAGTGAACGATTATTTATTCAAAGGTCACGTATTATCCTCCTTTTCAACCAGTCTAAATAAGTCTCAGAGCTCCCCAAAACATGTGAAGTGTCTTGTTCTAAATCCACTCTGATCCTGTATTTGATCATGTCTATAAACCTCTCTATTTCAGCCCTGATCAGAACAGGCTGTTTCTGTGTCTGTAGCTTTAAATGTAAATGAGCTGTGTCTGACCACGCCCCTCTCTAGAAGGGGTTGGGTGGATCGGGCTTTCTCGCTCCATGCTCTATTGTTTACGGTGAGAAGGCAGACTCAGAGGGCAGAACAAACACCTAGCTGTGGGAGTGTCACCCACCTGGGGGAGAGGTTACTGCCCTTTGTGATGTCATGAAGGGAAAATCTCCAAACGGCCTTGTTAGAGCCCGATATGTAACAACTACCCGAAATGTTATAAAAAAAATGTAATAAAACCTGAAATGTAATAACTGGTCGATAACGTAACAAAATGCTGAGCCCAAAACGTAATAACTTTTTGCTGTTACATTATGGAGCAGGCAAAATATGTTTCTCCTAATAGTGTAATAATTGTACTACATCATAGAATGAGTCAATAATTTATTGATTAAAGGGCTTAATGCTTCAATGTAGAGTGTAGTATCATACACAAATGCCCCCGTCCTACATATATATACAGTATATAGATATCCATATCTATATCTATATAGATATAGATATGGGTGATATATACTGTATATATATATTCACTGACCTGAACTGCTTCAATCTCAATAACACTGGAAGAACGGGGCTGTTCTAACACTTTAGACCTTTAGTTTATATATCTATATACAGTATGGTATTTATGTATGATTGATGTTGCCCACGTCATTTATAATCTTCTGTTCTCTTAAAGTGATGAAAGTGAGCATCAACATGGATTTCTCCAATCATCAGTACAAAATAACTATTACGTTTTGGGCTCAGCATTTTGTTACATTATCGACCAGTTTGTCACGGCTGGTGAAAACAGGGAGGAGGACCCAATTGCAGGAACCAAAAATTATTTATTTAAATAAAAAGGCAAAAAACAAAAACTTACTTAAATAATTAATCCAAAAGATAGCCACGAGGAAACACAGGGAGACTGAGACAAACACCACATCCAACATTTGACAATGATCCGACACAGAAGGGAAGACACACAGAGACTAAATACACAGGGTAATCAACACAGGTGAGACCAACAAGACACAGGTGAGGACAATCAGGGCAATCAAGACAAGAGGGAAACACACAGAGGCAGGAGTAAAGACAAAACACAGAGAGACACCAGAAATTACAAAATAAAACAGGAAACACTAAAGACTAAACAATCAACACTAGGAAACATAAACACACAGGGAAACAAGCAACACTAGGGAGGAAGAGAAATAAAACAATAAAAGAAATCTAAACTCCAAAATACAAACTAAACCAAGACCAAATCATGACACAGTTATTACATTTCGGGTTTTATTACATTTTTTTTATAACATTTCGGGTCGTTGTTACATATCGGGCTCTAACAGGCCTGTTTGAGCACACATTTTCTGAAAAGTGGAGCAGGCAAAAGACTAAGAGGATTGACTTTTCTCATGATTGGAGGGTTTGTAGACAGACTAGGGACACATATTAGTGTTAGAGAAAGATGGTGAAGTGTGTTTTACATTATATGTGACCTGTAAACAGTTCAGGAAAAGATAAATATGCAATGTCTTTGGCGTTTAGACTCGATCTTGATTACTTCATTCACTCAGAGGGGTAATGAGGCAGACAGCAGGATAGGATACCCCCCTTATGGATCATCATAGATTGGCACACATTATACAGGGGGTGAATTTTTTTTAATGATAACTCATCCGTTTTGGACAATGACGGGAGTGATATGACGGTAGTCATATGACGGTTTGTCAAGAGGCTTAAAACCTGCCTCAGCTCCAGCTCTCAGCCTGTCGTTAGGTTGACTGAAAGTTAGGCTGAGACAGCATTTCCAGCATGGAGACCGCCATCGATGGGACTCCAAAGCCCCCTGCAGGAACAGATGGGGGACGTCACTCAGGCTTCATCCGTTAATATTTAGTCTATGGTGTTTGTGTGTGTTTGTGTGTGTGTGTAGAGCTGGCTACACGATAAAGATTTTTAAAAACGTAGGAGACCACAAGCATTATGATAGTTTTATCCAATTTCTAACATCATAATCCTCTGGATGCACACACTAGATGATTCGGCCAGACCTTGAGACCACACACCTGCCATTTGTAGTAACCATTCACTGGACAGGTGTTCCAAAAACATGAGATCTCACAGAAACTTACGTGATCAAACGTGACTTCAGAAAAAAAACAACCATCTGTAGCGAAAAACACAAAAACAATGTCAAAAAGAACCTTTGTGAAATCGTGGCTGAGAAGACGATATAGACGCGTTATGGTTGCTGCCATGTGTGTGAGATGTAAAATTCTGACACATCTGGTTGGTGACACTTCCTGGTCTGCTCGCTCTCATTGGCTGCTGCGGGTATTCTGCTGGAGGCAGCCGGATCTTCAATCGTAAATATCAAACCTGCTTGATATTCTTGATTCCAGATCGGGGACGTTCAATATGGGAGCAGTAAAATAGTTGTATTCATAATCATACCACACACTCGAGGATTATTTGGACAAATAAATGGTTGCAACAAGCCTATAAATCATTTTTACGGGGGAAAGCCAAGTTATAAATGTATTAATCAAATGTATTTGTATTGTAAACTTTTAGAAATGACACTTTGTTAAATATATCTACAGTTGCATTTTTAACTTCCTTAGGCACACATTCATCTAAATTTAAGTTCGGTCTCTTTATAACATTGTAAAAAAATGTCTGAGCAGACCAAGCAGAAGACAGTGAGTTAGGAGAGTTACAAACATTCACAGCTCTGTTACATGGACGTGTGGTTAAAAAAGAGTGACAGCACACACAACACCCCCAAACACTGAAGCAGCTAAAAGGAAATCATCCATTATCACTGTCGTGGATTACACCTGCACCTCCGGACATTTCACACATTCCTCTTTTCCAACAACCCTGCAGTGAAATAAAAAGAGAGAGAGGTGTGAAGTGTCTGCTGCAGGTGAGCCGATGCTCCTGTAGAGAAACAGAACAGGTGTGAAACGGACACAGACGAATGAAAGCTGGATAAAGGAGTTTTTTCGAGTAGTCAGAAGACTAGAAAAGTGCTGCACAAGTTCAAGTCCATTTAGCATTTATAATAAATTACAGATTCACAAGGCCAAACAAGCGAGCGCCATTATAAGGTGTTCATTTGGTGTTTTGCTAACTTCTTTTTCCTCTTCAACTCCAATAGATTGATGTGCTCTGGCAGATTTCTGTGACAGATTTCTGTCATTCAAACAACTTGGAATTGTAGTTTAAAACTTAATTATAACAGCTTATTAAAGGAGCAATATGTAACTCTGACACCTAGTGTTTAAAATGGGTACTGCAGTCCAAATTAAAAACATTGTAGAGAGCTGTCTCCCCCCCCCCCCCCCCCTCCTCTCTAGAGTCGATGCTCACGTAGGTTGCCATGTCGTGGACACTGAAGCTTCAGTGTTTATCCATCTCTGCATCGGTCTGTAAACCTTTCTGCGTTCTAACCTCTCTCCATTTTTCAAAAGCATCTGCAATATTGATCCTAGTTTGAGCACGTTTCTGCTCGTGGAGCTTATTAGAAACATGCAGAGGCTTTTTAGGTCGGGTACAATCACTTCTATCTGAACCAGTTCTCTTGCCCGCTTCCATCGCTGCAACCCTAATAACTCACTCTGATGCAGTGTTTGGCATCTTAAAAGTCCTCCTCACTGCTCCTAACAGTTTTTCACCCCAGGAGGTCTCCTAAGGCCTGAGATTCTCAGTGAATAACCTTCATCTTTACCAGGATATAGTCTCAACTTTAAGGTGAAATCTTGAAATCATGATTCAAAGGATTTTCTTAGAATGTCGTTTGAATGTCTTTATACTAGGAAGCTTTGTCGATACAGAGTCCTGCCTTCATTCATGTTATCACAACTGTACCAGTGTTTTAAATGGGAGAAAAGTCCGTCTCAGCTGGTGAAGTAAAGGTTGTCGCTCACTTCCCATGAGGAGAGTTTTCCAAACTGGTATTTTTCCAGCATCAGTCGTTGACTCTGTTTGTTCTCTGCTGTTTGATTTCTGGATCAATAGAGGTGGGACGTGTAAAGTGTGAGTGAATCATCCTCTGAACGAGGTTAACGCAGGCCAAAGTTTCCTCTGCACCTTTGTAGCAACAATCACTTCAGTACAGCACAGCAGGGTGTCCTCCCATCCACAGCCAGATATGTGGAAAAAATAGGATGACATATTCTTCATCCCCCTTTAAGGGCCATGGAGGTTAGCGGAAAAAAAACATGGTCCATTCTTATGACCAAATTAGATTTTACAATTAAATACTCACCATTACCTTTTAAAGCAACAAAAACACACATTTAATTTATTGTTGCTTCAGTAAAATGTCGCCTGTTTCAAAATGTAAACCCCCTCCTCTTAAAATGATATGAGCCTTTTTTTTGTAATGTTACCGACGTTAGCGGGCCCAGTGAACTTAACTTACGCCAGTTATGTTGCAACCAGTAGAGCTATTCGAAGATCATTTCCAGAGACAGAACAGATTTTAAAATCTGACCGCAGCAGGATGATTGGTTGAGAGAGGTTGTGGCAGAATCTGGTTGGATTATTACTTAGAGAGTAAACGCCCCAAATCAGCTGATCACCAGAGCAGGGAAGTGGTAGAGAAGAATTCAAAAATTAATGAATGTGTGAGAGAATAAAAGCAGTCTTCCTGCTTGAACTTACACTGAGCTCCATATGTTGTGTTTTTGAGCTGGTTTCCGGTCTTGGAATGAGTAAAGTAAACGACTGCCCAGCTGACGTCAAACACTGCTACAGTGTAGCCTCCACTTACAGTCTGAAAAAAACTGACAAGAGATGAATTTATCTTTTCATGATTTAGAGAATCTGGTGATAACTGGTGGTATCTTTGTCTGGTTTGGTCTGATTGTGATTATTTCCCCCGTTACTTCCTGTCTTGATCTTGGTCTTTGATCTCTGACCTGGAGCCAGGGCCGGCCCGCCCGTGGCATAGGCAGTATAGGCAAATGCTAGGGGCGCCAGCCTCCACAGAGTGAGGAAGAAAAGTTGAAGATAAGAAGAAGAAATAGAAGGAAAAATGCGTTTAAATATCACTAAATATTATCTATACAATATCATTTTCATGCTATTATTTACTAATTCTACAAAAGAAGCCATGAAAACACAACATCACAGGACTAAAGGCTCTACTTTCTTGCCTCCTGCTTGACCGGCGCGTCACAACACAGCTGCTCGTTACCTGCTCATTGTGGAGGAGGAGGGCAGGTGACTTATTAGAAGTGTGACACTGATCGTACCGATTAATATCACGTTATAACCGACCGTAATGTAAAAAAAACAAAGCCCTCAGGAGCCCAAGAACGAAAAAGAAGAAGAGGGTGAACAATCTGAAGAAGACACAGAGGTAACGAGCTACACGGATCAATGATTTATCTGTTGGAGTTAAGCTAGCTTGTTATGGATGGATGATAGTAACCTTAGTAGATCCTTATTCCTAATCAATAGCTCGAGTTAACATCAGTTATTTCCACTGTCCTTTCATTAGGTATAGATCATTTAAGAAAATAACCAGTGTAAGAAATGCACGTTTTCTTTTGTGAAGAAGGCTTTGTTTTTTGGGACACAAAACCTACTTCTCTATTTATTGACATCTTTGTGTACTTAGTTAGCTTTCACCCTAAAATGTTTATTTTCCACCTCCTGTTGTCATTTATAGTTTTAAGCTCTTTCTTTCTATCAAAACAGAGTATTTATGTCTCAGGGCATGAATGTATTTTGTACAGAAGTCCTCACTGATAGATATGTGTGTACATGCTGCAGGTCTGGTTGTAAGAAGTCCTCACTTATAGATATGTGTACATGCTGCAGGTCTGGTTGTAAGAAGTCCTCACTTATAGATATGTGTGCATGCTGCAGGTCTGGTTGTAAGAAGTCCTCACTGATAGATATGTGTACATGCTGCAGGTCTGGTTGTAAGAAGTCCTCACTTATAGATATGTGTACATGCTGCAGGTCTGGTTGTAAGAAGTCCTCACTTATAGATATGTGTGCATGCTGCAGGTCTGGTTGTAAGAAGTCCTCACTGATAGATATGTGTACATGCTGCAGGTCTGGTTGTAAGAAGTCCTCACTTATAGATATGTGTACATGCTGCAGGTCTGGTTGTAAGAAGTCCTCACTGATAGATATGTGTGCATGCTGCAGGTCTGGTTGTAAGAAGTCCTCACTGATAGATATGTGTACATGCTGCAGGTCTGGTTGTAAGAAGTCCTCACTTATAGATATGTGTACATGCTGCAGGTCTGGTTGTAAGAAGTCCTCACTGATAGATATGTGTACATGCTGCAGGTCTGGTTGTAAGAAGTCCTCACTTATAGATATGTGTGCATGCTGCAGGTCTGGTTGTAAGAAGTCCTCACTGATAGATATGTGTACATGCTGCAGGTCTGGTTGTAAGAAGTCCTCACTTATAGATATGTGTACATGCTGCAGGTCTGGTTGTAAGAAGTCCTCACTGATAGATATGTGTGCATGCTGCAGGTCTGGTTGTAAGAAGTCCTCACTGATAGATATGTGTACATGCTGCAGGTCTGGTTGTAAGAAGTCCTCACTGATAGATATGTGTGCATGCGCTGCAGGTCTGGTTGTAAGAAGTCCTCACTGATAGATATGTGTGCATGCTGCAGGTCTGGTTGTAAGAAGTCCTCACTGATAGATATGTGTGCATGCTGCAGGTCTGGTTGTAAGAAGTCCTCACTGATAGATATGTGTGCATGCGCTGCAGGTCTGGTTGTAAGAAGTCCTCACTGATAGATATGTGTGCATGCTGCAGGTCTGGTTGTAAGAAGTCCTCACTGATAGATATGTGTGCATGCTGCAGGTCTGGTTGTAAGAAGTCCTCACTGATAGATATGTGCGCATGCTGCAGGTCTGGTTGTAATGAAAACGTTTGGGCTCACCTGAAAAACTACACTGAGGTTTCTGAACTGCTCTGAAGAGAAATATTATTTTGTGTTCACACTATATTATAAAATGCCCGTTGTTTAACAAATGTTCATCTTCTCTCTCCAGATGAAATTTTAAAACATTTAACACCATCCCCTGCTGTCCCTGTACCGGCTTGTTTGTTCTGTTACACTAGTTATTTGTAGTTGTATTCATTTTATTTTGTATTTATTTATAAGAATTATTAACATTTTTGTTCATGTTTGTTTTGAAGTATTTTTTATTTTAAAATAAAGAAATTCTGTTCAATATAAAGCTGTATGCCAGTTTTCTTTAAGTGTATGAATATTGTCTTTGGTGGTGAAATTGGCTGCAATATACAGTAAGGGGCAACAGCTGAAATCTTGCCTAGGGCACCAAAATCATTAGGGCCGGCTCTGCCTGGAGCTTTGCATTGTGGGAAACAGTACGCGAGGAAAACTGGTCTGATGCAGACGGTAGATTTTTCCTGAATCAGTACGACATCCAGGTATTATTGGCATTTTGCATTCTGGCCCTGTATGTACGACTAGTATAGTAGGAGGATTTCGAAAACAGCCAGGGAGTGAGAGACACAAGGAAAGGAAAAGACAAAATAAAACAGGAAGCACTAACAGTTTAAAATACAAAATAAAATATAGAACTAAACCAAAAACTCATGACACAGATTCTTTTCGGGGAACATTGACGATAAAAACTAAATATTTACATTTTGCTATTTTTGTACTGATTATTTGATGAACGATGGTCGTATAGGGGCCCCCCCTGTGAACCGCCCCTGTCGATGAGGTCTTGGTAACCTGGCACATTTCAAAAGTAATGAACTTTAATCTAAAAACAGTTTCAATCCACTATTGGTTGTGATCAGTCACGATTTATTTCTGAGTTCTCTGTAGCTGCACTCCAGTGGAGTGTTTGCGTCTGACGACGGGACTTCCTCCTTCTTTCTGCAGCTTTATCTGAGCACCTGCTGCCTCGACTCAGCCGTCCCTCCTCACATAATCAACAGTCTTCTTCTCGTGCAGACATTACTGGCTGGGATGCACCTCTGTAGAAGAAGCTTCGTCTGTGTGACGCTGCCGTAGCTCCATCAAACACAGCTTCAGCAGGTATGTTTTTATACAATTTAATACCGAGAGCAGATCATTTTCACCTAGCAGAGGATATTCAGTTTATTGATGAACGGGAGGAAAAAGGAATGTAAATATTTCCAGCCTTCCTTTTTAATAACTAAGTCTTAATTAAACAGCTATCATATACTAGTAGCTATTTCAACATGTCTGTCTAATCTCTGTGTAAGCAAGTTCAAATAAAGCTGAACAAAAACAGAAAGAAAAAGAGAAATTACATTTTTATAGGATTTTCAATGAAAAAGGGGGAATATATAAACATTATAAAGCCCTTTCAAAATCTTTTAAAAATGTATTTTAGTAATGAAGAATGGTTTTGGGTAAAAAATAAATTACTAGTTTGATGTGATGCAACCTGCTTCGCGGCCTGCAGACGAGCATTATTAGGTCTTTCTTGGACAGATGTCATAGTTTATCTTTATTTGTTCTCTGTATTTTTGATCTACAAACTATTTCAACACTGAATGCATCTCTAATGGAGTCCTGCCTTTATTTGTCATAACATATGGCAACACCAGGCTAGTAAAAGGGACTGGGCCTTTTGATGAGCTTTTATTTGGAGTTTTACACTATTTATTCTTCACATCTTAGTCATCATCTTCATACGTGTATTCACCTTCATGCTCCTGCTTCAGTGTTTCGACATCTTTTATCAGTTTCATCGTAACATCTCTACGGAGCCCCTAAAGGGACATAGGAAGAAAATATTTTTTGATGAGGAAGAAAATATTTTTTGAAAGGGACAAATATTTTTTGATGAAGATGAAAATATTTTTTGAAAGGGACATAGGAAGAAAATATTTTTAGATGGATGAACATTTAAAAAAAAAAAGTATTGCGTTCCCTCGCAATACTTTTGCTTTCTACCGACAAATAGACTGTAAATAGCAGCGAGCACAAGGGCCTTTACGCAGCTCAGTTACTGAAAAAGGGAGCTGTTTGTGTGTCTGTGTGTGTGTGTGTGTGTGTGTGTGTGTGTGTGTGTGTGTGTGTGTGTGTCTGTCTGTCTGTGTCTGTGTGTGTGCGCGTGTGTGTGCGTGTGTGTGTGTGTGTGTGTGTGTGTGTGTGTCTGTCTGTGTGGTCTGTGTCTGTGCGCGTGTGTGTGCGCGTGTGTGTGCGTGTGTGTGTCTGTCTGTCTGTGTGGTCTGTGTCTGTGTGCGTGTGTGTGTGTGTGTGTGTGTGTCTGTCTGTCTGTGTGTGTCTGTGTGTGTGGTCAGATGTGAACGTTGTTTTCCGCTGCTACGTCACCTGCGCACCTGGGCATAGCTGGTAATCACAACCACAGGCAGGGAGAAAGGGAGACACCGGTGAGGGTGGGGGGGAAGCCACACAGTTTATCAACCGTGAGTGTGTGTGAAGATGTTGTCTGGATCCTGTCGCGTTTAGTGTTTGTTTTTTTGTTTGTTTGTTTACGAGCTCGTTTTGTATAATGCAGTATAGGCTAACCCGTCTGTGTGTTGGTGTTGACTTCAAACGTAATCAACGGTGGACCGAGAAGACTGAACTTTTCCGCTCCTTGTTTGTCTCTCTTGAATGGACATATTGAGATGTTCTGCTGTTTCTAACTGACCTGTGGGATCTAAGGATCTTTGCATTAACTCGGTAAGTTTAAGTGTCTATTATGTACTTTTCGGGGGTAGCCTATGGTTGTTAGCTAGCTAGCAACACTAAAGTAGGCTAACGTGGCTAACGTCATGGTGTTGCTATGATACTGTATGTTACTGATGGCTGGCTTTGACATTATTGATCTTTTATTTGAGAAAACAATCAAGGGGACAATCCTTATAAACGTACTTGCTATGCTTTATGATATACCGTTACTGTTCTGGACATGGTATTAAAAAAACACAGAACCAGGGTACAATTCATCTTATAGTTGTGAATCACTGACGATATCTTTACTTTATTTTAACTTAATCAAGCTAAAATAATGTGTTACGTTATCTTAAAGCAATAAAAGACCATATTGAACAGAACAATTGCCTGCTGGCCTGCATTTATTAACATTAACAGTTGGTCAGTCTGGTATTTGGAAGAGGCAGAAAATGTCCTGTGTTCATATAATACTGAAGTTATGATGAGGTTAATGTTCCTTACTGTTTGAAGAAAAGAGACGACACATGAACCTGCCGGACTACAGATGGAAATTAGGCTGCAATCTGGCATATATTTCCAAATGTATGTTCATGTTCAATGTGCACTGTCCCTATATTAAACACAAATAATAATACAAATCAACAGGGGATGGTTAATACAAACCAAACATTAACTGTAAGGACTCAAAAACGTACAATTCAACAGTTTCCTGTTGTGACTTTTTACATTTCTTTGTAAACTAAAGGTTCTCAACATAAATAAAACCTTGTTTTGTTAACATGCTGAAACCAAATGTCATATATGTCTTTAAATGTTGTTTATTTATCTACCTTTTAGTAAGTATTATTTTTAAATGCAACTTTATTTTAATGTGCTGTAACTGTGGTGTTTACAGTCTCATTTTACCCCTCAAATAACAAAGCAGTTTCAAATATTGTCGAGGATTTTTTTGCTGATAAAAATGGAATATACTTACACAGTACATCCTTTGATAAATAATCTGAAGCACTATTTTCTGTGGTTTTCCTGTCGGTGACCATGAGGCAGCCAGACTGAAGCAGTAGGTTGTGAAGGTGGATGCCATGATCTCTGAAGAGCACGCCATCACCAAGAACTTAAAGGTAAAATCATCACTCATATGATAGGATTTTTATTGTAACTGCTAGTGGCATCACGTTTGAAGACATGTAAAAGGAGTTTAAATAACAAGTTGTATTCTTTCTTAAAATGTAAGGAAGACTAGCAGCAGATTTTAACAGCCTCAACGATACTGCAAGAAGTCTTGTTCAGTTTGTAATCATTTTTCTTTCTGTCTTCAGGGAAGTCATTGACCAAATGAAACAGCAGACTCTGATTCCAACTCATCACGTGAGGTCCTCTCTCACTAAAGGTCACCAGGTAAGGTCCTCACTGACAGGGGTAAAACACAGGATCATAATATAAATAAAAAAGGCAACAGGCTTGCTACCTGGGGCCCGTTTCTGAAAGATGGTTCAACAAACTCTCAGTCTAACTCTGAGCTCTGAGTTGATTTACCCTCAGGTGGGAAACTCTGAGTTTCTGGTTCTAGATCAGCTGATTTGAGTTTGTTAAATCAACTCTCAGTACTGTAGGTTCACTCGGTGTTCAGCGCGTGCACCATGAGGATAAAAAGCCAACATTAATGGAGCCCCGATACTAAGATTCACCAAGTCAACAGGAGACAAAAAAGAGATATAACGAAATATAACCTATCTTCATGCGGACATACGGCGAATATGAACAGGTTTTAAGAAGGAAAAAAAAGTAACACTGCTGCAGCGCAAAGGAGAGAGAGAAGTGATGTGGGAGAAAACAGCTGCTCCCGTCAGCGCGTAATGAAGTGTATTATTTTTGATATATATTTCATCAGAATTATAATATCGCAGGTCCAAACTGGTGGAATGGTATTAAACCTAAAATGTATTTTCATTAAGATGCAATCCAGCAGAAGAAAAGCGACTTTAAAACAGCTTAAAATGAAATATAAGAACAAACTAGGCTCATGGTTTTATTTTAATCATATTTGACATATTAAACAAAGTAACCTAACTTCATTCAGTGTCTATTTGAATGTGCATTATCTTTATTCCCAACATAATGCTGGTGTCACACACATAGGCTAAATGTCCTCTCACCTTTCAATCATTGAAGAAAACCTGCTCCCGACCAGGTTAGGTTCATAGACTCAGTTACCATAGTAACTGACTCAGAGCTAAAGTTGCCCCCCTCTCTGGAACAGGTCAGAGTTACCCCTCTTTCTCGGGTTTGAGTGACCTCCCCTGCTGAAACAGAAAACCCAGAGTTTCCCTCATTTCAGGGTTAAGTGACTCAGTGTTTGCACTAAACCTGCTTTCTGAAACGGGCCCCAGCTCATGATACCCGATAGGTTTATCTAGGGCTTCTGTCTTTTTCGAACCAGCTTACTTAAGGAAAGTCTGGATATTTTTAACTTGCTTCAGGGTATACAACAACTGACCCAATTTACTGACCTATGACCTAAACAGCAACCCAATACTGCCACCTAGTGTCCAAAGTTTTAAATAAAAGGTGCTTGTGTTTACACTACAGAGATTAAACATTTATAAAGATACAATGAAGTAAAACTTGCTCATCTGTCGGTCTCTGTCCTAGGCTCACTGCAGATGTGAAGAGAGAGGACACTTGGCTTCCATGTCTGAGACACACAGGTCCCAGATGATACGACTCTTTCAGGTAAAGAGCTGGCTTATATTAAAGGGATATAAGACGGTGAAGGATTACAGAATCATACTAAGTAAGCCTCAGTCTGAGTTCATGTAAACTCTTTGTCATATTTAATTATACAAGCTTCTGATTTCTGCCTCAGATTGATTCTGTTGTTTCAGTGGGAAGCACCTGTTAGCTCACATCCCTGGCTACCGCTAAGTCATTGGCAAAAGTGAATTATTGTAAACCTGTTTATGTCACGATTATATGAGAATATTTTACAATAGTTTAATTGATCAGGCTGGCCCATGTGTTGATAATTAAACTAATCTTGAGTAAGTGCCAGGCACACTCTTCTTTAAAAACATAAAGCTGATGCTTACATTATTGAATGTGTTTATTAAAAATAGTTATCCTGTCCTTAAAAGGAACAACTAGATCAAATATCTGCTTCTCATTAAGAAAAGAAAACTTTAAAACCTGAAGTTTAGCAGAACCTCAGGACAGATCTTATTTCAGGTCTGAGGCATAAACACTACAATAAAAGACATTTTACTTTACAATTAACTCCGTGATTATTTTCTTTATTACAGAAGATGCCCTCAGATTCAGACCTCAACCGCTGCCGACCTGGAGAACTCGTTCCCTGAGCATTTCCTGTCCTCTCTCAAAAATGAACTTGTGAAAAAAGGATCCCAAAATGGCAGACTGTTTGACATGTCTGTGACTAATAAAAAAAAATATGGACTCTCCTGCACATCTTGCTAGTATTCTCACCTTAACTACTGGCTTTACTATATACTTATTGGCAATACATTTTTAGTGTTGAAGAAGAAGTTTGAAAGCTGTTCATCTCAGACGAGCCCGGCTGGGACAAGCTGAGCTTGCTGTTAGCAAAGCTGTTGACAGTTAGTCAAGAAGAAATGAATGTCAGTTCAAGGCCTTTTTAGTTTAAAGCTATTAACATCACTGCTAAATTCTTTAAATCATGACCATGTCCGATTTTAAAAAGTTTATTCAAACATTTTTTTCAACAAACAACCCTGGCTTCGATGTAATTCTATCAAATAAAGCATAGAGATCATGGATGATTTTTATGGAGGAAAAGCAAATCCAACACAACCCTTTGGCCTTTCAAACACATCCCCATCATTGAATAATGACAAGGATCTCTGTGTTTTATCTGAGGGTGACAAGTGTATGGCAGAGAAGACTATCTTCATCTGGGAGAGCTGCTGGTGTAATTCTTGCAGGTCATGCGTCAGCCGTGCAACAGGTTTGATGCCGTTGTCCAGTCCCAGGTCATTTCTGCCACAGTGGATGAGCAGGGCATCTGGCACAGCTCTTAGTCCAAGTACTGGGGAAAAAGAGAGGCAGGTCCTGCAAACTATGTCACTCCAGCCTAACCACTTTACCCGGTAGACTAATATTGAACTGAATGGAGTCCTTTTAAGGTTCTGTTGACTGTATAATGAAAAAGAAAACATCACCTTTCTATTAAACCTTTTGCTGGTGTGTGATTTCTTTTATTTTAAAGACTGTATTGTGTAACAATAGCTTGTTTTTTTCCATCCTCTGCTGAAACTCATACAGAAATCAAAGGATATCTAACTATTAACAGATGATTTTAACTTACCCTTTGCATCTGTGGAAGATGTCAGACCAGCTGGATTGATAGTCTTCTTTGCCTAAAACGAAGTTACCAAAATAATTGATTTTCTGGTCATTTCAATATTTTGACTTTAAGCAGGTATGATTTGCATTGATAATTAACAGTTTATAAACAAATACAACGTATCTTTCCACCTGTAGCCTACAGTCTGTGGTGCTTACATAGCTTAAATATGCTTTCAACAATGATCAACATAGCGGTATTTTTTTGAACACAGTAGGCTATGTTTAGATATTAGACTTTGAATACTGTTGTTTGTTATAGGATACTTACACATTACAAAAAGTGCCACTGGAGGGAATCCGAAGTCATTTCCAGTTCGTAGTGGGTACTGTCCATTGTTGATTACGTTTGAAGTCAACACCAACAAACATACAGGTGTATACTGGTGTATACAAAACGAGCTCGTAAACAAACAAACACTAAACGTGACAGGATCCAGATCCAGGATCCTGGGTGGCTTCCCCTGATTCCCTGCCCCCACCCTCACCTGTGTCTCCCTTTCTATGCCCAGGTGCGCAGGTGACGTAGCAGCGGAAAACAACGTTCACAATTTACCACGCGCGCGCGCGCACACACACACACACACACACACACACACGCACACACACACACACACACACACACGCACACACAGACACACACAGACACAGACACACAGCACACAAACAGCTCCCTTTTTCAGTAACTGAGCTGCGTAAAGGCCCTTGTGCTCGCTGCTATTTACAGTCTATTTGTCGGTAGAAAGCAAAAGTATTGCGAGGGAACGCAAAAGTATTGCGAGGGAACGCAATACTATTGCGAGGGAACGCAAAAGTATTGCGAGGGAACGCAATACTATTGCGAGGGAACGCAAAAGTATTGCGAGGGAACGCAATACTATTGCGAGGGAACGCAATACTATTGCGAGGGAACGCAAAAGTATTGCGAGGGAACGCAATACTATTGCGAGGGAACGCAAAAGTATTGCGAGGGAACGCAATACTATTGCGAGGGAACGCAATACTTTTTTCTTCCTATGTCCCTTTCAAAAAATATTTTCATCTTCATCAAAAAATATTTGTCCCTTTCAAAAAATATTTTCATCCTCATCAAAAAATATTTTCTTCCTATGTCCCTTTAGGGGCTCCGTACATCTCTGAGTAGTAAAAAAAAAAAAAAAAAAAAAAAGCTCTCGTCTGTAAAGTGTCCCCTCACCTGTGTTTGCCCACTGAAGCCTTTCCTCCCTCACCTCTCTAATGGCTTTATTGCAGGTATTAGCATGTGAGCTGTTGCCAAGCGGGGAGGGAAAACATGGAGGGAGCCAGCGTCATCGCTTTCGTCACCGTTCAGAAGATCTACTACCCGTTCCTTTGCATCATGGGTATTCCAGGTTGGTATCTCCTCTCCTTGTTTGGTCTGCAGCTGTGCACGCTCGGATAGGTTTTATTAGAACAGTTGGTACCAATTCACGATCAGGTGTATGATTATGGGTTAACTAATGACTTTATTGGTGCTAATCAGTCTTTTAGCTCGCTATGTTCCCACGTAGTTATCAAGAATATTATGTTCCCTCCTAATGCAGTTCATAGACTCTATGTAAGAAGAAGCTGTAGCTATTGTGACTTTACTCATAGTTTGGCAGACTACTTTGTTTGACCTTTAAGTTTGGCCCTTTGGCAGTCCCTCTCTTTTTAGACTCAAGGTGACCATATTTCTATCTCTCTCCTGGTTGTCAGGTCACCGTCGTACCTTTTCAATCACAGGTGGCCATGACCTAAGGCACATCCTGCTTAGTCATCTATTGAGTCTTAGGCCCTGTGTGCACCTAGCGTTTTTTTCTGAGGATCAGCGTCTTTTATCAATTGTTTTCAATGAGGAAAGAGTGTTTCTTGCAGGCGGCCGTCCCTGATAAAAACGCGCAGCGCCCAGCGTCCTTTTTCAGAGCCCTCCCCCTTTTTGTGCGGTCGCTCCGAGCACTTGTAGTTGAAAATCGTTCAACCTTTAAGAAAGGGGCTGTTGACATCACCGCAATCTTCTCAAAATATTAGATATTCCCCGTATTTTTGTCTCCTGCGGATCGTGTCCTGTACTCACATCCTCTTCGCTTCTTACACTGCTGCCCCAAGTGGCCAAAGTTATCAGTGCATTTACACGTATATTGGTTGTTAATTAAACAATTACAGAGAGACATCTGCCACTTATCCATCTAAGATTTCTGTGTTTCTGTCTTCCAGCCAACCTTTTCACGTTCTACATGATCTGCTTCCGTAAATGTGGGATGTCTGACGCTGCCATCGTTTACCTGAGCTGTCTGGCCATTGTTGACACGTTCTACCTGGTGTGGGTGATCCTTATTGACCTGACCCTCACCTTCTGGCAACTGCAGCCCTTCTGGCATTCCCACCCCATGTGCAACATCCTGGGCTTCCTGCAGTATGGATCGCTCTACAGCTCCTCCTGGATCGTGGTGGTGTTCACCATTGAGCGGTACTTGGTTTTGCGCAGCACAGCTGCCAAGCAGCACTTTTCCCAGGTCCGCGTCACTCGACTGACCTGTGTGGCTATTGTCCTGGTGTCACATCTTGTCTCAGTGCCCTTGGGTTGGATCAATGTTGTTTCACCTTTGAACTTGACTGTGAATGGTGAGAACATGACGCTACCCAGGTGTCATTACCGCGATCAGACCTACACAACTATCATTGTGTGGATAACCACCTTCCTCTCAGGGGGAGTACCCATAGCATTGGTCATCATCTTCAACTACCTCATCGGGTACCATCTGTGCCGTGCAAGCAAACTTTTCACTAAGGAGGAGCGTCGGGTCATACACGGGAGGAGCACCAGGGGCATGTTGAGGAGGACCATTCTGCTTCTGGGAACTGTCTCCGTGGCGTTTGTGGTGCTCAGCTTGCCCCGCTTTGTCACATACTGCATCCTGAGGACCGAGTACAACAATGAAAACTTTGACAGAGACAACTACAGAATCCCCATTAATGTGGCTGGAGACTTGGCCAACATGCTGCAGAACCTCAACTCCACCACCAACTTCCTGCTGTACTGCATGGTCAGCCGGCGCTTCAGACGGGAGATGTTCCAGGTGGTGACTTGTAAGGGGAAAGCCCATAAGCTGGGCTCTGTCCTCACCCACACCACCATGAAAGTCTTCTCTGTTGTAGATCACAAGGCCATACTTTCCAGCGACAACCGCCCAGTGGTGCTAACCAACCTCAAACAGGCAGAGTAGAAAGGATATGAAGCAATGGACAGAAATCAGACTTTCAAAATAATAACTCTTCAAGCTTAAAAACAAATTCTTGACTTTGGAAGTTGTAGGTTGACATAAAAATCCAAATTAAATGCCAACTATGACTTTCCAGGGCTCCACGTGGGGCCAAATGGTTTGTACCTGGGTTGATCTGAGATACCCAAATGGATCCCAACAAATATTGTCCTCAGTTTCCATGAAGTCCCCAGCCATCCCTTGATGGGATCCATACAGTGCCCATATTGATATAATCAAGCCCACTTAAAGCAACAGTATGTAACTTTTCCAGCTGAAAAAAGTAGTTTTAAGGGTCGATTTAGTAGCACAATTATTTTCAACAGGGATAACAGCCTCTCTCCCATGTCTCCACCACCCCCCGATTGCCCGTTTACTGCAGTATGTATCTTTTGCAATGGGCCGAGGTCATCTTACAAGAAGGGATAAGACCATACGGCACAAGCTCACAAACAAGCGTTCACTTCTAAAAAGGAGCCAGTTAGCCCGTCTCTGTACTGTTTGATACAACAGCTGAGGCTAAGAGGAAGAGGACGTTAAAATAATAGAGAGTGGCAGAGCAAGAAGCAGAGTGTACATCCCTGCAGATATCATTCATATACTCATAAAGGTTATACTGAGGTCTATTAGGAATTAAGTGTTGTTTTGGATAAGGAGGGTAATCATAGAAAATACATCTGAAAATAAATTGCAGCCAGTGAAAATGTATTCTAGATCTTAGTGTTCACCAATTTAAAGATTCATACATAAAACAGTGATGGGTTCTGTATGGACATCTTGAAATACATCAACAAAGGCTTTGTGTAAGCCATTAAAAGGATAGAGATTTGTTTCTGATAGATAATGTCTGTGTAATCCAATATTGGTAAGACAATCCCTTTTGTCATCTGTACGCTAAAACAGTTGATGGAACAATATAATAAACCTAAACTGCAATTTATTTTCTTTACATCGAGTCAATATGGAGCTTAAAATAAAGTTGAGAGTCAACACAGACATCAACCTCCTCAAGAGGAGTTCCATCATGATAGTTTATCGACCATTTACTCTTAAGGTCACATATTATGCAAAATAATCGTAACCATATTTCTCTAACTCTAATATGTGTCTCTAGTCTGTCTACAAACCCCCCAATGATGAGAAAAGTCCATTCTCTCTGTCTTTTTCCTGCTCCACTTTTCAAAAAATGTGTGCTCAAACAGGCCGTTGGGAGATTTTCCCTTCATGACATCACAAAGGGCAGTAACCCCTCCCCCAGGTGGGTGACACTCCCACAGCTAGGTGTTTGTTCTGCCCTCTGAGTCTGCCTTCTCACCGTAAACAATAGAGCATGATGAAAGAATGCCAGAGCCACCCAAGCCCTTCCAGAGAGGGGCGTGGTCAGACACAGCTCATTTACATTTAAAGCTACAGACACAGAAACAGCCTGTTCTGAGCAGGACTGAAATAGAGGGGTTTGTAGACATGATCAAATACAGGATCAGAGTGGATTTAGAACAAGAAACTTCACAGACATGTTTTTGGGAGCTCTGAGACTTATTTAAACTGGTTGAAAACGTGGATAATATGTGACCCCTAAGACACTTCCACAGAGAATGAATTGTAATGCCTTTAGAGATATTAGGTCAAAATTTGAATGGATCTTACACTTAGATTATAATTAAGCACTCAAAAAGCTAAAGACTTACCCAAGAGCCCAGCCATACTTTGTTTTTAGTGTAAGTTAGCAAAATGTTTACATGCAACACAGCACTTATGGTGAACATTGGGAACATTGTACCTGCTAAACACCAATGTGGTGTTGTCATCATGAGTGTGTTTGCATTATATCTGTGGATGCTTGATTGATGCTACAATAGTTTCTTATTTCCCCTGTTTTCTAAAGAGGTGGGCCTTCTGTTTGATATGTGCAGAAGTGTTTATGGAGCCCCAAGTTCCAATGAACCCCTCTAACTTTGTAATGACGTGACAGAACTTTAAACACATTTATTTACTTCAGTACAGTTGAAGTGGACAGTGATGGTCATATGCAATCTTTTTTTTTTAGTGTTGATAAAAAACATTTTGGGTTGTAGGGGAACTTTTCACTGTAATACCACAAGTGGCCACTGAGCAAAGTTGTAGGCCCAATTCAAAGTGTATAATTAAAAACACTGTAATTTTGTTAAAAACGTTGCATAACCTCAAAGCTGTGTTAGCATGATTGTTTACTCATTTTGCTAAGGGAAGAATGTGCAACTTTTTGATCCAGTAGATGTCGCCCTTGATCACCAGCATTAAACCAAAACAAACTGTTGTTTGGCCACACCTCCTAAAAGCCTCCGCTCTCCTCCAGCGGCACACCTCCAATCCCCCTCCACTGGAGTTTGCACAAAGGAGTTAAGCACAAGCGGTGAACAAAATTGTCCTTTGTTCGAGCTGGACTTGCCTGTGGCCTGCATTGTTGTGTTAACGGGCTAATGTTAGCGCTCTTTAGTTAGCTCGTAGCTTCACATTACATACATTTACACTGAATGACCGTGATCTAATCACACTTACGTGCCATTCAAATTAGCAGTGAGTATGTTCTTCTTCTTTTCTCTTGTCCTTGACTAAAACAGCTTTTATACATGTAAACTCGGCTTTGACAACAACACAGCCAGAGGGACTCGAGCTTCTTACTCATTGTCAGCAGTCATGATATTTACAGAGGATATACTTGATTTCTGATATATTTATATTTATGTGTCAAATGTCGCACATTCTTCCTTTAACAACACAAATATAAATATATGTAATAAATGAATCAATGTGTTTGGACCCTTGTAACAAAGATTGTGATCAAATAAAAGTTTAAAGGCTGTAAAAGGTTATTCTCCAGAGTTTGATTGTAGGCTGATGTTCTCCACACTCAAGACCTGCTTTCTAACACTGTAAATGTTGCTGCTCTTCTAAAACTGATCACGACATTCAATAATGAAGCGAGCAAGAAAAAGTGAGGCAAATGTGGAGGATTTAAGTAGTAATACTTTTTGTACATAAAAGAACCTCATCAGATTGCCCATTAACAAAGAAATAATACTTCTTGGCCCCTTCGTACAGACCTTTCAGTTTGTGCACAAGGAATGCAGGGATTCCCCTTTATTTTGTTGCTATGGAAACACAGGTACTCTATTCAAGTGTTCAGATGAAATATGACTTGCAACTTTTCAACAGTTAACCCTGACTGACTGCACAAGCGCCCACATTGCCAGGGAAATAAGCTGGCCAATAGCAGTCTCAATGAGCTGTTTTATTTGCATAAATGGGTCATGTGACTTCTATTTTGCAAAGTGGGAATACTTCCTGTTTCCCTCAGAACAGGTTTGGGCTGTGGCTGAGGTGGGTAAAAAAGCAGGTCCAAGAAAAAGGAAGGTGTGGAAGTACAGTGAGTACGCTTTTATTCTCTAAACGCGGATTTATTTTTAAGAGAGAACATGGAGACTTCTCAGTCCAATTTGATTTGTTGTTTGAGAAGGAATACCTGGCATACCTGTAGATCAGTGATCTGACCTTTGATCTAGTTCACAGTGTTTGTGTTGATATGTTACAGTGTAAACCAGCTCTAGAGTTACACACCCAGTCAGCGAGGAAGACGTGTGAATACTCCTGAGATTACTTTTAAAGAGGTGTGTTTTTATTTAAGATCGTTTTAGCTTTGTTGTGAAAGGTGAATGTCTGCCAGTTGTACTCATGTAAAGTACAGTGTGCCTCTTTAAGTTGTCATGTTCTATTAAATTCCTTCAGATTTGCTTTCATTTTCACCTCACCAGAGACGGCAGAGACGTATCCCTGGTGACGAAGATGGACTCTTTTAAAGGTAGGAAAACAAAAGGGTGTCAGACTCACAGTAGTTATAAATCAAAGCGACTTTCAGAGTGAAGCTCAAACCTGTTTCTCCGTCGTTTTCAGGACCCTGTCCTCACATGAGCGTTCCTGTCGAGATGGATGAGAGCATGACATCCTCAAGTCTGGATTTAGCTTTGGCTCCTTCTTGCAAACAGTGCAGTGAGGGCGCAGAGACCACCAAGAGGCCCCAGGAACATGCCTGTGAGGGAAATAATGCTGCAGCTCATGATGTAAGGCAGTGGAGACCACCTGAGAGCCAGTACCAGCCACACTTCATTCCCCCTCAACACTCAGGACAGATCAACTCGCCCCGCCCTGCTGAGGTGTGGCCTCGTGGTCTCGGAGAGCAGGCATCGCTGTACGAACAGGACCTCAGGGTCAACCACACCAGAGGCTTTGCACAGTCTTCAATCTGGCCTCAGGGTCACTCTGTGGGGGAGGCAGAAAGCTTGGAGCCCCCCCTCTCGCTCATCTCCGACACAAACAGCCCCCACTACGTCCCATCACGGCATCCTACTGCAGGAATGCCCGGTCAGTGTCACACTATCATGAGAAAGTGTCTGTTTATTGTGAATATTAGGGGTATAGCTGCTTGTTTAGTACCAGGAGATGACAGATTCTCTTTATTTCTCTGAAACACACAAGCAGATAACTTAATCTGACCACATATTCATTGATCTATCAGTGGAAGATTACAACATAAAAACATATGTCAGGGGTTTAAACCGCCACTGAGACCCAAACAAATTAACTTAGCCTCATGACCCAACTATTAACCAAGCAGCAACCGCTGGTCTTGAAAAATGAAGCCAATGCAAAAGTGCAAAATCCTGCAGTGAGGCTGGCTCCAGGAGCCCCGGGAGTCGCACACACACCACAGCCAAAAAAAAAAACAGTCTTTACAAATAGGTCTGTTTAGTTATTGTCATAATGGCTACACTGTACAGGGCGTTAATTATTTGATAACTCGTCTGTTTTGATTTTAAAAAAGGATATGTGTTATCCATAGTTAGGCAGTAGTCGACCTGATTGACAGGTGGGCGCGATTTAACGGTTCGTCAAGAGGCTTAAAACCCGCCTCAGCTCCAGCTCTCAGTCTGTCGTTAGGTTGACTGAAAGTTAGGCTGAGACAGGATTTCCAGCATGGCGCTGCTGCCAATGAGCCTCCTGAGCCCCCTGCAGGAACAGATGGCTGACGTCATTCATTCTTCGTCCATTAATATTTACAGTCTATGCTAACACGTCATGATAAACTGGCTGTTACGGCCTCCTTAACCCAATTGAATAAAAAAGGCTCAAAACACTGAGACAGAAGACAACCAAACGAGAGAAGAAACCAACGAGGCTGGAGACACGGCCAAAAAGAACAACAGATGGGAAGGTGCAGAGCCAACCCCGTAATGGGCCGTCGCTCTCTGCACCTCCCCCTAAAACTACCTGAGCAGAAAAGATTCACCTAAAGAAACCAAAAGTCTAAAAAAAGGACTACCAGTGATCTCCAGCCCAAACTAAAATAACAAAACCCAGCAATCTAATCATGCGTCAGGGGAAAAATCAGTAAAAATGAGGAACAAAAGCTCCTGACCACATCGCTGCCGTGTCTCTCCTACCAAGCTCCTCTAAATACCCTTACTAAAAAAAAGTAAGATTGTTGATTGCATATAAAATAAAAAGCAGGGACTGTACATAAGAAATAGATGCGGCCATTGTGTGGACAGTTAGCCAGTCAGTTTGTTGACCGCTGTATGAAGCTGTACACTCCTGTTCTTATTTCATGTATATGTTTAATCCACACTAAGTTCTCCCTGTTGGTGAACAGTTGGGTCACATTGTCTTAATGAGCTGCTCACCCTAAAATAGTTTCATTTGTGCGTGTCTCAACGGAGACTTTTAGAGTCCCAAGACAGTTATGTAATAGCTAGTGTCATTAGTAGTGGGCTATAATTAGTAGTTTGGGGATATTAAATGACATATTTAACCAATATTACATTTTCTACATTCGCTACAGTTTCCTGCAGCACACACAAATCTACTGATATCCTCTTTGGAGTTTAGTAACCTCAATCTAACATAAATACTTTTCAGATGACGACATTTAAAAATGGGAAAGACAATAAAAACACGTGCCAGACATGCAACATTTTATTTAGTTCATCACGATTTCTGCAACATCTGTGAAAAATTACTTTGTAGAAGTTGCCTCCCCTGCTCTGTTAGGTATCATTTGGCTGCTGCTGTTGTGTTTCCGTTGAGTCTGCATGACCTCATTACTGCAGGACTGGAAACAGTCTGAACTGAGAATTTATATCTTTCTCCTCCACGTCTCTCTGCAGGCCCAAATCCAATTCAGGGGAGGTGTGCGTGCTGCCCTCCAGCGAATCTGCCCCATCACAATTATAATGATTTCCATTATAGGCAAGGTTACCCAGCTGATGCACGCCGGCAGCCTCGACACCACCAACCTTTAGGGTATGATGAGAAAGATTACTGTTATCATGTGATATTTTCAACATTTATTCTCGTAAAACTTTATTTTATTTCCCTCCACAGGAATCCCCCCAATAATGTGCAACCATTTAGACATGCTCCAAACTCCCTCCGTGGATCTGTGGCTCAGTGTGCAGCCCCGCCTAGAGATGTGGTGCACGAGGTCAGCGTGGATCGCTCCTTTAAGCCTGGTCCAGGTCCAGGTCCAGCCACCAGGGAGATCAAGATCAGCCTATCTGAGGAGAGCAGTAAGTCCACATGACGTCACTGCATGAGCCTCTCCATGCAGAGTTCTTCTCCAAACTTGAAAGGAAATTTTGGCCCGATTTTATTAAGTTTGAGGTCAAAGAGAAAAATATATGATGTGCAAAGCCGGTTCCTGGTTTGCATCCCCGTTGGACAGGAGCTTCTCTGTGTGAAGTTTGCATGTTGTCCCTGTGCATGCATGGGTTCTCTCCGGGTACTCCGGCTTCCTCCCACAGTCCAAAGACATGCTCGATAGGTTAATTGGTGACTCTAAATTGCCCGTAGGTGTGAATGTGAGTGTGGCTGTCTCTTTATGTCAGCCTGTGATTGACTAACGACCAGTCCAGGGTGTACCCCGCCTCTCGCCCAATGACAGCTGGGATCAGCTCCAGCAACACCGGCTCCCTCGTGACCCAAAAGGGAAAAGCGGTATAGATAATGGATGGATGGGAATAAATACTAGTCCACATGTGGGCTGTAAAATGACCATGCAGCCATTACTGCCTGTTTTGCAGCTGCACCTATTCATTTTAAAGTTTGCAACATGTGTAATAATTAGTTTTATATGAAAAAGAAAAAAAAGGTAACAGGTACAGATAATGATCCGTTTACTGACTTTCCATTGACAGGGAATGTTTTCATCACGTATTCTGTGGACGTAGCAGAGCAGATCAATCCTTTCGTTCAATTTCTGATCAATCAGGGCTTCAGACCCAAAGTAAGTCCTTTCATGTCTCCATCAATCTTCATTCTCCATGACTTCACATAACACAAACACTCACACTAGGCCTTTCTCGGACTAGATTGACATCTTTGACGATACCATTCAAAGGATGGACATCACCAAATGGATGGACAGATTTCTGAACGATGTGAGTCTGACTTTGAGAGTTTGAGCAGAGAATAAATTAGTTTTTCTAACATCTGTTAACCTGGTGGATGGATTTTTAATTTACAGAAATCGGTGCTCATCATCGTGGTGATCAGTCCCAGGTACAAGGAGGATGTGGAGGGGAATAGGAACGACGAGCACGGCCTGCACACTAAGTACATTCACAATCAGGTTGGCTTTCACACTCTCATGAAGGCAGAAACTTCTGTGTGAAACATCGCCCTCGTGTGGCGAGAATATAACTCAAATTCCCTCCTGCTGCATGCCTTTAGGAACATGAAAAGAGGAGATGCCTTCTGGGATTCTAAAATAGGGCATTTCACTCACAGCTCCGCCCTCTGTCCCCTCACTCACAGTCCCACAGTGTCAGTGTGTCACAGGTGCTGCAGCAGGCCAGCTGTGGGCCTGTGAGGCTGAAACAGAGCAGTGATGTAAAAGCAGCTGTTTACTTTCATATTATGCATTTACTGTGAAGATGAAAACTTTTAAAGTTATTCTAAAAGAAAGTTTACTTCAGTTTGACCTTTAACCGTATATAAGTCGTAGACTGAGCCCCCATGAAGCCACACATTGTTTCTTTGGAAAAAGAAGTTCACGTATTAGGAGGAGAAGGTAGAGGAGTCATGCTGCATTCAGGTGCTCCTCGGATGGTCCAAGCAATTCAACAATCCCCTCCCCACGCGTTCGCAAGAAGGCAGCAGGAACAAAAAAAAAGTTTAAGTTTATTGATTTGAATAAATTGAGGTGAAAACAAGTAGCGACCAAGTTTTCCCTGAAAGACTTTTTAACTTTAGACTTACAATCATTTACAATCACTTAAATTAATTACAATTATAAATGCACAGATACATACCAAGTGCTAGTCTCAGGCTGCAAAGTTCAAGTAAGTACCTGCAGTTTGGGTAAGAAGACAACAGTTACAATAAACACCCCCCCCCCAAACATACACTCACACACGAGGCAGGTGTGGCTTAAGCGGAAGGTTGGTGGTTCGATCCCCAGCTTCTGCAGTCGCATGTCCGATGTGTCCTTGGGGAAGACACTTAACCCCAAGTTGCTCCTGCTGCTTAGTCAGCGGCGTATGAATGGATGAGTTAATACTGATGGCCACTTTACAGCAGCCTCTACCATCAGTGTGTGAATGTGGTGATATAAGCCATAGCAACTGAGCCCATTTTTCTTACCATGCTGTAAGCATTTTTAAATCGGCTGTCTAGTTTGTCATTTAAGTTAATTGAGTTGTGTTAGGTAATCCTACAGTGGTTGACAGGTGCAAATTACATTAAGAAAAAGCACAGAAAATTTGGAAACGCTGCAAATTCAAAAGAAAATGCAACCGCTCAAAACAAATGCAGCGGCTGAAACTAGCTGCAAATGACAACAAACTGCTGCTAAAAGCCAAAACAACTACATTAACATCAAACATGCTGACGATACATAAACGATTCAAACGATTCATAGCAAGTTCAACATGGACTCTAACAGCGGGGGGAGCACAGTGGGTCAGGCTGTGACAGCGGGATTAGCCCCAAAGCTAGCGCCAGCTCCAGGCATCAGGGGCTGCAAGCGACAGAACCCCTCACTCATCTCAAACCTGGTGTGAAAATCCAGACTGGACTCGCTTTATAACTCCTCGTTGCTGTAACATTGACCCTTTCAATGCCTGCTCTCTCTCCCTCTCTCCCACCAATAATAAACATTCTCACAGAGCGCCCCCTTAAGGCCAGGAGCAATTCTGTTGATAAGGCTGGATTTGCAGCGTTTGCCTATTCGCAGTTTTTTTCTGAATTTGTTTCTTTTTTAATTTGTATCGTCTATCTATTGCAGCGCACGTTTGATGTTAATGCCGTTGTTTTGGATTTTAGCAGCATGTTTGTTTCACTTGCAGCGCGTTTCAGCCGTTGCATTTGTTTGAGAAGTTTGCATTAGCTTCTGAATATGCAGAGTTTCTGAATTCGCTGCACATTTTTCTTTAGCTACATCTTTTCAGATTTTGCCAAACACCTTTCGGCCACCGTATGATCCAGGCTCTTGTTTACAAAGTTTGGCAAACCACACAAATACAAACAACTAAATAACTGTAGAGATTCTTAGCTGTCATTACTGAGTAGAAGCACTTTGTGTTCTTTCATTGAGTCCAATGACCTCTGATCTTCCTCTTCTCTTGTTGAGCCAACAGCTCCAAAATGAGTTCATCCGTCAGGGATGCCTGAACTTCAGACTGGTCCCTGTGTTGTTTCCAAATGCAACCAAGGTGAGTTCAAGAAATACACACGTTTAAGGGTTGTTTACCCAAATTATGAAAGGATGGAAGTTGATTCTAGACCTGTTGAAACAGCAAACTTAACAGTGAATCCACTTGAAAGTGTCTGTGCTAGTTTTTTTTTTAGCTTTCTACTTCACTAACAGCCTTAATTGAGCTCGCTTTTATGAAATGGAAACCACCTGAGGTAACTGAGGAAACATATTTCTGTTATTAAGGTGCTTTAAAGGAGCAATGTGTAAGATAGTGAATGAGATGATAAACTGACCTTACTCTATGATCAGACATTAAGGAAACATGCTATGTTGAAGTGCTGGCTTCTCTGACAACAATGCAGCAGCCAGTATGTCCTCCTTCTAAGTTTAGATTCTGGTCCTGAATGGTCTGGATTTGTTTGGACCAGAGAAGGTAGGCGGTTTTAAGGCGCCCCCACATGACCGTTTTGGACGCCCCTCGGTTTGCCAGATATGAGACCAGTTATCAGATCAAACAAACAGGTGTTGCAGCGATGGAAGCGAGCAAGAGAACATGTTCAGATAGAAGTGATTGTACCCAACCTAAAAAGCCTCTACATGTTTCTAATAAGCTCCACGAGCAGAAACGTGCTCAAACTAGGATCAATATTGGAGATGCTTTTGAAAAATGGAGAGAGGTTAGAACGCAGAAAGGTTTACAGACCGATGCAGAGCTGGCTAAACACAGAAGCTTCAGTGTCCACCACATGGCAACCTGTGTGAGCATCAACTCTAGGAAGGAGGGGGCGAGGGGACACAGCTCTCTCCAATGTTTTGAATTTGGACTGCAGTACCCATTTTAAACACTAGGTGTCAGAGTTACATATTGCTCCTTTAAGATAAGCAGCACTGTACAGAGAGAACCATAGACTGTCTAATAAAAGTCTGATTGTATAGAAGTCTTTGATGAAATGTCTCAACATCTAGGTCGATCTATCACCTCGGAAAAGGAAGCATCAATCGTGGTTTTAAGTCTTCTTACTTTTTAAAACATGGTCCTATTAAGAGTAAAACAGAATAAAAAGCAGGGTGTGCTTTAGGGGTTTGCCTTTGTCACATCTACCCTGTCAACCAAACACGGTCAGTTCTGTCTCCATAAAAACCAAGAACGCAACGTCAAAATGTGTCTGTGTTTTAGCAACATGTCCCAAACTGGCTGCAGAGCACCCGGATCTACCGCTGGCCTCAGGACACCACCGACCTGCTGCTGCGCCTGATCAAGGAGGAGCGCTACATCATCCCGCAGCTGGGGGCCGACCTCACCCTCACTGTGCGTCCCCTCTGAGACAAACAGGACGGATGTACATGAAGTATTGTTGTTTATATGACTGTTTCATATTCCTATCTGTGGGTTTATCAATCATTTGTTATCTCACTCAACATGCTGAAAACCTTAATGATGATTGTTATAATGTGTGCACTCTTAAAGCTTGGTTGCCATGGATACATGAAAGGACAAAGACAATGGCATGTTAGCAGCTGATCTATTAATGATGTCTTTCTAAATCATATACTTCTCAAGCCGAGGTTTTTCTGTGAGTAACTTCCACACTCCCAAAGAGAAGAAGTGGAGAGTTTTAAATGTTGAGGCTGGGACGATGGTGATGATAAAAAGCCCCCCCAAAAAAACTTTGACAAAAAAATGAACCTTTTTTTTTATATCCAGCAGCTGATGAAGAGCTCAGTCGGGCCTGAAACTGAAATTGTGTTTTTTTAATGCATATGGCAAATAAATGAGTATATCTTTGGGAGCCATAGTGTTGGGAGTCTTTGTGCATCATACTGTGGGTCATAGTCAATGTCAAAGCAAGAAACCTGCAGAGTCTCCGCCCGTCTGTCGTCCATTGTACAGAAACTTCATCCCAGCCTTTCATCCTCTATCCACAATAATCTACATGAAGCAGCCTCAGTGTGCTCTAAGATGAATGTTTACTTGCAACACAGCATAAAAACTATTACTTGGTTTCTTATCCTCTACTGTTAAACCTGCCCTGTGTGATTTAGGGGTCCAAATGGGTCAGGCTCTGAGTCTGGACCAGTATGTGAACAGTTTGGTCCGCTCTTCCTTTTATCATCCTAGGAATATAGCTAAACCAAGCGGCAACCTCCGGTCTTGAAAAATGAAGCCGATGCGGAAGTGCAAAATCCTGCAGTACATCGAGTGTCCACTTGAGGCTGGCTGCAGGAACACCAGAAGTCACACACACAACAGGCAAAAAAGCCGTTATTACAGCATAAATAAACATGTTTACAGCTTGGTAACAAAAAACAAATAGATCTGATTAGTTATTGTCATCACTGGCACACACTGTATGGGGGTTGAAATTTTTCAGCTTCGTTTTGATTTTGAAAACGATACGTGTTATCTATAGTTAGGCGCATAGCTGACATGATTGACAGGTGGGTGTGATGTAACGGTTTGTCAAGAGGCTTAAAACCCGCCTCAGCTCCAGCTCTCAGCCTGTCGTTAGATGAACTGAAAGTTAGGCAGAGACAGGATTTCCAGCATGGCGGCTGCTGCCGATGAGCCTCTGGAGCCGACTGTCGTAACAGATGGCTGACGTCACTCAGGCTTCATCCATTCATTTTTTCTGTCTATGAGCTAAACTCAGATGTGTTGTGTCCAGAGCTGAGCTAGAGATGGTTGTTTCATCAAGGCTTGAGTATACATGTCTTAGTGACACTTCTGTGAACTGCTTACAAGTGGTCCAAAATGCTGCTGCTAAGCTGCTGACCTAATCATCTAGACGGTCTCATGTCATACCTGTCCTCATGTCTTTACACTGGCTCCCCATCAGTTTCAGAATCCAGTTTAAAGTTATTTTTATTGTGTTTAGAGCCTTGCATGGTCAAGCTCCAGCTTACGTCACAGTGCTGCTGAAGCCATATATCACCAGCAGGTCCCTGAGGTCCTCTGACCAGGGTCTGCTGGTAGTTCCTCGCACGACGCTGAAAACAAAAGGAGACTGTGCTTTTGAGGTTGTGGCACCAACATTTTGCAACTGTCTTCCCCCGGAACGGAGAGCAGTGAACTCTGTGGACACTTTTAAAAAGCAGCTAAAGACTCTTCTGTTCAGACTTGCCTTTGTTTGATCTGTCTGTATTTGATTTTATGTAACTGTGTTTGTAATGTCTCTGCTCAATTCTTTATTGTGAAGCACTTTGTGACATCCGTTCTTGAAAGGTGCTTTATAAATACACTTGACTTACTTACATGATTTATAACAAATTCATTTGAGCACAAAGCTGTATGTGTTTGGATGTCTGGGGTCACCAGAGTTTTGTGGATCACGAGCTGCTGTAAGTGTGAACATCTCCGAGTTGTTTGTGAGGTCTGTGATTGACCAATAGGGGGCAGCATGTCCCAAATAATAACAACACTCCCACCCTTTTCTCAAGCACATTCATCACTTTTATTTCACTTTATGTTATTGTGTTTTTAAGCTATGTTTTCATACTAACAAAATCCACTGTTTCAGCAAAGGACATCACAGTGGCACGTTTCCCTCGTCTCTAAGAAACACACACCGTGATCCTAAAAACAGGCCTTTATGAAGGTCATGAGAGCGTGATTGTGATAGAGGCACAGGAAGCCTTACAACAGGAACATGTCGTCCATATGTTGAACACAAACCCCCTGATAAGCCACAGCTTTAATCCCTGAAATGCATCATTCGTGCCCCGTCAGTGAGCACAGACTGGTTTAATGTAGTTCGCCTGTTTACCAAACCTGACAACAAAATGATTTGCCGACATCAGAGGGGACGTGTTGCGATGTCCAGACTCTTATCAGCTCCTGCATGACGGTGCTGTGTGCAAACACCAGTGCTACCACAACCAATAAATCCTCTGTTTGTTATTGTTCCTGGACGTGCCACTCCACTCAGCCTTATCTGGTAAGTCACAGAAACCAGACACAATATTCCCCCCAAAAGGCCCCCACATGTAATGCTGCTGCTTGTACGATACACGCCTCACACCTGGTTTTATTCTTTCTGTTTATCTACATAAACCCATGACAACAAGTGTTTTAAGTCCTGCTAAAGGAGCCTGTTGGGATCAAAACGACATTGATTCATGAATAATGAGGAGTGCTCTTCTTTAAATATGTCCTGCTTATTTTTATTGTTCATTTATTTTCACATTTTACCTGCAGGTTGAAGTTGAATGGAGCACACTGACATGAGCAAGGTTTTTTTTTATCAGGATCCGATTGCTCAGAGGAGGCATCCTTTTCCCCCAAACAAATGAACCTAGTTATCACAACCAGGAAAAACTTGTTTTAAAGTCAAGCCAAAAAATGTTTGTCTTCTCAATGCTCCAAATGCAGCAGAGACTGAGTGGGCCAGTCAATCTAGCCCAAAAAAACAAAAGATTTGCAAAAGTAATGTCTCATAGTTTTTATTGGTCCTAATACTCTCCTGAATCATGTACTAAAAGTCTACCACCCTAGATGGAGTGGAACATATTTTTTTTCGAGATTAAAGGTCCAACACTCTCAGTACATTGAGTTGAATAGGGGAATTTTTTCAATTAATAGCTATCACTATGAAACTTCTCCAGTTGATTAGTGACATCATACCAAAGAAAAAATGTATTACAAGTTTTTGAGATTTTATGTTTATATATGCAAATGAGGCCTTTCTTCATAAATTGTACCATCATTTGATAAACATAACATTTGAAAACTGGAAGAAGATTAAAAATGATGTTTCATTATGTTGACACAATACAGAAAGACAACATTAAAGAAGGGACTGTGTTTCTATATCATCCCATACATTAGAAAATACTATTTAGAGTCATCAAATAATCTGTTCACCATGTTTTTGGTATAAAATAAAATATCAGGCTGTTGAAAACATATCAACAGAACTCCTCCCTAATCAAACACAAAGTATAGACAGGAAGAATCTGTAATGAATAGTTTATGTAGGTGTTACTGGATATTTCTCCTCCACAGTGTACGGAAACCTCACTTTGAGAAAACGCCCTTTAAAGATTAGAATGAAAGGGAATCCATTTTTCAGAGGAAACCTAATTATTAACAGACAAGTCATTGAAATCTGTAAACAGACAATACGTACCCAAAACCACGACTCAAGAGACAGATGGAGAAGAGAAAGCCCAGTAGGCACTTTAATGTACAACATAGCAGGTAGGCCATAACACTTTTATTTCTTCCAGGCTTACAGTATTAGAAACAAACAAAACCACCAACTATGTTTATGTAAACAAATAAAGAGCAGGAAATTAGACCATTATCAACAACAAAATGTCAGCAAACTTGGATGAGAACGTGGATTGAACTTTTTTTGTTGTTGCCACAGAGTCAAATCTATAAGTGGATTTTACGGCCGTGCCACAGTGGATAACGATGGTTATTTTCTCTTTTGATAATGGTCTAACACGATGCTAGTACGGACTGTCAACTCTGCTACAAAGACTGTATTCAAATGAGCGTTCAAGTGAATGAGAAATTGAGAAAATTGAATGTCTCCCTGAATTTTTGTACAAAATTGATAATGGTCTTATGGAGCTGAATACATTTTTCACATCTGACTGACAGTTGGACTCTCCAATTCTATTATGCATACAAGTTTTCAGAGCAAGACTGAAGGAGAAAGACCTGGAACTATCTCAATCTATCATATTTCTGTTTGTTTTTTAGTCTCACTTTGGCTTCATAGCTGTGAAGAATATACCGTCATTGCCAAAACACCAGTAAAACACCATAATTATTATGACGTGCTCCACTGACTTTGTATGGACTCATCTCCTGATGTACACACAAGTAATATTGAGTTTATTCATACCAACCATATATCTCACTTGAACTGTGCAGAATTCACAGTTTAGCTTAAGTACCATCCTGCAGATGTTAAAATATATATTTCTAACATCCCTTGTCATTTCATTGATGTAGTCCCTGTACCGCAATATCAACGAATAGACTGTGAACTGATTGAAAAGATGTTACCAGGTATTTTTTCATGATAACACAGTTTTACAAATAATAAGTTTGACGATTTTTTTAACCAGTTTTTCAGGGTATACCAACAATTGTGTACAAAAATTCAGGGAGACATTCAATTTACTCAAGTTCTCATTCACTTGAACGCTCATTTGAATACAGTCTTTGTAGCAGAGTTGACAGTCCGTACTAGCATCGTGTTAGACCATTATCAAAAGAGAAAATAACCATCGTTATCCCACTGTGGCACGGCCGTAAAATCCACTTATAGATTTGACTCTGTGGCAACAACAAAAAAAGTTCAATCCACGTTCTCATCCAAGTTTGCTGACATTTTGTTGTTGATAATGGTCTAATTTCCTGCTCTTTATTTGTTTACATAAACATAGTTGGTGGTTTTGTTTGTTTCTAAAACTCTAAGCCTGGAAGAAATAAAGTGTTATGGCCTACCTCCTATTTTGTAGATTAAAGTGCCTACTGGGCTTTCTCTTCTACATCTGTCTCTTGAGTCGTGGTTTTGGGTACGTATTGTCTGTTTACAGATTTCAATGACTTGTCTGTTAATAATTAGGTTTCCTCTGAAAAATGGATTCTCTTTCACTCTAATCTTTAAAGGGCGTTTTCTCAAAATGAGGTTTCGTACACTGTGGAGGAGAAATATCCAGTAACACCTACATAAACTATTCATTACAGATTCTTCCTGTCTATACTTTGTGTTTGATAAGGGAGGAGTTCTGTTGATATGTTTTCAATAGCCTGATATTTTATATTATACCAAAAACATGGCGAACAGATTATTTGATGACTCTAAATCGTATTTTCTAATGTATGGGATGATATAGAAACACAGTGCCTTCTTTAATGTTGTCTTTCTGTATTGTGTCAACATAATGAAACACTGATTTTTAATCTGGCTTCTTCCAGTCTTCAAATGTTGTGTTTTGTAATATATGCAAATGATGGTACACTTTATGAAGAAAGGCCTCATTTGCATATTATAAACATAAAATCTCAAAAACTTGTAATACATTTTTTCTTTGGTATGATGTCACTAATCAACTGGAGAAGTTTCATAGTGATAGCTAGTAATTGAAAAAATTCCCCTATTCTACTCAATGTACTGAGAGTGTTGGGCCTTTAATCTCGAAAAAAAATATGTTCCACTCCATCTAGGGCGGTAGACTTTTAGTACATGATTCAGGGGGGTATTAGGACCAATAAAAACTATGAGACATTACTTTTGCAAATCTTTAGTTTTTTTGGGCTAGATTGACTGGCCTAGAGAGCTGAGCTGCTGCGAGCTTGTTTTTAGTTTAGGATCCCCACAGTTTTAATCGTCATAAGGTTTTTTTATATGTCCGCAGAAGTCCCCTCATCTCCAAAACAAACACTGACAATTAGATTAGAAGCATTTGCAGCCCTGTGATCTAGAAAAGTCAGAAAAGCCGCTGGTCCAAAACTCTCACTTTTACAGTATTATGAAATTGTTTGATGTTTTTTAAGACAGGTGTGAGTGGGGCATATTTTGACCCTCTGTTATGTGCTCTCCAGCAGAAGCCCCTAATAAACCGACACTGCCCTCTCCATGACACTTAGAGCAGCATAAGGATCATGTTTATTCAACTCAAATATTTCTCTTAATAAAGTTCAAGAGGCATCCTCACAATAAATAGAGTTAGGATAGACACTTGGCAATGCCACCCCTAGCCACCCTGGAAGAATGAGACAAAATCTTTGAAGTCTTTCTGAAAGGGAACTCAAAAAAACACAGAACTTATTAGCGTATTAAGAAATGATGGTTTGACCGATTAATACAGAAGAAAAAAGAAGGTAGTTATACGCACATCGCGTAGCTGCAGGGTTGAGCAGAAACAGCAGACTGAGGAAAAAGAAGAACATAGGCCCGCACACTTGTTCAAATGCCACGCAGAGTTTTAATTCATCACAAAGTTTCAGCCTGAGGTCTTCTTCAGGTGATCATTTTAAAAAATGTATCACCGTGTAATACACCAGCATCTGTTGGACATTTTCCTGGGGGGCTGTTGACTTGCTGTGGATTAGGATCCAGACGACACACTCTCTTTCCTGTGTGCTGTTAGTCTTGACTGACGCTGGTGTTGGATTGTTGATGTCTGCATTTTATTTTTTAGGGTGACAGTCCTTCTTTGATTCAGCTCCACCCGCGTCACCAGTGAGAGGAACACACCCTTAAAAACAAAAAGATGTAGATGAGTACTGAATGATTCTTTCACCATCACAGTTTGTCCCACTGAGGCTGCCATACAGAAAAAGTATGCGTTCAGTGTAGAGTAAAGCACTTTAGATAAAAGCTTCCCTATTAAATATGGTGTATATAATATTTCTGGATAAGTTTGAAGTTAAGTGTGTCCCTCATATGCGCTCTCAGACCTCAGGCGAGCTGCTGGCAAATGAAGCAGACGTCTGCTGATTGGTTCATTAAGAAGGCCAGGCTCTCACTCAAGGTCAGCACATTCTCCACACACTGAGCGCCCCTCTCCATCGAGATGGAAAATGCTAATGACAGATTTTTCATCATCCCGGGAGTCGTTGAGTGCGATGTCCCCGGCATGAACCGGACGGAACCAGCTGTTTGGGAGGGTTACAGCCGGGGAGAGCAGAAAGCTGTGAGCTCAGCAACATCAACCTCGGCTGCTTGTGTGCAGAGGCCATTACAGAAGTCTGAGAGGAATACTGAACAGCCCCAAGATGAGTGGGAGGCAACGAGACGTCATACACACCACCAGTGAAGCAGCTTTGGGGGGGGGGGGGGGGGTCTGCTGGAGGCACAGAGGTGAAAGTACTTTGGGGTTTCAGGTTTAAAAGATAGATAAGGGAGTAATGAGAGTGAAATAATACTGATTTAAGAGATCTAGATGCACACTTTACAAACATGATGAGATGAAATGGAAATAAATCTAGGACTCTGCACAGACATGCAGATGCACTCTGAAATGAACTTTCTTTCACAAACAACTTTATACATGTAACTGCTGATGTGACACTCCTGGACCGTCTGAACAGCTGTGACGCTCTGCTACATGTGAGGGTAAATGGACTTGAGCTCGTATATTTCTTTACTAGTCTTCTGACTACTCAAATGTTGTTTTCTTTTGTGTAACCAGAGTTTGAATAGACCTATTGGTGAGTGTGCATGGCAATGTGCTAAGGTACATGCCCCAACCACCTCCAGGGACAGGATGGGTCCCAGGTCTCTAGCACTGTTATTTTGGGGGCTCACTTGCTGAAAAGGTTCAGGGAACCTCTTTTCTAGGTGGCACCAGAGGAGGGTCTTACATATTTTTGCATTAAGAAATTAACTTTAAAGCACGTAGAAGGCTTTTTGAATAATTGTTTGGTGTTTGAATGTTGCATCAAATGTTTTATCTTTGTGTCTTGTCATGAAATTTGATGTTGCAAATGGAACCCCGTGATCAATCGAGCAATCGATCAATGAATAAAGACTTATAGTTTCGTTTTTGTGTTGTGTTTAAAAAAAAGGGTCTTTTGATATCTCTCAAAATCTGATATTAATGACACTTTTAGATTTTTGATGCTCTAACATTCATCTCCATCGATGTGATCTAATGTGCACCATAAAATATTACCCCTAACCTGGGGCGCCTGCTGGGTCGGTTTCGTGCGTCCAATGTACGAAGGCTGTAGTCCGATCCAGCAGGCGACCCAGGTTCGAATGGTAAATGGACTTACTCTTGTAAAGTACTTTTCTAGTCTCCTGACTACTCAAAGCTCTTTTACACGGCAGGTCACACCTACACATTCACACCCTGATGGTGGAGGCTGCTCTGTAAAGAGTCCATCAGAAGTAACTAAACCATTCATACACATTCATACACCGCAGACGAAACAGCGGGAGCAGCTTGGGGTCAAGTGTCTTGCCCAAGGACACATCGGACATGTGGCTGCAGGAGCTGGGGATCGAACCCCTGACTTTCCAGTTAAGAGACGACCGATTCTACCAACTGATCTACAGCCGACCTGTAGCTCCCTTCCCTTATGTCATTCACCCCTCTCTCTCTCTATCTGATTTCTGATCCACTGTCCTATCTTTAAAAATAGACACAAAAAGCCCCAAAATAAACAACATAAACAAAAACCCCACCATCACCAGAGTTCAGTCAGCCAATAACAAAGTGAAGTGAACCTGTGGTAGAGTGGTGTTTCCCAGCTCTTTGGTTTGTGTCTGGGCTTGTTTTGATGCTGCAGTGGCATCAAATGAGTTGAAATATCGTCAAGTGTTTTCATGAACTCCCACAATACTGTTTCCTGTTTTTCTCGGTGTAAAAGTGCTTTGAGTAGTCAGAAGACTAGAAAAGAAATATACAAGCTCAAATCCATTGACCATAAAAAGTTTAACAGACAGATTGATAATTAGCTTTCAGTCTAGTTTAATGGACACTAGTGATACTGAGGGCCAGTCTGAACCAACCAAAACTGTATTTGTGCCATTTAGACTCTGTGCAGGAGTTTGCTTGTAATGTTTTCATCAATACTTCGATGCACCTGTCTTATAATTTAAAATGTATATATATATATTTCTGTATTTTTTATACTTTTGATTATTACAATAATGGATTTTCTTTTTTTTTAAACATAGGGAATCAAAAGTAGCGAGGCACTCTTGTGTGCTATTATTTTAAAAGTACCAAGCAGGTAAATCCTGTCTCTTACAGCAGAATATATGGTAATTTTATCTTTACACAATTTATTTATTATACAGTATATACCGTATTCTGTGATTTGTGATGTGATTTGATTATCCTAAGTCATATGTATTCTGCTTCAAGGAACTATGAATGTTCTGAATGTTTGCCTTACAGTTTGTACATGTGTATAAAATGATAGACTGAAAATATTAATAGACGAGCCAGAGACTGAGAGCTGGAGCTGAGGCGGGTTTTAAGCCTCATGACAAACTGTTACATCACATACGCCTGTCAATAAGGTCAGCTACACGCCTTATTGTGGAAAAACTCTTATCCGTCATGAAATCAAAACGGATGCGTTATAAAAAAAAAAAATCACCCCCGTACAGTGAGTGATGATTGAGACATATTTCGTTTTATGAACCAGCTGTAAAAGCTTCTTTTTTTTTAATGGGTGTGTATGTGACTTTCTGTGCTTCTACAGCCAGCCTCTAGTGGACACTCAGCGAACTGCAGGATTTTGCACTCCGGCCTGTGTTTCATTTTTCAACACCAGAGGTTGCCGCTTGGTTGTAATAGAGCCCAAAGAGTTAACACAATGCTGAACACTCTGACAAGGTAAAAACAATTGCCAATCATAGATCAGGATTTTATGCCACTGGGGCGACTTATCAGATTTCTAGGTTGGCCCTGGTCTGGTTTAATGTCAAGAACAAAGGTGCTGGATGTCCATTTGTGTATGACAGCATGTGACGATGCTTTTACTCTGAAATGTAACCGGAAGTGGTGTTGTTATTCACGGTAGCTTGCATACCACTGTCGGTTAGCCATCGAGGGGCTAACAAACAGCCTGTTATGGAAGAAGGAGCACAACCGAGGGGCTGCCTGACTTAACGGGACTGGCTCGGACTAGTTCTGGTTCTGAGGCGTGATTTGGAAAGATAACGCTACAAAACCGGAAGTCTAGGAAACGTCTTCTGGCGGAAAACAAAAATAGCACAGAGGAGAGCTTAAAATCCCGGGACAGCCTCGGTTGTAAGTACAACATGTATCCGGCTGCGAGGCGTCCGAGAGTCTCCCGCCGCCGTCGAGCTTAGCTTCCCCGGCCGCAGCTGAGGACAGACAGCGGCGGAGGATCTTTGTTCGCGTTTTTTCATGGGACACAACCGGGGTCTTCCCTCTGCTTTGACGCGGTTTTACCGACGTGACAGCTCTACCCTCGGCTAGTATTGACCACCCACCGAGGTCACACTGTCTTATGGACTGCTTACGGTAGTTTTTGGGCTTTTTTCCAGACCTTTTTTTCTGGTCCCTTGCTGACGGACGCGGCAGTCATGTTTTCCGTGCGGATCGTCACCGCAGACTTCTATCTGGCAAGTCCCATCAAAGACCTGGACGTGTGCTATTCTGAATTCAGGGAGAGCGACGTGAAGAAAGTACCGGTGGTGCGGATATTTGGAGCAACACCCGCAGGTGAGACAACTCATGTGTTTGTTTTGTGTCGGTGTTATTGACGCTTTAATGGTGGCGGGGCTTTTCTTGCAGCGCTCCACGCGGCATGTTAACGTGGTGGCTGAGTCTGCCGCTTGGACTCAAACACATCCGCACTTTATATTGTTAGGAGGAAACATAACGGGTCTGTTTAGCATGCAAAATGACAACAGGAAGATGATTTAAGGTGTTGACACAATGTTTCACCGCTGTCGCTTTGCATACGGGCTGCAGTCATGCAGCGGTGGGAGTCCTGCTCTTCTTCCCCCCCACCTCCTCTCCTTCCTCACACGGCTGTGGGCTTTGTTTTCGCTCCCCCTTGCTCCACCGTGGCATGGTGGTGGTGGACACTTCTGGCTTCAGAGCTTGACTTGTGCTTTATCCTGCCACATGTGGCATTCAGGGACAGCTTGCACACTTCCCATAATGTGGATTTTATTGTGTTAATTGCAACCTGTGGAGTGTGGACGGACAGGAGTACAATATGCAGCCTCCTCCCTTTAGATGTTCTCTCTTTTTGTTCTGTATTATCTAAATCAAAAGACTGTTGCAAAATACATTTATTGAAACATTGTGGTGAAATAACGACTGCAGCAATAATAGCAGCTAAAGAAATCAGATGTGAAGAGCAGAGATTGAGACAAAGGGGAAACATTTTGATTCCGTCAAAACACTCTGGTGTCATTCATTTGATCCATAGAAGCAGTCTGAAAGGGCAGGAGCCACAATGACAGTACATTAATATGCAGCATGTAACAATGAGGGAGACCTGATAAATGAAAGTGATCGTGAAAGGAATATTGATGTCATAAGCCCAGACAAATCCTATTGTATGGAGGACAGGGCTGGCACATTCCTGGTGTTAAAAAATGATGCTCATATGCTCTGTGCATTGCAAAAGGAGGGGCTGACTGAGCTTCACCATATAGGTTTGTTTTTTCTTTAAGATTTGCCACATGCCCTGCTCTCTCGGAAATCCATTAGCCGACCCTCTGAGTACCTTTAATCCCATCACCACAAACAATAGAATCATTTCCTGCACAATAGCTCAGCATTATTACCCCGGCTAAATCCTCCAGCGGGTGCTGCTGCGCCCTCTCTCCAACACGTTCGAAAGGTGAAAACACCATTGAAGTACAGTGACTGTGTATTTTTAGCAGGGTGAGTCCCCTGGGGGGTGGGGTGGTAAAATGGGAGCTAAATTTGTCCCTCAGGCTGTTGCATTGCTTTAAAGCAGTGTCCAACCGGATGTGCAGCAGAGACATGGTGGACAGTGGGTCACGGTGAGGGTGTCAGCTTTCATTTGGTTCTGACATAAACTGCACGTTCACATTTGGGTGCACTGATTTAAAGGAGATACACACACACACACACACACACACACACACACACACACACACACACACACACTGCAGCAGAGGCTGTTGTCACTGAATGTTCCTTCAAGAGGAATTCACTGATTCAAGCACAATAAACCCAATCACCACTGTGCATGGTTCTGTAAACAAATATGAGATTTAACATGAATTGTATGTATTACTACATCTTGTTATTTATGTGACGTATCAGGACAAGGTTGGAGGAACAATGCAGGTAAAAGGATCAGAGTGATACACTCAAAGATTACATTTTGATCTGAGAGCATTTATGTTGTCAACAAAGACACAAACCTCATCAGAGGAGGCGCCAGGAGATCCAGTATGAGTGTTGGAACCTTTAAAGCTTTGGACTGATTTTGTTCTCACACGAGTACGTACTCAAACACAGCAGTCTGCATTGTTTCCCCGTTATATATATGTGGTTTTTAAAGAACCTCTGTGTTGCTTCAAGATGCAGTAATGAAGAAGCTGTGTCTGTAGATTGTGTGCTGTGGTGGGTGCCCTGCAGATTTCCACAGTTTGACTCTCCTCTCGCTCAGTTAATGTATCACTTGTGGCGAGCCGGAGTCGGAGCCAGCTCTGTGTTTCCAGAAATAAAATTACATCACCATCTGGAACACATTGAAGCAAAGAGGAATCTCTTTCTTTCTTTTTCTCTGCTTCTCTGTTTCTCCGAGCTCAGCAGCAGGCTTCACCAAACGCAGAATGAGTTTAGTGTTTCCCATTGCCTTCATTGTGTTGTTATTGTCCAGCCTGCAGGGAGGAATTCATGAGCACTTTTGTTTAATGTGAATCAGATTTTTATCTCATCAGAGTGTTTACCCTGGTGTAAGTGGTCAGCAGAGCATCTGTACCATGTGGCCATGCCTACAACCCCAGGCCTTGGATTCCCTGACCTTCCCTGACCTGAGCACACTCCCCCCAATCAGCCCTGTGTAATTCGATGCCACACTTCCTGCTTTTTTTCCTCTGCTCTCTTTGTTAGCATCTGGTGGCTGGCTTGCCTGTGTTGCATGCATACTGTACATGCATGGAATAGGTCAAGGGGGGAGGATGATGTAGAATTCCTTGATCGGTATCCCTTTCCAAATAGAAAGAATCTGCATCATTATCATGTTTTAGTTCAAATGTAGAGCCTGATTGACATTAGGGATGTTTTTAGCTGACTAATCTCGATGTTGGTTAAACTTAAATTTAAATTCCATTAAACCCCGCTTGTAAGTAAGAAAAAAAATGAGAAAACAGTCGGTGTGTAGCAAAATGTTTTGAAAATTGTCAGCGGGTAAACCATTTAATTTTGTTTGCCACATGTGGCTAACGTTAGCAGTGTCAGCACCACCAGCCTTCAGTCCTTCCTGCAGCTTCACGTCCACGTGCCAAATGTGGTTACACAAATCGCTCCGGTCGGTATGCCAGTTTAACCTGACACAGCCTAAATACAGCTTTATCTCCATTTTCTATGTGTTCAAATTACTGACAAACAGCGCTGCTCCGACGAGATGCTATCCGTTCACTGTGCTTGTTTACATCCGGGTTGTAGAGCGAGGAGAGCAGGACAGTTAACTGGAGCCACAGCCCGGCTAGTGGGCGGCTGTGTTGCAGTTTAAGCACAACATTTGACCGGCATCGAAAGTCTAAATATGAATAATTTGTTTAGCAGACTAGTAATTGTGATGCAGACTTACGAGGGTGATGACATTTTACACTGAGCATGGACTTTTGTCAGCTGTGATGTTCTGTCACATGTGCTGCTGAAAGTACTTTCAACTATAGTCCTATTCAGACTGTTGTTTGAAGGCGCCATATTTACGTCCCGGTGACGTTTCACCTTCAACTTGAATGTCAATGAGGCGTAATGGGGGGGACGAAGTGATCCCACCGCAGCGCTTTGTGTTAGTGCATGTCTGACTGTGTGTGTATGTGGAGCTCCCACTGTGCCGTGCTCCTGCAAGGCCGAAACGCAATGTGAATTCACAGACTTGGACAAGGATAGAACGCCATTGCGGAATCAATATGAGTGTACAAAGACGTCATCGTAGTTACTGCACTTTTGCAGGAATGTAATATTAAAAGAGCTTGTATGATCAAAATCACACCATAGTTGTTTTCTTTCACCACTACTAGACAAACTGTGTGATGACACCACATCTTCATCACCACATGCACTTCATGCTTTACATGTTCTATACAATAAGTTTGCACATCGGTGCTTAAACGTGGAGAGAATACAAAATATCTGTGATGGGCCCAAATCAGCATGACAACTGGGCTTTAGCAGTAATCAGCAAGCTTCTTCTAGTGATGCAGACACAACCTTAACAGGCTGGACACCATTGATCTCCACTTTTGGTGCCGACAACCCCGACCCAGATTCAGTGACAGAACCCCACTTCCCACCCCACCCCCAACAGCAGGAGGCACACTGTTTTGGTTCCTTGCTCGGACCTGTGCCCTCGTGTGTTTATTGCGTGTGTGTAAAAGTGGAGAGAGAGGAAGCGCATGACCAATTGACCCGAATGAGGGAAGGGAGGGGGGGGGGGGAGCAAAACATGGTCTGCAGGGAGGAATAATACCGAGGGCCTCTTCCTCCTGCCCCCTCCCAGGTTTAGCTCTCTCCAAGGGAGCCCTTAATGCCATCTGAAGGAATTCCTCCAGGATCCATTAATAGGATAATAGGCAGTTTCAAAAGGACTCTGTGGCTCATTAGGCAGAAGGTCATTGTCCCTTTAACTGTTTACTCCCCTCTCTCCCTGTCGGTGACTCCAGTTCAATCATCATCCTCTAACTGCCGCTTCAGTTGCTTCTAATTATGTTATAATCAAGAGGGATGCCTATTTGTTGATGTGGGGATCCAAGATTTTATTTACACTCTTTTATCCTCATTAGTGAACCAGCTCTCTCATGGACTGTCTAGTTTACTCTGAAGGGTGACACTTGTGACGACTGTTGGTATACCAGAGGGTATTACAGCTGTGTTGGTAACAGAGTAGCATCACATACAGGACATTCACATTTGCAGAAAACTCATGAAAAACTCCTGATATTTCCAGGAGGAGCTGCATGTGTGAAGACACCAGCTGAATTTTTCACTCAGACTTCACTCGGGGTTTCTCCTGCCAGACCAGACTAGTATTTTTTCCGCAGCAAGTACGAGTGAGCTGTTGTGAGAACGCAGCAGGATATAAGCAGGAGAATTCAACTCGAGGGAGTGAGGGGGGCTTGGGGACATTTCTATTCTCTGACCAGGGTCAGTGCTTAGACTGTATGAAGCGACCACTACGATCTCCGTGCAGGTGATGAAACGGCTTCATTATGTTTTCTGTTCTCCAGTATGTTCTTCTCCACACTTACTAAAGCGGACTCTGTTGCTTCATCCGCCACTTCAGCCTCTTTTTTTTTACGTCACGTCTTACCTCAGTGGACCCCCACCCCTCCCGTCTGAGGGATAGTCTCCCGCTATGAGGTGCACATGTGAACAGCAAGGTCAGGAGAATATCCGGAGCGGTCCTCCTCAAATTATCTAGATATTTCAGGAGTGCATGTGTGAAAACGGCTAAAGAGAGACTTTCACACTAGTTTTGGACCACAGATTGAGGTCCACATCTTGTCTTCTATGGACACAGGTAAACTGATGGTTCTGATAAACTAGTAGGCTGGAGCTTGTTTTGACATGAACCTTTTCAGTAAGGGGGATGCAAGAACAGATTTGCCTACAACCGACAGGTAAATGATCTTATTGTTGTCACAGACACTTTCTCACCCACTCGCTTTGTAACATAATAAGCTAATGACACTCCTGTATTCCTCTCTGAGTTTGTCATTTGACTCCAGGGTCGACCCAGTCAGTTGACAGCACTCTCTGGTACCATTTCTGTCGTGTGTATGCTCGGGAGTCAGACCTACCAGCGTTGGAGGCATTTAGAGAGTGCTATCTAGTTGCACAGAGGCTTGTCCAGACACAGCCAGGGCAGCCACGGTGAGGAGCTGTAATAAGTCAACACGCTGAGAACTCTTTTTAGACTGTGTTTGTGCAAAAGTGCCGTAACTAAGCTCCACCGTCATTACATCTTTGTTCACTCCTATTGATTCTGCGATGGCATGATATTCTTGTCCCAGTCTCTGAATTCACATTGCGTTTCGGCTTTGCGGAAGCACAGCACAGAGGGAGCTCCACATACACACACACACAGTCAGACATGCACACACACACACACAATGCTGCACTCCCCCACTGGCTCAGCTGATACCATCTCGCCTCTGCAACGCCTACTACCTCCAAAGATTGTACAGAGGAGGGATCACTTCGTTCCCCCATTTAGCCTCCATGACATATAGATTGGAGGCAAAATGTCACATGGTCATAAATTTTGTGCCTTGAAACATGAATAGGTCTTCTCTTGCTCACAGAGGCCTATGTGTGAACCATGTGTGTAACTGTGGGAGGAGGAGGCTTTGTCTTTCTCTGATTCCACAGGTGGTCTTTGTGCTGGATTACAGTCACAAAGGCTGAATAGCTTGTGGTTAATGAGCAACGTTTAGCAAAAGTTATCTGTTGGGCACAATAGTCATTCAAAGTAGGTGATTAATTATCTGAACACACAGTTTAAAATCTCTTATAATTATGATTAACTTATAATTAACAGTATAGATCCAGTTTCATGTGTTAGTACAGCAAGTGTGTGGAATGGCCAATTTGAACAGTGATGCTGTGTATCAATACAATCACACTGTTGTAGTTTTTGCATTTTACACTTAGCTCATAACACATCATTTTGTGTCTCATCTGCAGTACTCTGGTAAATGGACTTGAGCTTGTGTAGAGCTTTTCTAGTCTTCTGACTACTCAAAGCGCTTTGTAAACCTCAGGTCACACTCATCCACACACTGATGGTAGAGGCTGCTGTGTAAAGTGACCATCCGTATTAACTAATCCATTCATACACATCCACGTGCCGCCGACCCAGCAGGGGGAGCAACTTGGGGTTAAGTGTCTTGTCCAAGGACACATCGGACATGTGGCTGCAGAGATGGAGATCAAACCCCATGACTTGAAGCTTGTGAGACGGCCAACTCTACCGCTGAGCTACAGCTCCCCCAGGATACCTTTGGAGACTTTGCTGATGACTGACCCCTTTTGGATGCAAGGATGCACCATAATTCACTTGCCAATTGGGTCCAAGTCCTGTGTCTTGGGCTCAGAGAACCAGTGCCTGTTTTACAATGGCACATGAATGCACAGTGTGTACATGTCATAATGTGTTTTCTGTCCTGTCATTGTGGGCAGAGAGTAGATATGGTGTTATAACACACGTGTGGATGGTACTCTTTGAACCCCCCCCCCAACACACACACACACACACACACACACACACACACACACACACACACACAGTTATACACTAGTTGAATTAGGCCATATTGATTAGTTTGTCTTGATGAGATACGTATATCAGTCGTACCTGCATGGGTAAAAGTGACGCTGCAAGCTGGTACAGCATTGCCACTGTGTCTAATGCATCCTTAACGTTGCAGCTCCATCCTGCAGTTTAAGAAGATCGACTAGAACTTGAAGTCCTAACTCGTCACATGTTAAAGCAGCTTAAATCCGAGAACTAAAACAAACCAGCCACGGTAACTACCTGGTACTTTGCTGTGATTCCCCTTTGTCTTGAAGAAGCTGTGAGAGCACAGCAGCTGCCTCAGTGTCCTTGCTGCTGCTGCAGCCCAGTCAGTCTGATTGATGGCTTTAATAGCTCCCTTCAGCTCCTCAGTGGGTATCCGAAGGCGTCACTGTCGAGGGCACGGGCCTGACACTGCAGCAGTCCTTGTCCCCACAGCTTTTTCCATCGCCTGGATTCACACTGAGTCGGGTGTGACCTGTAGTGTTACATACACATCTGTAGCTGTTTAATGTCTAATTTGAAACCAACCAATTAATGTGCAGGCTCCTTCTTCTTTCTTTGAGACTGTTGATCTCCAGCGAGTTTAAAACTACCTGCTCAGCTGCCTCTGTGGTTTAGCTTCTTGCCTGAGGAGGACACTACAGCAGAGTGATGTATATGTTCAGGTAGCACTGCAAAGACTCCATCTGTCCAACCCAGTGACTCCAACTCTTCATGTGTCTGTTACTTTGATTCAGTTGTCCTGTGGTTTAACACAGATCAAAAATACCACAGGACATTTGTATTTTAAAAGGATAAAAAACACAAACTATGAACAATCACCTTTTTCATAACTTAAAACTAGTGATCTTCTGACGACTTATTTCCTAGTCGGTTAAACTGATTTAAAGACTAAACAACTCAAGGTAGAAAAAAACTCAGAAAACAGTCAATATTGAGCACATTTTATTGAACATTGTCAGCTTGTAAACAATGTAATTTGGTCTTCTGAGTCAGGTGTGGCTAACGTTAACAGCAATATTATTATATTATTATAATTTAGTAGAGCAGGGAGCGCAGGCCCAATAACCGGAGCTACAGCCCCGACCAGTAGCAGGTGGCCGATAATTTGTTTAATCAACTGGGCATTCTGGTGCTGACAAGCGCGGGGGATGACCGTTTGGTCGACAAAACATGCACCCTACTTAACCCTGTCAACACAACAAGGACGCACAACAAAGATTGTGTATAAAAAGTGGACAAAGCCGCCAGGCCTGAAAAGTGGAGCTTTAACTTCATGGTCTTGATCATAACTTTCACATCATAATGTTCATTTCATAAGTTATAGTCCCTACATAACAGGCTGGGACGCTGGTAGCCTAGGGTAAGTTCACACATAATGACCATGTGCTGAGGCTTAAGTCCACTAGAGCGGACGTCCAGGGTTCAAATCCGACCTTTAACTCCTTTCCCGCATGTTATTTCTCTCTCTCTCTCTCTCTCTCTCTCTCTCTCTCTCTCTCTCTCTCTCTCTCTCTCTCTATCTCCCTCTCTCTCTCTCCCAGGTTTCTGATTCTATCCACTGTCCTGTCTCTAAAATAAAGGCATAAAAAGCCCAAAAATTAAATCTTGAAAAACCCAACATGGTAGTCTATTGGGCGTGGCTACTCCTCACTTGTTTTTCTTTTCATTCCCGATGTACCAGAGCTACAGACAATGCAGTCTGTTGTCTAATGTCCATTTGTAGTAGTGAACATGTCTTTAGGTCTAAATAGAGTACCTGCTCCTGGTGACCTGTAAGCCCCTCAGTCATGGCCCTAAAGTAGAATAAGCCTTGGAGTTGTTGTTGTTGTTGTTGTTTTTCTCTGGGAGCTGTGTGCCAGATGGCTTTGTCGATGAGGTAATGTGATTTAGTTTATCTCCATGGTGAGACGTTTAATGCCCATTGGTGAGGGAGGAATGGGGGATGACAGGAAGTATTTTTCCTTTGGCGGAGTTGTGTTTGATGTGAAGTGCCCGCTCTAAAGCAGCATCCAGAGCTGCTTCTGACCACAGGTTTGTAAAGCCGCCCCTCATCTTTTACTAAAGCCTGGTCCTGTAACGTTGGTTCTGTGTGGTCTCAGTGAGAGAGAGGCCTGTGTTGGCACGTGTTGTTGGGTCATTTCAGGTCCTCCACTCAGTGTCGGGCTCTTCCTCTCTCCTCCTGGACCATTGTCCCCTCAGAGAGAAAGAGGAGGGGCGTCCGGCTTTGTCCACTGAGTGAGTGAGAGGGAGGGAGACTTCCCACTCGGTGTTCCCTCAGGGCTGCTGGCTCTGCTGCTGCAGGAGAACTCTGCAGAGCTTCAAGGCAGATTAAGACCTTGTTTAGAAAGAATGAAAGAATTTGGCAGGCCGAGGAAAGCTTGAATCGCTGCTGGAGGGGGGAGAACTCTTTGAACCAGCCATGCTGTGCCATTCAGCGTGGATGTTAATGAGGCCTGGGAGTGTGTGTGCATGCGAGTGTGAGTGTGTGTGAACATTCATGCGCTCATGTACACACAAAGACAAACAAAGAGATTATGTTTTCATGTGTAGCGTTAGGGGAGAGTTAGCTCTGCCTCTTGTTACTTCAGGAATGCACCAATGCTGCAACAAGTGAGCTTTTCTGATGAATGTGTTCTTGTGCAACACGTACATGCAACGTGTAAAGTATTAGTATTTTAATTTTCAATGTATCTAGACTTCTTTGCTTGATCATATTTAACCCCTGCTTCTGACCTGATACAACAAGATGGAGGCCTTGTTTTAAACTACCGGAAAAGTCTTGCACTTTAAAACAGGATTCTGTAAGTACCTGCCTGAGTCGTTTTTCACAAAGGGAAACTCAACCCTTGTCTTTCTGCCAAAGGTCTCATTGTTGACCCATCCAACCACCCACATGTCCTCTTGACACAGACTCTTGCACTCTCTGTATGACATCATCCTTACTGTAACAGCAGTTTAAAGGGGGCGACAGTAGCTCAGTCTGCAGGAACTTGGGTTGGGAACTGGAGGGTTGGTTCAAGTCCCGGTGTGGACCAATTCTGGAAATTGGTCTGGTAGCTGGAGAGGTGCATGGCAGAAGTCGTGTTGACGTTTGCCGTCTGCACCATAAGCTAGAAGTAAAGTGTGCATTGCAAGTGTCTCGCTATACAAATGGTGCTATACAAAGAAAAATAACAAGAAGTAAAGCGTAAGAGCATGTAGGAAATGTACAGAGCTGTAAGTTGTCCGTGTTTTTACAGTTCAACAAACAACCACCACTTTACCATTTACCGTTTGCTTAAGAGGTTATGGTGAGTATTTAGGTGTAAAATCAAGTTTGTTCATTGTTGCTTCAAATTCGGATGGAGCGTGTTTTTTTTCTGCTAACCTTTATGTACCCTCCCCATGTGACTGGGCACCAGATAGCTTTCCCATTTATTCCCCCCTCATGGGCGACCTTGGTACTGGGAAATGTTGATCACATCGAAAATGTCAATGCAACACGACGAATGCTTTTCTCTTCTATAATCTTGATTGGATCGGATCACTTTGTTTCCTTTTAGCTGCAGATCATGCTAGCTTTGGCTCTATATTTATCTCACTGTTAAAGGCCGTAGACCAACACCCAGCAGTGTTTCTGCTGCTGCAGTGACATCCAAAGGGTCTTTTCTGATCAATTTTTAATTTCAAAGCAGTCAGTCTGGGAGCAGGCTTATTAAAAAGGGGAGGGGGGGTGAGATATTCTTGAGACCTGGCTCTAAAAATAGCACGACACATCAGTGCCAGAGTGTGTGTGTGTGTGTGTGTGTGTGTGTGACACTGAGCCTAAATGCAGCCGAGCTTCAGTCTGTGACGTTTGTGTGTCTCTTGTTTTGAATTTTGGGAAACATTTACCACCTCTGACGTCAGAAGATCAAAAATCTCTTCTATCCCGAGGAGTTGTGTCTAGACCTGCTCTGCTGTTTTTGCATCTCCTCTCTGTTCTGCCAATAATCCGCTGCAGTCACACTAATATCTCACCTGCAATTTACTGTGCTTCTCTTTGTGTGATTATGGCTTTCCCGTTGTTACATTGAGAGTGGAGGGGTGGGAAACGGGAGGAGGGGCAGAGTGCTGAGAAGAAGAAGAGAGAGAGCGCGCCCGTGTGTGAGTGTCGCTCAGCCCGATGCACCAGCCGAGCCGTCGTTCCCGCTTTTTGTGATGTGTGGCAGAGAGAGAGACACGCTGTGAATATCAAATTTAGTCTGAGCTGAGAAAAGGAGGGCAGGCAGAGCTTGGAAATCTCTCCTGTTGTCTGGCGAGAGATCGCCCTCCCTGATCAGAGAGCCAGTACAGATACACACAAACACACACTCGCAGCATCCTTCAGCGTCGTAGCAACCAATCAGCTTTCCTCACGCTCATTATGAAATCTGTAGCAGCTCTCTCTGCAGCTTGAAACAAATGTCATGATTTTTAGGGCTCAAGATTCGTACATGGCGCTCTGTGCTCACACGGTTCTCCTTAACGAAGATCTGTCTTTGTGTCGTGGTAGTTTATTTTATTTGTGTGACACTACGTCACAACCAAATTCTTTGTGTCTCCTGTTAAACCCTACTTTTCCCCCCATGATCCGTCCCTCTTCTTCCTCCCCGCCTCCTCTCAAGGTGCTCCACATTAGACCTGCTAATCCCGCTGATATGAATCTCCACTAAGCCAAGATCTGCATTCATCGAGGCGGCTTAAAATGGAGACGCACATTATCTCACTAATTTCTTCCATAATTAATGTAGAAGAGTTTTACATAATGCATTACATAACACAGCTCAGCGGCTTCTTCACTTGCTTTGAGGTATCAAATTAAAACTATTATTTCAGCCGGGGTGTTTTTTGTGCGCGTGCATATTTTGGGTTTAATGACTTATAACACCAAAAATATTGGGAATAGCCCCCATAGTCGATCGCTTCAATTAAGAGCGGGGAAGAAGGCAATGTAGTCGATGCTGGCAAACAACTTTAGAAGTGTTGTTTTACTCAAAACTCTAGACCACTCATTGTAGACAGTCATGACTCAGAGAGACATTTACACAGTGAAATGTTGCACAGTGCCACGTTATGACAAGAAAAGAAAGGTTGTCAGTAATGAATGAACCGCCTGCGTTTAGATCCTTATGTGACATCACGTCGCTCTGAAGAAGATGTTATAACTCTGCAGCTCTCTTAAACTTTTTGTTATGGAAATTGAATGAAGTTTCACTTTTAACTCTCAAGAAATGACACCTAACGAGATTTTAAAGTCGTTAAGACAGGAATGAATGTGTGGATTTGATGGCAGCACACAGACGCTGCAGCCTGCCTGTGTGTGTGCGTGTGTGTGTGTGTGTGTTTGTGTGTGTGTGTGTGTGAGTGTGATCAGCATCATGACAGAGTCACACAGAGAGGCCAATGTGCTGTGTTTCAGTGTGTGTGTGTGTGTGTGTGTGTGTGAATAAGAATATCCCTGCATGTGTGTGAGTGGCTGCGGGCACCCCGAGGAGGATTTTCCCTCTGCTGGTCACAGTCTCTGCCTCTCTCTGTTCTCTCTTTCTGTGCTGTACTCAGACTCCTCTCCTCCCCGCTCCCCTCCTGTCCTCCACTTTCCTTTGTTTTCTTCGACATGCCGTTCCAGTTTCGAGGGTTTTCACTTTCTCTCCCTGAATCACATCAGCGTCTCCTTTCATCTCTTCCTGCCATCCATCCTCCCCCCCAGGTCTTTCTCTTCTGCCCTCAGATTGTCCTGGACTCTTCTCCACGGGAGAGAGCTGCAGCGTAGCGCTCACAGGGAGCGAGTGTTTACAGCTGGAGCTAGTTTGGCCTTTGCCCCTCACCTTGTTGACGGCCCCTGGCCTTCCTTCCTTCCAATCGTCCCCACCTCAAAGCTCCACACTACACAGCCTTTAAATCCCTCTCTGCCCTGCACACCCACCTCTGCTTCTTATCTGGTAGCCCCACTCACTCGCATGCCTGAACACTAAGATGGTGGCAGTCATTAGTGGGGGCAAACAGAGAGAGGGTGCAAGTGAAAATGACAGGTCCTTTTGTAGGACGAGGTGGACCGGGCTTCATTCAGTCCAGGCTATAAGAGTGCAAGGATTAGAAACTCTCTTTATGTAGAGTTGTATTAAGACCTATATATCTTAGACCACCGATATATTTTCATATATAACTGAAGTGTAAGAGTTGTACTTTTGATCACATAGAAGTAGCTGTTTCATCTCGTCACAACGTCGTCATGGAGACGATTTGTGGGCACATCTTACAGTTCAGTCTTAACGTCTTCAAAGTGAGACTGTGCGAGCTGAGAATGTTTAAAGTGCCATATTTCTTGATCAGTGATTTGGATCGGCGCTGTCAGTCCAATATCAGATACGTTAATTACTTCAATATCGGACCCGATACTGATATAAGATCGGATCGGTGCCATCTGTAGTTCTCAAACTGCAACAAACGCCTTTATTATTTTGGACAATTAAAAGAGTTGGAAACCAGGAAGAGAGAAAAAGAAAGAGTGGGGAATGACATGCGGGAAAGGAGCCGCAGGTCGGATTGGAACCAAGGCCGCCCGCTTGGATGACAACCGCCTCTGCACATGGGGCGGGTAAACAAACAGACAAAAACAGTTCTTTAGCCTCCGAGGACACGGGGAGACGTTGGTCTGCAGCTGCTTCAGTCATTTTGAAAAAAGGTCACATAACCAATCAGGGCAGCAGGTGAGCATCCTCTGACCTTTAGTGGCTCTCACACATCGGTTGGGAATGTTTTTTCCTCTTCATGTAATCTAACATTAAACATTTCACATAATTGAAACAGGCTTGTCCACGGAGTCACAGACAACATTGTGTGCAGCTCACCTGCAGTTTTATGTCCTTTTTGTACGTCAATCCGATTCCCCCCCTCCCCATAGGAGGGCGTTTTCATTCTTTCCTTTGCATGTTGATGCATCTTAATTGAATTAAGCCTTCTGCTCCGCCTCATGCTTCCAGCCTTTATTTCCCACTGTACCTCACTGCTTCTGCACTACTCTCCCTCTCCATTATAGCCGTCTTTCCCTCCCTCCCTCCCTCCCTTATCCTCCTCGTGCTTTGCTGCAGGGCACAAGGCCTCCATCAGCCTGTGTGCGTCCTCTCCTGGTCCTGCCCTGCTGCTGCCCTCGAGCTGCTCTTGGCCCACATGGCGGCAGTGCTGATGCTCCCAGTGTTCATGCACAGTGCCCAGGCCAAACGGAGCAGACGCAGAGAGGGAGGGGAAAAAAACGCAGGACGGACAAGAAGTTCAGCCGAGGTTATGTGGGAATAAAGTGTCCTAGATCACGGGGTTCTTCCTGTAAACTCTCTGCTGCTAATTACCCTCACAGAACGGACTGCTCTTTTCTGTGCCTCTGGCTCTCTCTCTCCCTTTGGCTTGTTTGTCTCTCCTCACTCCTGCCCTCTCTGCTTCCTCACATCTCTCTCTCTCTCGTCTGTTTCTGTCCACACTGAGGTGAAAGGCATTTTTCTCTCAATCCCTTCTTCCTTCGTCTCTGTGCTCTCCAGCTGTTTCATTTCAAACATTGCTCAAGCGTTAAGTGGATTTCCAAAATTCTGGCATAATAAGATGCAGGAGGAGACGGGATTACATAACCAGTAACTCTATATCTGGCACATTATCAGGCATGCATTGGCTGTTCATGACTGCTTCACTCTTAATATGATATCTCTTTTTGTCTTGAATGAGGGTTGCACAAAATGTTATTGTCCTTGTGCTATTAGTGCTTGTGAAATCGTGACACTGCATGAATTGCTATGTCAGGCAAAAAAAGCAAGCGTGTCGTGCTACAATGTTTGTGGCTACTTGATACAAAATGAGAACTCACGGTTCTTATTGTCACCGACTTATCAGAAGACGGTCAGATGACACAAGTGCTTCTTCGATAACAACACCTCCAGCTGGCTGGTCCAACAGTGCAAGGTGTTGGCTTTGTGACACAAGAACATTGTTGGATTGTTAGCGATGGGTATGGTCACTCAGGTAGTGGTTGTTTACGTCATTATCCCAGTAATGTTTCAGAACTTGTGCACCTGTGCACGTGTTGTTTTAGGCTACAATAGTTCAACTCAGTTTGTGTTACATGTGTAACCGAGTGGAGCGTGTCGGGGAAGGCATGTTCTCGTCTACGTGTCCAACAATATTTTTTTACACAAGAAAACAAACAGAACTTGCCAGTAGTGTATTCCTCTCAGAAGGTAATGAGAGAACTGGAATAGTAAAATGGCTGAAAAGGCCCCGTCCCTAGAAAATGTGAGAGGGAGGATAGACTTTAATTTTTTTTACAAAAGTGGAACCAAGGCACCAACCAGATTTGAAACTTCTGCAAGATGTCAATCACTTAACTCGTCTCTGTACACACAAAGTATAAACAGTTGTAGTAAAGGAGCGTTCTCTCCAGCAGAGGCGAGAGGAGGATGATAAAGCAGGTGGAGGAGTGGGTGGATAAGTGGATGAACAGGTGTTACCCTGAGTGCCACCTTGTCTTCACCTTTCTGGCACCAGACCTGCTAAACGATACTCAGATATGGATATCTCAGCCATGGAACGGATGTTTTGGGTTTAATACTTAGCCCACAGGAGATCCCTGAGTCACGAGGAAACTGTTTGTATTTATGTCTCTCTCTCTCTCTCTCTCTCTCTCTCAGCCCTCTCTCTCCTCCTCCTCCCCTGCATTGACTGAGTGATTCATATCTCGTCTGCCCTTCCTCTGACTCTACCTCAGGTGCCTGCAGACAAAGAGAGAGGCTTTGATCTCCGAGAGAGGATCAGATTATTTTTACCAATTTTTTCTTTAATCCCAGGAAAGTTGACTGAGCATGTATGCTCTCTCTCTCTCTCTCTCTCTCTCTCTCTCTCTCTCTCTCTCTCTCTCTCTCACAGAGATAACCTGCTTTGTTTACGTTTCTCTCACTCATTCAAGCATGCGAGTTTTCAGGCGACTGCTGACCGGCTCCGCTGTAACATGACTGAAAATAGTGCCTTGCTCGAGGGGGGGCAGTTTTTGACGGTTGAAAATCAGCTCAAGGAAGCAGCTGAATATTAAACTGAATAATGAAGTGTGTTGTAACCTATTTTCAGCTATTTGATCTCCCACTCAAATTAAAAAATGTGCACTGAGACAAGTTTAATAAGCTGCACATATGTAGTGTAAAAACATACACTGGCCTGTGACAAAGGAAGTCATAACATATCGGGGGGGGCGGCAGTAGATCAGTCTGTAGGGATTTAGGTTGGGAACCCAGCCCGGTGCGGACGATGTCTGTAGAGGTGGAGATTCACTTCCTGAGCACTGCTGAGGTAGCCTCAAACAAACGTTGCCGCTACTCCTTCGCATCGAAAGGAGTCAGTTGATGTGGTTCGGGCATCTGATTAGGATGCCTCCTGGACGCCTCCCTTTGGAGGTTTTCCGGGCACGCCCAACTCGGAGGAAACCCCAGGGGTAGACCCAGAGCTCGCCCGAGGGATTATATATCCAGTATGGCCTGGGAACGCCTTGGAATCCTCGGGGAGGAGCTGGAAAACGTTGCTGGGGAGAAGGACGTCTGGGTTGACTTACTGCGCTTGCTGCCACCATCAAAATGTCTGTTCTGTACGGGCTGCAAGGGTTGTGTGGTTTGCATGTTAGGGTCTGTGAAGACATATTTCTGTAGTCCATTATCTATGAAATCGAGCAGATAAAAACCAGTGTTTCACTGAAGTCTACTAAAGGAGATATTTCAATGTGAATCAGGTTAACAGGTTAACCTTTTCCATCCCTGAGTTTAGGGTCGTCATCCTTCACTCCCTCCACAGCTGCAGTCTGCAGTGTGAGCTCGCACTGTGCTCTGATATCAGTCTGCCTCCTTTGTTCGACAGCACTCTGCTATTCATGCAGGTCATGTCTCCCTCTTCAAACGCACACACACACATACACACACACACGCTGCAGTGTGATGAATGTGGCTGGAGCAGCTCGGTGCAGTTAGATGGAGTTTTTCTCTGTGGGAGTTTGTTGACAGCCTCCCAGATTTCCATTTGTCTGTGGCTGCGTCCCGAGCCTCCCTCCAGTGTGCAGCTGCGTGTGAGCTGACCTCGCTGAGGTGTAGAACATCTGACTCACACAGGACGAATGGTAACAGTGGACCTGCTGTGGAGAAGGTTGGACAGATGACAGATGAGTCAAGTCTTATTGGACATTCAGAACAAGAGGTTACACTTTACATTTTTCAAATGTCACCTCTTTCAGATCCACAATCCTTGTCTTGTGTCTCCTCCGGCAGCACAACACTGAGTCTGTCAGTCCAAATAGATGACGGATAGGAATACCTTTCATTTTGAAATGATTTCAAATTTAGAATATGGATTCATTAACAAGCTGACAACAACCTGTTCAGATGTGTGGGAATCTCATCCAAGTTTGTGGCTATTTTTAAGTTCTTATTTCTTATATCTTCAGGTTTTGCAAGCGAACACAGCGCTCTGTAACCGAGTTTGTTTACATCAACAGACTTCAGCATCAACAGACTTCAGCAGGCTGTAACATTAATAACATGAAGACACTGATTGTTGACACACGCTGCCGCAGGAGGAAACCTGTATGACGCAGATGGGTTGAAAGAGAACAGAGGATAGAGTAAGCAGCGTTTGAAATATCAACGCTTTACCACCCGTTGAAAGTCCGTGAAGAATGACATAAAATATATTTTGACTGAAATGTCTTCCTACTTGAACATCGGGTCTACATGGCACTATTTAAGAGCTGACTTCTTTTCACCGAAACTCTGCACAGAGATTTAGGGGTAGTGTTTATTAAAGACTTCATCATGTTTATAAAATTCCCACCAATCAGCAGATCACGTGCGGCTGAACCATGGGGGGGATGATTTGAACAGGTCACAGATCAAGCCTGATCTGGTTCACCATTAGACACGTTTGAACGCTGTTTCCACGTTTTGCACAGGACATTTTTTTCTATGATTGGAGCTTGATAGGAATGATGGGCAGAGGAAAAGAGAGAGATGACATTTACCAGCTGCCCAAGGCCGCTTCTGAACTCAAAACCACGCAAGAAATGACGCAGATCCGGATGCCCCATTTACAGCCATGTTTGTCCATGTGATGTGTAGAGCCGGTGAGAAATAGAGTGAACAAAAGTAGACCAGAGAGTAAACTTAAGTGCTTTCACCTTTACAGAGGCTCAAGTGTCCAGAAACCCCTTCTATTCGCTGCCACATGCTTTCTCTTCTCGATCTGGTTGTCATCCGAGGTCACGGATCGTGGGGTCTTGCAAGCAGAAAACATCCTCCCGTCCTCCCGTTCTCCTGCTTTTTGTGATGTTCTTACCACATCCCCTGAGCACCCATCTTTGCTTTAGATTTAGCTTTCTGATAGTGCTCCCTCCGTCTGCGCTCCATTCTCACCAGCCAGGCAGACGTACAGGAATCCTATCGAGAACAAACGTCAGGAAGATCGGCCTGCACAATTATAGCTTCGACCGGCCAACATCACAACGCAGCCAACCTCGATTTTGCCATTTGGTTTTTACGAAGATTGATCTATTCTTGTTGTGTCTGTTAAAGAAGGTCTGGCATGAAGCCTCTTCCGAGTGACCATCTGGTCAGACTGGCTCTGCTGGTGCCGTCTGTCTCCTCAGCCGGGGAGACGTCGGGGGAGAGTTGGCATGGAGGTTTATCCGTGCCTGTCGTCCAACCAGCTCAGCTTGAGCGAAGTGGACGTGCTGGCTACAAAGTGGTCATTAAGGAAAAATGGGGAGCTGACTCTGTTCCCTGTCATGAATCTAGGGCAGGGACACAATGGATTGGTTGCTTTTCACCTGCTTGTACTGTAGCTGTCACAGGCCTTATCATAGGCACAGGTGACGTGGATGAAATTCTGGCAGATTATGTCCACTTTGTCAAAATTACAATAATCTCAGAGAAAGCCTTATTACACCATCTCGAATGTTCATGCTCTTTAGCAGTAGAGGAACTCTCATAACAACAAACTTTGGCCTCCAAAACAAGCACTTTCTGTCGGCTTATTTAGAGCCAGTGCATCTTCCCTGAGAGATTACATTACAGCCGTTACAGTCTGTCTCCTGGCTGCTGGCTCAGGGAATCTTGTGGTGCATGTCCAAAACTTTTTGTGCCCATTAGACAAACAGTTTACTTGTTATGCACAGGAAATCCACCAGTTTGTTTAGAAATAACGCAGCTGGGACGTCATCTCTCCTGACCCCAGTCAGGACAGAATGTGGAGCAGAGGGGAGGACACAGATACTTGTCCTGCTAACAATGCCCAGGCCGAGAGAGGGAGACTCACACAGTCAGTTTCTGGCGTTGAATCCCTCCTAGCAGAACTCGCTGCTAGAGCAGAACTATCGTGAAGGTTTTTAATGATTAGAGATTCTGTGTAATGTGAAATAATAAAGCTTCATCTGTGCTGAGAATGAGATAATGTTGCTGGTCGTGTTTTGAGTTCAGAGCTTCCTGCAGGCACTGGGATGAGTTCTCATGATAAAGGTTCAACAGGGGCTTGTCTTGATGGTTTGTAGTGGTTGTAGTTGGAAGGTGGTGCATGTTATAGTCTTTTCTGGCAATATTTAAAACATTGTCTTGAAACTTTAAAGGCTCCAGTAAGTGTGAAAATGTTATGACAGAAAGCTCCAGGACTGCTAGATGCATCCTAAGTGAGATTCTTTGGTCAGCTTCTGTTTCCAAGGTCAAGAATTTACTTGATTTCACATGGACGAGACTCAGGGACTCTGGGAAATTAGGAAAATGGAATTTAAAACATGTAAAATTCCACAAGAACAGGGGGAACTTCATCTGTGGTTGGACAGCCCTCAAGCTCTAAAACGTGCCAATGATGAGGGACTGTTGTTTGGAGCAAAGGCGCAGACTGCAGCTTTGCAGGTTTTGTCGTGTTCGTGATTTCTGTCCTGTGTTGAGGTGTAAAAGTGAAGAGTTGCAGATGTACAGAAGGCTGAAATAAGTTGGTGTGCTGTGGGTGTTCTGTTCTGGCAGAGAGAGTCTCTTCAGGCAGCTAAAAGGAAACAGACATTTTGCTTAAAATGCATCCAAAGGCTGGACACAGCTCAGAAATCTGTCAGACGTAATAAATTAGCTTTTCAGTACGAAGCTTTGAGTATTTTTATAAACTTTTTATTTGAGCACCACACATGAACTCCTACATCTGCCTACATGAGAGATTTCCATGAGCACTGGCTGTTTCCCAGACATGAGATCTTTTCAGCTGTGGCTCAGTGGTAGAGTTGGTCAACTCTTAACTGGAAGGTCGGGGTTCGATCCCCAGCTCCTGCAGCAACATGTCCGATGTGTCCTTGGGCAAGACACTTAACCCCAAGTTGCTTACACTGCTTTGTCTTCGGTGTACGGATGTGTATGAATGGATGAGTTAATACTGATGGACTCTTTACACAGCAGCCTCTACCATCAGTGTGTGAATGTGTAGGTGTGACCTGCGGTGTAAAAGCACTTTGAGTAGTTAGAAGACTGGAAAAGAGTATACAAGCTCAAGTCCATTTACCATTGATCATTTCCTGTTCACTGCTTTCTCGCTGTCTCAAGTGGGGATGCTCCGAGCTGACTAATTTCTGAGTAGATGAATAGTCTAGAGGTAAGAAAACAGTGTGGCTAATGTTAGCAATGCTAGCACCGCCCGCCTTTGGTCCTCCTTTCAGCTTAACATCCGAATGTGGATGAGCAGTGTGGTTACGCATGGCTGTGGTCGATACACCAGTATAACCATACAACTTTATCTCCATTTTCTAGACCAGTATTTCCATGCTGCGCTGCTCCTACGAGATGCTCTCCGTTCACTGTGCTTGTTTACATCCAGGTAGTAGAGTGAGGAGAGCAGGTCTATTAACTGGAGCTACATACAGTCTAAAGACACAGCCCCAGCTGGTGGCAGGTCGCTGTGTTGCAGTTTGAGCATAACCTTTGGCGAGCATCAAAGGCAAAAATAGGTATAATTAGTTTAACTGACTACTAGTAATTCTAGTTGCAACTAGTGAGGGTCATGATGTTTAACTTTAACTCATGTAATAACACAACATGGCCCTTTTAACCATGCTAATTAACTGGAACAATTTTTAAGTCTGCAAAAGTTGGCGGCAGATCTCCTCAACGCCTTCGCCAACAACTAAAAACCATGAGAACAATGAACATTAGTCAATTTGAGACTAAGTTTGTTGCTCAAACTAACCGTGGTTGTCATGCTGTTGGTCCTGCATTACTCTGTTTATAATCATGCAGACGAAAAAATTAATTGTAAAGATGGCCACACTCCCACTAGGCTTGGTTGCCTCGTACCGTACTGAAGCTCAGTTGCCCCCATTTCCCCGCTGGCCTGAGCACGGTTACCTCTGTTCATAACGTCGTAATACAACACGTGAATGTCTGAACGTAATTATGAAGCGTGCTGACAGACAGACTTACTTAAAACATTGGAGAACAACACAGAGAACATGACCACTACTACTTAACTGACTTTGAGGCTTATTTTTAGTCATTTTGGTCAGACTCACACAGGCGGGGATCGTTTGACTTTATGTCCACGTTGTGTACCCATGCTTGTGCTCCTGCATGAACTGTACCGTGCTGAAGCACACCTCTTCCATCTGCCAGGGCCGAGGGAGTGTACCATGCATATTCATTGGATTGGAGCACTCACACTAGTCAAACAAACTGGACTTTGGGGGTCAAATGTGCTGGGGCACGGTATGGATTGCCCAGTGTGAGAGTAAACTTTTCTTGACTGATGATTAAAAGTGCCTGTGTAAAGCTGTCAACCCTCACTCATTTCTATTAATGAAATGTCACATTAATATATATGGTTTATGTTGACTTTTTATCGTATATCAGTTAACAGTACCGATGTTTTACTCACTATAGTTGTCTATAAAGAGAATTCTTTAATTACCTGCCCGTGGTGTTCCAGGTAAACTGAAAGGTCCATCACGGGAACAACCGGCTCCTCCCTTTCATGCTGTCAGACTTGAGATCAGTCTGACTCCCACACACAGACAAGAGCACACAATGCAGATCTGTATAATTAGTTTATAAAGCAGGGTGCATGAAGTCCTTTTTCAGCTCACGTTCATACAGCGGCTCGTTCATGTGCACCCCATCCTCCCTCTCCTCTGCAGCAGTTAATTTACGGAGCAGATGATGGGAGTGAATCCATTAGAAAGAGTGTGATTTAAAGGGCTGTCCCCCTCCTCTGTTCACTCCTCGTGCTCTTACTGCACTCATTCTGCTCTACACACACACAGACACACACAGACACACACACACACACACACACACACACACACACACGCGCAAACACACCTTTTCTCTCATTATCCTGTTTTTTTCCTGTCTGCTCTCTCTCTCTCTCTCTCTCTCTCTCTCTCTCTCTCTCTCTCTCTCTCTCTCTCGCTCTCTCTCGCTCTTAAGAGACATGTTTAACTGTTCGTTCCCTCTCAGCCATTGTGTGTGAAAGCCTGATATAAGAGGCAGCCTTATACAGGGGCTGCAGTACCCAATTTTAATTAATTAAATCCATTTTTAAAGACCCGTACATCATGGAGGAACATACACGCCGCCTGACGTTAACTCATTCAAACATGGAGGCTGGTGCCAGCATTGCCACCCAGGCCGAGGAAGTATTGATTGGTCGGCCTCGTTATGCAGATTAGTTTATTTCTCTGTGTGACTATATTTGACTAAATTTATACATTTGCGTGAGCACATCCAGTTTCTTAGACAGGCTGAAGGATTTAGTGTGGGCGGTGTGTATTTGTGTTTGTCTGTGTAGGCCTGTGTTTTGTAAACCAACGCCAATATCTGAGACAGAATTGTTCCTGGAGAAGCTGAGAAGGTTTACGAGCATATTCTTCCAAAATAAAGCTGTGGTACCTCAGTAGTCACTCTGGTGCAAATTAAGCTGTTTTTTTAGTGCAATTTCCCTTTAAGGACACACTCACACTTGGCAATCTGTACCATCCCCGACTACCTTTGACCCCCAAGGTCCAGTTTGTTTGACTAGTTGGAAGAGGTGTGTTTTGGCACGGTAGGATAGATCATGCACGAGCACAAGCACAGGAACGCAATGTGGACGTGACGTATAATCGATCCCCGCCTTGCACAATCAAGAAATCCAGGATTGTTAGACCGAAACGATTTAAAATGTTCCACAAAGTCAGTAAAGTTGATTAGATTGATTGACAAGAGAAAATGTACCGTGCCGCTATCATTCATAGCTCACAGGAGCTCCGGCAGGTACTGTGGAGTATTAAGAAAGTAGTTGTGATTAATTGCAGGCTGTTCATTGAGCTGCAGTCTTATCCTGTAATCCTGTAACCCACATTAGCACTCACCAGGTGAGCATCTCAGGCATGGGCCAAAATACTAACATAACATGTATGAGACTGTATGTGACTGACAGGTACCATTCAAATCCTCAGCTTTGGACTAATGCATCATTTATCGTTTGTGTAAATCAACACTGCTTGTCTTAATACATTAGCATTATAGGACACATTAGCTAGTTAAGCTAAGTACAATCTAACCTACTAACAAACAATCAGATTGTATCTTGCTGGTAAAATAGCGACCTGATGTTAGCCAGCCTGCTGTAACTTCGATCCCCAGCTCCTGCAGCCACATGTCTGATGTGTCCTCGGGCACAACACTTAACCCCAAGTTGCTCCCGTTGCTTCATCTGCAGCGCATGAATGTGTATGAATGGTAAACACTGATGAACACTTTACATAGCAGCCTCTACCATCAGCGTGTGAATGGGAGAGTGTGACATTCCTCTTCCCATTTGCTTCTGAATCAGCTGAAGTTCTGTTCTCTACACAGCATTTTGCTCCACTGTAAGGCCATCAATTTGTCTTTTACCTAGCAAGCTAACATTAGCTAAAAACCCATGAAATGAATAAATACATATAAAGAAGAACCCATTCTGTAGTCATGCTTCACGTAGCTACATGACAGTTTTTGCCATAAAACGTTTACCATGTGTTTCAGTTAGTGTGGATATTAAAACAAGTGTCAAAGAGCAAAACAGAGGCTTTTAAGAAGTCAGTGCTTTTATCTGACTTAGGACGAGAAAGTTAACAAAGTGTCAGGGTTTTTAAAAAACATCTTTACTTTCTGAAACATGGAGATTACCATCTCTGTCAGAATCCCTCTGCCGCCCTTTCCACCACTTCTTCTCCTGCAGACCTCCTTCTCTGTCGCTGTCTGTCTCTTCTCTTTGCTGCTCTGTGCTTACCTCATTTTCACATTTACATGAATAGTTTGGCGCCTAGCTGAAGGTCTGACAGTTTCTGGCACAGCTTTAAATCGCTCTTTAAATGTTCAGGTTGCATGATTGTTACTATTTTCTTGAATTGGAGAAGAGCACACATACAGTTTTCCTTATGTGTGTCGTTCCCTCTGCGGGCAGTGGGAGCTCCGAGGCCTACATTTGAAACTGCTCTCCCTGGGCGTTTTTTTTTTTTTAATTAATACCAACGCCTGATTTATTAACTTCTTGTGCTCCTCCCTGTGGCAGCTGTCTGTCTGATTACACATGTGGACTGCCTTCTCCCCCAAACCTCTCAGAGTAATGAACTCTGAGGGAGGGATAAAATGAAGTCATTGCACTGCTCTCACATGCAGAAAACACCGGGATAAATGTAGTTTAGTCCTGTAAGTGTACAGTTTAAGTGCTGATTCATAGATAACATATTGATGAGGTGTTTAGGTCTCTGTGACTGGATGGGATTGCAAGGTCATAATACTTGTTCAGTTCATTTCGATCGCTGCTTGTGGATCTTGGTTAAGACCAGTTTTTCTGGCAGCTTTCAGGTGGAAATCTTTTCTTTTGTTCTTGCCCCTGAGAGAGCATTTTGTGCCCAGCGAAAACTCACTGATAACCGTTTCACACACGCACTGCACTCCTGAAAGAGTCTGAAATCAGCTGGGTTAGCTGCTTGTGTGAACATGTCGATTAAACCGTTAAATGTCTTCATCCTAACTAGTTGATAGAGGTGTTGAAATTAATAATGTATACAATGCATCGCAATGCGGATGCTGATGATTCTGCATAGATGCAGGGACAGAACATAATGGTTACTGACCGGGGTTTGAAATTAGCATCTGCCACCCTCCAATGTGCGGACAAAAATGCGGAAGTTGGTCTTACACTTCGACTTCGAATACTTTATGTATCCCTTGTAGCTGGAGAGGTGCCAGGTCACTTCCCCGAGTACTGCCGAGGTGACCTTGAGCAAGGCACAGAATCCCCAACAGCCCTGGTGCGCTCCCTGCGTAACAGCGTGTAACAGCCCCACGCTGACATCTCTTCACTAATGCATGTCCACAGGTCCTGTTTGTGCATGTTTGGGCCTCTGCGTGTGAGAAGCATGTCCCTCTGTAAACCAGAATTTCCCTCAGGGATAAATAAATTATGTAAAATGAAAAAGTAGGCTTACAGAGTGATTTGTGACAGAATACAACTTAAACCGTCCTGTGCTTGATGAGCAGAGCCAGGTGGTCCTGCACGCTCACTGACCACAGGGCTCCACTGCCTCCTCGTGTCAGAGCGAGTGTCAGTGTTTCACAGTGATGGTCTATCTGCAGAAATGGTTTGGCTCCTTGCTCTTTAGCCGAGTGCAACACAGATAAGCATCACCATCACATCGGTACTACCTGCTGAAGGTGTGTCTAAACTGATGCCACTGCTAGCGTTACACTGACATTGTTTACTCGCTAACAGATCAATTGTGACTGTCTAAAGAGAAGTGTTTTCTTATCTTTTTACAAGTCGATTAACCAGAATTTAAATTTCGTAGTAAATGAGTCGTCTGTGAACATCCCTTACACAAACAGCTTCAATTTTCACCCTGACTTTATCCAGACGTCTTCCTGCCAACCTTGTGGTAAAATGTGAGGAGTCAGGGTGAGTCGATGTGTGAACGCAGCGGGTCATGGTCTGGAACAGTAGGCTGCGTCGCAACATCATTCATGTTTAGGGGAGTTTTGCTTCATAATTTCATCATCGATTGTCTCAGCTGTCAGTTTATTGTATTCCACTGTTGTGTTTGTCTTAAAGAAGTGCCACCCCCCCCCCCCCCCACCTCTTCTCAATAAAGTATTTTGAGCTGACTTACTGAAAATATCAGGGTCTGTCAGGGAAAGTCCTCCAATGAGTTAGAAAATGTCAGGAGCACATTTGTGAGAAGGTCTTCTGTCAGATAAAGCTCGTCTCTCTCTGCTCTCTTGGAGTTTGAGTTTCAAGAAGTAAACCTTTTATCAGACATGTGGATTTGCTGCTTGAACTACACAATTTAAGCAGCTCTGTATATCAAGTTTGCGTCACTATTCCCCCGCCACATGATGACCTTCCACTGGAGGATTTATGAATGACATAGGGAGGGGCTGTGAGGGCTTCAGGGGCTTTATCTCTGTGGGGAGGAGCCCTGGCTGAGGTCCACTCTGCCAAGCGCCTCCCGCCGACTCTTACCCTCCCACCCCTCTGTTGGTCATGTTAATCCTAAGGGCCGCTCCATGACTCAGCAGCAGGACTATTAGCAGCTCCACACTCCCACCACTGGGTCAATGAGGCAGCTGAGTCATTGTTATGAAGCCTCAAATCTCCTGCTGTCTATGAGGTACAAAGTTAGAAACGGTGTCTGCTAATTGATCAGGGTCCTCAGAGATACAACATTTGATTGCTGGACAGATCAGAGATTTCTGGCTGTCAGCCTGGCTGCATGTCACTGCTCGTCTTTTAAACACACACAATGATGAATCATAAAGCAGATATTACTGACGGGATGATTTGATGGCAAAACTGACGTCTCACATCTCATTCCAACTTGGTGTCAATATTTCTGCTTTATATTTTCCATGGTTGTGTTGTTACAGGTATCCCCCTACTCACCTGTGAGATATGTAACATCAATGATCGGCCAAACAGATGAAGCCCCAGCTAGCCGTCGGCATCCTTCAAATTGATTGGTGTCCATTTGGCGCAGACTGCATTTTTAGCTAGCAGAGAAGTTGGGAGAGAGGAGCAAGAAAAATGTTGTTGTGAACCCTCTTCTTAGGCCTCGTCCACACATAGGTGTGCATTTTTGAAAACGTAGATTTTTCTGTGCGTTTTGTTCTTTCGTACGCAAACTGCATTTAAGGTCACTGAAAACTCGCTTTTGGAAAACTCCTTCCAGAGATGAAGTGAAGATTTTCTGAGACTCAATGATGAACCTGTTTAAGGTGTTTATGTGTAGACGGGGAGAACAGAGTTTTGTTCTTGTTAACGTCACGCTGTGCGTCGGTTTCTCCTCTGTTTGACGTCATTGTGCGACGCTGTCACTTTTGTTTACATGAGAATAGTGCGATAGCAGATGAAAGCAAACTAGTGCTGGTGTTAACGTTGCTAACTGGACTTTTTACATGCTCACACATAAATATACAGTTACTCTCCCACTATGTTGACGAGCAGAGACGCCTGAATGCACTACGGAGGTCACTGCTGTGTCATACAACAGTCCCGACGACACAAGCCAAGCCGCCAACATCGGCGGTTTTGGACGAGACCTGGTCAGACTTCAGGTGGTGGGACAACTTTGAAAATGGAAAGGTTATTGCAGAGGAATAGGGAAGAAATGTTGCATGTCAAGGACATCATTATTGACTTGGCGTGCTCATGATAGCCGTAACAGTGCAATTTGCGTTTTCATGTGGACGAAAATGTTTTTGACAACTGATGCTCATGCAAGCCTTATGAGTTAACTAATCTGTGGGAGGTCTTAGGTTTCACGTTGCTGTAACGTTGCGTTTGAAAGGTGGTCAGGTCTTTACATTTGATACACTGTTGGGAACAAATCACAAAGCAACAATCAATGATTGCCCAAATGAATCTAATTTCTCATCCCTCAGATTGACTGCAGAACAATTAACAATCCAAGTAAAGTGTCAGATGTTCGTCCTTTTCATCCTCTCCGCCTCAGCTCATGCTCCCCATGTTTACTTTGCTCTCCACGTATACCTTCCTCTCTCCCGAGCACGCACACACTGTATTTTCACCTCTGAAGCAGCCACACACACACAAACACACACAAACACACACACGCAAACCCACCTTTTCTCTCAATATCCTATTTTTTCCTGTCTGCTCTCTCTCTCTCTTTCTCTCCCTCTCTCTCTCTCTCTCTCTCTCTCTCTCTCTCTCTCTCTCTCTCTCTCTCTCGCTCTCTCTCTCTCTCTCTATCTCTCTCTCTCTCTGTGGTCTAACCAGCTGGGTGGAAAGAATCACTTGTTTATCCCTCCTGCTGTCTGTCAGGGGCTTTTTGCTTTGCTGTTGCATAGCAACTGCAGCCGGCATCGGCTGCTCACTGTGTGTGTTGCTGTGAGTGTGTGTGTGTGTGTCAGAAAGAGAGAGAGTCCAGGCTGTAGACAGACAGACGCGTGCCGCCCTCACCGCTCCCTCACATCCTGAGTGGCTGCCAGCCTTTGTGTGGCTCACAGTGGAGATCACACACACACACAAACACACCTTAGTATTGTACTGTTCAGACACACAAGTACACACTCCAGACGAAACAGAGACCTGCTGATCCCACCGTCGCTCTACATCTCATTGACTGCTAAACAATTTTCTCTTCAATGAACTGTTGGTTTTTAACCCTTTCATTCCCAGTCTCTTCATTCAAAAGGCGGGTTTGAAAGGTTTTAAATATGAACGCGTTTCACATTGCTGAAGTCGAGTGTGGATTCAAAGTGCAGTCAGAGAGAGATCGTTTAAAGACTTTTTTCTGTTATCCCTTAAATTCAAAGGTTTGTCCATCCCCATCCAATCTGAATAAAGCTTCAGAAAAACATTTATTTGATTTAGTTTACACTAAAATATGAAATAAAGTCATATCACGCATATTTTGCGGTGAGTGCAAAGAGTGTATTGATAATGTCACTGGACTTCACCTCCTCTCCACGTCTCAGATACACAACAGAAACATTAATATCCTTATTCAACAAAAGCCGCCGTGGCTCAGTTGGTAGAGTCGGTCGTCGCTTACATGTCCGATGTGTCTTTGGGCAAGACACTTAACCCTGAATTGCTCCCGCTGCTTCGTCGGCGGCGTATGAATGGATTACTTAATACTGATGGTCACTTTACACAGCAGCCTCTACCATCAGTGTGTGAATGTGTAGCCGTGACCTGCGGTGAAAAATCACTTTGAGTAGTCAGAAGACTAGAAAAGAAATATACAAGCTCAAATCCATTTACCAAAAAAACACTTTTCATTGATCAGACCATCGACCAATAATTGTGATTTCTGCAGCTACAGATGGCCAAAGTCTATCACATAAGCACAGTTATCATCTTATGAGGCTTAAAAAACGACAAACAAACAGCAACCTCCTCATGCTCATCGTTTAGGAACAAAGGTTCTTTTATTTAACACCAATCTTTCATTTTGCGGTAAATTACAATATTTGAGCAGCTTGAACCAAAGTGGCATCTTTCCTTAAAGGTCACATATTCTCCTCCTTTTCAAACAGTTTAAAGAAGTCTCAGAGCTCCTCAAAACATGTCTGTGAAGTTTCTTGTTCTAAATCCACTCTGATCCTGTATTTGATCATGTCTATAAACCCCTCTATTTCAGCCCTGCTCAGAACAGGCTGTTTCTGTGTCTGTAGCTTTAAATGTAAATGAGCTGTGTTTGACCACGCCCCTCTCTGGAAGGGCTTGGGTGGCTCTGGCTTTCTCGCTCCATGTCCTATTGCTTACAGTGAGAAGGCAGACTCAGAGGGCAGAACAAACACCTAGCTGTGGGAGTGTCACCCACCTGGGGGAGGGGTTACTGCACTTTGTGATGTCATGAAGGGAAAATCTCCAAACGGCCTGTTTGAGCACACATTTTCTGAAAAGTGGAGCAGGCAGAAGACGTAGAGGATGGACTTTTCTCATTATTGGGGGGTTTGTAGACAGAATAGAGACACATGTTAGTGTTAGAGAAACATGGTGAAGTGTTTTGAATAATATGTGACCTTTAATGGATAACGAAACGTTATCAGTTTGTTCTGGACCTTTTTATGATCGTTTGATGATTGAGTGCTGAATTGTTGATGTTTTTGACTCCAGCAGACACAAGCGGTGTGTCTTATCTTTCTGCTGATTTAGTCCCTTTCATGTGTAAGAAGTTTACAACAAATCTCGCCCTGCTTCCTTTTAATAGTCAATTCAATTATTCTAAGAAGTGTGGGGAAAAATGAGTTTTTGCAGTGTCACCAGGCTAGTGAAGGACCTTAAATTGGGATGGGCTTTTATTTAAAGTTTTACGGTAAATAGAAATGATCAGACTTTCTGCTGATGACTGTGTTTGCTGTTGTTGCTCATATAGAGGCGTCATTATTCATTTCAGTCTGTTACATAACCAGTTTAGAGCTTCAACCGTCTTCATATGATTAATATTTCACAATGCTACTCTCATTTAGCAGAGCTTCATCTCCAAGGACGGCGAACACACGTTTGTATTCTTTTCATCTCACAATGATGGCGAGTGTAGTACGGCACAAATCTGTCTCTATAATGTCTTCCACCGTGAGATCCAACTTATGCTGCGTCTTCAGTCTCACACAGTCGGTTCAGAGACGCTCATTGACTTTCAGCACCACATCTCATCTTGCATCACCCTCTCCTCCCCCCCTCCCCCTCCCCCCACACCTCCCTGTTTGGAGGCAGTCACATGCATCCATGTGCAGAGAGATGCTGGGAATATTTCTTCCTCTTTTGGAAGCTCCACTTCAGGTCTAGCTATCTCAACAATCGCACAGGACCACGGCAGGCAGCATCTGTCACACCAGAGCATGGAATAAAGCTGTGTGTCTGTGGATACTGTATGTGCATGTGTGGGTGTGTGTGTGTGTTTGTGCTGGAGGAACAGTGTCAGAACCCTTCTTCCCTTTCCTGACAGTAGGGAAGGTAGACACGTCTCTGGGCATGTGCAGACACATCCGGGCATGAGTCAAGCTCCTGCTCCACACTGCCTCCTCCTGTTCAACTTACCCTCATTGGTGAAGCTAAGTGGATGCTTCTGTGAGCCTCAGTGCCCTCATTCTCAGTTCCCCCCGCTGTTGTTATTATCCCTCATGTAGCCGGATTAATCACAGCGTTGGCTCCTGCAGCAGCGTGCAGATAGAAGCAGGATGATGGGGGATGAATCGGAGCGTGTTGTCTGCAGCACAGCTCACCTCAGATGACTCTCAACAGCAGCAGCAGCGAGCTTACATGTCTGTCTGCGGGCGATGATGCTACTCCGCCCCCTGTTATAAATACTGTATCTCTCCCTCTCTCGGCACAGGCTGACCTCACTTTACATCACTCAAGTCCTCAATCCTCTCCGCTCCTCCCACAATCCCCGGCGATTGCTCTTCCTCTCTGTGTCTGTAGAGTTATTTAGCTAATGGGCTGCTTTTACACCGTGTGCATGTAAATCATGAACCATGACATCACGGGCGCCTTTGATGTGTCCGTGTTGAACTCATCTGTCCCTGTTGCACTCATACGTCCGTGTGACCTCGCAGTGATCGGTCAAAAAGTGAAGTTTACTGGAGCTGCAGCAGACTGAACGCATCACAGACCCTCCGTGTTAGTAGAATAAACAGGAGAACGAGAAGTCACATCTGCTGCTCAGCTCATGTGTTTCTGAAGGACTCTCTCAATGCATGCTGGGAAAATGAGTTCTGTCTGTAGTGTAAAATTCACTACGATACTGGAAAGTGTTCTGATTTGGTGATACCTGACGAGCTTCTTTGGCTTTGGTGGTAAATATGGAAAATACCAGTTTTTAAAAAAAACGTTACGTAAATATTTAAAGATGCATCGAAATTCATTAAAAATCATCAACAACAGAATGAGAACTCTATTTTTATGCCTTTATTGAGAGACAGGACAGTTGACAGAGTCAGATATCAGGGATAGGGGGGGGGGGGAACGTGGTGAAGGGGCCACAGGTTGGATTTGAACCCGGGCCGTCTGCTTTGGGGGTTGAAGCTTCTGTACATGGGACATGTTACTAACCACTAGGCCACCGGTGCCCTACAGAATAAGTATTCTAAATCTACTACTGACTTTATTGTTAGGCATATAGACTGCCGCAGGAATGAGTCCTAAAACCCGGAAGTGAGTTAGCATTTTAGCGCCATGGGTTCCTAACTCTAAAAGTCAATGGGGATTTTGAATGGGTTTGTGGTTAGACGCCTGAAATAAGGTCTGTGGTTAACACAAGCTTAAGAGATGTTGGCGTTTTGTTAGACGAGATAAACTATGTTAGATAAGACCCCAACTTGTGAATTTTAAAGTTATTACGCGTACTAAAAACGGCGGTTGCTAACAAGTGGCTAAATGAGACTACAGTGGTTGTCGGGGACATTAAACGTCATCACGCCGGGAACTCTCTCACTAGTCCGCCTTACAGCCTCTAGTCATGTTTTTCAGTGCTCTTGCAAATATTAGGTTAATAAACAACTTATTAAGCTACGGTTTCACTAGCTTGTCAAAACTGCTGATTAGATCGGTGAAGTATAACGGTAGTGACGTTATAGACAACCGCCCGTGGTGTAGTTCGCTTGTAGCATAACGTTAGCTTTTTACTTCTCTCGGCTACATTAACGCTTCAAACTTCATAAAAGTGGTGTTCATTTGTAAAGATTATCCTGCTGAACAAAACGCCTACGCATCAGAAACCTGTGTTAGCCACAGAGCTTATTTTCTGCAATGATCCAAAATCCAATGCAAAAATCCCATAGGCGAATTCTCGTAGGAACCCATGGCGATGCTACTTCCGGGTTGGCCTACAAAATTACGTCATTCCTGTGGCAGTCTATTCTTCTCTTAGTGCATTACAGTAAGGTTATTAAGTGCAACACGTTCTTTAAACATCAGACACAGGGATCAAGTGCCACTGTCATTTGTAGTAATGTTACAGTAGATGCACTCAGTCAGCTTATCGACCATGTTTGAATGTGAAGACGTTTTATGGGGGAGATAAAGACGGGAAATGTTGCTTTAATCTCTAGGGTCGTACAAATGGAAGGTGGAAGTGTCCCCCTTAAACTGGCCTCACTGTGTGATTTCAGGTCGATTGTGACCTTTTGAGTTACACAACTTATTGTAAAGTTCGACAGAATTTAAACCGGATTGTGCGCAGTTTGCCGTGCTGCTTACACAAGGGCACAAGTTCTGATCACGTCCCAGTCAGCTGTCTGGACCAGTCAGATGAATTTATGGCATTGTTAAAACTTTTGTCGTACCACCATTTACACTCGCACTGTCCTTGAGCAAAGGACAATTTTGTCCTATGCTTGTGCTTGACTCCTCCTCCTTCTTGCGAACGTGAGGGGAGCCCCCCTCACGTTCGTTGGAGGTGTGTCGCTGGAGGAGCGGAGGCTTCAGAATAGCGGAGGTGTGACCAAACAGCAGTTCCAGTTTGGGTTTCATGCTGGTGCTCAAGGGTGACATCTACTGGATCAAAAAGTCACAAATGCTTACTTTAAAGGGGGGTCTGCCTCCAATCAGATTTATCTACATGAACCTCAGATTCTCCTGTTAGCACGTTGAAATGTCCTGACAAGCGAGATATTCCCGCCCAAAATGCTGTGAGTGTTTGAATGAAAGCATGGATGTGTGTTTGTATTGCTGAGTGTCATTGGTGTAAAGTGTTGTGCACTCCATTTTCTAATGTTTGTCTTGCCGACAGAGAGATGTTTCAACTTCATATGACGGACTGTGTTTTTAGAAGAACAACGGAGGATGATGCATTTGATCTTATGCAAAAGGAAACACCGTTTTATTGGTGCTGTAATAATATTTTCTGTGTTTTAACAATGCTTTAAATGTCTACTGTTGCTGTTTTTGTGCTGCAGGCCAGAAAACGTGTCTCCACCTCCACGGCGTGTTCCCTTATATCTACATCCCATACGATGGCTACAGCCAGCAGCCAGAGCGCTACCTGCGGCAGGTGGCCTTCAGCATCGACAGAGCCCTTAATGTTGCCATGGGAAACCCCGCCTCTAACACCCAGCACGTTTTCAAGGTTGTGCTTGTCTCTGGCATGTAAGTACCTCCTTCAGCACAAACAGCTGTGTGAAACACCTTCTTTCATATTTATAGACAGAATATGTTCCAGGTTAATTTGCACTATGATAACTGGATTCCTCTTTCTTGTCTTGCAGGCCGTTCTATGGATACCACGCCAAGGAGAAGCACTTTATGAAGATCTATCTGTACAATCCTCAGATGGTCAAAAGGTAAGGTTACTGCAGATCGATTCAGTTAAACGTGAACAGAGCTCATCCCCAGCTGCAGTTGTTTGATGATACTGAGAGCCAGACTGTGTGCGCATGACTCCGCCAGCTCACTAAACGGAAATCGATGGGTGTGTATAGAGTTGTTCAAATCGACTGGCTTTGTGTGTGTGTGTGCATGCTGCTCGCTTAGGAGCACACAGGAAGACTGTGAATTATTGGCCAGAGCAATCAGCGTTAGCAGTGATGCTGTGAGTGGAGCACTGCTGCTGAGTATGGCAGAAAGGGAGAGGTCCACAGAGGGGGAGAGAGAGAGAGAGACGAGACGTTAGGATTGAAATAAATGTACGTGTACGATTTGAGAAAGAAACACGATGTGAGAGGAAGGAGACAGTCTGAGAAAGAGAGCGCACAAATAACCACGGCAAAGACGGGTCCTGGCAGGGTGCAAACAGGGATTCAGGGACGACAGACAGCGAATGATAAAAGAAGAAAAGAGGAGATGTGAGTGGCATGAGTGTGTCTGCCCTGCGTGCCCCCATACATGGGACACGCGCACTAACCACTGTGCCAACAGCGCCCCCAGCGTCTTTTTTTTAACGTAACGTCTTACCTCAGGAAAGCCCTGCCCCCCCTCCCGTCTGACAGGGATAGTCTCCCGCTGTGAGGAGCATATGTGAACAGCCAGGTCAGGAGAATATCGGAAGCATGAAATGATCTAGATATTTTCAGTAATACACATCGTGTGAAAACAGTGCCTGATGCTGAGCTCTGCAGATCCTGAGGATTTTAAAGTGTTATCTAAAGCGGGGTACACACTTTAAGATAATCAGGCTTTCAGTCCCGATTCCCCACTTCTGACCAAAGTCATCAAAGGCCTGATTATCTGATGGTTCCAAAGATCTTACAAGAACACAGCGTGAATGCTGATGAAGGCTTTACGCTGAAGCGCGTCTGTGTTGGTCTGAACGCTGCTTCTCTACCTAGGTTATAAAATGTTAAAGGACATTGAGTGTGCCGTTTTCTTGTACGTCTTTTTGCGGTCGTGCACTCGAAGGTTTGTGTCTGTTTGAGTGTGCTCCTTTTTTCTGCTGTCCAAAGATGATCTCACAGATCCTCCTGTAGTGTGAGCCGTGTTAAGAGTGATTTTAACCTCCCTGATCTGCTCGGAAGACGATCAGGCCCGTCCTGATTTGAAATCATAAATATTAAAACATGTTCAATATTTACAATTAGAAACCCTGTTGTGTCGGGAGAACACAGAGGACAGCCGGGCACGCACTCTGAGAATTGTCTGGTGAAATGAAACAATAGCCAATCAGGAAGCAAGTCTGGTGAAATGAAACAATAGCCAATCAGGAAGCAAGCTGGCTGAAGTAGTAATCACAACAAACGTAACCATGTCGACGAGAGCAAATTAAATCCCAGCCGCTCAGTCCCACCAATAACATCTGTTTGTTGTTGTTTGTTGTTTTCTTATCTGGACTCAGCGAGTGTCTCATCGGAACAATAACTTGTGTTTGTTGTAGGGTGTGTGAGCTGTTACAAAGCGGAGCAGTGATGAACAAGAGTTACCAGCCCCACGAGGGCCACATCCCTTACCTGCTGCAGCTCTTCATAGACTACAACCTGTACGGCATGAACCTGGTCAACCTGGGCGCCGTCAAGTTCCGCAGGAGCCAGAAAAAAGGTAAGAGAGCGAGAGAGGTCACCTCTTTTAGCCAGGACTTTTCTTTTCCTGTAGTTCTTTATGTTTGTTTGTTTTTTTGTTCCTGCTGTTTTAGAAGTTGTTTTTAGCGTTCATGAGGTGCAACCTTTGCCCTCACCCTCTACCTCTTCTGTCGATGAATCATTTCTGAGGATAGTCCCCGTGGTTCTGAGCAAATGCCCTCACACACCTTTTACCAGACCTTAGCGAATCACACTGTCGTTACAAGCCGCTATATTTAAGCCCCTGTGACGTTTCGCCTTCAATCTGAAGGTCTTGGAGGTGTAATGGGTGGACGAAGTGATCCCCCCTCTGTACTGTCTTCGGAGGTAGTAACAGAGGCGAGACTGGATCAGCTGTACCAGTCGGGGAGCGCAGCGCTGTGTGTGTGCATGTATGACTGTGTGTATGTGGAGCTCCTGCTGTGCCGTGCTTCCACAACGCCGAAATGCAATGTGAATTCTCTGGCTGGTTAAGAGTCACAAAGACTCACAACACTATGGCTCCCAAAGATACGCTCATTTATTTGCTATATAACGTTTCGAGCCCGACCGAGCTTCACAGACTGGGGCAAGAATATTACGGCGTCACAGAATCAATATGAATGTAAAAAGGCGTGATGACGGTGGAGCTTAGCTACGGCACTTTTGTGAAAAAAACATCTGCAAAGAGCTTTTGCCTCTGCTGGACGGTGTGGGCACGTCCAGGTTTCTTTGTTTGGTTACAGGTGTGAAGAGCAGAGCAAGGCTGGCTGTCGTGACTGGAGTAACATTTAAACAGTTATTATATCACCTGACTTTGGTGTCTTTGGAGAACCCTCTCTTTGTTTCCATCTTTAAAGTTGAGCTCTCGGCTCGGCGCCAGTAGCCTAGTGGTTATGTGGTGCGCCCCATGTGCAGAGGCTGTAGTCCTCGTCGCAGCTGCTGTGGGTTCTAATCTGACCCTGGCCCTTTGCTGCATGTCACCTCCCTCTCTCTCCCCCCAACATTTCCTGTCTCTCTTCAGCTGTCCTCTCCAATAAAGGCCCAAAAATATATTTAAAAAAATCTTGTTTTGTGGTCTTTTTCTCCGACCTCTCTTCATTTCCTTCTGTTGTTGTTGTTATGTGACTTGACCCGTCTCTCGTCTCTTTTGTTAACCACATCTTTCTGGTCCAGTTTGGCCGCTTGGTTTATTTTCCTTGCTGCATCCTTTGAAGTTAAAAAAATAAAATGTAGTGAAAGCTCAGCGTCAGAAAGCTTTCACAGAAACAGGAGAAAAAAGCTGAACCAGGAGGTGTAAGGACAGAAGAAGAAGACGCAGATATTGAGTGTCGGGAGCGAGATCCTCGCAGTCTTGTGGGTCTTTGTCTCTCTCGTGTTTGCTGAGTTCTCTGGTGCCCAGTCAGCCCAACAGACAGATGATACAGACTCCCAGGAGAATTACATCCGCTGCAGGATTTGCCTTCAAACGCTCTGACTCATGAGGCTGAGACGCAGCAGGTTGCCTGTGTGAAATGAAGACTAATTGTTGGCAGCGCTTGTCCTGACGCTGTCTTTGGCTAACTTTAGCAAACCTCGACCCAGACTCATAGAAATACGTAAAAGCTGATGATTTTAATGATTAACTTGTTTCTCAGCTGCTTCATTGTACACAGAGGCAACTAAAGCCACAGCATGGCTGGATAATATCTAGGATATAATGTCCCAAAATAACCCTTCACTGTTTTAGCAGCATTAAAAGGACCTTCTCTCCAATATAGGGTCGTCAGAATTTTATCGATGACGTGTTTTTTTTAAGGTTTATTTTGGGGCTTTTGATGGCTTTATTTAGAGATAGGACAGTGGGTAGAGTCAGAAATCAGGGAGAGAGAGTGGAGGAAAGGAGCCACAGGTCGGATACGAACCCGGGCTGCCCGCTTGGAGGACTATAACCTCTGTACATGGGGCGCACGCACTAACCAATAGGATACCAGCAGCCCCCTACCTCCGCTTTTTATGACATTTTCCCGCCTCCTCGTTTAGGAGCAAAGCGATGATGACAGCTCTACGCTTGCTCAAATCTATTTTTTGAAACTTATTTTATTTGGTCGGCTGTTTGCACGCCCGCTCCTCAGGCACTCCCAGCTGTTGTTTTCCTCGGCTGTGCTCAGGTGGTTTTGGACTACGACGCGTCTCTGTGTGTTCGGCCCCTAAGTGTGTGCTTCCTCTTGAATAGTGGGCACTCAGGGTTTGCCCTTAGCCGTCAGTGGGCCTCCCAGTGGGAGTGGCAGACCGACGGTTGGCTCCTCAGATCCTGGGTGAATCTGACCCTCAACAAACCCAACTTCACTTCCTCCTCATGGAGACTTAAACCCTTGATTCCCAACTCTGTTTGATCCCAGCTTAGTCCTAATCTGAGACCAGTACCTCCGCTCATCATCGCTGATCGGACCCCTCTCCCCCCACACTCCCAGAGAGCAGAGAAGAGGCTCCTCCACATGTGAGGACATTAACGATTCAGGACAGGAAATTCCTCACTCGATTTTAATAAAGTTCTTTTTGCAAAATCCTCACGCTTGACTCTCCTCCGACAAAAGCAGCGCTCCCATGTTTGATCCACCTCTACCCTGATGCAATCAACAGAAAGAGGGCTCCTGTGTCCCGAACAACAAAGACACTCAAACACCCCAATAATGGCTACACCTGTTTACATTTCCTTCTCCCCTCTAGCTTACACTTGAAAGCCAGTTCTTGATCTGGGATCAAGCGGGGGAATGATAAAAGGGGCTGGACTGGTAAAAGAGGCCACTTTAAGATGAAAAGAAACCTTAAAGGGTTTTTAAGTCACCTTCACGTCTCAAAATTCACCTAAAAAACAGTTCAACTCACAAAGCAATAAGCAGGCTGTGTTTTAAAATGACTGAGAAAGTTTCTCTGCCTGCCTGAACAGGGCTGCTCTCTTTCTAAGATGTTGCTCATTTACTGCAGGACGTAAAACGATCACTCTCTTCTTTACAAATGTTAAAGTTTTGATTTGTCCTCTGGGTTCTTCTCACCAGGAAATGCATAAATAAATGTCTTTAACGCCTTCTGTGTTTTTTCCAGAAGACGCCGCAGGGGTCCAAGACAAACAAACTCCCAGCAGCAGTCGTCCCAGCATCAGCCCCTGGAAGAGCCCCTGCACCTCCAAGCTCAATGACAGCACCCTGGGGGGGCACGTTTGTCCGCTGGGAGGAGAACGCCATACCTTGGTGGGTGTCACCCGCTCAGCCTCGGCTGCACAATCTCCTACTCTCAGTGAATGTGCCTCATTCTCCAGAACTGTCATGTTTGAACTGCTCTCAGCTTCATCTCGTCATGTTCAGGTCATGTTCATTAGATTTACAATTCACTTTAAAATCATGGAGTATTTAGAATGACTAATAAGATACAGCCCGTTGTTTCCATAGAAGTTTGTTTATCTAAGCTTTCAGTCTTTATTAACGAGGAATTCTTTTATCAGCAAAGTCAACAAACAACACTTGAAACTTCCTTATTCCACAAACACAGAGTTTTACTTTAAGTTTTGTTGAAACAAAAAGAAACTCCCTTCTTCAAACCGAGATGGTTTAATTTTTATATACTTTATTAATCCCCGAGGGGAAATTCTGGTTCGCACTCTGTTATTGAGAGACATGCTTCTCACACACACAGGCCTGAATCACACACATGCACAGGAGATTTGTGAAGTGTGAAAAAGGCTTTCGACACTATCGCTACAAAAGTTACTGTAAACCAAAAACTCTGCATCTTGAAGCATTTTCATATCTCCCTTTTTGTGTTCTTTGTGTCTGCCTGCAGCTCTCTGGTCCTGGATGAGGTGGAGAAGCAGAGCACGTGTGAGCTGGAGGTCGATGCTGTTGCTGTAGACGTCCTCAACCGGCTGGAAATCGAAAGTAAGCACCCCGAGGACGTCCAGTCCCCCACCTGTCTGTCACAGTATTATAGCCCACTCTGAGTGCTGCATGAATGAGACAGAAAAGGTGAAAAGGTTGTCTGCTGAGTCATCAGCTCGGAAGGAGCTGCAGCACGTTTGGCAGGGATATTTGATGCAACATAGGTACCCTCCCTCCCCAAGACGTCTCCACACATTAAATCCATTAGCAGCCCTGAACGTAAACACTGCAGAGCTGACCCATCACCTCCTGTCACAGAGGAGCCGAGAGAGGAAGAGATTATCCCGTGAAGATGGAGATTTTACTGGATTGACAAAGACATCTGAAGCAGACGGAGCTACCTGACGAAGCCATGCACACCTCGAAGAGATGCCTTATGTGCCTTCCCTTCAGCATTTAGTGACAGCGTTTATGATCTCTTTGTTTCTGTTTTTTAAGTTTGAGTTGATGTAAAGCCAGGTTTGTTTTCTCCTTACTGAGGAAACCAGAGCACATCCTTTCAGACCAAAAGTGACTCCAGGTATGAAAACACAAAGTCACAAGTGAGAAACTCTTATGATCAGATCATGTAGTACTAGTCTGTCTGCATCGGGATTCTCCTGCACCCCGAGCTTGAATCAGCCATGATTGATGATCCAAACTCCATCCTCATAACAAACAAACTATACTTTTTCACATGTCTGCTCTATCGGACTGACCTGACAAAATCATGAAGGATGTCTTTCAACAAATCTGTATCGTGGTGCCTTTATTTTTTCAGTATATTTTGAACTTGGTAATTTCAGTTGAATCGCAGAAACATCTGTTTAGTTTGGGGTTCATATCTCATGCAGTAAAGCAGATTTCAGCTTCCATTGGATTTGTGAGGTGATGTGAGGAGACACTCGACAGCGACAAGTGGACGAGGTACTCCAGAGCTGATCCGAACCCGGGTAGTTGGTTTCTATTCGATAAGTGTCGACATCTTCTCAGCTGTTCCTGAAGGACTAAGCGAAAGTCACCCAGCTGTGTGCGTGTCAGAGTGATTTGATCTATCCAGACATGACTGTGTTTGGTATCCCAACACATCTGGAAGAGTGAATATATCCTGGGTCAGGTTTTACCAACAACAATAGAACTGAAGTCAGGCCCCGTGTCCACCTAGCGATTTTCTTCTGAGCACTAGCATCTTTTTTTCAATTGTTTTCAATGAGTAGAGAGCGTTTGCAGCAGCAGACGGCCACCCGGAGAAAAATGTCAGCGCCCAGCGTCTTTCTTCCGAGCGCTCTGCCTTTTCTTCTGCGCCTGCTTGGAGTTGGAAATCCTTCAACTTCTCAGAAAAGGCGCCGTTGACCACTGTCACTGGCGCTCTTAAAAAAAAAAATATATATTCCCCATATATTTGCCTCCTACAGATCGTGTCTTGTACCCACATCCTCTTTGCTCCGTGTCTCATCGGGAAATAATAATAATAAATCTCAAATAAAAAACATGCAGTAAAAAGTAACGGGGCAGTGTCGCTCATACAGCGGCTGCCGTCGACTGTTGTCATAGAGACAGGATTGACGTGCAGCTCTTTTATTCTAAGCACACAAATGCTTCGTGCAAGCTCTCCGGAGCGCACAGCCAGCACTTTTCTGCCTAAAGAAAACTCGCTTAGTGGACACGGAGCCTCACACTAATCAAAAGTTGATATCACAAGTGACATGGCGTGTTTTTAAAGTATTTAATACTCAAATATTCATCCATCTTTAGGTGCTGACTCTTCCCTTATAAGGATCTGCTCCCAAAGTGTCAATCTGAACTACTGCCTATCCAAACAAACGAGAGGCGGCTGGAGTCGTTGGTTTCGGATCTATCTCTTCCTTTTCCCTTCGGTGGGAGCCGATCACAGAGTGGCTGTGCTTGTCTATATGATGGTACAGTTTAATGCTTGCAGGGAGGATTTCTTGGTATAACAGTCAAACATTTCTCCTCCATGTGGAGTCTTGCAGGCTCCTGTAGCCACACCTGTGCAGAGTCTGCTGGTGTAGCTTTGAAAGAAGCCTGCAGTACACATGTCGTCAGGATGAGACCTCAGGTCACTTAGGCGGAGCCCTTCATGCTCAAGCTTTTGTTTGTTTGGTAAACACCGTACAGGACCTTCTGCTCTCCATCAAGCTGGATGCAAAAGCAGGAATTACGAAATGACTTCGAGTAAAGAGAGGATCGGAGAGGCCGCTCCAGGGCAGCGGAGCTCGTGTTGTGACTCATACTTTCCCATCTGCTCTGTACGGTATAAAAACGGCACCACTGGAAATAGAACTACAGCATATATGGTTAGAATTTGATGGGTTAGGTTGGGCACTGCCTTGTTTGTCTCTGTTATGATCCACATTCATAAAAAAACATCAAAGAAGTCTTTGTTGCACATGAAAAAAGCTGAGTGATAATAAAGCATGAAGGAAGAGTCAGCTGACGCCGTGTGCTGTGACTCTCCTCTGTGTCCAGATCAGATCGGCAGGAACCCCGGCCTGCAGGCCATCTGGGAGGACGAGAAGCAGAGGAGGAGAGAGAAGAACCAGGCGTCCCAGATAGAAACCCCAGAGTCACAAGGTGAGAACGTTCACAGTACAAACTCTGAGAGAGCAAAGACACTCTTTCACTTAAGTAGTTAGCACTGATTTATCTCAAAGGCTGCTTGTCACCAGATTGAAGATAAAAAACATAAATGATGATCTCATAATTGATCTTTTTCTTATTGTCAACAAGATTCCTGCAAAGGTCGGCGTTACTTATGTGTGGTCCTGTGTCTTTAAATCTCCTGACTTACCCCAGCTCTTCGGTTCATACTGAGAAAATAATCCTTCAGCCACAAATATAGTTTTCATTTTTTAACAAATACCAAATGATTTGAAAGTAAAAGCTAGAGAGAGAGTTTGACATGTAGCAAAGAGTTGTAATGACACTCAGGGTTGCTGTTGTTGAAGGACTCCACTCCGACACAAAGGGGAACAGGCTCCACCAGGTCAGCTAACTAGCGCCCCGTGTTATTGTTGTATTAACTACAGATGGACATAGATCACGGGTCGGGGACTATTTTCAGCAGCAGATGTGTTGCATCAGTCTGCATGTCAAGCTGCATGTGTGTGGGATAGAGCCCGACCGATATGGGATTTTTGGGACCGATATTGATATTAGGAAGAGAAAAAATCTGATAAATTGGCCGATATATTTCTTTGATCTATGATTGATCTGTAGAGATACAGTGATATAGATAACCAAGTTTATTGTGTTGATTCCTCAAATGCAGTTATCATACACAAGATGACAAGATGGTCACTCAACTGGAAAGTGACTGCACATGTACGTGCATCACCGCCTGACACTCTGGAGTGATGATGCTTGTTATAATCCATATAGCGCCCTCTGCTGGTGAAAGAGAACTGCTAGTGTTAAACAATGAAGCTCAAGTGAAATGCTATTTGACTGGTGAATAAATCTAGAAATATCGGCGCATATCTGGAATAAAATCAGCCGATACGATAGTCACTGGTTATGCTAATATCGGCCGATATTATCAGCTGGTGGATTAATCGGTCGAGATGTAGTGCGGGATAAGAAGCATCTCTGCTGTCGGACAATGTTGTTTGGCACGGTTCAATTCAACTGAGCCTAGTGTGAGTACATGCGCCCTTTGAGTTTTGACAGCGTTTCAAGCTAATTTAAATTCTTGTCTGACTTGATGAATTGTTTCACCCTGTTTTGACGATCGTTAGCTTGTTAAAACATCTGTCTTAGTTTAATTGTTAAGCCCTGTTCTTGTGGATGACAGCACTGAAGTTTTCCATGACCACACACTCAATCAGTGTATCATCAATCTTAGAGAAGAAGTCTCTGTGACGTTTGCCTTGAATCTGAATGGGTGTGTAGGAATGGGTGGACGAAGTAATCCCCCCTAATCTGCAGTTTTCAGATGTAGTAGCAGAGGGCGTTACAGGGGCGAGACAGGATCAGCAGAGCCAGTGGGGAGCGCAGTGCTGCGTCTGACTGTGTGTGTATGTGGAGCTCCCGCTGTGTCGTGCTTTCACAACGCTGAAACGCAATGTGAATTCACACCAATACTACACTGTTGCAGAGTCCAAATAAATGTATAAAGACGGGATGAAGGCGGAGCTTAGTTAGGGCGAAAAAAGCAGCCTGAAAAGGGTTAATGACGTGTGACTGATTACATGACTTTACCCTCTCCAGACTCTTGAGTTTTTCCCTCACATGGAGAGATGTCATGGAAACAAAGTGATAGATAATCACATCTGATCTGCTGTGTTGTTTGTCACAATGTGTTTGCTTCCACATGTCCAGCCCTACTTACAGATACTCAGAGATCCCAGGTCTGAAAAGTGTAAAGAGAGGAGAAGAGACTGTTCAAGAGCTCACAGAGATTTCCGTTTGAATCACAGAAACTTTCCAAACGTGTCAGTTCTTTCAGCTCTGGTGTGTTTAACTTCATCTAGTCCCATTTTAGTGTTTTGATTAAGACTCCATAAAAATGACAAGCACCCCTTAACCCTGATTACTGACCAAAATGTTTTCATTAAAGCGAAGAATGTGACGCCTGGAAAAACTCTTTCATTCAGTCTGACAGTTCTCAGCACTGAAAAAAACTGCTTTATTGAAAAAGTCTGTGTGATGTTTTTACAGATCGAGGGAGTGTCACTCCAACCGAGAGCGAGCAAATCTTCATGAGGAGATTCAAGGAGATTCTGAAGGAGAACGAGTTTGACGTGTAAGTCCTGCGTCTTTCCTTTTGATCTATTGTCGGCTTGACAGTTTGGGGCGTGAGTGACGGGACTGGGCAGATGTTTCAGGACGTACTAAATCTGAAAGTCATCAGCGGACAATGGTTCCGTTTCCCCCGAGGAAGGTCTGAGCAGCTGGCAGAGAAACAGTGTTTGAATATGAGCACAAGATGCTGCCAGTCACACTAAGAAGAAGCACTAAATGTCTCACGTCTTTTGGTCTCTGCGTCAAACTGTTATGAAGTTGTGGATGTCCTCAGTTCACCCCACGTCTGCCAGCCTCATGTCAATATCTGTCTTCCTCTTCCTTTTCTCTGTTCTCAGCTTAGAGACAGTTTACACTTAGTTTCTTCTCATGAAGGACACATGCTCCGAAATGAAGAAGCATGTTGAAAACGTTAAAGCAACAAGTATGAATGTGAGTGAGGACCTCTGATTGGTTTACCTGAGACTTTATATTATCATGTCAAACTGTTCACAGCTTTGTCCATCAGTTTGTTCTTCAGACTTGGTAGTTTTCCATTTTGTTTTGAGAAGAGCACGTTATAACAAAACTCGTCCACAGCGTTGATTGGAGAGACGATGAAATGCCTTGAAACAGAGCTTTAGATACTAATACGTTTTTTTAAAAGTACTTTAAAGAAGCAACATGTAACTCTGACACCTAGTGTTTGAAATGGGTACTGCAGTTCAAATTCAAAACATTGGAGAGAGCTGTCTCCCCTCGCCCCCTCCTCTCTAGAGTCAATGCTCACTCAGGTTGACATGTCGTGGACACTGAAGCTTCAGTGTTTATCCAGCTCTGCATCGGTCTGTAAACCTTTCTGTGTTCTAACCTCTCTCCATTTTTCAAAAGCATCTCCAATATTGATCCTAGTTTGAGCACGTTTCTGCTCGTGGAGCTTATTAGAAACATGCAGAGGCTTTTTAGGTCGGGTACAATCACTTCTATCTGAACCAGTTCTCTTGCCCGCTTCCATCACTGCAACACCTGTTGGTTTGACCTGATAACTGGTCTCATATCTGGCAAACTGAGGGGCGTCCAAAACGGCCGTGTGGGGGTGTTCTTAAACCGCCTACCTTCTCTGGTCCAAACAAATCCAGACCATTCAGGACCAGAATCTAAACTTAGAAGGAGGACATACTGGCTGCTGCATTGTTGTCAGAGAAGCCAGCACTTCAACATAGCATGTTTCCTTTATGTCTGATCATATAGTAAGGTCACTTTATCATTTCAGTCAGTACAAATCTTACTGATTGGTCCTTTAACAATTAGCAGTGGGAGTAAAAAAGTCATAAATCATTTGTTCCTGTTTGTTAATGTGAGTGTAAAGCTCTGAGACGTGGAGGGAGTTAAAGCGGAGGGTTTAAGACATAGGAAGCAGGGACGGAGAAAGTGAAACAAAAACAGATGTAGCGAGGGGGGGGAGCCCTAGTGAAGAAATGGGGGAAGGAAAGAACCCCCTCCCTTCCACACCCTCTTCCTCCTACTCCCACGATGTACAGGCAGAAAGTATTTCCTGTTATAAATAAAAGTACAGTCAGCTCGGCAGCCGTGTATCAGATCCAGATGGCTTCTATTCACGAACCTCTGATGTGAGACAGGAGCAGAGGAGAGGGGAGGGGAGGAAGTGGTGGGTGAGCCTGCCTTAGTCCCCCCTCCTTAAATACTCACACAGTCTATCACTGCCTGTGTGGCTGCTTTCTTTCACTCTGATATGCACAATGCTGATTCTCAAGGACTCACTCAGCGCTCAAGGCTTTGTTGAGAATTTCTCATTTTCTCCTTTATTTTTTGAACAGTCTTCTTTACCTTCACAGAAACATCTTCAGTACTATTTATAAACACACTAATTCTTTCAACCCTCTACGCCATGGCTCATGTGAAACCTGGGGGTGGGGGGGGGACACATTAAATGCATTTTGAAGAAGCTTCTGTGGTTGATTAGGTTCACATAATAATTCAGTATGTTTTCACACAGTTCATAATCACCATCCTTCAGTTTCTGGGTCTTTCCTCCACCCTGCAGCTCCTTGCTTGACACGGTAAAACAGAACGCTGGTAGTGGTAGTTAGCACTTCAACATGGCATGTTTCCTTAAAGGTCACATATTATCCTAATTTTTAACCAGTTTAAATAAGTCTCAGAGCTCCCCAAAACATGTCTGTGAAGTTTCTTGTTCTAAATCCACTCTGATCCTGTATTTGATCATGTCTATAAACCCCTCTATTTCAGCCCTGCTCAGAACAGGCTGTTTCTGTGTCTGTAGCTTTAAATGTAAATGAGCTGTGTCTGACCACGCCCCTCTCTGGAAGGGGTTGGGTGGCTCGGGCTTTCTCGCTCCATGTCCTATTGCTTACGGTGAGAAGGCAGACTCAGAGGGCAGAACAAACACCTAGCTGTTGGAGTGTCACCCACCTGGGGGAGGGGTTACTGCCCTTTGTGATGTCATGAAGGGAAAATCTCCAAACGGCCTTGTTTGAGCACACATTTTCTGAAAAGTGGAGCAGGCAGAAGAGGGAGAGGATGGACTTTTCTCATCATTGGGGGGTTTGTAGACAGACTAGAGACACATATTAGTGTTAGAGAAACATGGTGAAGTGTATTTTGATTAATGTGTTGCCTGTAAAGAGGGAATTGAGCTACCTCAGTTTAAACAATCTAGACAGCTCCTGGAGAAGGAGATGATATTAACCAAGCTTAGTGAACAGGATGAATAATGTCATGAACATGACGAGTTATTTTTGTGAATAATCTGTACGGGACATCTTCCTTGGATGTAGTTGACCAATGTGAATAAACTAAACTTCAGTTATCATACGTTCCATCTCAATCGAGTAATGCAAGGTGGATATTTACTTTTCTGGTCAGAGGTGCCTTGAGGTATTAAGGGCTGGTCGATTCTTAGTTTGACACCTATAAATGTAAAATATCACATTATTCCAAAAAACAAATGATAGAAATCTGAAATCTGAACATCAAAACAAGAAACTCACTCCCATATGCAAACAGGTGTCACATTCATGTTTCATTTCTTTTACAAATCTCTTGTGTGGTACTAGGGATCCCCTTCAGAACAAAGCAATGTCTTTCTCTCGTCCGGCTGCATAATGTTTGTGATGTGATACAACCAGTGTTTCATTTCTGTCTTCATTTTTAAATCTGGATAACTAAATTATCCAAAACGACGTCTTTAGACCACAAATGTGCCGTTAAGAAGTCAGAGACAAATCAACACTTTGCAGGCTCATTTATTTCTCAGGACTTTATCACGTTGATATGCTCCCTTCATAGTTTTGCATCGTCACAAAAAGTTGGAAGGTACATCTATCTATCCATTGTCTATACCGCTTTTTCCCGTTCGGGGTCAGGAGGGCTGGAGCCGATCCCAGCTGTCATTGAGTGAGAGGCGGGGTTACACCCTGGACTGGTCACCAGCCAATCACAGGGTTGACATATAGAGACAGACAACCAGCCACACTCACATTCACACCTACGAGTCACCAATTAATCTCATGAGCATGTCTTTGGACTGTGGGAGGAAGCCGGAGTACCCGGAGAGAACCCACACATGCACAGGGAGAACATGCACACTCCAAACACAAAGGCATCTTTCCGACAGACTCTTTCTATTTTACCGCACTCAGACTCCCCTTCAGCCAGGGGGGCGTGGCATGGTAGAGAAATGTGTTAATCGCTGCAGTAATCTCCCGACGCCTGCCAGCCTCCCTCTCTCCCTCGTCGCCTCTAAAGTCGTTAAGATAGCAGACTAATTAAGAGACAGTCAGACAGTGGCACGTGCACGCTGACTCTCCGGAGGCCTTTTCCTCACACGGCTCAACAGAGCAAAATCTCAGAACGACATCCAGGCTGCAGGAAAATCTCGCTCACTGTCAAACCAACATCAGAGGCTGGAGAGGCAGCTGGATGATTACTGAGTAAAGGCATAAAAATAACCCATTGATTTCATATATTTGAATGTATTTTTGTCTTTCATCAAAACTGGAAACCATTCACAGTTCAACAGGCTGGCTCCAGGTTGAGTTTGTCACTGAGGACAGGGAAACCTTTAGCTTATTTAAGTTTTAAAGTGACTAAAAGTAAATAGGTGTGTTTCTACTGTGTCCACAAGTGTCCCAAAGTCTTGTTTGAAGTCCATTGAAAGATACTAAACCTCATCATATTTATAGTAAAGCTTTGGCTCAATTCCTACACCTACCCACGCAAATCCACTCTCATTTCGTCACACGCTCACACACTGTGGTCTTCTTTTGATGCATTCTTTATCACTGCAATGATGCTTTACAAGGTCATATGATGAATTAACAGAAAGGAGCTACAGATGTTCACAGCTGTGTGTACTGGTTGTCTTAACGACAACAAAATCTGCAACATTGAACTTATTCTTTAAAGGAGCAATCAGTAAGATTTGTAGTGACTGAAATGATAAACTGACCTCACTATATGATCAAACATTAAGGAAACATGCTATGTTGAAGTGCTGGCTTCTCTGACAACAATGCAGCAGCCAGTATGTCCTCCTTCTAAGTTTAGATTCTGGTCCTGAATGGTCTGGATTTGTTTGGACCAGAGAAGGGAGGCGGTTTTAAGGCACCCCCACACGGCCGTTTTGGACGCCCCTCAGTTTGTCAGATATGAGACCAATTATCACGACAAACCAACAGGTGTTGCAGCGATGGAAGCGGGCAAGAGAACTGGTTCAGATAGAAGTGATTGTACCCGACCTAAAAAGCCTCTGCATGTTTCTAATAAGCTCCACGAGCAGAAACGTGCTCAAACTAGGATCAATGTTGGAGATGCTTTTGAAAAATGGAGAGAGGTTAGAACGCAGAAGGGTTTTCTGCACCGTGAGGATTGTTCCAATATGCAGCACCTATGTGTCTCAGGTGTTGTTTTTTTATTTTCTCCCAACGATAGGACAGCCTTTCTTTTGAGCAATGGCTCAGAATCTGTGCAGCTTCGCGCGTCCATCCACACAGCAGTCCTTGCTTTTATACAGCCTGTGCTTTTACCAAGTCCTTGAATTAACAGGGGGGTGGATTCAAAACCTGTTCAAGGCATTTAATATTCGATTGTCTGGCACATTGTGGGAAGTAAACCTGCAACCTCCAGGGCACACGGCTCAAATCTTCAACCCTGTCCTTTTGAATCAGAGCGAGAAAAAAAAACACATTTCCTGGTTTGGATAAGCACATTTTTTCTTCTTCTTTTGACGGTTTCTGTGAAATCTGTTCCACTATCCAGTGACGGCCGCCCGCCTGGTCTACATTTCAATATTTCAGAGTCACTAAGTGGTGGGTTGCTAGGCGATGCAGACGGGCAGCATGGGTGAGGGAGCGTGATAGGCAGCTTGTTGCTCTGAGCGATCTGGAGGGAAACATAGCCAAAGTTGGCCGCCTGCCCATTTTCCATTCATATTCCCTCTCCCACACACACACACACACACACACACACACACACACACACACACACACTGGACAGACTAAAGACTCTCTCCACACACGTGAAGCCACCCACACACACAGCACCTCTGTGTACACACACAGAGTGTAAACAGAGCTCTTCCCCTGATTGAGACCCGCAGTAAAGAGACGCTAATGAAACATGACTGCATGAGGGCAGATACCAGAAGGTCCTCTGCTTTCTGATTCAGGTAAATGCCAAGCTCACAGCGCTGGCTGCTCATGCTCATTTCAAAAGGGAAAATTACTCCATCGACTCCCTGCAGATGTAATGCCATGGACAAACAACTGATGTTTGGACTTGAGCTGTTAGCTCCTAATGCCTCCATGTAGCTTCAGGTTGTCTGTCCTTCCAGAAAAATATGGAAAAAAAGAGGCTTTTAACCCAAAATGGCGGAGCTCAACTTCAGTGTGACGTCATACTGTGCTGGGAAACTCCACAGACTCATTCTTGTGAACCCGACAGCTCAGCAGCACCTGGTGGAATTATATAAAATCTGATTTTGTTTGAATTGATTAGTTTTCTGTCTGAGAATACGACACCTTCAGTGATCGATCAGCAGACGATCTACTGTCGCTCGACATCTCGTCTTCCACTGAAACATTCTGCAGCTGAATTTTTCTCCTGTTAATAACTCGTAGGCAATTAATCGAAAATTAATCGAAACCAACATTCAGAACCTCTAATTGACGTAATCTTGCCCATGTCGAATATTTCGATTATTTTCAGGGCAGAGTCACGTGACGACATGTCCAATCCACGACATGGAAGCAATGTCCGTCGTTTGGACACATTTTGTCTTTAGTGAAGACGACACCGAACAAAAAGAAGTCAAATGTAAACACTGCGGAAAAACTGTTTGCAAGAAATGCAAGTTATTTATTTTCTACAGTTTTAGAGAAGTTCATTTCTACTAAAAAACTACAATGTGTCGTTTTCATGTCAAGTGATGCTTTGATTTCAGTTCAAAATATTCAATAAATAACCACAAAATAGTTGATCAGATATGCACTCTTTCATTAGAACAAATGTCCCAGCTTTAATAGTTGAGCATATTTACAGTAGAGACCATGTCAGTGAACTATGAGGGCAACAAACAAAAACCAAATAATCGTTCATTAATCGTAATCGAGGTCAAATGTTCAATTAATCGTGATGTTGATTTGAGGTCATATCGCCCAGCCCTAGTCACTCGATAGGCTAATATCGGCCGTATCAGCGTCTGATAAATGAATTAAAGAAAGGGTTGGTGGAGACATACTGTTTATTCATAGCTTAAACTGCTGGCACCGGGTACTTAAATGTTGTGGCTTCATTTGCTGTTTATTTTTCCCAGCATCCTCTAGCGTTATTAAACAATACAGAGGTATAAAAAGTCTGATTAAAGCTATCATTATCATGATGAAAAAAACATCTGTATCTTTGTCTTTACCTGCTCAGGACACAGAGTTTGTCTGCTGGCGAAGGGGACGATCAGGAGGACTTCCTTGGGGATCTTAGTCTTCATTCTGACCTCCTGACCTCTGAGGGTCTGCCGTGTACGCTGGCTAATGCTGTGGAGGTGCACAGGGACTCGCAGCCAGGTGAGGATCATCTACAACTTTAAATACATGCAGCTTGTGCTGAAGTGTATTTGAGATTTTTAACATGTCTTCATTCTCTGTTTCTACTAAATCACCACGTTGGTCATTATTGCAGATGAAAAAGTGCTGTGGCTCCTATCCATGTTTCCCATTTCTTCCCTTTGTTTATATTTATGAATCAGAAAGCATTTTAAACTGTGTTTGTTTTCCGCCTCTTTAAATGTTGCTGCTCCTGTTACTGCGTGGCCGGCTGGAGAGGTAGCTGTTAAAAGTGACATTTGTTTTCTTGGCTCCAGCTGTGTACGGGGTTCACAGTGTGGCACTCGGTGATTAGCATTAGCCTAATCTGCTGGCACTCTGTCTGCCAAGTCCCCCACCGGAGCATCGTAGCTGCCAGGGACAGCAGCGACACACACACACACACACACACACACACACACACACACACACAGACACTGACCTCATGATGAACTGTAGCGCCCCTGATGTGCTGCCGTGTGTGTGTTGATGAACCTGTCTTTTCAGATTATCTCCGTAAAGGTCTGTCTGACGTGTTTCATGTGATGCTAACAGCGCGCTTCTCTTCTCATCCAAGAATCTTCCATCAGGAGCAGTGGAAAGATACCAGAGGAGGCGGTCGTGGACGAGGAGGCCATCTTGAGTCTCCTGGAGAACAGTCAGACCTTCCTCCCTCTGTCCCAGACATCCAACCACTCGCCACTGTTAGGTATGTGAGCTACTTCCATCCATAAAAACCTCCTGGCTGACACTTTGTTTTTTATCTTTGTGTTAAAAAAGGCTCATTTGTTGTCCTTTCATTCATTTATTTTTATTTTTTCCTTGACATTTTACTTTTATCAAAACACAATGAGGGACCAAGCTCGCATGCTAAAAGAAGTCACAGGTGGATTTAAGTTTCCCTGAAAAAAACACACAATTTAAATAATAAATGCTAAGTGATTTTCTCATATAAGGGCTAAATAGACTTTAGCATGGTTTTCTATCAATAACTGCTAAATTCAACCAGATGCGTGTTTGGTCGGTCTCCGCCCTGCCACGGCAACAGAGCTCATAGTTTTCACTTCAGTCAATGTGTGAGCTGCTACTCGCTCTGCTGCTCTGCGTCTCAGATAGGGAAGGCTTCAGCTCATCAATTTACCACAGAGCAGATCGAGCGGGACAGGAAGTCAGACAACATTAAAACATCGAGTTATATTTTCAGAATAAAACACTGTTTTTGACGGTTGGGAACAATCACCGTATGTGTGTTTGTTGTTGTGTTTATCAGGGTTTTATACCACAGACATCTTATTATCTTGGGCTGATTCTGTTATTACTGCGGGAACTCCTTGGCTCCAGCTGTCCGCAGTACTGCTTTGGCTGCACTCTGAAAATGCAGCCTGCACAGAGCACTGAGCTGACACGCAATGCACACGTATCTTGTGAAACTTCTGGGTAATATGTGTCTCTAGTCTGTCTACCAACCCCCCAATTACTGTACAAGAAACGTCCATCCTCTCCGTCTTCAGCCTGCTCCACTTTTCAGAAAGAGCGCAGCATTTCATTTCCCTTCAATACGAGCTTTTATATTTGGATAACAACGAAAACAATTTAAAGAAAAAGGAAAGTCAAGGGTTCAAATGTTTTTCAGCTTTTTGATGTAATGTTTTGTTTGTGTCGTTTTTTTGGGGACTTCAGACAACAGCCAAGATCACGCCATCATTGATCTGCTGGCTGGCCTGGGGGACGATGGTTTCCGCAGGACCCCTGTCAGGCAGAATTCGCAGTCTCAGTCACTTCCTGGCAACAGGAGCTACAACTGCAACAGTGACGAAGAGGAGGCGGAGCCGGAGCTGGAGAGGGAGGAGGCCGAGCTCAGCGTGATGATGTCACAGCGGTGGGACAAAGAGCCTCCGGAGAGCTCATCCTCACAGAGGCAAGTTTTAGTCACATTTACAGTAAGATCAAAATCCAGCGAACAGATGTTTAAATCATAACAACGATAACATGATCTGTTAGTGTTTCTTTTATGGAGTGCACATGTTCCTGTTTTTTTTTTCTGCCCTGTCATCGACATTTGATAAAAGATGAATAAAAAAATGATCAGAAAACTATGTGATGGTTAAATGTGTTAGAGAAAGATGTCACGTTAATAATAAAAGATCTACGTCTTCTAGTAATCCTCTCTGTATAATGATTTCAGGATTCTTGATTTGTAGATATGGGATCTGATCTAATATCAGTATCAGGTCCGATATTGTCGTAAATAACAAATCGGTTAACAGCAGTGTTGGGCACGTTACTGAAGAATTATTATTATGTGAGAGTAAAGATGAGCCTGCGTGCACTCTGCAGTCTGGAGTCGTGTCCACAGTAGCGGCGTCTGGGCTTTGTTTAATCTGTGCGTCCGTCCTTCCTGTGCATGCAGGCCGGGTGTGAAGGAGCCGGAGGACGGCTTCAGTGACGAGCAGCAGGAGTCCTCTGACGAAGACATGGACTGGAGCGGGAATAACTCTCTGTTCGCCAACCTGTCCATCCCGCAGCTTGACGGCGCTGCAGACGAGAGCAGCGGTGAGTCGTCTCATGCTGAGACCTACTGAGACGGCACTTGAATGTCAGTTTTGCTTTGACGCTTATCTTTCTCTCCCTGCTGGTTCATGTGCCATCAAGGATATCGGACCACCTATCTGACAGCAGCTGCACAACAACTGTTTGCGTTGAAGCTAGTTTGTTGCTGTTTGATCTAATTTGATTATGAGGGAGCTGTGATTTGATCTAGAGCAAGAAACTGGGACTCTAATTGATTTCCTGTGGTATTCTAAATTAGCTCTGAATAAATGTTACTGTGGCTGTGAAGGCAGAGGGAGTGAAGAACTTCCTTCCTGGTCATCATGTGTGCACCTGTTTATTTACACACTGACGGGATTTCTTTTAGTTTCTGATGACGGCTGTAATACTGAGCATTTTGTTGTTTTACAGATTAGTTTAATATTAATCTATGCAGCAGTCTGCATTAACTTCCAACTTTGTTTTTCACATAAAGACGCACGTAAACCCGAGATTGACGCTTCATAAATACATATTTTATTTACAGTGGAATTAGCCTCATGTTTTAAAGGTCACATGTTATACAAAATACACTTCACCATGTTTCTCTAACACTAATATGTGTCTATAAACCCCCCAATGATGAGAAAAGTCCATCCTCTCCGTCTTTAACCTGCTCCACTTTACTTCAGTAAATGTGTGCTCAAACAGGCCGTTTGGAGATTTTCCCTTCATGACATCACAAAGGGCAGTAACCCCTCCCCCAGGTGGGTGACACTCCCACAGCTAGTTGAGGGGCGTGGTCAGACACAGCTCATTTACATTTAAAGCTACAGACACAGAAACAGCCTGTTCTGAGCAGGGCTGAAATAGAGGGGTTTATAGACATGATCAAATACAGGATCAGAGTGGATTTAGAACAAGACACTTCACAGACATGTTTTGGGGAGACTTATTTACACTGGTTGAAGCGGAGGATAATATGTGACCTTTAATAGAAAAATAGATGTAAGGTGTGGGGTTAAAAAGGATTTTTAATAATATCTTGCTGCTTACAGCTCTCATTAAGATGGCTCTTTTTTTCTTTTGTTGTATCCATAGATTCATCTTTAACAGACAGCGGCTCCAGGTCACAGTCCTCTCTCGTAGTCACGGAAAAGATGCTCGGGAAAAGAAACCCCTTCCCCGGGGAGTCAGTCCACCTGGAGCCACCTTCCTCAGCAAAGATCCTTCTGGAGTGCAAGCACCCTGAGCACAGACCTGGTCACGTGCTGGACACGGAGCAACCACTTGACAAGCACTTTCAATCAAAGAGCAGCCAGGACAGCAGCAGTGAATGTTCAACAGGGTTTAAGGTTAATAAAGAAATCCCCTACATCCCGCCAGTAAAACACCCCATCCCCTGTAAAATAGCCGATCACCCTGAAGCGTCTCCCATCTGCGTAGACAAAGAGGACATACGACCCCTGTACACCTTTGACAAGCAAACCTCCATAGCTTTGGAAAAGACAGATCTAGAGAGTTTCACATTTGGTAACGGAAAGGTCACCAAAAACAGGAAGAAGTACGGCAGCATAAAGAATGTAGAAAAGAACTGTCTGTCCATCCTGCAGAACCACAGGACGTTCTCCCTCTGTTACTCTGAGCTGAGAAACTGCTCAGCAAAGACCGAGCTGGAACTGAGCCAGAAGGACAGAAAAAGCCCCATTCTGATGAACATCTCCTCCTCCCCGTCGCCCATAGAGGACGAGGATGAGTTCCTCGACCCCCGGGAGGAAGAAATGGACCAGGACAGTGAAGAGGGAGATGTTGGTGAACTCAAAATCAGGTATGAGGACTATCAGGAAAATAAGACGGAGAGGACAATAGGAGCCCAGCAGGAAGCACACTACAAGTTCTTCCCCAGCGTAATCCTCTCGAACTGCCTCAGTAGGAAGAAAGCTGGGGGCAAAAAGCTGGCAGAACCCTGCAGCGAGCTAGAACAGGCTGAACAGCGCAGACCGAGGATGAAATTTAGCAAAAAAAGGTTGGGATTGGTAGGGTCGAGGACAAAAGTAAACACAGGTGTAAGCTCTACCTCTGAGAGCCAGGTTAGTACTGGCCTCACCTCAAAAACACCTGCCTGTCCTGTGACTCCAGACACAGAGATGCCTGATGTGGGAGTTCAACCAGGAAACGAGGCTGAGCCAATTAAAAATGGGCCAACGGTGGAGGCAGAGTTGTTGATTGCACAGCAGGAGCCAGAACAAGAGGAGGGTTCTGTAATGGAACAGACTGACTCCCAGTCAGAGCCCTCGGCCACCACTGTTCCCAGTGTTTCTGAGGAACCTAAAGAGGAGACGCTAAGCCCCTTGCTAGATCTGTCTGCCAAAGTCACCTGTACGAACCCCTCTTCCCTGCCTGGGAGTAAATACACCCTGAGGACCAAACGGAAGATGCTCTTCGACGGTGAGGATGGAGAACACTCAGGTGCCTCTCGTTCTAAACACCTGGCCTCCAAAGAACGACTCAAGGACTCGGATGTCTCCGGTGGGCAGGAGGTCAAGTACCAGAAACGGCGCAAGAAGGAGCCACCCATCATCATCAAGTATATCATCATCAATAGGTTCAAAGGGCAGAAAAACATGCTGGTGAAGATGTCCAAGTTGAATGTAGAGGAGCAGGTGGTCTTGTTGACGCCAGACAAGCTGGAGCAGTACAATAAGTTTGCCCCTCTGAAGGATTTCTGGCCCAAGGTGCCCGAATCCACAGCTGAGAAGTTTCCCATCACAGAGCCAAAGGTCAAGAAACACCCCAAAAGAAAGGCGAAGGTTAACTCCACCAATAAGAAAACGGTCGGAAAACCATACAAACCTCAGGTCAGACGGCGAGAACGGGTCAAAAAGATCAGAGGCTGTCAGAGAGGCCCAATTCTACCCTCTCTACCGCCTCCTCGGCCATGTTACTGTGAGCTAGCAGATGACCATGGCGTTGAGTACACTGATGTCATGGTAGAGTTGGGTTACCTCTCTGATAGATCCCAAAGCCCGATAGATTCAACCCCCCCTCGATGTTGGTCCCCAAGCGACCCTCTCATGGAAGCCAGCAGTTCAGATCAACTGATCAACCCGCTCAGTGATCCATGTCTCAGTTCTGCTTTTCACACACAAGGCCCAGTGTCTCCGACCAAAGGAGCACAAAGGAGGCGTCAAACTGCCAAACCTAAAAAAGTCACAGACACTAAAAGGAAGGTTATCAAGCCTGCCCCCAATCCCCCAGGGGAAGAGGAACCCAAAAAGGTAAAGTCAAGGCGAAGTAGAGCTCCCAGGCAGAACAAGAAAACTAAAGATGTTGCCGAAGTTTCTGTCAACCATTGTCCAACCACTACAAGACCAAGAAAGCCTCGCAAAAAGAAATGTGAGGAACCAAAAGGCCACGATTCAAGTAAAGACGGCTCCCAGCTCCTGTTTCCAGGGGATGACGTGCCTCTGTCGGAGAGTTCCTCTCAAGAGGTCCCTCCATTTCAACAGCCCGGAGGCACAGAAAGCAAAAGCCAGGACAGTTCCCAGACGGCTCCTTTATCAGACTCTAACCCTGCAGCCCAGCCTGTAGTACCAAAGATGGAGGACTGTGAGACCTCCATCATGGAGATCAACCAGAGCTTTTCAGAACCAGCCAAGCTCAAGCAGCAAGGTTGCCAGACCACTGTGGTAAAAACAGAGGCTTCACAGGAGTGTACGGTTCCTCTGTCTCCTCCTGCTGGTCGATCATTACTGGAGGGTAGTAAACTAGCAACAGCATCCCCACACTCAGGTCCTAAGAACGGGGAGATCCCCACTCTCTCTGAGACCCCCTCTGGCTTGGCTGTCCTCAAGCAGCTTCTCCAGAGGAGGCAGCAGGGTCAGGCCCTTCCTCTTCAGGTGGTGGGTACAAACAGCCACCCTACTGCCCTTGCTCAGGCCACAGCTCTACTAGATCCAGCAGCTAAAGCTACTAAATCCAGAAGAGCTCCCTCCACCACTCCTCGGAAACCCAGGGCCCCAAAATCCACCACTCCCAAGGATAAAAAGCCAAGAATTCGGAAAGGAAAGGCAAGTAACACCCAGCCAAATGTGTCAGTGAAGCAGGAAAACAATGTGTCTGATGACTGCCCCATCTTCCTGTCAGAGCCAGGCATGGACAGCTGTACCTTCATAGAGGACAGCTTGTCCCCAGAGCTCCCCCATAACTACACCTTTGATATCAATGCCATTGATCAGACTGAGTTCTCCGCCCCCTACAGCGGCAGTCAGTTTGTCCTGACTGATAAACATTTACCTGCAAAGTTCTTGAGCGATGTCAGCCAGGAAGCTGTATCAGCTCAGGCACTAGGCGTAGAGAAGAAGCTCTTAGGTTCTGAGGAGGAGCTTCAAAGAGGCTCAGGCCCAAACAAACCTCGGCCCGTCAGCCCCGACCTCTTTGACAGACCTGAGAACGGGGAGTCCATCCCCAATCATCTCACATTCCTCGACTCAGACAAGGTAAAAAGCAGAGAGTGGGACTTCTCTTTAGGTAAAGCTCATACACTCAGCCCCTTTCAAGACTTTCACTGTGAGAGAAAAGAGCTGCTCTTTTCCGTCTTCGACCCTGTCCTACCTTTGCCTTTAAGCTCTGCGTCATTTGTCGACCATGATGGCTCTCCTACGGGGGAGCTTCTGGAGAGCATTGATGGACTAACGTCCACCACACCCAGTAGCTCTCCACGCTCCATCAGCTCTTTATCCCAGGTGAGGGCCAGTCAGCTGCTGCGGGGGGCAGGAGGTGGAGCCCACATTCTCAAACCCCTCATGTCCCCTCCAAGCCGGGAGGAGATCCTCAGTACCTTACTCGACCTTGAGATGTCGGAGGCCTACTTCCAGGAGCCGTTCTGCAGCGACCCCTCTGATGCACCAGGGAAACCAATGTAAGACTATAAGCCCCACGAGCTGAACTAATAATGACTCAAGTGACATCATGCATGACTTCATGTACATAATGAACATGTATCTGCAAGTCCCTCTTTACAAGAAGACCAGAAGTGCTTTTATTTACATTTTTCACTCTAATTTTAGTGAAACTGTCATACTAATGAAGAATAATAAAGTGTGTCAATATTGTCATATAATCCAGCTTAATACCATTCGATCCATGCAAATAACTAGATTTTGCATATCTGTGCCCCTTTGAAGCTTTGATGAATTGCAGTAATTAAAAATGTAAATCAGTCAATTAATCACATTCCCCTTTCCTCTCTCCAGGGAGGTTGGCGGCCGCAAGCTAACTGTGAACACCAGACTGGCTAAGGAGCTGGCAGAGTTCAGTGGAGACTTGTCTCTAGAAGGCCTCCATTTCTGGAAGACGGCCTTCTCAGCCATGACACACCCGGCTGCCGCTATTACCTCATCTTCACAAGCCAAGGGGACCGAGGCCTCAGAGGCGAGTAAAGAGCAGACGGAGCAGAGCTCGTCCTCAGCCAGCGACAAGAAGGTCATCCTTCTGCCCTGCAAAAACCCACCCAGCCGAGAGCGTGTCAATCTGTGGCTGGAAGCAAGGAGGCAGTATGAAAGTTTACGAAAAGGGAGACGGGACACAGATCTGCAGAAGAAAGGGCTGGATGAGGAGGGACACCAGGAGAGAGCGGAGCTCCCTGCAGTGAAGCTGGAGCTGTGTGAGAGACTCTCCAGCGTCAGGACCCAAAGGAGAAAGAAGCGTAACCTGTCCTTAATCATATCTCCCATGAGGAACACAGACTCTCAGTGTACACCCACAGAGGTGAGTCCAGTTTCTGAAGACAGTGGTGCAGATGTTGAGCAGGAAGTTGGAGAAAAAGATGATGAGGATGATGATAAAGCCACCTCTCCACAGTCCCCAGAGCTGCCTCCCTGGCAGCAGTCCTGTCAGCCCAGCCCCTCAGGACCAGACCAGCCCAGCAACAACAGGCAGATCTCTCCAGAACCACAGTCACCTCAGATTTCTAACTCTGCAGAGAGACAGGGGGAGAATCTTAGTCCCTCACTCATCCATGTCAGTAACAAGGAAGAGGGGAGGACCAGTCCCCTCCCTCTTCACAGCACCCCGTTTTTAAGAAGAAGGAGGAGAAGCAAGGAAGATCTGGAGCCGGTGTGCAGCACGCCCATATCTGAGGGTAAGAAAACTGCAGTTTCACTCTGCGTTGATCTGTATCTTCTATATGCAATCTTTAATATGGACCAATGTAAGCCAGACAAGTGTGCATTATAATTTATCACAGCTGAATAACATTTCCATCCTGTGGAATCCTTCTGCATGTGTTTAACAGTCATTGTTTACTAAACTCATCTCTGTTTTTTTTCCTGCTGCAGAGGATCCCATTTCTCAGAGACTCCAGCAGAGGAGGAGAAGCCAAGCGGACCCACTGAGAAGAGTGTTACTGAACACACAGATGAAGGTCAGACTGCGTTCCATGATTTTTAAGCCTCTCATAACATCAAACACCAAAGTCCATTCACCCTGGTTATAAAAAGAAATGCTTCATAACCAATTAAGTCACAAGAATTCATGTTTCAAGAGAAGTTATTTGACTCTTTTGTTAATGGAGTCTGGTGACTGTAAAGAGAACTACATAATGACCGAGTCCTGTTACAAATAATACTTTTAAAGTACGTCCCTCTTCCTCCTCTGTAGTTTGGATTGACGCATAATAAGTCATTCTGTTTTTTGACGACTTGTTCATTCACCAGGTCAAACAAACGGTCTCTGCACTGGCTCCCCGTAACTTATAGCATAAAGTTTAATATTCCCACCCTCCCTTTTTAAGGCTCTGCACGGTCAGGCCTCAGAACATTTGTCAGAACTCATCCACCTGTATTCACTAACCGGCTCACTGAGGTCAAACACACAACACAGTCTGCTGTCGGATCCACAGTCCCATTATAAGACATGCAGTGGTAGCGCCAACCCTCTGGGGAGCTCTCTGCCCATGTTGTAACGTTCTTCAGACTCTGATGAGTCTTTTAAACATCTGTTAATATGAAGATGTTTAGGCCTAGTCCACACATAGGCAGGTACTTTTGAAAAGGTAGCTTTTTCTGTATGTGTTTCTCTTTCGTACACAAACTGCGTTTTGGGTTTGTAACGTCTTTGTCTGGGTAAAGTGCTTTATAAATACAGCTTACTTACTTTGATGTTTCTCATTCTCACTCTGCCTTTCTTTGTCATTCACAGAACCAGTTTGCTGCTTTGAACGTGCCAAAGAAAGATATTTCTCAGATTGAAGGGCCCAGCATAGCCAACTCTTACGGCTTTAGAGTCAGCATGCAGAACCTGCAGGATGCCAAAGCTCTGCACGAGGTCAGCTGCACCACACTCACATCACTTAGCAATAAGTAAGGTCTTTTACCTGCTTTTTGTAACATAAACAATGAGCATGGTCTTTTTACCTGCTCTTTTGTAATATTAATAGACAAAGAGTAAGGTCTTTTACCTGCTTCTTGTAAAGCGTCTTGAGATAACACTTGTTATGAATTGGCGCTATACAAATAAAGATTGATTGATTGATTGATTGATCCCAGCCTTCCTTCAGAAGTTTGATTGAGTAGATGAAGAATTCTAACCTTTTATTACTCAATAAATGTGCTTCAGCCTTCTTCTTTTCATATGTAATGTCACCTTTACAATGAAATCCAAGTGTTAAAGGATCAATCAGTAAGATCTATAGAGAATTAACTGATATTAGTAAGTGACCTTACTATATGATCAGACATTAAGTAAACATGCTATGTTGAAGTGCTGGCTTCTCTGACAACAATGCAGCAGCTAGTATGTCCTCCTTCTAAGTTTAGATTCTGGTCCTGAATGGTCGTGATTTGTTGGACCAGAGAAGGTAGGCGGTTTTAAGGCCGTTTTGGACGCCCCTCGGTTTGTCAGATAAGAGACCAGTTATCAGGTCAAACCAGCAGGTGTTGCAGTGATGGAAGCGGGCAAGAGAACTGGTTCAGATAGAAGTGATTGTACCCGACCTAAAAAGCCTCTGCATGTTTCTAATAAGCTCCACGAGCAGAAACGTGCTCAAACTAGGATCAATGTTGGAGATGCTTTTGAAAAATGGAGAGAGGTTAGAACGCAGGAAGGTTTACAGACCGATGCAGAGCTGGCTAAACACTGAAGCTTCAGTGTCCACCACATAGCAACCTGCGTGAGCATCAACTCTAGAGAGGAGGGTGAGGGGTGAGACAGCTCTCTGCAATGATTTGAATTTGGACTTCAGTACCCATTTTAAACTCTAGGTGTCAGAGTTACGTATTTCTTCTTTGTTGTAGTTTACATTTTTCCTCTGACACACCTTGTGCTTTCAGGTCCAGTACCTAACACTCATGGGCATGGAGCTCCATGCAAGAACCAGACGTGACCTCGAGTCCGACCCCGAGTTCGACCCCATATGTGCCTTATTCTACTGCCTCAGTTCAGATGCTCCGCTGGCCGACGAGGATATCATGCAGCTGACCGGGGCCATCGTGGTGGACAAAGACCATCAGAGCCGTGACCAAGGTGACAGCTCAGTTAATCTCAGCATCACTGATGAAAAGCGAAGAGAGTGTTACATAATTCAGCAACATGAACGTGTTATTCATCATCTTCTCATCAGCGTCTCTGTTTATGCTGGTAGCTGGTGCATTATCTATCATAATGTTTTTATCACTTCTCTTGTTGTTCTTTTATTTCCTGTGTTCTCTCTTAAGGGCTCTATCTTCGGGTGTGAAATGTGCATATAAATGATTTCCCCTTTGCCTTAATGATCGTGTTTAAATGCCCTCATCAGGTCACAGAGGAACAGCGCCCCTGCTGGTCAGGTCAGGTGTCTCAGGGCTGCAGCTGACGTACGCCACAGATGAGAAGGCGCTTTTTCAGGAGCTGATCGCCATCATGAGGAGGTGTGTATGTGTTGTGTGTGATTCTGTTGTGTTGCTAAAATAAAATATTTGCTTTTTGTGTTACATTTTAAAAACAAGCCGTTTTCGGTTGCACCACTTCTGCTCCTGACGTGTGTGTGTTTGTGTGTGTGTGCTCTGTTAGGTTCGACCCGGACATCCTGCTGGGGTACGAGGTGCAGATGCACTCCTGGGGTTACCTCCTCCAACGGGCCTCGGCGCTCGGAGTGGATCTGTGTCAGCAGCTGTCACGAGTGCCAGGTACAGCTGAGCTCCCACAGCTGGGACATCCAGTCTCTTGTCATAGTTCAAGTGTTTGAATATAAATAAATGATAGAAAAGAGCCTAAAGCTCAAATCTACTCCTGCACGGGCTTTATGATACGATACACTTTACTGTCCCCATGGGGAAATTTGTCTTGGACTCAAAGTGCTGCCAAACATTCAGCTGCTTCCGGGGTTTGCACCAGCTATGCCTAACTTCAGACGTAGACTATTTAAAACACAAGTTCTAACTTAGAGTTTACGCTCTACCTCAGATTAAGATGTTGCACCAGCTGAGATAGTTCCATCGTACGCAGAAGGTACACTTAAATCTCACACCTCGCTCCTAGTAGGTGTAAAGTGCTCTGTAAAATACGGTTGTCATGGCGCATAGTTTTGAGAGGTGGAATAACTTGGAGGAGGAGCTTAGGGGTTTTACCGACGTCGGCAGCACGTTATCCGCGATAGATTAGATCCCTTTGCAGTGTATGACGACTTTGATTTGTACTCCCACTTTCCTTTTCCACAAGCGGAGATAGAGAGGATCATCGACCTGTTGGCAACGGACTTGCAGCATGAGCCCTCAGTCGTCTGCTTCAAGTGTGTCTGGCTTTAAGATATTTCACTACTGGGTCGTTTGGACCTTTTGAGGCACAGACATTTGAAGGAGGATTGTCAAATTAAGCCCCAGAGATGTTTGCCTTTAGGAGTGTGTAACTAAAACAACACATTTACCTCGTTATATCTTCAAGCTTGTATGTAGAACCACAGTGTGCTTCGCTGAGCTTGAAACAGTTGAGCTCACTCTTAACGTGATCTATATATTGAACTTCAGCTGCTGGTCAGCTTCCTGTCCCACATCAGGGTCAATCCATACATTGACCCATGCTAGTGTCAAGCTCGTAGTCGCTTATTGCACATGTGCAGGATTTTCCACAAGTAACTATTGGTTTGTTATTGAATGTTACAGTTTGAGAGCGGCTGCTGATGTCAGAGAGTCCCACTGACACTGAGAGGATTTTCATTTTCCTCCAAAAAAGCCTGAGTGTCCCAGTTTGTGTCTGTATAAAAGTGTATGAGAGCACTGATATGGGAGCAGCCCGTGTGTGTGACTCTGAACGTGTTTGGGTCTTTCCCCATGTGTGTGTGTTTATCAGCTGAATGGAGAGCCTCTGGCTGCTCCCCTCCTACTCCTCATCCTCCTCCTCCTTCTCCTCGTTTGTAATTGGCTGTCTGGCTCTGTTCGTGTCCTCAGGTAACTCCAAAGACAACCGCTTCACTGCAGAAAGGGACGAGTATGGAGCCGACACCATGACTGAGATCAGCATCATTGGGCGCATCACCCTCAACCTGTGGAGGGTGATGAAAACTGAGGCAGGTGTCCTGGCGTGACCTCCACCCCTCCTACACACACAAACACACACACACACACACACACACACACACACACACACACACACGCACACTGTCACAGCTGTCAACAGCAGTGTTTCTCTCTATACTTTCCAGAAGGACGCTCTCCTTTTGTTTTTTATGCAGCAAAGGGAATCTTTCCTCCTGATATTAAGTTAAATATGATATATAATCTCTGTATAACTCTAAACATGTTACACTAAACCAGTTTTACTTGACAAATCCAGTTCTTTGGGAAGTAACGTCTGCAGCATTTTACCTGCTGTATTCAATTACTTCTAAGGAGTTTTAGGCACATTTTACAGAATCAGCAAGGGGTTAAGGTAGTGTTGTAGTAAAGACCCCACTAACCGAGACCAAGACATAACGAGACCAGAGGGCTCAGAGACCGAGTCAAGACCAAGACCATAAATGAATGAATAAACATCATCTTGTCTGCAGCTGGTGTGTCTCTCACTTAGACCGTAACACCGGGAAGTTTGCGGCTGTAACCGGGGGATAAAAATAAAATTATAAATGATTTGAATTTATTCGTTCGAGGTGTTTTCCTTCTGATCACAGTAATGATGTTGAAAAATTGCCTCTCAGCAGGGGTCTCACAGGTCTTGATTTATAATACGGAGTCCGACCAGTCCGAGACCGAAACAAGCCCGAGTAAAAACACGGTCTTTCACTCAGACACGGGTCGTAAAGCGTTGATATTTCATGTTCTCGACAGAGATTTACAAATTATACATCATGTAACAGCAATATCTGTTTCCAAAAGGCTTTGAGATATGTTTTTTATTGTGTTTTTTTATCCTTCAGGTGACGTTGAACAACTACGCCTTTGAGAATGTCGCCTTCCACGTGCTCCACCAGCGCTTCCCCATGTACAGCCCCCGCACTCTGTCCGACTGGTTCGACCACAACACCGACCTCTACAGGTTCAAACCAGACGCACACTCACACAGACGTGTCAACTGATTACTTTTTAAACCACACACCAGCACACACACTGAAGAAATCATCATTAAAGTCTCAAAATAAATCACCCCTGTTTTAAATAAAGCTCACTGTTTTTTTGTAAATCATAGTCTTTAAAATATTATAACAGTGTGTGTGTGTGTGTGTGTGTGTGTGTGTGTGTGTGTGTGTGTGTGTGTGTGTGTGTGTGTGTGTGTGTGTGTGTGTGTGTGTGTGTGTGTGTGTGTGTGTGTGTGTGTGTGTGTGTGTGTGTGTGTGTGTGTGTGTGTGTGTGTGTGTGTGTGTGTGTGTGTGTGTGTGTGTGTGTGTGTGTGTGTGTGTGTGTGTGTGTGTGTGTGTGTGTGTGTGTGTGTGTGTGTGTGTGTGTGTGTGTGTGTGTGTGTGTGTGTGTGTGTGTGTGTGTGTGTGTGCGTGCGTGCGTGCGTGCGTGCGTGCGTGCGTGCGTGCGTGCGTGCGTGCGTGCGTGCGTGCGTGCGTGCGTGCGTGCGTGCGTGCGTGCGTGCGTGCGTGCGTGCGTGCGTGCGTGTTAGGTGGAAGATGGTAGACCACTACGTGAGCCGCGTGCGTGGCACCATGCAGCTCCTTCAGCAGCACGACATCATCGGCAGGACCAGCGAGCTGGCCCGAGTGTTCGGGATTCAGTTCTTTCACGTTCTGACCCGAGGATCACAGGTACCAACACATACCCGTGTTTCTGACACTCTGATTGGTCCATGTTTGTCTGTGCTGCAGCCTTAATGCTATCAGACGTTGATCTGTGAGAGCTGAAAGAGCCAATCAAAATGACCCTCCCTTCTGTCAACTCTGCTGTATAACTCATATGGCATCACTTCTCCCCTTCATAACTTAATAAACTAAAGTTAGTTTAAGTATCATGCACATGGAGATCAAACGCAACAATAACCTTCCTGTTCTAACATGCATCCTGTTCTTGCTGCGTCCCTCCAGTACCGCGTTGAGTCCATGATGCTTCGTGTGGCCAAGCCGCTGAACTACATCCCTGTGACACCCAGCGTCCAGCAGCGAGCTCAGGCAAGGGCGCCGCAGTGCATTCCCCTGGTGATGGAACCTGAGTCTCGCTTCTACAGCAACTCGGTGATCGTGCTGGACTTTCAGTCGCTGTATCCCTCCATCGTCATCGCTTACAACTACTGCTACTCCACCTGCCTGGGCCACGTGGAGAGCCAGGGAACGTAAGGACATGACACGCCCACACGCCTTCAACGTGTACTTTAGCCTGCTGAGGTCGCATGCCAGGAAAGACTGCTTCCTGCGCTGCTGTATTATTTTGAATGGAGCAGACACAGAGAGAGAGAGAGAGAGAGCTCTGCACGTTGTTCACAGCTCGGAGCAGCAGCGCTGAAGTTAAGAGTGTATTTCAGTTTTTATCACATGGATGGCTGTTGTTGCATAGCAACAGCAGTGGCCGTGAACATCTCTCTCCGACACGCATATGTCGACTTTTTCAAGGTTAAAGAATAAAGAGAAAAGTAGCTTCATGCTCTTTGGTTTCAAATGGAAAACATTTTTAAATCCAGATCAGCTTCAGGGTCGATGACAGTTCCTCTCCTGGTACCTCTGAACATTTAACAGAGTTCTGGACCCTCTCACATTAAACAGGTCGACTTGTGACCCCTTATCAAAGGAGGCTTCCTCTGGATGTGTGACTTAAAGGGAAATCCAGGTACATTCAAACCTGGGCCCTACTTTTACAAAGGTCAAAATGGCTAAAAGTTCAAACAAGTTTGAGATTTCTCCAGTAGATTGCCTCAGCTCGGAGGAGAAAAAAAAAAGTCCCATAAAGTCAAAGCCAAATCTTTAATGGCAATTTTGACATACAGAATAATCGTTTCTCTCCAAACCACAGTGCAAACTGCAAAATTATAAAAAAATATATAAATATAAACACAGATACAGATATACCAAAGAACAAGGATAATGTGCAAAAAGAGTTGCATATACGTGTTTGTAATTACTGTCTCAGGGTGAATGTGGATGTTGGATGACCCTGATCAAGGCAACAAGCCGAAACAAGTCGGTCTAATTTGTTAATAAAGTTGATCTACGTACTACAAGTGCTGCTGAAGCTTTTTGACCTCTTCTTGGGGCAATCTGCCGAATCAAACTATGTGCATTAAAAGTGCTCGTTTTATACTCCGACAGGCTTGTTTTATTTTTAAACTATCGACTTTCTAGCTGCTCTCTTTAAATCCAACATGAACTGTTGTCAAAAGCCCTGTTTCCACCATGCGGTCCCAAAATAATCGATCTATATCGTTCTACTGTTGTGCTACCCTTCTGTTGGGGTGCAGAGTTTACCGATCCGACCCCAAAGGGTGGAGCTAGACTCAATGCCGTCCAGTCACTTCACAGCGGTAATAAAGTACAAACACAAAACATGCCATGTTGAAATATCCCGCTGATTTTGAGAGAGTAATATCAAGACTGTCTGTGAATAAAGTCAGCACGTAGCACCGCCCCAAGTACGACCACAGAGGTGCAGACATCCGCTGAACGTCCTCCATTGTTGCCCTTTATTAACTGTTCTTCTTCTTCGCTAAATTTATTGCTGCGCTACACTGTGTCACGCTGCTATGATGTCACGCTATTACCTAGCTGATGCGGCTATCGCCATCTGGCTTAGTGGTTGGCTGTGGAAACATAAGCTAGATCAGGGTTTACTGTACAAAAGTATACCAACCAGTACTGAACCAAATTGGGCTGCTTGGTGGAAACCGTCTAAAAAGGTCAATTTTACCTCGCTGAACAAAGGAGTTACTCGTCTCCAGCTGCCTTTCATTGTGTTTTTGTTTTATTACTTTGCCATCATGTTGGAGCCGTCAAAGCTGGTTTTACAGCTGCTGGCTGCAGCAATCTATCGGAGCATTTTTTTTAATGTCACCTTGAAGTCATTAAGACCATGATTTAGCAGAGTAGGGCCACGGAAACCTCAGCGGTACGAGCAGCACTGTAACACTCACACACTCCTGTCTCTGTTTCAGGCCTGATGAGTTTCGGTTCGGCTGCACCTCGCTGCGGGTTCCTCCCGAGCTCCTCCACCAGCTCCGCAATGACATCACCGTGTCACCCAACGGTGTCGCCTTCGTCAAGGTACGGCATCCTGTGAGCCCTCCTCTCTGACAGGATTTCACCTTGCACTTGTCGTCGTGCTGTGAGAACACTCGGCCGGAGAGTGAATCCTCTCTGGGAGTCCTTCAGTAGATTTATGAAGAGTCATTAGCTGCTGGGAAGGCAAAGTGTGTCTGCAGAGCGCACTCTTCATGCTCTGCCGTCTTTCATTCACTCACTCATTGCTCCACACTCCGCACCTCTAGACCTGCAGTCTTATTACATAACACACACACACACACACACACACACACACACACACACACACACACATGCATCGGATTTAGTCAAAACCCGACCTGAAGTCGCAAAGCTGACGAGTAATCAATCTCTATCATTTCATAGCATCTCTTCAAATGCTTAAGAAATCGCTGTCACTCTATTTGAGAAGTTTTTGGTCGTCCCGTCTTGCAGCAGAACGTTCTGAGTAGGCCTGGGCCATAAAACACTTTCAATATTTATTATGATTTAATTTTTCTGAATAGAAATATAACAAAATGTTTGATAAAAGTTTGGTAGATTAAAACACAGCCGAAATGAGCGATAGCGACACTGAAGAAAACGTTGAGCCTACCGGCTAAAAGGAGGAGAAAACATCGTCGACATGAAAGGCCGCTCGAGTTCAGGAGTTTGGAGATATTTTGGATATTTACAGTTCAACAAAAAACAGAGTAATGTGCCCCGAAATCTGTGCTGAAGACAAGTGCAGCTAAAACGGGAGACACCACAAACCTTTTCCACCGTTTGAAACTATCTCACCCGTTAGAACACAGCGAAGGAAAGAAATGACTTAACGTCACAAACGAGTGTTGGTGGACTCTCAGCAAGCACCGAGCCAGTAAAATATATATAAATGTAAGTATGACTGCCCAGCAGCAAACTGTCTTATCAGCGTTTTCCAGCTCCGTGCACTGAGCTTATCAAATGTTCCTGTTTAATTATAGTTTATCATGTTCTGACAATAAAGAATAATTCAACCATAATGAACCATCTGGTTACTTCAACTTTCACTCAGGAGCAAAAATCTGACTTTCAATTTGAAAGAAATAATCGTGATAATAATCGATATCGACTGATGTGACATTTTTATCGTGATAACATATTTTGTCATATTGCCCAGCTCTGATTCTGAGCTTGAACTTACATGTTTTACAAATCTGCTTCATGAAGTGATTTCAGCGTCATTTTGAACCTGTTAGCTGCACTTCACTCGACATCTGTTTATTTCGGTTCATAAAAGCGATAGTAAGACAGTTTTTAGACCACGTGTTCCTTGTGAGCACAGAGGATTCCCACCCTCCCGAGAAAGAAGGTCAAGCACTCCACAGTTAATCTCTACAGCTGTAGTCGATGTCCGCCGTCTAACCGGTCCATAAACACGGCACTGGTCAACCTCCAGTAGAGTAGAGTGGTAGTAAAAAAAAAAGAAACCGTTCATTGAGCAGGGTGTGAAGCTAAGCTGACTCTGTGAACCTTTGAATGGTGGAATGAAACCAGACATGCCCACGTTTAGTTTTCAGTCATACCTGGAAGTACAGATCTGAATCAAACTGTACACTCGTGCAGGATGTGTTTTCACCTCTTTGATATTGTGTCCAGTCCTCAGTGCGTAAGGAGTCCTGCCCTGCATGCTGGAGGAGATCCTGAACACAAGGATCATGGTGAAGCAGTCGATGAAAACCTACAAGCAGGACAAAGCCCTGATGAGGCTGCTGGACGCCCGGCAGCTCGGGCTGAAGCTCATCGCCAACGTCACCTTCGGCTACACCGCCGCCAACTACTCTGGACGCATGCCCAGCGTGGAGGTAAGCTCATCAAAGGTCCCCATCAGCTGTCTGCACTGTGACTGTGAGGAAGAGGAATGCTAACACAGCCAAATCCCTCCAAACATAGTTAAAGCAGCGAAGACCGGGACAGCAGCGCTGTGTTTGTGAGAAGTAGAGCACATTTGACGTCACATATATTCAGTTTTATAGGTTTTATTGCCTCATCTCAACTGATCCAAACCCTGGTTTCCCTGTTGTACTTTCTTGCCAAACCTCTAAAACATTTTTTTCTAGAAGAGAGGTTGAGGGTCGTGTTGTTAAACGTGTTGTCTTATTTGTAGATATGTTGTAAGAATGTAAATAAAGTTTTTAGATCCTGAAGGAGGCTCCAGGTGACGACTTAAAGAGGAGCTCTGAAGGCTGCAAAGTTTTTAGTCTTTGCCATGAGATCCTCAGATTATTATTTTTAAAACCCTTCATTCCACCAGATGTGTGTTCGGTGCTTCTCCGTTACGGCAGCGGTCAATGCTCTGGGTCATACAGACAGACCGAGACAAAGATGCAGCATCTGTTGAAACCAGCCTCTTCTACAGGGGTCGAGACGATACGTGATACTGTATATGACCCTGGATAACAAGATAATCATACGATATATCACGGTGTCTGATTAACTTAAGAATACAAAATGCCCATACAAAGGTCCGTCTCTGTGGGAATTCTTTCTTCGATGTTTCATAAAAATAGGGCCGAACTGTAAAAGTACAACAGTAACCTTTAGATCTTGTGTCACGTTGTTCATTCTCGTCTCGTTGGTTGGTTCCAGGTCGGAGACAGCATCGTCCACAAAGCCAGAGAGACCCTGGAGAGAGCCATCAAGCTGGTCAACGACACCAAGAAATGGGGGGCGCGTGTTGTTTATGGAGACACAGACAGGTGAGCTGATGTCTTCTCTGCATCCTATCCTACAGGACTTTTACACCTGCAGAAAACTCTGCTGATATCTGCAGGAGGAGGAGCTGCATGTGTGAACGCAGACAGCCGGATATTTCACTCAGACTTCACTCAGAGTTTCTCCTGACAGACCTCTAGTATTTTTACTGCAGCAACTCACAGTGAGCCGATGTGAGAACGCAGCAGGATATTATCAGGAGAATTCACCTCGAGCGAGGAGGAGGAGGTGCTGACGTTTCTATACTGTGACTTCCGCACAGGGCATAGAGTGTTTGCAAGCAACCTTTACGATCTCCGTGCACGTAATTAAACTTCTACATTCTGTTTGTACGCTGTCAATATGTTGTTCTCCACTCTTTAGTTCATTTTGTGATTCTGTTGAACTACACATAGCATTGATATGAATGCAAATATTGTCGTTATAGAGTCGTATAGTGGACTCTGTTGCTTCGTCCCCTAATTCAGGGTCATTTTTTTAATGTCATATCTTACCTCAGGAGACCCCCCCCCCCCCCCCCCCTCCTGTCTGACAGGGAAAGTCTCCTGCTGTGAGGAGCATATGTGAACAGCCAGGTCAGGAGATTATCTGGAGCAGTCCTCCTGTAATGATCCAGATATTTCCAGGAGTGCTTGTGTGAAAACAGCTTATGGTGTCATTGCTGCATCATCAGTCGAACGTGTTCCTAACGAGTGATACGGACTCTTCTCAGCCTACAGCCTCAAACTGCTCTCTGTTTCTCAGCCTGTGTTTTCACAGCGGGCGGGCGTGTTGATGTGTCACTATTTTGTTACAGATGTGAGAGCTCCACTTCCCACCTGCACTGTGATCTCGTAGAGCTCCAACATCTTAACAATCAAATTAAAAGTTTTATTGTTTTGACTACTCGCTCCCAGGGACTCATTAATTCTCGGTTTTAAAAAAAGCTGCGAGTGCTGTTTCCCACGCCGTTTCTTTTCCTGTCGTGTTTGGATAATAAGAAGTGTGAGCTCTGTAACTGCAGGAAGTGACTCTTCTTCTGTTTTGCTCTTTGTTAATGAAACAGAATGATTTTTAAGAAGGATATCCTCTCTGTTTATTAAGAGAGTCAGGAAGAGGTCAGCCCAAAAACTCTCAAATATCTGACATATAAACGAACACTGATGGATCAGTTATTTATTAAAAACCTCTGAATGAACGAGGGTTGCTCTGATGCGTCAACAGAACCCGACGTCAGGTTCTGGACAAGTCTCGAAAAGTTTGGATTGCACCAACAACTGTACATCTTGAGTTTAAAAAAACATTGTGACATTATATGTGTGTATTTAAATATGGTTTAGCAGAATAGATCTCCTTTAAGGATCATTACATTACACACACAGGAGGAAGCAGCTCTTTTAGGATCGATGGAAACATGCAGCACAAGGTGACTCTGATAATGAGCGCTGTGGTTTGTTTGTGTTTCTGCAGCATGTTTGTTTTGCTGAAGGGAGCCACCAAAGAGCAGGCGTTCAAGATCGGCAACGAGATCGCAGAGGCGGTGACGGCAACCAACCCCAAACCTGTCAAGCTCAAGTTTGAGAAGGTAGTGCTTCAAACACACACACACACACACATACGCACAAACGCACGCACACACACACACCTCTCTGGTGTCTGTTCAACTTGACTTGGATTTGTGTCAGCCTCTGCCAATTTGATTCTTCAGTACGATGTGTAAACACAGACAGAGGTAGTTATTGATTTGTCCGTGTGTATGTGTGTGTCTGTGTCTGTGTGTGTGTTTCCAGGTGTACCTGCCCTGCCTGCTGCAGACAAAGAAGCGCTACGTAGGCTACATGTACGAGAGTCTTGACCAGAAGGAGCCGGTGTATGATGCCAAAGGGATCGAGACGGTGCGGCGCGACAGCTGCCCTGCTGTTTCCAAGGTAACAGGCAAACCAACCCTCCCTCCTTCTCCCTCCCTCCCATGTTTCACTGCGCTCTCCACCAATCACAGCCACGCCAGCTTTTCTTCCCGCTCTCGTTTACTCAGACGGCTTCACACGTGTCACTCACAGAAGAGACACATGGCTGCTTTTGTGTCTCCATGCTGATAAAATCAGTGTGAATTCTGTCAGTTCTCCCGATCATATCACAAAATCACCAGATTAAAGCAGTCATTACCTCTCCTTTAGTTATATTTCACATAAGCCCTGCAGCTCTCTCTCATACACGTTCTTTTTTTCTGTCGTTCACTCTGTCTCACCCGTGACATCATTACTGTGTGCTCTCCTCAGATCCTGGAGCGCTCCATCAAGCTGCTGTTTGAGACGCGGGACATCAGCCAGGTCAAGCAGTTCGTGCAGCGTCAGTGCGTGAAGGTTCTGGACGGCCGGGCCAGCATGCAGGACCTGACCTTTGCGAAGGAGTTCCGGGGCAGCGGCTCGTATCGACCTGGAGCCTGCGTGCCCGCCCTTGAGCTCACCAGGTGTGTGTGTGTGCGAGCGTGCGTGCGTGAGAGACAGAGGGAGGGATAGAAAACACCGTTTACAGACACTTAAAGAGAAGAACCTAAAAAAAAAGGAACGCAGTTCAAATGTCGAGAATCAATTTGACTCTCTTATCTATCAATAAAACGATCATTCTTAGATGTATGTTTTCTGATACCTGGCATTAATACACTGAAAGTTCAACGTCTTGACTTTACTCTCAACACTTCTGCCCTCTTGATATGATCTACAGAGCTTCATACAAAGTGTGTGTTTGTAATGAGAAAGTGCTTTTAGGACATGCCAGCTCCATCGTTCCAGGTAAACAGCGTCTAGTCTTGGCTCTCTTGATTATTCATTCTTGTTAGTGAAATTTTAGGTAAAACATGAATGAATCGAGCTTTCACACCTGCAGAAAACTCAAACAGCACAATGTTTCACTCAGACTTTACGTGGAGTTTCTCCTGCCAGAGCCCCTTGTATTGTTTCTGCAGCAGGATATGACCGCTGCTTTACTGACTTTGTGGCTTATTTTGAGTCGGATACAGCCAGAACACTCCGGGGTTTCTCCTTAAACCCCGGTTTGTCCTTAGGGACAAAAGTACATGTACTAATTACACAAAGTGGGCGCAGCCTTGACTACAACGATGATTTTATTCGTCATGACACCCTCCATTTTGCCCACCCTTAAAAAAGAGGGAGATCCTTTTTTACTTGGTTGAATATGTTTGCTTGTGGACTCTCAAGGTGCATGTGTGTGTGCCTTCATGCATGTGTGTGCGTGTGTGTGTGTGTGTGTGTGTGTGTGTGTGTGTGTGTGTGTGTGTGTGTGTGTGTGTGTGTGCGTGTGTGTGTGCGTGTGTGCCTTCATGCGTGTGTGCGTGTGTGTGTGTGTGCGTGTGTGTGTGTGTGTGTGTGTGCGTGTGTGTGTGTGTGTGCGTGTGCGTGTGTGGGCAGCACAGAGCCGCAGCAGCAGAGTGAGACAGAGCTTCCTCTCAGCTACAGTTACAGTAGTCGGTGTGAATCCAATTACTCCTTCCCCACAGTGCTCATTGTCTGGCTGCACTCGCCCCGCGTATACTGTACCTGAGTCTGTTGCTAGGCAACCAAGCTCTTAATGGATGAAGAAGAAAAAAAAACAGATTTCAGAGGGAAATATTCAGCCTCATTCATGAGCACTGAGCAGGTTTATCTCGTGTTTTTATCAGGCGGGCTGATTCCTGATGTTTCTGCATTTATCATGATGTTAAAAATGTTTTTGTTTGAGGAGAACTCGTTAAAATATTTAACAGTCGACAAGTTTCATCCGAGCACACGTCAAACACAAAGCTCTGAATCCGTTTGTGTTTGTCTTCCTCTCAGACGTATGATGGCATACGACCGCCGTCTGGAGCCACGGGTGGGCGAGCGGGTGCCGTATGTGGTGGTATACGGGATCCCCGGCGTGCCCCTCATCCAGCTGGTGCGACGGCCCATGGAGGTGCTCCAGGACCCGGGCCTTCGCCTCAACGCCACCTACTACATCACCAAGCAGATTCTGCCGCCGCTGGCCCGCATGTTCCAGCTGATCGGCGTGGACGTGTTCAGCTGGTACCAGGAGCTGCCCAGGGTGAGCCGGAGAAGAGTTTTATGTTCATGTGGGGAGAGAAGCAGCAGATAAATAGAATAATTCTAATCATGAAGAGCTCCGGTATAAACAACGATGTAAAAAGGAATAAAGTTTGACTCAATGAGTTTAGAGGATTCATTTCTTTCCTGCCGTGACTGAGCAGCTCGCAGCTGAGCTGAGCGACATGGTGGATTGGTTTGTTGTTTTGCTTCCCGCCAAAATAAAAGCAGACTTTTGTTCAGTTGGGAGAGAACAAAGGATGAGGAGAAAATCTCTCCTGCTTCCTGCTGAGGATCGAGTGAGCCTCATCAAACTGCAGCGCTGCCTCTTCCTCAGTCTTTGTGTCAACACTGAAGTTTAATTCTGACAGAGCTCACACGCCACCTGCTGGTGGAAGTGAAAACAGCCAAAGGATGAATGACCATACACCTCCATTTGAATGCAGTTTACTCCAGCTATCAGACATAAACAGCGTCTGTCTCTCTTCTGTGAGAAGAAGCTGAAAATGTAGTTTCATGGGTATTTTCCTCGTCTCCGCCCACAGGTCCAGAAGGCGTCCTGCTCCTCTGCCATGGGTGGAGAGGAGGCAGGGAGGAAAGGAACCATCTCCCAGTACTTCACCACGCTTCACTGCCCCGTGTGTGACGAGCTGACCCAGCTGGGCGTGTGCTCGAGGTGCCGCGCTGAGCCCCAGCGAGTCGCTGTCACTCTCTACCAGGACATGAGACAGTGGGAGAGTCAGCAGGACCAGCTGCTGAAGGTGAGACACCGGGAAGGGTTTTCTTCTTAGAAATAATGATACAAACCGTTTCATAATAAAGCTCCTTCAACATCCTGTTTAGGTCAGAATCATTGACTATAAAAATATAATTTATTTAGACGTCAGAGGAAATAGAAACGAGGTTTTCGTTCTGAAGATTTGAGGCTTCATAATTATCCTTTAAAGTAGTCGTCAACTAAATCACCTCATATCTCTCTAAGTATCAGTGTGAGATGTAAGATGAGATCATTCTGTGTCATTATGTCTGATGGGGGCGCCGGTATCTTAGTGGTTAGTGAGCGCGCCTCGTACACAGGCTGTAGTCCTCCAAGCAGGCGGCCTGGGTCTGAATCTGACCTCGGGCTTCTGTCCCCTCTCCCTCTCTTCCTCGCTCTGTGTGAAAGAAATCAAAGATCTGAAGGATGTACGTTTACCATCTTGAACACACGTCTCATTTTATACCAGAGCTCAGATGTTGCTGTTCGCCTGTTTGGTTTCTCACTTTGTGTTATTTTCTCACTTTGGTCACTCTGCATGCATCACAGTATTTGTTTTGGCTGCTCGAGATCACGATTATTAAACTCGATTACTTGTTGATTTGACAACTTCTGCATCACGTGAACTTATCGGACTTATACTCTCTGAACACTTTGAAAAGAGTTAACTCGGGATGACAGATGGCCTAGCGGGTATGTCGCGCTCCCCGTGTACGGAGGCTGGAGTCCTCTTTAACTTTAAAAAAAAGAAAGAAAGGATTGAGTCCGTTTTTGAGGTCGTGGTGATGAACTCTTGTTGACAAATTATAAAAACAAAGACTTTGAAACATTTACTAAACATCACAAAACCTGTGAACACAACGATCGTAACACGACACAGAAATCGAAAAAGAAAAAGAAAAAACTAACGTGGCGAGGAGTTCAGCAGCTCTTTCTCTGTTCTGATTATTTTGTGTTTGATGAAACAGCTGTTGATAATAATTAAAAGAAATGTTCAAGCCTGTTAAACAGCTGGAGCAATTATTAAAGGAGCAATCTGCAAGATCGGTTGTGAATTAAATGATAAAGTGACCTCACTATATGATCAGACATTAAGGAAACATGCTAGGTTGAAGTGCTGGCTTCTCTGACAACAATGCAGCAGCCAGTATGTCCTCCTTCTAAGTTTAGATTCTGGTCCTGAATGGTCTGGATTTGTTTGGACCAGAGAAGGTAGGCGGTTTTAAGGCGCCCCCACACGGCCGTTTTGGACACCCCTCAGTTTGCCAGATATGAGAGCAGTTATCAGGTCAAACCAACAGGTGTTGCAGCGATGGAAGCGGGCAAGAGCATCGACTCTAGAGAGGAGGGGGCAGATCTTTAATGTTTTGAATTTGGACTGCAGTACCCATTTTAAACACTGGGTGTCAGAGTTACATATTTCTTCTTTAAGCTCTCCAAAGTGTGAACTATATCTAAACTGTGAGGGCCAAAGCAGCTCTCTCTGCAAGAACACTTTCAGGGAGATGAAATAAATAAACTTGTGGATTTGAACCCTGGGTGGTCCGAGCTGCTCCTCTCTGTCCCTCCGACACAGAAGAAGAAAAGCAAACAGTTTGTTAATCATCAGTTGTGTCCGTGAATCATTTCCTCAATCCTCCTCTGTGTTGTCTTTGTTCACACCGACCTTTGACCCGTTACCAGGCGATGATCTGATCTGAGTCATAAAGATAAAGACACATCACGACTGAGCTCTCACTCTTCACTGGAGAGTATTAAAACCAGAGAGAGAAAGAGCAATAAGATGAGGAGGGGGATATCCTCTTGTTTCGCATTTCAAGAATAAAGTTGGATTTCTTGAATATTTTTTACTGTCATCTATGATTGTCTCAGGTGAGGTCAGGGCAGGTAGGCATGCTGATGATCAAATACATCCAGCCCTTCTCTTAGCTTTAATACAGGGTTGTTAACACTGTAACCTAATGTCTTTGTGTGTGTGTGTCGTGTGTTGTGTGTGTGTGCGCATGTGCGTGTGTGTGTGTCGTGTGTGCAGATCTGCAGGAACTGCAGCGGCTGTGCAGAGCGCCAGGTGCCCTGCGTGTCTCTGGACTGTCCCGTCCTCTACAAGTTGTCCCGGGTCAACAGACAGCTCTCCAAGGCACCCTACCTCCGACAGCTGCTGGAGCAGTTCTGATTGGCTCCTGAACTCTGGAGCTCTCCTGATTTGGTGCTAATTGCTGCCCCCTCCCCTGACCCCCGACCCCTCTTACACCCAGTGTTTCATCGTCCACTTGGTTGTAAACGTTTAAATGGTGCTTTGATTGAACCCTCATTCTGTCTCGTAAATGTTGTTTGTTATTCAGTATTTCTCCGTCTGGTTTGAGCCTCCTGTGGGGAGTTGTGCCCCCCTCCTCTCCTCCTCCTCCTCACTCCTCCTGGGGCTTGTGTTTGTCCTCATGCTTGTTCGCTGCCATCTCATTTAGCTATGATGGGCTGAGTGAAGCTGACGTCTGCGGTGAGGCAGCGACAGACTGCCTGTCGTAGGACACTGCCGATGACTCGTTGTTTCTCCTTGAGCAGTTTCAAGTCGTCGTCTTTTGAGGAGCTTCTTTAAGACAAACAATCAAAACCACTAATTAACTTTTCACCAGTTTTATATCCACTGCGGTCTCTCTCTTTGTAAATAGATCTTGTATAGCTCCATCCATCCTCTCACTGTGCGTCAGCCTTTAAAAAAAACTAACGAATGCAGTCAAATCTATGCATTCTGTAAAGGATGCTCTTTCTCATCCTGCGTTTGACCCTCTGCAGATTTGACACGGCACTCTATCGAGAGTGTTGAGACTGGAAACCATTTCAGTTTTTAAAACAAACATCTGGGACTGTTGCAATACTGTTTTTTGATAATTTATGTCATGAAGAGTCTTTTATTTCTTTGTGCTTCTATGGGTTTGTGTTTGTTTCCAACTTTCTGTGCAAACAAAAACTAAAAGAATCGGTCATCAGAGCCGACCTTCAGTCCCCTCAGCCGCACACGGAGCCTGTGTGTTTGTATAAATGTAAAGATAATAAAGATGAAGGAGGTGCTTTTGGTTTGTTTTTAATGAACATTGCTGTGGGTGGAGGTTTCAGATTGATATAATAAAAAGTCAATGTATTCAAATGTCTTCTGTCCATGATTCAGTTCAAAAAACAAAACATCGAATGAATCACAGAGACGACACATCACAGTACACGACAAACACACCCTCTTCAGACTCCACCATTTCAATTCATTTGTATTTTGTCAGTTGATTTTTGCCCTGAAGCGGTTTATTAAGCTGCGTCATCGTTCACAGAGAGCAACAGCATGACGGGCTGTAAACTCTACAGTCTCCAATATAACCTCAAATGTTCAGTTTCTTTACCCAGAGCCCGACAAATCTCCGAAACACTGATTTGAAAGGTCACATATTATGTAAAACACACTTCACCATGTTTCTCTAACACTAATATGTGTCCCTAGTCCGTCTACAAACCCCCCAATGATGAGAAAAGTCAATCCGTCTTTTGCCTGCTCCACTTTTCAGTAAATGTGTGCTCAAACAGGCCGTTTGGAGTTTTCCCCTTCATGACATCACAAAGCGCAGTAACCCCTCCCCCAGGTGGGTGACACTCCCACAGCTAGGTGTTTGTTCTGCCCTCTGAGTCTGCCTTCTCAACGTAAACAATAGAGCATGGAGCGAGGAAACCCCCAGCCACCGAAGCCCTTCCAGAGAGGGGCGTGGTCAGACACAGCTCATTTACATTTAAAGCTACAGACACAGAAACAGCCTGTTCTGAGCAGGGCTGAAATAGAGGGGTTTATAGACATGATCAAATACAGGATCAGAGTGGATGTTGATCACATGTTTTGTGGAGCTCTGAGATTTATTAAAACTGGTTGAAGAGGAAGAGAATATGTGACCTTTAATGTGAAACTGCATTTTCAGTATAGTAAGGTAAAGGTTTATTTTTCTGATGGCATTGCACTGTTGTTGTTTCATGATGGATGCATTCAATTCAGTCCTGATTTTAAGAAGTTGCCATGGCAAACATAAAGCAAACGTAATGGAAGCAAAGATCAGAATCGTCTCTGGCGTACGACGCTGCAAACGTCAAGTCTTCTTTTAAGAGCAGCAAAGAAGAGCTGACCTCTGTTGAGATCGTTCCTTTAGCATTTTAGGCTGTTACTAAGTCACTAACACAGTACAATTATTAGTAACATGTGCTATAAACAGTACAGCACTGTAAACTGTAAATCATGTACACAAAATGACAAATTCAGACAGACTGACTGGAGCTGCCAATAACATCAGCACAGTAGCTGATTAAACTCCTTCATTTGGTTAATTGATATTTGATGTAGATGAAATGACACGTGTTACTCAAAATAATAAGAAAGTAGTCATAAGCCTTGTTCACACTTGCAGAAAACTCCAACAGCCACATTTTTCACTCGGACTTCACCCGGAGTTGAAAATTCACCTCGAGTGAGTGGGAGGAGGTGGTGACGATGTTTATATCCTGTGACAGTGCATAAACTGTCTGCACAAGACCAATACGATCTCTGTGCTCGTAATTAAACGGCTGCATTATGTTTATTGTCATTATAGTGGACTCTGTTGCTTCGTCAGCTACTTCCATGTTCTTTTTACGTCACGTCTTACCCCCCCTTTCTTTCTGACAGGAATCGTCTCCCACTGTGAGGTGCCTATGTGAACAGCCAGGTCAGGAGAATCTCCGGAGCAGTCCTCCTGAAATGATCTAGATATTTTCAGGAGTGCGTGTGTGAAAAAGGCTCGAGAGAATGGATTAACATCTGGCCAACAGCCGGGGCTTAAAGAACAACCTTTTTAAGTTGCATCATAAATTAGACTCGTAGGTTAGAAAACGATTCGACTGACCAAACTCAAAGTTGGTTTCAGCCTCAGACAAACAAACAAAATCTGATCTTTACAAAAGTGCAACAAGAAAATAAATTCATTCAAATCTTACATCATGACACACGTTTCCTTCTGTTCATGAAACCACTGCAATAGTGCAAATTAAACCACGTTCTTTAAACATCTGTTTTTGGCAGCAGGGAGGCGTGATGATGAAGAGGAGGAGGATGACTGTCCCTGGTTCAATATATCCGCTCTGCTTGTGTGTCCTCGAGCAAGGCACTGAATCCTCCAGCCATGAAACCTCATTGACCTCTGACCTCACTGTGAAAGAGAAAAGGGCCGACACAGACTCCTTGTAGATAATCAATGAAATAACAATACTTATAACCACCTGTAGTGTAACAGTGTTTGTCATTCCGGAGGAGTCCAGAGGCTTTAATAAATGCGGATGAGTCTGTGCATGACCCAAACCAGTCCACACACGGTTTGTGTGGTTTGTCAGCTGCACAGGTGTCGGTCACAGGTCAGTAGTCGCTGCACGGTAAACCATCAGGACTCTTTGTGAATATAAGTCACAGGGGGAGCGCTCAGTCTCTCTTCTCTCTGTCCAGAGAGAGCAGTAGTTTGCGTCTGGGCGAGTCTCCCACCAGAGACACGGTGTCAGAGAATCCACCTGCAGGATCCGTCAGCTGGGAGCTGGAGGAGGTGGAGCTTGTGACGTCAGGAGGCGAGGAAACCTTGCTCGGTGAACTGATGAGACTCGATGCGTCGTCCATCTCGATGACTTCGAAGTCTGCGTCGTTCCACTGATCCGCCTCGTTGTCCTCCTCCTCCTCCTCCTCCTCCTCCTCTTCCTCCTCGTTGGCTCCTGAGTCCAGCAGCGCCTGACGGAACTCACTGTCGTCCGTGTCAGGCCGGCCTCTGGCGCGGGGTTTCCTACTCTGACCGTTGGGGGCTGAAGCCAGCTTGTACATGACAGGGAATAGGATGGAGGTGAAGGTGGCTGTGATGAGCGACAGGTACATGAGCAGGGGCTGGTCCGGGAACTTCCCCAGCAGGAAGCCTACGAGGGCAGGCAGCACCATCTCGCCCAGCGCTGCACCAACAACAAAGGCCGACGCCGTGTGGCCTGTCACCGTGGTGTACTGCTCTACCCAGGAGATGCCGCTGGGGAAGGTGGTTGCCATGGACGCTCCGTACAGACCGGTGCACACCCACAGTGCAGCAGTCTCTTTGCTGAAGAGGCAGAGGAGCAGCGAGGACACGGTGGAGCCCACCAGGCTGAGCAGGATCATGGTGGCCGGGTAAATGCAAGCCGCAAAGAAGATGGCCAGGCCTCTACAGGCCGCAAACGTGGCCCAGAACAGCGAGTTAAGCCCGGCCGCCTGGGCCTGAGGCATGTGGGCGAAGTCCTTGGCGAAGGTGAAGATAAAGGAGCCGTAAGCTACCTCAGCGCCCACATAACCAAAGAAGAAGAAGAAGAGCAGGACGATGAGAGCAGTGTGATGTTTGGCCACCAGGGGCTTTCCTGACTTAGTGCGGGCTTTTTCGTGTGACCTGCTGCCGCGGGTGAAGAGGATGAAGAAGAGGAAGGAGACGAGGAAGACGAAGCAGCCGATCACGATGTAGGCCCACATGGATTTGAGGGTGCTGGTCCTGCTGTGGACGTAGCGGATGAGCGTGTGAGGGTCGGGGGCTTTGGTCGTTTGCTCTGTGGTGACGGGAGGTGTGGAGTTGTTGGACGTCATTCCAGGCCCAAACACCAGCTTAGCGATGATCGGCGACGCAAAGGCCCCGGCGGCGAAGCTGAAGTGCAGAGCCTGCATGTGAGGGCCGGCCTGCTCGCCCCACGTGTTCAGTATGAGGACGTTACCTCCTGAGGGAAGGAAGACACAACCGTCAACCGAAATATAAAGACAACTTTCACTCTGGGACATGTTCATAGTGTTCTATCTAAATGATTAACTGGACAAAAAGCTCGGTTATTAGTCATTTAGATCGCTCCAGGTTAAAATGTCTGCACTGACAAAACTCTGATCTCATCGAGTGGATTTGTGTCGTTTCTAGTCGTAAATATCTCATACCACTTATCAAACGCTACATTCACCTGTCATCAACATCTTATTTCAAGATGTAAAAAGCAAAGAAAGGCATGACTTACTAAAGTAAAAATATCTGACTGTGCTGCATACACACTTTTAAATGCTAAATGACTGACTTTTCGTAGCAGGAAACAGAAAGAGGAGCGACGAAGTGACAAAGGGTGTCCCAGTGAGCCGTGACTATCAACCTGAACTTCAGCAGGAACCTGAAACTGGCTCAGGTAAGAGGAATGCAGCGTACTGTAGTAAGTTGTCTGAGCTTGAAATGTACACGAGAGTTCCTCTAAAAGAAGGTTTACTAAGATGTCAGAAGATCCTAATGTAAAAATAAGTCAAAGTGAGTCAGTTAGGCCTTTGCTTTCTGCAGGGCTGTGTGTATAAATCATCATTAAACACACTTCTTCTTCACACAGGGAATGTCTCTCTTGTTATATTTTCCTATGCATTAAGTCACAGGTGCCCAACCTTTTCCTTGGAGCCCCCCGACTTGTATGTAAGAGAAGCTTAGCTTAGTTTTCATTGATAAATTGTAAGGGTGACCCTGTATAGTGGAGTACTCGACGATTCGTTGGTCAGAGCCTCAGTCGACTGCCAGTCTTACAGTCGAGCACAAGGATGGTTCCACTCCAGAGCGGGGGTGTTTAATGTCTAACTTCACAGTGATTTGTCTGTTTTCTCCAAATAGTTCTTGACTCACAGCCTCTCTTGGTGTAAATATCACCTTATTCATACTTTCAGTCCTGAAAACCACTCGTACTTTAAATCATCTCCTCAGTGTGTGCATGAAGACACCACCCTCAAGTATTGATACAGTAGAAGCAGCAGAATTCATTTAGAGAATTTCATTGGCTACAATAAATGTCAGTCATCGGCACAGTCGCCTGTTATTGGCCGTCAGAACAGGAGGCGGCACCTCCTTTCAACAAAGGCTCTCATTGGCTGTTTGAGCTGTAATGAAGTGTCATCAAAAGGTCAGCGTAGTGAACTTTTTTAACAGTTTCATGGATCTTAATGATTAAATCTTTTACTGGATTTAAATCGTGGAGATTCACTTCGGTGGCTTATTTTCAAAAGGTGAGTAAGGAGGCGTTTCTTTGTCGGTGGTCTGACAGATGTGTAGATTGTGGCTGCTGTGATGGTCTGACCTGCACTCTGGGCCGTCAGTGTGTATCTGCTGTATTGGAGATGTGTTATAACGTCGTATTAGTGCAGAGTTCATGAGTAAGAAAAAGGACTGATCAAGTCCGATCATAGAATAAGTTGTTATTCCAAGGCTAGAAGACAAACAGTTTAATGATGTGGTTGAACTTAAAACATTCGACTGTCAGTCGATAATGGGACACATCTGACCAATCAGGTTCAACTATATAAATCCTTAGTCGTGGACAGCCTAATAAAATCCCCACAGAAAAGCCCAACAAACACCTGTTCACACCAAGAGACATCAAATGAGTGTTTAATCATGACTTTAGTTCATATGTGCAAATCTAATTTTTGACAACCTCAGAGCAGTCAAAGCCCTCTGAGATCTTAAGCCCCCCCCCCCCCCCCTTAGGCAGTCCCTAAACCAATGCATTAGGTGATATCTTACCTGTATCCAAAACCCCCATAGACATCCCGATGCTGGACATGAGGCCGGTGAGGATCAGAGCCTGTTTGCAGAAAGGGATGGCACACATCCCAAACGCTGTGATGAGCATGGATAAGCCTGAAGGACAGATCGTCCAAGAGAAAATATTATTATGTCTATTTAATATGTGAAACTGTGACGTACAACAAGCCAACATGTAGAGAAAAAAACACCTAGCACGGGTTGGTTACCACGACTTACAACATCTCTTATTACACCAGCTTGAAGTCTGATGACATCTTTGTCGCAACACAGAGATGGTAAAGTTTGAAGCTGAGACACGTCTACAGCAGCCACTTTTTCAGGGCAGCATGTACACGTAGATAAAAAAAGGGTTACCTAACAGGAGGTGGGGGTTCATGCAGTCGAAGAGAATGCCCCCTAAGAGCGAACCGCCGATGTATCCTGCAGAGCGGCCGACGAAGATGTACGAGATGTTGCTGATGTTCTTCTTCACGTTCACAGCCAGGTCCTCAAACGTGGGGCCCAGAACAGAGATGCTCATCCCCTGAAAACAACAAGAGAGCAGCACGAGTTTACAATGAGAGAGTGGAGTTACTGTGTGGGCTCACCTGCACAGATATCTCTCGACCCCTGGAAGTTATTTATCTTTAATGTGTTGTGTTTGGAGCTTGCACTAGTTATCTAAACGTTGAAATCTGGTCACTTAAGGTTACCTCTGCCTTGTCTCACATGGTCTTATTCCTGAATAAACACAGAACAGCTCGGAAAACCAACTCTTGTAAGCAAACCAGGATGAGCCTGTGTGTGTGTGTGTGTGTGTGTGTGTGTGTGTGTGTGTGTGTGTGTGTGTGTGTGTGTGTTTGTTAAGCTTACTCAAAGCAAATTGAGGAAGAAGCATAACCGCTGCAGAAGAAAGCAGTATAGGTCACAGGTGTATGCTGATGGATTTCAGTAATCTGATATCGTAGGTTGAAGAGCAAGTTTTGCAACTATGTAAATCCTGTCTGTGCAGGATATTAGGCTATAGCTTTCCTTTTGCACACTAAGAACTCACTATAGCTCTACAGGAAGTTTTAAAGGCTTGACTGGATTTTGCATTTTACGTGGTTTCTAAACGCCTCTTAGTAGGCTACTAGTGCACGAGCAACATGACCTCAAACTATACACACACAGCTGAATGAAGGCGTTATTTTCCATGCAATCATCTCACTACAGCTCATGATTCTCGGTTTACACGTTCACAAAGATTATAAACTAATTCATTGAGCATGATAAACAGGTGTTTGTTTTGCCAGCTGGCATGAAAACGTAGCGTATCTTTGCAGCTTCTTTGGGTGTAATACTGATTATTACAGAAATCATAGGTCTTAAGTGGGGGCAGCTTTTAGCAAACTACTCAGTCTCTCCGTTATCTATTACCAAGCCCAGGAAAGATGCACAGAGCGCCAGGGTGACCATCCAGCGCCCGCACGCTCCATATCCGCCCCTTCCTCCTCCGCCGCCGACCACCTCCACCCGGGCGTCGCATCCCGCTTTGGTCGACCTCTTCGCCGCCTTCAGCACACTCCTGAGCCCTCTCCTGGTGTCCTTCCTCTTGTCAAACAGGGTGTCCTCCTCCTGGTCGTCGTTGTCGTCGACGTCGTCTTCGTCCTCCTCCATGCTGGCGAACCGAACGTGCTTCTTTTTCACGGCGGTGTCTCGCGCGGCGGACGAAGACATACCTGTCGCTACCTTTATCACTCCTACGACTGTTGCAGCTGCTCGTGGGGATGTTGCGCCGTCAGATGAGAAATGAAAACTGTCAGCGCTTTAATTGGCCTCCTGCCTTTTTATTTACGCTTCCTGTTTGTAGGTTCAGCGGGCCGGCTGAGTCGCTCTGAGGAAGTCGGTCATCATTAACGCACCTGGATGGTTCAGGTAGAGAGAGAGGGTACCAACCGCTGCAGCCGCGGAGACCCTCCAAATGCTAACAGCGACTGTATGGCTGCTTGACGTTTCCAAAGATCGTCTATTGACAAGAAAGCTGACTCGGTGTATCAAAGGGAGTCAGTGGAGATACCCGCACACCAATTCCACTGGGCTGAAAAGCCAACAAAAATAAAGTCCACAGGCTGAGATAAATGCAAGATACAGTCTCTTTAATGAAGACACGAGTGGTCAAAGATATATATAAAAAATGTAGGCGCTACAGTGCAGAAAGGAGAATAATAAAAGTAAATTATTATTTACAGTCTATGATAATAACAGCAGCAAAAGTTTCAGTCCTTGACTATCAGCAGTGTAGTCCAGGACTGAGATGTTGTTGTTGTTTTTCTACTGTAGTGATACAATTAGCAATACAGGATATTGTTCTAATAAAAGAACCTGAACTCATGTTTTAACTCTATCTGCTGATATCAGAAAGGTTTGGACATCTTTTTAAATCATTCTAATGAGCTTGCGACGATTTTAACACAACCATACCTGCATCACATCCCTTCATAGCATCACATCTGTGGAATTTAATACAGCAATCAATCTGAGAGTCAATATCTGATCATTCAGTTAAATATAATGGTCAAAATGCTTTATAATTGAGAACCAACAATGTTAGCACTGACGCTGCACCTCCCCATGGTCACTTTAACTTTATCATGATTCATGTCCTATGTTGGATAGTATGTTCTCGTTACCCAAATGTATTATCTGTATTTTTCTATACTAATGCACGTATGTTAATACGGTGGCCCTGAAGTGCAAAGCACAACAACAAATCAGAAATCACAACCACAAATAGGCAAACACAAAATAAATCACAAAACACACAAGAAATAAGAAAACACAACAACATTAACTTCTAACAGAAAAGGTAGGTACCTGCGGTCGACAAAGATCGTCGCTGATTGGACGAATGCACTATCCTTCTTTTTAACCAGAACGATATGCTGCTTTTGTGTGTTTTTTTCAAAACATGAGCATAACCGGTGATTTTATCCTTCCTTATTTCTTGTGTGTTTTCTTATGTCTTGAGTGTTTTGTGATTTGTTGTATTTTCTGATTTGTCATTGTGCTTTGCACTTCAGGGCCACCGTATGTTAATGAGTTATATTTATTTCTATGACGTCAAACAACATCTGGTGAATTTAAGCTTGGGTACATTTACATCTGTCTGAATGTTGATTAATGTACACTGTCCCTCTTCAAATAAATAAATAATCAAAATAAATCAGGGTTTTATCCTTAGAATCAATTAAAAATGATGCCATGACTTTAAATATTATATCGTGGGATAAAAAAAAAAAGGAAAACATATCTTCTACGTACCGTTACCTTTGTCCTGTTTTTAACCTGAATACCTGTACGAAGTTATCTTTCTTGGTTTCCCAAATCCAGAGTAGAGTGAGACCTCTTCTCTTAATTTGCTGCCTGGTTCAGCTGACGCGTTAGAAATGTTCGAGGGAAAACAGGAAGTGATCGCCACTACGTCAGCACAAAGAGGAAACGGCGACCTCTAGTGTTTGGAAGCAGAAAATGTCAGTGTAATGAAATCACGAGAGAGGGGGCTGATAAGACTTTACAAGATATTATAATTAGTTTAAGTCGTGCTGATATCCGGATCAACATCTCTACCTCGAGTGTGATATTACTTTTATTCAACAAGTTATACAAGCAGGAAATCAATCAATCAATCAATCTTTATTTGTATAGCGCCAATTCATAACAAGTGTTATCTCAAGACGCTTTACAAGAAGCAGGTAAAAGACCTTACTCTTTGTCTATTAATATTACAAAAGAGCAGGTAAAAAGACCATACTCATTGTTATGTTACAAAAAGCAGGTAAAAGACCTTACTTATTGCTATATTACAAGGACCCAGCTTAATCCATCATGAGCACTTTAGCAAAGCAGCAAAAGATACAGTGGTCAGAAAAAACTGCCTTATTAAAAGGCAGAAATCTTTGGCAGTGACACCCCGGCTCATGACGAAACAGCCTTCACAGCCTAGACTGCGCCGGGCTTGGAACGGGATAGGGGGAGATGGGATAAGATGCAGGAAGAGGGATAGGGAACAAGGGGAAAAGGCGGGGGGGTTGTTCAGGTGGGCCGTCCACCTACGATCCCGAAGGGAGGGGGGGGGGGGTTGTTTTGGCAGGCCGTCCACCAACGATCCCGTGGAGCCTAAGAGGGCTCAGCAGGAGCAACAATCCCAAGGAACCTAAGAGAGCTCAGGAGCTCCCAGAAGAAGATGTGGTTAGTAACTGGGATTTAAAGGTAGTGACATGCAGTAATGTCATATGAATGCAGAGAGAGAGAGAGCAGGGGATAAGAGCTCAAGGTGCCAGTTCCCCCGGTAGTCTAGGCCTATAGCAGCATAACTATGAGCTGGTCTGTACCTGTGCCAGCCCTAACTATAAGATTTATCAAAAAGAAAAGTCTTAAGTCTATTCTTGAAAGTACAGAGTGTGTCTGCCCCCCGGACCCCGACTGGTAGATGATTCCAGAGGAGCGGCGCCTGATAACTGAAGGCTCTATAAAAAAAAAAAAAAAAAATACAAAGTAAAAATCAACAACAGATTATGGTTTAACTCTACCAACTCAAACTAGACTGTTGCTAAGCAACTCAAACATTCTATTCTACTTTTTGTGTCCATGGTAACCACAGAGCAACTCCTCTTTAGTATGAATATTTAAAGTCTATGGTATGAACCTTTACTTGTTAAAATAATGAATGTGATCATGAAAGAGTCTGAGAAACTCTGTCAGCTGTAAATGTTCATTAAAAGTATGTCGAGCTCCTGGCTGAGGAGGAGGAGGGATACATGATGCCTCTTGTCCAATCGGATTGCTTGGTCACAACTAACTGTTGAAGGATGTTTTTTCCCTTGTGGTAATTACTTTTTTGCACAGTGTGTTGTGTGAAATACACCAAATAGGGTACATACAGTCAGATTGCACACAATCCTTTCGATGTAGAAGAGCTGAGCTGAGTTGCTCGAATAAACGTAGTTATTATATTATAACTTTGGAGCCCCTAAAGTCCCATGAGGTTAAAAAAGGTTTTTAGCTTGTGCATACAAGACTTATTTGGGCTTCAGGGGCTCTGTGCATTCCTGTAAATGACCCTTTGTTTGTTGATTTATTTGTTTTGAATACAGACTCAACTTGCAGGTGTTCATATTCGTGTGTAAAAGGAGGCTTTAACTTTAAAAGTTGAAATAGTTTGATTTGTGCTCTTACACTTGATAACCTTCACAATGTACCACCACTACCACAAGCATCAAAACCCTTCTATGTTGTCTTAAGTGTCACTGAAGGTTCATTGTTTGTTTGGGAGGGATAAGCACAGTTTATAGTGGCCAAACCATTTTGTTCACGTGGAGTTTAAATGCACTTTATTGAATGAGGGCGCCTGAACTCAGGAAACAGAAGACTTTTAAGATATGAGTCAAGAGAGGTCATGAGCTTATGAAAGACGGTGAAGCATCATGTTCAGCCCTGAGCTGACCGCCATGTTTACTGTGATACTCCAGATAAACTGTGTCTATGTTTGGTTGCAGACATAAGGCCTGTTTACCGCTCAGGAACATCTCTTCAACCTTTAAACTATCATTGAAGTACAGCCTTTCACCACGGAAACATAAAAATGGTTGGAGCGTGTTTTAGAAATATATTGAGGGTCAGAGCTCAGTGGTGACAAACTGTGCCAGCCATCAAAAATGATCTGTGTTTACATGACATATGTGTAGTTCAGCCCACGTCCTGCAGCAAATATTGGAAAAAGTAAGAGTCATTTTGGTTGAAAACATTTAAGGTGTATGATACATAAACACAGACTAACATAGATGTTAATGGATGAAGCCTGAGTGACGTCCCCCATCTGTTCCTGCAGGGGGCTTTGGAGTTTCATCGATGGTGGTCTCCATGCTGGAAATGCTGTCTCACCCTCACTTTCAGTCGACCTAACGACGGGCTGAGAGCTGGAGCTGAGGCGGGTTTTAAGCCTCTTGACTAACTGTTGCATCACGCCCGCCTGTCAATCATGTCAGCTACGCTCCCTATTGTGAATAACTCTTATCCTTCATCAAATCAAAACAAATGTGTTATAAAACAATTTCGAGTTCCTGCTACGACACACAGGAAGTCTTTGCAGCCAGCCTCAAGCGGACACTCCAAGAACTGCAGGATTTTGCACTTCTGCACTTCACGTTTCAACCCCGGAGGTTGCCGCTTGTTTATGAATAAAAACACAAAGAGGCAATAAGTGAACAGAAAGCAGGACACAATTTATGCAACATAAAAGTCGATTTAAAGTCGGTAAGAAAGACGTTTTTCTTACAGCAAAGCTTCACAGAAATAAATCTTCATCTGAACTTGCAGCAAACACAAAAAATGCAAACATTTGAATGCATAGATTTGCAAAGTGAGGCCAAAGAATAAGAGCAAATTATCAATAAAATGGAGGCATACTGTTCGCCACATGCAGCAAGTAGACACGCTTTAAGACAGAAGTTCAGACTTTGCCTTAAAGTCGTCTCAAAACGAAAACAAGTCATGCGATAGGTTCGGCTTTTTTTTCTGTAAATGTCTCTTTGGATGTCACAGGTCATCGTAAAGAAGCGTGTACACAGCAATAAGAGAATTATCATTAGTTAAAAATAAAGGAAATGATAAGGACAATATGACATTTTAATGCTCGTATAGCAAAGAGGTTTACAATCAAAGTTCAGAGGTACAAACGAAGTAATCTCTTTGTCCAGACATTACTCGAGGCTCTCATTGGTGAAAAGAAAAAGTCAACTCAACAGTCATGCAATTAAAAACAAAGAAGTTATGCATAAATTGAAAGGCAGCGGCTGGGATTTAATCACTGGAATATTCATATTAAGAGAGGAGAATGTAAACGCTGCTGACGATTGTCACAGTTGCATTTAAAAAAAAGGCATTTGTGGTGAATTATTGAGGAGCAAAGCTCGATCACTTTGTAAGACTTGTCAGTTTCTCTGTCACACGGCTCATGTCGGACTTCCTCAGACGGAGGAACATGGGCGCTGTGACGCTCCAGATGGGGCGGTTAAGCTCATCTGAGGTGGCGTGTCACACGTCTGCAGAGGAAACGTCGTGGACACTCGATGTTTCCTTGAGTGTCTCTGAGCAAACTCACCTCCAGACATGTTGGACGACACTTCCTGTGAGGTTCAGAGGAGGTGTGTGGCAGCAGACTAAACAGCATTAAGACACTTTCAGCCATTTTTTCATTTCAGTACATTTGTTTTTTTGGTCTAAATGAAATCATTGGTTAGGCAAATGCCCGTCAATCACAGCACGACACTCTGCACAAAACACTACGAAATAAATACAATATGAAAACATGAAACAGGCGTATGAACTCAGGGTGCAGAGTTAATAATGAACCCTGACAGCACTCGACTGATCGTCAATGATTGGTCAGAGTCATGTCCTCAGCTCTGTTTAAAATCGAGGATAAGATACTGGTAGTCTTTCTATAAAGCGTATATTGATTAGTACGTATGCACAGGTATTCTGTTATTTTGGTCCTTTTCAAAGGTCACCCATCATCCAATCAGCTGATCCGTGTTTGAAATGTTTGATGACTCTGAGCGAGTCAAGCTTCACGGTTTTTACAAACAAGGAGGCATCACAGATTTCAGTCCAGGTGAGTAAACGCAGGTTTGATGACACTTTATATGCACGCAGAAAATACAGGACCAGATTCAACAAGCAGAGAAGGACTCTAAAAACAACCTCCCACCTCTGCTCGATGTAAAAACACTGCTTCATGTCAACACTGAACAGGTTTCAACACAACGTTTAAATGTGTCTGATTAATGAACACTGATGAGAACGACTAAAAGAGGATGCTCACCAGGAGGTTACATGGAGGGAAATGTTGTGAAACAAACTGAAACAAATGTTGATCCTGAGCGTGTGTCCAGATTACTCTGTAAAAACGTCCTATATTGATAATTAGATATTCTTATGAGTTGATAGTTGTTGTTTTTTGTATGCTAGGATACTGTTAGCTTTCTCAATGACCTCGGTTATATTCCTTTTAAAACGTCACTGTTTGACATCGTGAGAGTTGCTTTATTCTGCACTGAAAGTTGATTTATCTAATTACATCACACGCCTGACAAGTCCAGATAACCTTCTTATTCCAAGATAGAAAGAATGAAGCCTGAGGGCGGCGGTAGCCTAGTGGTTAGATTTCTGCCTCTTAAAGGAAGTTTTTTCTTACCAATGTAACTTTTGCTGCTTTGCTAAAGTGCTCATGATGGATTAAGCCGGGTCTTTGTAATATAGCAATGAGTAAGGTCCTTTACCTGCTTTTTGTAAAGCGTCTTGAGATAACACTTGTTATGAATTCACACTATACAAATAAAGATTGATTGATTGATTGATTGATTGATTGATTGATTGATTGATTGATTGTGCATGCCCCGTGTACAGAGGCAAAGTATAATATAACCCTCCAAGCAAGCACCCCGGGTTTGAATCCCACCTGTGGCTCCCTCACTCATGTCAATCCCCTCTCTCTCTCTCAATTTTTCAATTCAATTCAATTCAAAGTGCTTTATTAGCATGGAAAACATACGTTAACATTGCTAAAGCATTAATCAAAATAAAACACAAAATTATGTTCAATGAAATAATAATCTCTCTCTCTCTCTCTCTCTCCCAGGTTTCTGACTCTATCCACTGTCCTGTCTGTAAAATCAATCTAAAGAAAGAAGCCTGAATTGTTTGATTCACTTCAAGACCCTCAACAAGTGGAGTGGGCTCGTCCCATTGGCTGATTTTATTTTTACGTTATTACAATCAGACGTTTATCTGGACTTGTCGGGTGAGTGTGGCTTATATGAACTCTAATGAGATATTGTTGACTAGAAGTAAGATAAATACACTAGCTTAGATGTGAGTTTCTACAGTGTGTGCTGCCCGCTTTTAAAGGTAACATGTTATACAAAATCCATTTCACCATGTTTCTCTAACACTAATATGTGTCTGTCTACAAACCCCCCAATGATGAGAAAAGTCCATTCTCTCCGTCTTCTGCCTCCCCCAGGTGGGTGACACTCTCACAGCTAGGTGTTTGTTCTGCCCTCTGAGTCTGCCTTCTCACTGTAAACAATATGGCATGGAGCGAGAAAGCCTTGAGCCACCTAAGCCCTTCCAGAGAGGGGCGTGGTCAGACACAGCTCATTTACATTTAAAGCTACAGACACAGAAACAGCCTGTTCTGAGCAGGGCTGAAATAGAGGGGTTTATAGACATGATCAAATACAAGATCAGAGTGGATTTAGAACAAGAAACTTCACAGACATGTTTTGAGGAGCTCTGAGACTTATTTAAACTGGTTCTAAAGGATTATAATATGTGACCTTTAAACACTGGACTTTGTCTGCGCTCAAATGGACGAGTTACGCCGTGACACCTCATGCAACATTTTCTGTATTTCTGTTTCTATATTGGCACAACGTATGCTTGAATATATCTGTGATAGGCATATATATCGCCTCTACTTTAGCGATATTAGTGCTACGCTAACTAAGATGCTGTGGCTCTGTTTTTAAACACAGATTTAAGACTCGGATGTTTTTTGTCTAAGTTTTGGCACGATGCAGATAAGCTCTGAAAAAGTGGAACTTGTCCTTTAAAGATGCAAATATTAAACTCTGCTGAGGTTTCACAGGAGCAGGATTTGATGAGTCACAGTCAGAGCAGCTTTAACCCTGCAGAGACAAACACACACTCAAGTGACTCCCTGTGTGTAAATAAAGGAATATGCACAATGTAAGCAAAATATCAACTTAAATCATAAAGACCTTAAATGTAAATGTATATAGGACCCCTTAAAAATAACAGGACCCCCCTCGGGGTTCTGTAATAAAGCAGCTGTCTCCTTCAGGTCCCTATCATTACAGTTTATACTCTGCTTAAGCTGAATAAACGATTCTCAAGTTTACAATCACACGAACCTTTTGGACCAGAGTGAACCTGGAGCCCGCTGGTATTGGAGCTGCTCAGGTAGAGCTCAGATTGTTCAGACCCAGAGCTGCTGGTCTTGAGATGTCAAATCTTTGTGCTTAGAGCTGCTTCCCTTGAGGAGTCCGAGCACGTTCACAGATCGGACGATTCACTAATAATGATCCCTCAGAGCGCCTCTCTGACATCACACGTACAATACGTCCCTTTGGATCACCCTCCATATTTACAACGTTTGGAACAAATCAAGGCGGTGTTAACAGGAGGGGTCCGTACATCACAGACGGCACTTTCAAAAGAAATCTTCACAATGACAAGAAACGGAGATATTGATTGAACCTCCAGCAGCTCACCTTTGGTGTAATTGGATGTGGTCTTTATATGTCTACATGAAAGCCTTTAAAAACAGATCATAGAGAATGATAAAGTCTACCTTAAGAGTGCAATCTGAAAGTGTTGCATTAATACGAAGTACAGCACGCCTTCTTTCCCTTGTGTTAAAATGTGCAGTTTCCCCTCTTTTCATTTTAACTTCAAGTTCGGCTGCTGCACTATCAATTCATTTGGATTAAAACGACGGAATGCATAGTTCTCTTCCATCACATTCATGTTAAAGTTCAACCTACGAATCTGTCTGATATGTTTCATCACTTTGGCATTTTCAGGCGTGCTTCTACTGAAGGCCGCCGTTACAATCTTTAAAAAAATAACACACAAACTGAACCTCAGTCCTCAGAAGTCTCTGACCTCCCGTGTCTCTCTTTCAGTCTGTTCAGCGGGACACTTAGAGGACAGACTCTCCTGTTTTGCACAGCGCGTCTCCCTGAGCTTTCTCGTTCTCTATCATCTTCTCGGTGACGCCCTGGTCCTTGCTCAGAGCCGCCTCCATCTCCCTCCTTTTGCGCCTGGCCTCCACCCAGGGTATCAGACACAGCACGGCTCCTCCGATGAGTGGGGGGATGCCTGCCAGGTAGAAGGCCACGTCGTAGCTGCCCAGTCTGTCCCTCAGGAAGCCTACAGGCAGAGAGAGAAGGACATATCTTATCATACACGTTGTACTGGTGGAGATGTGGTCTTGTTATGGGATGTAGAGTCTTAAGTTATCTGGCCCCTCTCCTTTGGAATCATCTACCAGTCAGGCTCCGAGAGGCAGACACCCTCTGTACGTTTAAGAGTAGCCTTAAAAACTTCCCTTTTTGATCAGCTCATAGTAAGAGGCTTGGACCAGCTCCTAGTTGCTGCTAAAGGGCACACTCACACTAGGAAATATTTGCCGTGCCCAAGCAGGTTTGACCACCAAAGTCCAGTTTGTCTGACTAGTGTAAGTGCTCCGTAAGCACAATACACTTCCTCGGCCCTGGCATGGTTGGAGGTGTACTTAGGCATGGCACAGTTCAGGTAACCGTGCTCTGGCCCTGTTAGTCCTGGAGCAGTGTGGGTGCAGGCCTGGAGCAACTTTGCCAGGTGTGTGTGCGTCTTTAGTCTGCCGGGGGACGTGACACAATAAGCTCTCTCTCTCACGTCTGTTATTAAAACTAACCATCATGAGTTTGAGCTTTTCTAAAAGGAGTCTAAGATAAGATTAATGGTTGTCGGACTAAAAGTATAACAGGAAGGAGTCGACATCTTCATCAAGCAGTTTCTACATGACCAGGATCCTGAGCTGTCTGAGGAACAGTCCCACAGACTGCATCTCTTTGAAATGAAAAGGAGCTCATTGTGTTTCAGACAGACCCCTCTGCACATGATGAGCTGATGAACATGTTCCTGAATGTGATGGTGCACCAACACAGCTTCACTTACTAAAGTCCAGTTTCTAAGAGGTCAGGCATTTCACATCAAATATGGAAAAAACCTTCAGCTTACAGAGCATGGCCCTGATAACAGTAACTCCCCACAAATTCAACAAGTGTAAGGTGAGGAAGCAAACACTAGGTGGTGCCAAAGACCTGTGAGAGACAACTCTTCTGTTGTCTGTCAGCACAGACACTAAAAGCTTTACAGGATGCTGCAGGAATGTGTTTAGAGATGATTTCTTCTTCAGATGTCTGAGAACAGCAGGTAAACAGACCACTGAACGTGTGACCTGTGCTTCTGATTGATTTATTTAGCTACGTGTGTCTTTGTATTTGTGAACATATTCTGTTAAAGGGCTGACTGACAGGATCCTGAAATCAGAGAGTCTGGATCAGATCTTCACTTTGTGATATTGAAAACTAACATGACTCAAATGATTTAAGAAAACATGAGTACTCAAACTAAGATTGTTAAACAGGCAGTTCCTGAAGATATGAGCTCAATGAAATTGTTCTCGTTTTTAATACTTTGATATTTTTTGATGCCACCAGTTTTACAGCGATACAGTTCAATTTGATTTGATTATCGCTAGAATTAAAATGTACAGAAGCTTCAAAAAATAAAACGAGAGATCTTCAGTCATATTTTATTTAGGGCTGTCAAACCATTAAAGATGGAATTGCGATAAATCGCATTTGTAAGGGCATGTTTGAGTTTTCTTTATTTTGCATTTAAAAATGGTCAGGCTTTTATTTTGAAAATTATTAGTAAAATTATTATTCTTGAATTTCCCTCGGGATCAATAAAGTATCTATCTATCTATCTATCTATCTATTTGTGTCTTAAGCTGAGAGTACTTTACTTGCTGGTTAAATCAAACAGCAACCTCCGATGTTAAAAAATGGAGCCATTGCCGAATTGTAAAATTCTGCAGTCCTTCAAGTTTTTTTTTTTTTTACAACACATCCGTTTAGATTTGATTTTTAAGTTTAAACTCTTTATCCGGATAACCGTAGTAGGGAATGATGTCTCTGTCTCCTCCTTAGTTCAAAGTCCAAAATATTCAGTATGACTCTAAGATGTTTTATATTTACATCAGTGCTGATTGGGAGCGTTCTAAGTTTCACGACACTTCCTGTCTTACCTGCGATGGGAGGCCCAACCGTCATGGGCACAGACATCAGGCCCAGCAGGAAGCCGATGGCCTGGGACACGTTGTCTGCCCCGACCAGCTCAAAGGCGATGGGGGCCATGATGCAGATGAAGCAGCCGTCGAACAGCCCCATCAGCAGGCACACGGCGATCAGGCCGCCAAAGATGTTGCACAGAGGGATCATCATGGACATGAGGCCGATGACGAAGAAGGAGGAAACCTACACAGAGTATTCACGTCAAAACTGGGCTTCACATATGTACTGATCCACTTGGTGATTTATTCTTTTTTATGTGTAATTGTTTCTTATCAGGTTACATTTTCCTTCAAGTTAAAGGGAAGTGTGAGTTTCACTGAAGAGTTTTAGTATCAGATGAACGTCACAAGATCATCTTTATGCTGCCTCAGAGTTTTCAGAGATCAGACGGTTTCATGAAAGAGGAAGTCACTCTTAGTCATCACTTATTCAATGTGTGTTTAAATGCACTTTTTAAGAAGGAAGTACAAAGGCATCAAAATGCTGCTAGTTGTCTAAGAAGATTTAAGGGAGGTGTCACCTCTGGGTCTGACTGACATTACGGTCGATGCTGTTTAATATGCAGCAGCTAAGAAGCTAGTTGGCTTACTAGCCGGCTAAACTGACGTTAAAGGTCACATATTCTCCTCTTCATCAACCAGTTTAAATAAGTCTCAGAGCTCCCCAAAACATGTCTGTGAAGTTTCTTGTCATAAATCCACTCTGATCCGGTATTTGATCATGCCTATAAACCCATCTATTTCAGCCCTGCTCAGAACAGGCTGTTTCTGTGTCTGTAGCTTTAAATGTAAATGAGCTGTGTCTGACCACGCCCCTCTCTGGAAGGGCTTGGGTGGCTCGGGCTTTCTCGCTCCATGCCCTATTGTTTACAGTGAGAAGGCCTTCTCGTGAACCACAGAGAGAGAAGTAAAGGAAATCGACATAATGACAAAAACTGACTCATACTAACTCAAATGTAGAAGCATCGGACATTACTCAAGAACGAAATGTGATTTACATCACAAAAAGTTATGACTTTCCTACTATGTCAAACTTTGATGTGAGGCTGGTTTGTTGGTTTATGTTCATATCTATAGTAGGGCCCGAATGTGATTTTTGGTGCTAATATCGATATTGGGGAGAGAGAAAAAAAACGGTAACGATATATCTGCAAATGTCTTTCTTAGATCTATCTTCAATCTGTAGAGATAGATATAGATATAAACATTTATTGCTTTAATCCCTAATACAGTTATCAAACTCTTGTGGAAAAGATATTTAGTAAAGACAAGATGGTCACTCAACTGGAAAGTGACTGCACATGTATGTGCATCACCGCCTGACACTCTGGAGAGTGATGATGTTTGTTGTAATCCATATAGCGCCCTCTGCTGGTGACCTGGAGAATTGCTAGTGTAATACAATGAAACTCAAATGAAATGCTATTTGACCGGTGAATAAATCTAGTATTGCGCGATAAAATTAGCCAATACGATAGCCACTGGATATGCTAATATCGTCCGAAATGATCAGCTGGCAGAGTAATGGGTCGGGCTCTAATCTATAGTTATAGTCAGGGTGCGAAATACAGGGGGTCTCGGGGGGTCTGAGACCCCTTGATTGACACTTGAAACCCCCTGAAAGCCTCAAAAGAAAAAGTTAAGGGGGTCTCTGGAAAAAAAAATCACCTGCAATTGACTTAATACTCTGCAGTGGACCAGAGAGAGAGAGAGAGAGAAAAAGAGAACGATGTCCGCTGTTAGGTCTTTGAAAGCAAAGCACACAACTACAAACTATGTATGTCCCCGTTTTGTGCAGCTGCTTGCTGGAGATGTGATTCGGCGCTCTCTTGGGTTTGCTGCATCTTGATAAGAAATCTCCCCACACGCGGGTCCGGGATCGGAACTTTTTAAAACGGGAGTGCTGTTGTCGTGCACGGAGCCACCGGAGACACTCAGTGCGGCCGTCCAGATCGTATGCAATTATCTCCGTGCAGCGTAGCCTACTGTATCAGGCTCGCGATTTTTTTTTCACTTTAAGCCCTGAAGGGGGCCCCCCCTATTGCCACCGGATATTTCGCACCCTGGTTATAGTGTTTATTAAATAAATGCTGAAATCATTAAGAGCTTATTAAAAGGAAAAAGGAGATACAAGAAATCTAATGTGGTCATGGGACATGATCCAACAAACAAATCTTTGTTTTGGCTCGTGATGTTTTTTCTCAGAGGAGAACACAGGAGGAGTGATGACGTCACATTACTCAAACAGTACTCACCTGCAGGTAAACTTTGTTGACCCCTGTAACGTAGTCTGCCACAATGCCGAAGATGAGGCGGCCCACACACGACGTGATGCCGATGCACATCAGCAGAACTTCTTTACTGGTGTCTTTCCCGAAACGCTCCTCCACATGCTTCATCTGTGGAGTGATGAAGGAAACAGATGAACACAGATGAGTCATGGCTCTGATTTGGCTTTTAAACTCAGGAATACAGAATGTTACAAATGCAGACACAGAGCAGATACGCAGACTAAAATTCTACAATTCACTTAGTTGACGCTTTTATCCGACGTACATCAGAGAGTAAGAACAACAAAAGCAAGGATCTAGAGAGGAGGAAACAACGTCAGGAAGTGCAAACAAACAGATTTAAGTCTGACACACAGGTGCTGACAGGAAGTGACCAGAGGCAGAGCACAACATCGACAGCTGTTCTGCAGAGTTCTAATCAGCATCAAAACCATCCTAGATAGCATAATCATCATCATCATCATCACCATGAACGTCAGTGTCTTTAAGGTCGTAGGTGTTTGTAAAGAGCTGGGTCTTTAGCTTATTCTTAAAGGTGCAAAGGGACTCTGCAGATCAAATGGAGTATGGTAGTTTGTTCCACCACCGGGGGGCGACAGAGGAGAAGAGTCTAGTTAGGGACTTAGGGCCCTGTTGTGAAGGATGCACAGTGGAAAGTAAGGAGGAGGCTTACATATATCTTTGAATACTTCACATGCCTGGGATGTGCAGTGCTCTCAATCTGGTTGTGAGCGTATTGTGGTTTTCAAGTGTGTGTCAGTGTTGAGGATAGTTTAACGACAAACTCTGTACTGTATCATTTCTCAGGCTGGAGTTTGTTAAAGCTACGATCAGTCACAGTCTACTCATCATCAGCAGTGTTATGCAGCTTGTTCATATTACAGTATTCCTCATTTGTCTTCACTTTTTTGCTGCCAGTGATCACTAGTTTCTCCTTTTGACTGTAAGAAAAGTCAGTCCAGATGTCTGTGTTGTAACTCTATCTCTGCTTCCCCAAAGCTGCAATCTATGAGGCCCACAGTTTGAGAGAGAGGGAGAAAAAAAAGAGGCCTGCTGTCTGTGTGGAGCTCTGCCATCTACTTCTACCTCCAGGCAGGCTGCAGCGGTGCTACTCAAAGGATCTGTCTGTCTGCTGCTTCTAGCCCCCATGACCCCACACAAACCCTTCTGCAGGTCACACATCCATCATCCACAACCTCTGGATGACTTATTGTCTCTTAACACAGTGCTCTGTGTTCAGGGGGGTGTGTGTGTATTCCTATATGGGGATTCCCACATTGACAGTAGGAAGCAGAGGGTGATGACACTAATCAGCAGAGGGACTTTTTGATTTACACATCTGATTGAGGCCGTTTGCATCACAAAGATGTGTGATAGTTCTGTTGATGTTTACATGTTGCTATCACCACTCACTCTTTGTTTATTATTACCATCATCAGGCACGCAGCAGTGAGTGGATGATAAGACGTCGTAAGCTGTTTGAGGGAGGACGAGGGTTATTCCACTAATGAAGGCAGCCTCCTTCAAAGATGGAGCCTCTAGGATGACACGTCTCAGCTTTAAAACAATGCGAGCATGATAACAAGAACGGGCTTGTCCGTCTGTATCACATGCTCTGCACATGTGAATGTGTGTCTGCTCTGCTGAGAGGTCACGTCCTGCAGAGTCCGAATAGGAAGCAGAGATTTATCTTCAAACCACTGCACTGCAGATACAGAGGGGAGAGATACGTCAGAAAGCACCACTGGCAGCCACTTGACGATGGAGCAGGAAATGTTCAAAGTCCCCTGACAATACTGAATGCTTCTTACACATCACAAAGACATTGATGGGCTTAATTAAATCAAGTAATTAGGAACATTAAGATTACAGAAGCTGGACTGGGCTTTTCTTTTGCTGATGAAATCATCTGTGCTTCCTATTTACCTTTGTTTTCACAGCCCTCCTGTCCACATCATATTCTCCTCCTCTCTCTCTCTCAGTACAAAATCCTCTTGGGGAAGTTAATCGTTCATTGAGACCTGCCCCCGCCCTGATTCTTAACCCCTGTGTTACTGGCGGCTCCAGAAAAATTACGACCCCTTTCAACCCCAGCTCATCCCTCCACAATCGACCCCTTTCATCCCACCCTGCTTTGTTCTTTAACATCCCACGTGCAAGTCATCCTCCAACCTTCACAAACCCTCCTGCACTACTGAAATACACTTTCAATGTACAATGGCGTGATATTGGAAGTAAATGGTAAATGGACTTGAGCTTGTATATTTCTTTTCTAGTCTTCTTGACTACTCAAAGATCTTTTACACTGCAGGTCACACCTACACATTCACACACTGATGGTAGAGGCTGCTATGTGAACTGACCATCAGAAGTAACTGATCCATTCATACACATTCATATACCGCCACCTAAGCAGCATGAGTAACTTGGGGTTAAGTGTCTTGCCCAAGGACACATTGGACATGAGGCTGCAGGAGCTTGGGATTGAACCTCTGACCTTCCAGTTGAGTTTGTGAAGAGGTCAAAAAGCTCCAGCAACACTCGTAGTGTAAAGATCGACTTTATTACACTGAGGCGTGTCGGCTTGTGGCCTTCGTCAGGGTCATTGAATTAAATAAATCTGGAAATGTTTTCAAAGTAAAAGTCATCTAAAGATTCTTCGTTAAGGTCGGAAGAGTCAGATGATCAGATCAAGGCTGTTTTTGATTCATAACTTTTTACAGACTGCGTTAGCTGAAATTCACAAAGACGCTTTTTTCTATTTCTTTCCATCAGGCCTGCGTGCAAAATGAAGATCAGAGTTAATAATGACATCACGGCGACCTCACCGTGTACTACCTGTTCTCAATGACTAGTTCCTCCATATCTTCTAAAAAGCCCTCTCCCCCTCCATCCTCTTTATGGGTCTCTGATGAACTCATTGATCCTTTATCTGCATATCTTAAATTCATTAGTAATAAACAAATCACCTCCCGATAATCAGCAGTGTTCAGACGTCTCTTCAGTCATCTGAGATAATCAGTGATAACGCTCGGGATGTCAATATTGTTCAAGCAAACTCCAGACGTGTGCGATCAGTCTGTCTTTTGATTGGATCTTATTTTATCTAAATCACTTCATTTAGTTTCTAATTTAATTTTGACCCTTCAGTCTCAATCCTCGTACTCAATTAGATTTCCCTGGATTCTTTTTCATTGCTCTATTATCTCATTTCCGTTATTTTGTCGTCTTATCGTGAAACAAAACACTTTGTCATCCTGCGTCCCGAGTTTCTTCATTCAGAGTTCATGGAACTTTTTTTTTTAAGGATATTTTTTTCTTTTTGCATTCATTAGATAGGACAGTTGAAGAGATAAGAAATGTTGGGAGGAGAGAGAGTGGGGGACGACTTGCGGATTAGAGACCCCTGCCGCTGTGATTCAGACTTTAGCCTCCGTACATGGGGCGAGCAACATAACCGCTGGGCTATGGGGGCCCCAGATGTCATGAAGCTTTTTCAGCTCACTTCATCAGTTTTGTTCGTTGGGAACGGATAGTGGGCTGGGGCTGCTCATACTGTTTTATTGATTTATGAATCATGTTTTGAATAAGAGGCGTATAAAAATACAGTCTGACTGAGGGCTGGGCGATTTGACTAAAAATGTTATCACGATAAAAAGTCGATCAGTCGATAATTATCACCATACATTTTCTCCTGAGTGACCCGATGGATAATTTTGGTTAAATTATTCTTTCTTGTCAGAACATGACGAACTCCACTTGAACAGAGAAACATTTCTCGATCATAGACACAGAGCACGCTGCTGGAAAACGCTGAGAAAAGTGATAGCGCTATAATCATCGTTATGGTTACATCTCCCGGGCCGAGGCTGATTGGTCGATGAATCACAGAGAAATGTATCAACATTTATGACTGTGGCTGTTTTTCTGTTTATGGTCGTGTTTTTGTTTTAGGACAGAGTAATTGATCCATTAGTCACCTTGTGTGTGTGTGTGTGTGTGTGTGTGTGTGTGTGTGTGTGTGTGTGTGTGTGTGTGTGTTTGCGTGTGTGTGTGCTCTCTTTAAGCTTTAAATGCATGTTTATCTTTCTGTTATCTGTTGATAAGGAGATGGATGTGTTTTTCACTGCAGGAATCCACTGTGGTGCAATATGTTGGCAGAATCACTGCAGGAGTGGACCACTGTACTCAGGTCAAGTGGATCATGTAGCCGAGACTCAAGATAACACCACAGACACGTGAGTCCAAGGAAGCCAAGAGCCCACATACTGTAGCTACTACACATAGATAAGAGGGAGTCCTCCTGCTGTGAGGACGACTGGACAGAGCCGGTGAGGAGGAAATCCATAGGGGCCTGTCGCTCTGTCATCGTGACCAGCTGGGTACAGACTACTGTATGCCAGCAGACATTCCCTATTGACCTCTCTGACACATTCACACGCTGCATCAATTATGTCTGTTATGTATTCGAGGCTTCCTGTGAGGTCGCAGGTCGGTGCTGTGTCACGTGTTTACTCGTTACAAATAAAAACCAAGAACAACAAAGCGTCCACCTTCGTCCTGAAACTGATTCAGCATTGGTTAACTTCAGTGTGTATCCCCCAGCTTTGGGCACACAGAGGGATCAATGTTTGGAAAGATTACAGCACCCTGTCTGAAACTCCTCAGAGAGTCTCAGGTGGAAGCCGGGGCTGTGTTTCTGTGGTTTAACTTGAGTCCCCGATGCCTTCTAGTCTCTGTAACCCAGGGATGTGCAAACATAGTCCTGTAGACAGTTAAATGTCATCACCCTCGATATTTGGCAGCAGAATTATAGTCGGTTCAACGAATTATTAATATTTTGGCTCTTGATGCCGGTCAAATATTGTGCTCGAACTGCAACGTAGCCACCCGCCACTAGATGGGGCTGTAGCCACAGACTGGCTGTAGTTGCAGTTAATGCGCCTGCTCTCCTTGCTCTACAACCAGAATGCAAACAAGTTCAGTGAACGGATATCATCTCGTAGGAGCTGTGCACTTTTTGGATCTATAAAATAGAGATAAAGTTGTATGTCAGCTGTGTCAGGCTAAACTGGCATTTGGACCGGAGCGATGTGTCACCACGTTTAGCACAGGCATGCGGATGTTAAGCTTCACGACTGAAGGCTGGTGGTGCTAGCACGGCTAACGTTAGCCCCAGTTAGCAAATGAAAATGTTTACCTGCTGAAAATGTTGTTTAATTGTGCTACATTTTGGCTTTTTTTCTGGGTGTTTTCTTAAATTTAGACCAGTCAGTTAAACAAAATAAGTACCTGGCACCTCTCCAGCTAACAGACCAACTTCCATATTTTGGTCCACACCGGCAACAACAGCTTCAACAGCAACACAATAAAGTGAGCTACAGAGCTCACAGCTAAAAGCTTCAGGGCATTGATTGAACGCTTATCAAAGAGACATGTCTTAATGGTTTGTGCTAACAGGTTGAACTTTTGTGCATTATGTTTTCATCACTTTTGAAAATGTCACAAAGACGATTAAATCCAATGTGTCCGCTCAAGTAATCACTTCACCATTTTCACTCACATCCAATGAAATACTAGCGGGAAATCTTTGAAGAGAATTTTTAAAAAGAGGGAGAGATCCATGACACAAAGCCATTAACCGTGTTTAATGCAACACACGTGCTCTGCTGCTGTGACAAAAATCTATAACTGTGAACACAAACAAGACGTTCTTCACTCATTTCAATACAGAACTAAGAAAAACGTCATCACAGTTTGGAGCATCATTATGACAACCTTTACAACTTGCTTTTTTATAGTGTGTTTGAGTGTGAAGTTTCCCTTTCAGAGCCTCACGCTGCACCACACCACACTCTCTCTGCTCTCACACCGCAGCTCTGCAGGTGCTCCTCATTAAACACTCTGAAACAAGCTCAGTTTAAAACAGAGGTTTCTTCCTCATTTAATGTACCGTTCTGTATGCTGCTTATGTTCTCTAAGGACAGCGATGTGTTCTTTTTGCAAAGTAAGCAGAGAGAGTAAATTCATTTTCTTTCACCACTCTACCCTTGAGAAGAGCACACCTTTTATCAACCTGCTAACACAGCAAACATAGACATGCCTGAGGGCCAGCGTCTTATCACATATCAGCGATACCTCCAAGTGTGTGCATGTATGTGTGAACTTTACTCTTCAGTCTTCTGATACATACTGCTTGATGTGGAAATAGTACAACACACAGAGCTGTGTCAGTGGGGCTCTTAAAGGGACACTCAGTATTTCATTCAGACAAAAACTCTCTGAAACACACACACAAACACACACACACACTAATCAACTTTACAGCTGTGTGATGACACTTAAGCCTGATGCCGACATATCGCTGTGACTGAGCAGAACTATGACAGTAAATAGATTTGAGTTTTTCCATCCCAAGAGTGACTTTTTTCTTTGCACTCCCTTATATAAGAGTTGTAGCACACGTGTTCTTTTGCGTACTTTATTGCAGCTGCTGCAACTTGCTCTTTCTTTATGTGCCTGATGATGGTAACTTTCTGCTTTCAGCAGCATATGGATTAAGTTCTGCAAAACTTAAAGCATATGCCGTTTTTTTTGGCTGGCTGCAAAGCATTCCCTTCCCCCGAGTTTTTACTGAGAAGTATGAAGCAGTTTAGGACTCCCCTCCTGAAAAAATTAACAGTCTGTTTGACCCATGTATTTTTTTTACCTTCTTCTTCTTCCCATGCAGTGTCACAGGGCCAGGGCTAAGGAAGGGGGGGGTTTAGGATTTGTTTCTAGGGAGGGACGGGTGCTGCTAGGGCTGTAAGGCCAGGGTTGATGCTGAGGCTGCAGCCGGGCTCCTGTGGTGTCCGAGTCTGAGTAGCAGACACGGGTGTTGGGAAAACACAGGAAGGGATCCCTGGGACAGGCTGATCTCCTTCAAATAACAGAGTCATCGTGACCAAATAAACAGACATCCTATGAATCTGTACAGCTCCTCCGAGCTCCGCACTGCAGTCCTGCCAAGATGTTTTCTCCAAAATCACATTTCCCAACTCGTAGCCGAAATAAAGGGAGACTCAAGGAAAGTGACACCTGTTTACAAAACTGTGTCTTGACTGAAACAAGAGCTGCAGACTGCGTCTTCATGGTTTATTAGGTTACTTTCATCAGGACCCCACAGCTGAAGTTTCTCATGTGGACTCATGCTGCTGTCACGCTCAGTTTGGGTAATAAAGTCATGTAAACACTTTTATCATGCAAACAGTAATGTTCAGAATAAGAGTCTCTGCTGTTTCAATGTCTACAGAGTAGACAGTAGTGTCACAGTAAATTAAACTTCACCCCTCTGTCCAAATTTAAAAAATCCACTGAATCAACTGTAATCTAGCCAGCTGTAGTGATACACATGATTTCTTTTCATCAAGTCATGTTTTAGATAAATGACTCCAAGATGTCTTAGTGTCCACAGATTAAAGGAGGGGTAAGTGGTAAGATACAGACAGGTTTTCATATTTCTGGTGAACAGGTCTTCAACTGAATTGTTTATCTACGTACTTTTTTAACCTTTATTTTGGGGGATTTCACATTAGGGACACAGGGCCAGAATCCGAGTACGCTTGACCCCAAAGTCCAGTTCATTTGATCAGTTTGAACCCAAATTTACCGTACTCGTACCTTACCCTGGTACCATGCCGAGTCCGCCTCAAGAGGGGGTCCACGGGAGATGTAAACGCAACCATGCTCAAACAAGGAAGTGGACTGCAATATGACTCAACGGCTCCTGTTGCTTCAAAAACCGTCGTATCCCTGCAGCACGTTCCTGTTTCATTCTCTGACCTGCACGGTAGATGTGGACGTAGGGAGCGGGTTGTTGTTAGCGTCTCAGAAATAACAAAAACATCCACAGTAAGCAGGATGGACTCAGCCCGCGAGTGGTTGCCATGGTTGCTTCTTCTCCTTTCTGCTTTTTGGCGGCGTTGCAAACTAACTATTGTTATCCTGCCACCTGCTGTATCGGACTACTGAACGGTGTTACTGATGTGACTCAGACCAGCGGGGGAGAGGGGAGAGGGGAGGGGGGAGCAATCGTGCACGGGCACGGTACACAACAATGTGAAACGCCCTGAAATAGGGAAAACTTGTTGAGATAAAAAATCCCTTTCCCAAGAACGTCCAGGCCAAGACAGGCAGCAGTATATCTTGTTATGGATTTTGATTTTTTAACTTTCAGGCTCTGACTTCCTCAATCTTTTCTGTGTTTGTTGAGCAATAGTAGCTGTTATCTCACAGCTCAGCAGAGGCTGGAGAACTGCCTAATAACAAGTCGATTTTTCTTTACTTAGCCCTTCTCTATGGGCAGAGAAAACCTTACAAATATGTTGATTTAACTGAATTACACAGGAGGACTCATAAACCATCTCATGGTAACACTCCATCCTATCCCTGGATGATTCTGGCTGGCTTCCTCTCATCTTTCACATTAATACAACTCAAGTTGCAAGGCTGTGTTTGGATATCTGTGCTTTTGAAGCTTCTTAGATAACCTCTTGTCCTTTCTCCTCCCTCACATCCACAACATGTGATTCAAATTCTGGGAAATCACATCATGGAATCTGCCTGTTTGCATTGACATGTTGCTATTTGTCATCAGTATATGAATATGTGGTGTGAGTGAAGGTCTGTGAGGGGGCAGGTGAAGGAAGAAATATGCAAGAAAACATGAACTTACCAGGTGAACATAAGGCACAAAGTAGCCATAAAGGGCTGCAGGGATACCGAAGGCCCAGATGCGATATCCCAAAGACTTCCAGATGTTGATGTTGAAGATCTGGCTCATGGGAGGAAACCGGCTGGTGCGGGTGTTGGAGGCTTTAACAGGCAGCAGGGGCTTGTAGGTGAATCCAGCCAGCAACAGCACAAACATGAGGATGCAGAGGACACGCATGGTATTCTGGAGGCCCGCCTTCTCCAGCAGGCCTGACAGAATGAAAGGCAGGGTGATAGTGAAGATACTGCTGCCCGCTGTCACGATGCCGTTCACCAGGCCCAGGCGCTTCTTGAAATAATGGCCCAGGATGACCAGGCTGGGCTGGTAGGCGAAAGAGCAGCCGCAGGCAAACACAATGCCATAGGTGAAATACATGGGACCCAGGGACCTGTGAGGAGAAACAATAACAGGTTACATCACTGACAAACTTTTTGACTAACAGCACACATAAATTTCCAAGCTGCATCCTGAAAAGCAAGTCAACATGGAAATGCAAAAAAAAAAGGTGCAGTTCATCAAATGGCCACTTGAGGCTGTATCCAGGAGTGAGTCCATTTTCCTCTTCATGAAAACTATAAAGGTGGACTCATGTCAACAGCGCCTTTTCTGTCAAGTTGAAAGACTTTCAAATTGAAGAGCTTGGAGAGGCAAAAAAGGCAAAACGGCTTAATCTCCGGCTCCTCCTGTCTACATGTTGAACCTTGGGCAACATAATGAGGCACAAATTGCTCCTGATGTTTCAGGTGGCGACTGCATATGAATGTGTGCAAAAGATTGGCAGCCCAACTAGTGGCACTTGAGCCATTTTCAGATATGCACTCCTGAAAATATATTTCAGGAAGACTGCTCCAGATATTCTCCTGACCTGACGGGGGGGGGGGGGGGGGGGGGGGGGGGGGGGAGGTCTCCTGAGGTAAGACGTCTCGTTTAAAAACGTAGCTTCTAAGTGAAATCAATGTGTCAGCTTTAGAGTATAACATGCCAACAATAAAATCACATGACTTAGACATTGTGTAGTTTGCCCTGTCAGCTGCCGGCCGGCCCACTTTGTGTTTGTGAAGTGCTGATGTCAGTCACTTTATGATCGGTAATCAAAGTGTTTTCATAATTGTTGCACCTAAAAGTGATGACAGAGGAGCGCTTGAGGAGCACACGCCACTTTCTTTGGATCGGTTATTACAGTTCAAGCGTTTCCTCACATGTGGACAATGGAGGATTCCAGGAAATGATTAACGACGGGATGTGAAGTACAGGACCTCTTGCCAATAGAGTCCTAATGAAAACTAAAAGTGCCGCCTTGTTTCCGAATATCTGCTCCACCCAAACTTTCCCCGACTATAGAACATACTGAGTAACACATATTCCTTATGTTTATAAGTTTTATAAGTTTACAAACATTAAATACATGTCTATGAAGATATTTCAATAGAGATAGAACAAGGAGCACTCCATTTTATCTTGACAAAGTCATCTCACCACAAAAGGTCCGTTAACAGTTGCTCTGGAGCTTTCTGCTGCATCACATGATCTTCCTCTGATGATGGAGTTTCCCCAGAGTCATGGAGTTTTTTGTAATAAGTAAAAAGTGTCAAAGTAAAAGATGGGGAACAATCAGCTCAGGACGATCATGGGATGGGACCAAAAGCCCCCAAAAACAGCTGTTATAAATCGACCTTTTGCTGAAGCTTGAAATGAAACATACCGCTCAGCCAAAGTTAAAGCACCGTCAGACCGTAACAGCTGGCTAACTTCTTCTAATGTTAATAAAATAAGGGGTTCAACTGATAAGCTCTGAAACAGCAACTAATGCTGAGGTCTGACAACGCCATAAAAGCATGATTGTAGGTGGATCAGGCAGACGTAGGATATTAGGCCCTGACAATCGATGGTTTTATCCGGTGTAGAGTGTCACAGTGAACGGCGAACAAGGACACATCTGGGACGCCTCAGGACCTCCAGATAGAAGGTCTAGCATGTTTGATTTTCTTCTGCCTTCTACCATGTGTTCCGTCACGTCACTGCTGTTGACGAATGAGAGCACAGAGCGCTCTGCACGTGCAAAAGTCACAAACTTTGACAAAGCGAAGCGTAAGAAGAAGGACGAAGTTGGTGCTGCGAGATGGAACTATGAGACACGGGAAAAGTTTGTCGAGCTCAGGAAACAACAGTTTCTTTCTGTTTACAGTCTTCCTTCCGTTTGTCGTGTAGCCCCGCCCCTCTTAACTTCCAACGCCATCACGTCGGTCATGATGATTGGTCGGGTACCACTGTGCAGTCTGTCATGTCTGTCCGTCCAGTCACGGCAGGAATTAAAGGCTCTGTGATCGCCTAATCTGACACAGTGAACATTGAAACAGACACAAAGACTGTGTAGTCTGACTTGGCAGAAGTAGAAAAAACGTTACATACATTATACTTGGATACATTAGCTCGTCGAGGGAGAGGAAGAGGTGGCTACATATGTGCAAATCACTTCAAACCTACAGAGAATGATGATCATCTGAATCTGTACAGTAAACATGTGTTGCGTGTCATAGGAGTAGCTCTTATCTTTTCTGTATGTTTTGATGAAGTGACATCATTTTGAAATGAAAAGCTGAATTCCTTCCTTACGTGACAAAGGAGCTGGCCAGAAGGCCGACCAGACCGACAGCAGCGCCACCCACTGCTGTGACTCTGCAGCCCAGGACGTCTGTGAAGACGCTGACGATGGGGGAGCAGAAGAAGATCATCCCCATGGAGAGGGAGCCCACCCAAGCTGCAGGAGACACAGACACACAAAGACTCAGAAAAATGTCACACAACAAACTGTAAGCCAGAGTGATCGTAGCTTCATCACGTCCCAAACAGAAATCAAAACAGTCAACAGGAAGACTCTGTTGTGTGATATTAATACTACAGATGTTGATGACTACAAACACTGTTGCTCTGTATCCATGAACACACACGCACAGTGGAAATGACAACCTGTAACAGCAGGGAAACAAATCAAGTGGACAGGAAGGAAAACACTTAGTCGTAAAAATCAACACTAAGTGGGGAGAACATTTAATTTTACCTTCCTCAGTACAATCAGAAATTACTGAGAAACATCCAGACGACAAACACCTCTTATTGTTCATAGAAAAAGGCACAAAAACAAAATCAATTTCCACAACACAGTCTTACGAGTCTAGATGAAAAACAACTGAGAGAGAACTGAGACTGCCTCAACAAGTCAAGGTTCAGTTTGGAGCTGGTGTGTTTCCTAGAGCCAATGACTGTCCAATAACAATGGATGCAATCAAGCAATTGGACGCGATTCATACCGGCGAATTTGACGGACGCAGTCAAAGCGCAAAGAAGATATCATATTGAGGCGAAACGCAGAGCAGATAAAGCTGGTTCTAAAACGAGGGTAACCCTGGTGTTGGACGCAGAGTTGGTCTGCTTCCTGTTGGACAGGCAGGTGGCAAACACTGGTGGTTAGCTTGTGCTAACGTGCGGTAGCTTGCAGTGTAGGTACAAGCAGTAAATGTACACACTACGCCTTGCAGAGAAGAGTGAGCTTCTGGGGGGGCTATGAGCCCAGGAGGAAGGGCGGTTTGAATGTTGTGTTTACAAGCTCCAAAGTGAATGTTACTGACTCCTCCTTTAAATCCATCAGCGTGCTCCAAAGAATGACGGTATAACTGCAGCCCGGACAGAGGACAAACTGGTTTATTCAAATAATATTTGAATCATGTAGAGGGAAGGAAGATGATAGCAGAGATATGACATTCAGAAGAAAGAAGAAGAATAACGCAATAATAATGATGTCACAGTGAGGCTGACCTCCCATCATCCCCTCAGCATCTGATCCTGTTTAACATTTGTGTGAGATCATGTCGTCATCAGGGATGTTGAGAGTTTTCTCTTATTCATTTACAACAACAAAAAATGGTTCAGGGGCGCTGGTGGCCTAGTGGTAAGTTTGTGTACAGAGGCTTAAAGCCCTTGCACACCATGTCCTTGATGCGGGCGGCCTGGGCTCGAATCCTAGCTGTGGCTCCTTTCCCGCATGTCGTTCCCCACTCTCTCTCCCCCCTGTTTCTGACTCAATCCACTCTCCTGTCCCTCCGATAAAAGCATAAAAAGCCCCAAAAATAAATCTTAAAAACTAAAAGTTGTTCAAAAAATCGTCTCGTCTTAATTGTTCAAGATAACAAAATGATAATTGTTTGATTCTAAGCCTGAGGATGTGGCTTCTAAGAATCGTCAGTGAAGCTAAAGCTCTGACCATCATGGCGCCCACAGGAAACATCAGCAGTGTTTGCTCAATGCTTGCTCAGCAGTCCTCTGTGTGAGTCTAAGGTGAAATACCACTGTCACATGCTGCAGTGTGCAGACCTCCAGTGCAAGTTCAGATGCATTGGACACATTTACAGCAATTTACAAGCAATTCAAGGGTTGTTAAAAGAGGAAAGAGTTGATATGCCTGCAGGCAGACTCACACATGATCTGAGAAAAACAGATGTGGCTCTGAAAAGCCTCATAACCAGGAACAGAAGTGAAAGCTTTTGTTAAATTATTTTTTATTTTGAAAGATGTGTGAAGCAAATGTGGAGATAAAGGAGTGAAAAACAACAACACTGACTAAACACACTCTTTGCACAAGGCTCTTTGACCCTGGGCAGGATGAGTAAGCCAGCAGTGAGTGACATGTTTTGGTAGCAACAAGAACCTGAGGGACGCCGGGTCTCCAAAGAAATCAGATACTAGAAAGTGTAGGAGGCGAGCACAGGTAGGACTGAGAATGATTAGACAGGGGAAAGATGAGCCAGCTGTTTTTCCCAACTCTGAAGGAAGGTGAGAGGAAAACTGTCGAGCTGCTGTTTTTTTGTCTTTGTTTTTGAAATGATTAATGTAAAACCCTCTGTGTGAGTTAGTCCTCCCCCATGCTGTCAGAGGACCAACACACAGTCTCCTGTTACGTCATAACAGAGCTGAACTTAAAAACACCCTCCGACACTTTTATTTATCTTAACTCTGACATAACCAGCTGCCTCCTCATATCAGACTACAGAGGACACCTGCACTGTAATGATTAACTGTTCTGAAAAAGAAACTGTTAGAAGGAATACCATGAGGGGAATATCATCCTCGCTGAAAACAAGATTCTATTTTTACATCATTCAGAATCTAAATGATGGACAGGTGCATAAAAGGTTTGAACTGCTTCAGCTGGAGGTTAAACTTTGTGTAATGGCTGTAACACACATTTTTCTGGGTAAAGTACCTCAAGCCACCAGGAAGTGCACTGACGGACCCGGTTAAAGCCAACTTCACCTGGTGGCTGACCCTGGTACTGCAGCGTCATATGATTGCATTGGGCCCAAAAATACTTTTTCCCATAAGCTTTCATTGAGAAATGGACATCTATAAAGCAGCAGATATTGTAAACGGACTTGAGCTTGTTTAGTACTTTTCTAGTCTTCTGACTCAAAGCGCTTTTACACCGCATGTCACCATAGGCGCCGATTTATGTTCATGCTGGTGGGTGCCCAACACCAAATGTGACTTTTTTTTAAGCAATTAAACACATGTATTTCGACACCTCCATATAGGCTGCAGCGGTGACCGATATGAACGCGGTCTCACACACACACACACACACACACACACACACACACACACACACACAAATACACTACACTACACGGTGGAGCAGGTCACTTGTGTTAGCTGACTCATTGGAAGCATTGGCACTGGAGGAAACTATAACATTGCTAGATGTTTTTGTATCATAAATATGTCCATTCTGATTTCTTTATTCTGTATTTTCCCCTCACGTATGGAGGGAGAGCGAATCAGTGATTAGTGTATGCTGGCACACAACGTGGGTACTCGGCTTCTATGGCGCCTATGCATGTCACACCTACACATTCACACACTGATGGTAGAGGTTGCTATGTAGTGAGACCATCAGAAGTAACTAATCCATTCATACACTGCCAACGAAGCAGCGGGAGGAATTCGGGGTTAAGTGTCTTGCCCAAGGCCACATCAAACATGTGGCTGCAGGAACTGGGGATCGAACCCTTGACCTTCCGGTTGAGAGACGACAACTCTACCAACTGAGCCACAGCCGCTCAGCCGCTAAAATTGTAATTTTAGGTACATCAAGTTCCCGATACAAACACTTAAATACATTTTTTTAAATCACTAGGTCCTAAAATTTGCATTTTTTGTCGACATAATGAACGCAGATCAGAGCCACGGGACTGTGACTCCAGGTGCTCATGCTCTTTGGGCCTAGTAACTCAGAAGATCCAGGTACTTTAAGTCAGACTTTTTTTGCTCCATGCGCCATTGAGCAGCATTCATAAGAATGAACGGGGCTCCGCCTCCAACGCTGTATCCATTCTATATTACATACATGGGGTACATCCACTAAAACGTGGAGGCCACTGATAGGCTCTTGTTGAAATGGAACCACTGCAACTGAATTTTCTGGTGTCTTATAAGCCCATGAGGGTTGGGCACTTTGTGTGCATGACACGAAAATAAATTCAATCAATCAATCAAATGTTGTTATTCTTACTGTCTGTCTGCTGGACCGAGTCCAAAACGTTTCAAACCTTCAAGACATTTAGGTTTGAATATATTTACATATATAACAAGACAACGAGCCCTTGTTTGAAAAGATCACAGATCTACTTTAATGTGTTCATATGAAGGCCACTATGCTATTGCTAATGTGTAACATAAACTGTATAGTTGAGGCTGATTGTCCTGTCATCAGTTTTTCTGATATTTGGTATTTTAAAGGTAGAGTTAAGGGAGAAATAAATCAAAGAAATAAATAAAAAGAACTGTGGACCTGCTACTTGGTCTGGAATACATGAATGTCTGTGCACGTCGGTGTGGAGATATGACCCGGGATAACAGAAAGCTTTGACCTACGGGTGGCATTACACACAAAGTGACGGGATATTTGAAGGTGTATTCACCACATTTCAAGAAAATCCATACAAAGCCTTTTTTTACACATTTTACTCAAACCAAAAATCCATCCAACATTTAGCAGACGATTCGGGGCTGCTCTCTCTATTTCCCACACTGCTGTTCTAAAATGTATTCATATGTGTTTACGTGTGATGTTATCTGTCTCATTAAAACAATGCCAAGCTTTGTCACTCTTAATACTTGAGTGAGATAAAGCAGAGCCCCCAGGATCAACAGATGTTCAGTGGACACAGAGCAGACATATCCCTCAGTCAAAGCTGCAGCAGTGTTCATATTCATACTTCCACATGTGAAAATACTGACGTGGAGGAGCCTATATTTAGTCCCCGTCCTCCTGCTGGATGCCCTGCTCTGGTTTGCTTATAAACTCTCAAAGCCGTTTGAGGACCTAATCCAGACACTGCAGTCAGAAAAATGTCAAATTCACAGGGGTCCACTGTGCCTGCTCTCATATTTGTGGGGATATCGGCTCACTTTTAAGCTACATAATGTAATAAATGTCAGTGAACGAGAAAAGGATCCCTCGAGGACAACAGGAAATTTGCTGTTCTGGTTTCATCTGTCGGGTCTCTCGGTTTAAAAGCATTTACGCTTCATAGAAAGAGGAATTCCAGCTTGAAAAATGTAATATTAGAATCCTCCCTCTGTCCCAGTGACATCCCGCGTTAGCCGCGGGCCCAGCTTGGACACTGACAGATGAGGCAGAGTTGCCCTAAGTCGTCTGTCTGCCTTGTTACAGATTTCTTGTTTCTCTGCCCTGAACCCGGTCACCCCACGATGACTGAACCTACAGCAGAGAAAACTGCACAAAACTCTGCCTCCTGCTCACCAACCAGAACGAAACCAACGCCAATGAGCTGAAAACTCTTAAGAGTCCAGACAGTTTGAACTGTCCCTTACTTTGAGTTATTTCCACTGTTTATGTAAAACGTTTAGGTCACTGTTTCCTCTTCTCTTCAACACTTAAAGCCAACTGGCTTCACTTGTTACTTTGAGCTAATTATTTCAGCCACTCACTCGCTGCTCCAGTCAACTCTTTCTTTATGACTTGTAACTCTTTCATCTCTTAATGTATTGCTCTAAACTTGCTAATTCAATGTTTTTTCACTGTAAGATAACTGTTCAAACTGTTATTGGTGACTTTTGGGGCGGCTGTGGCTCAGTGGTGGAGTCGGACGTCTCTCAACCCGAAGGCCAGGGGTTCGATCCCCAGTTCCTGCAGCCACATGTCCCATGTGTCCTTCAGCAAGACACTTAACAAGTTGCTCCCGCTGCATTGTCGGCGGTGTATGAATGGATTAGTAACTTCTGATGGACACTTTACACAGCAGCCTCTATCATCAGTGTGTGAATGTGTAGCTGTGACCTGCGGTGTAAAAGTGCTTTGAGTAAAAACAAGGAAATCGCTTGTTAGAGATTCTTGTGACATCATCTCGTTAAATGCTGCTATACTGCATCAACATGTATAAGTGCTTGTGCGCAGGTAGCAGCTGACGACAGCTTCACTGCTGTCAGTCACTCTCGCTCACTTCACTCAGATTGTAGCGTGGGTTTTCTTCATAAACTGGTCAAATGTTTTCCAAACAGGTTTTCTACTCCTGGCTGAAAAGCTGTGCAATCAACATTTATAGAATAGAGAAGAAGTGTGATTGAGTCATTGACAGAGAGTGTGAAAACAGAAGTTCAAGTCTTACAGGCGAGACCGCTGGAGTTGGCTGGAACACGATGCGGCTAAAAATGTGCTGATCAACGCAGACATAAGTGGACAAGTCGAGTAAAGATAAGAAAACGTGCTGCGCTCAGGCGTTGTAGGAATGACTTGTTCATTTTCTTCATTTCAGGAGTAAATTCTTGACTGTTATTTTCCGAATCATAATATTCCTGGGGGCGCCTGTAGCCTAGTGGTTAGTGAGTGCCACATGTACAGAGCTTAAAGTTTACGAAAGCAATCAGCCCAGGTACGAGTCCGACCTGTGGCTGCTTTCCCGCGTGTTATTCCCCACTCTCTCTCTTTCTACCCCTGATTTCTGACTCTATCTACTGTGTCTGAATAAAGGCATAAAAAGCCCCTTAAAAAAGAAACACAAGTTATATTCCTGGGCCAGTGGTTATAACTGTAGGGCCAGTAATCCTGAGGACAGAGGTCAAATGTATCTTTATTTCAAACCTTGTACTTTATGCGTAGAATCAAATCACCGTTTTGTACTCTTTGAATCAGTTGAGCTTTCCATGTACGGAACGATGAGTGTACCTGTAAGGGTTTAAGTAGCTGTTGTTGACACTCACTGGCTGAGAACATCATTTCAAACCAAGTGTGTAAAGCACACCATGCTCCCGATGGACGCCTGATGACTGTGTTCATTCTGAGAATACATTTGGAAAGCTTGCATTAAGCAGTGGGTAGAAGAGTTATCTATTAACCAAAGGTAATGGAACAAGCTAATGGACAGGCACACTTGGCTCATATTGCAGCGATGTGACACACCATTTCGCTGGTTAAATCAAATAAACATCTTGTCCCTGTGGTAAATTCTCAGAATCGGTTTATTTGAAATTTTCTATCAACACTGACAATAAGGATGGGCCTCATTTACCGGCAGAGACCACTGTGCCCTCTGTTAGGGTCTGTTACCCTGGAATAAACCCAAACGGAGGGCTAAAAAGGTGTTAATAAATCAACTGCTCTCACTGCCAACAAAGCAGAAACAGCACCAGATGTCCCTCTGCATCGCCACATCAACATGCAGCCTTACAGCACGGTTTATCAGGCCGCTGTAGAAACATGGTGTATGACACGTAAATACTGCTAAGAGATGTCCATGACTGCCAATTTGGAAGGGTGTAACCACAAGCAAATGCATTAAAGTTGATAAAGTTGATTTAATGAACACAAGTCCTTATCAGAAGCTACCAGCTATAACTGCCCTGAAATAACGGACTGTGAGTCAGATCACACATGGGTGGATTTAACAGCAGGTCAGGTCATAAGGGAACACAGTTTAACTGTATGAATATGACTGACATGTTTTTAAATCATGTAAAGTTGAATAAAGTGACCTCAAGAAAAGCCCTAAACCTTTTACTTAATTACATCAGCCTTCATCATTATGTATTCAATATGTACATCTAATTATTGAATAGCCAAAATACACGTCTGAAGACTCTGGGCTTTAGCCTAGGACATTTAATATGTTCCTATAAAAATGATTTGATAATAAAACTACACTGAATACATTTTTTTAAAGTTTGTTAAGTTTCTGGTCGAAGCTGGTGTGTTTCCTCCAGCCAATGACATCGCACAGGGGAGTTTAAGAGCGGAAACAATTCAGCGCTGAGACGACCATTCAAACCGGTGAATATGACGGATGGTCCGGCAAAGAAGAGAAAATATAATCACAGGCTGGCGAAACGCAGAGCGGATAAAGCTTGTTCTAAGATGAGGGTGAACCTTGTGTTAGCTTTTACTCGTGGACGTGGAGTTGGTCCTGTTGGACAGGCAGGTGACAAACACCATAGGTTAGCTTGTGCTAGTGTGCGGTAGCTTGCAGTGTAGATACAAGCAGTAAACATACACACTACGTCCTGCAGTGAGTGTGCGCTTCTGGGGGCCCAGGAGGAGGGGCCCAGTTTGAATGTTGTGTTAACAAGCTGCAACAAACATTTCTACTGACTCCACCTTTAACTGTTTACTATTTAATCATACGTATATTTCAATAAATCCACTGATGCTACTGCTAAAAATATCTTAACTTGAAAAACTCCCTGCATTGGACAGGACAGACTTCATGAGGTCAAAGAAACGTGTAGCTCGACCGTCAAATGATCCTAAACAATATCATATACAGTAACATAATCTCATAGAGTATGAGAGTTGACAGGGCTGTCTCAGAAAGAGGTTGTCCTCTGGTTGTCCTTCACCGGGACAACATTCACGCTCACAGCTGGCTCTCCACATCCAGTGTACTGACACTGCTGCAGCAGAACTGCACAGTATTTCACATTACAATAAGAGTTTCAGACCCTGAGGTCAGAATGTAGAGAGAGAAGAAGGGCAGAAAAGCAAAGTGAAGCAGCATAGCTCTACATCCAGAAGGAGCTTTGTTTCCACCAAGATGACTCAGTTTGAAAAAAAAGAACCCTGTCTCCTTCTAGTAAAACAAAGCAGAACAAGCAGCAGGGTTAATGGGTTTACAAGCTGTGTCTATGTTAAGCTGGACATGTTTGGCACATAGCTGAGACTCATTACTAACGTCTCTCCTGAGGGGAGGTGCAGCAGCAGAAAAACTGCTCGAGCACAGGAACACCTCCGCAACTGACTCCTTCCGTCTGCTCTGAAATCTGCGTACGTCCAGCCAAGATACATGATGGATGTGTTCTTCAAAGGTGTTAAGTCTGGACTTGAATGGGACTGAAGCCGACTTTGAACTTTACAGCAAGTTAATGCATGTGTCGCCAGGGCAACAAATCCCTTATATTACTAATGACTGGAGTATCAGAGAGCAACAGGAGGCAAGATAGGAAATACATGAGTTTCATTTTTTAGTTTAAAGGATTTCCTCTTTTTTAATAAATCTCTGTGCACCTTGGCGTTACACTGATCCTGTCGAGCCTTATTTTGGAAAGCCCCCGTTATTAGTTCTCTACAAATTTCAACCAATTACTATAAATAATTAATCCCTGACAGGAGGAGGTACACTACAAAAGACTGAACTCAGTTAATCCACCTCCAGTCTTCAAAGCTGATTTTATTGACAATACTTCAAAGCGAGAAAAGCCAGCTGCTTCTAATGCAAGAAACTCCTACCAGACCACAGCGGGCTTTTAAGGCTCAAGTCTGACATCGTCTCACATCTAAAGACACAGACAGTAAGATTTGATGGTTTTCTTCAGCCGATATTTACCAGAGATAACTTTCCTTCCAATCCTGGTGGAAAAATAAACAATGGAGTTCAAATAGAGCTGCCGGGCATTTCCTTCCTCCAACTATTTCAAAGTTTTACATATTCACAGCCACCTTTTACTAACATGCATCTCTACCTACCTGGTCATATTCAGTCTCATGACAGCAGCCCTCAACAGAGATCTCTTCATGTCCGCTATCTAACTAATTAGCTGCTTCTTGTTTGGTGCTGGAGAGGGCACTCGTATTGGATTCATATGACTAGATTTTAAGGAGAATGTGACCACAGGAATGAGTTTAGATTGACCAATCTGGTGTCGATGTCGTGATTACATCACAGCAGTTTTGCGCGCATTGTGATAGCAGAAAAACATTGGAGGCAAATAGAGAAACACGGAGAAGCAGAATTTAAAGTCATTTACAATGTTCTAACATGTAATTAAAGGTAATGTTGGTCATTTTAGAAAACGAGCATGATTTTGAAAGTAGCATTCCCTCAGTGCTCCGTCTACACCCACCCCCTCCCCTCTGTGCTCCCTCAAAAGCCACGCCCCTCACTTACGAGCGCAGTTGCTCCAGAAGCGGGCCTCGGCTCATCGCTTGCATTGTGTAGAAACTACGTCGTCTCATGTCTCATTCAGCGGTCAGTAAACTCACAGGATAAACTCCGTCATCGCTGACGTGCTTTTAGTATGGGCTAGTGCAACACAAGGGGTAGAGAACGAGCAGCGAGACAGGGAGGCGTGATTGGTTCATCAGATTGGTACCTCGTGGCAGGCATTGGTTGAAATTTTTACGTGCTTACAACTGCTACAGATGACAGATTTTCTTCTTTTTTTGAATTTTTTTTTTTGGGGGGGGGGTCTAATCAGTCACTCCCTGCTCTTTAAATCAGAAGAATGCCAACTAGAGCAACAAGAAATGCAGCCAGTCTCACAGATGACTGGAGTAGATCCTGAAGTATGCACTGATTCATAAATAGACTTTGAATCCATGGATCAATGAATACAGAATCGTTTTGAATCGAAAATCGATTCTGAATCGAATCGTTACCCCAAGAATCGAAATCGAATCGAATCGTGAGACACCCAAAGATTCCCAGCCCTATTTATGATAGCCCACGTCTTGTATAGCTTTTATGTCCTTGCCACTAGGTGGGCAGTACTAAGGTTATTATTACACAAAAACTATCTGACAAATCTCTGTATTCAATGTCCTGGACATGACTGCAAAGTACAGAATTATATGTGTCAAAAAAAGTGTATGCCTTGAGTCTTTCTAGTATTGGGTTTCTTCACAAAGTATACTAAGCCACTTTGCCACTTGGATGGTTGACCCACTGACCTGACAGTGAGTACGGCTCAGGAAACCTCAGCCCATTTATAAAGCTTGTAGACTTCTGCTACTAAACGAAATAATTGGAGAAGGCATCTTAACTTTCTGATGTGAAACGAGCGGTAAAGAAGACAGAAGCAAGGAAAAACTTGCAACAAGAAAACTGTTGAGTAAATGGGTGAGTCCAACTAAAAGTGTAATATGAAATGTGTCCTGAATCAGATGTTATTTTAGTATTATCAGTGTTATGGTCTGTTTGGTTTGAAGTTGGAGTTAAATTGGCGGTTATGTTGTGTGCTTGCCCCAGGTACAGAGGCTGTAGTCTTCCCTACTATCTCCACCCAACATTTCCTGTCTCTCTTCAGCTGTCCTATCCATTAAAGGCAAAAAGGCCCAAAAAATAACTTTCAAAAAAGATAATAAGAGGGTACCTCACAGGCTGAGTTGTTCTCCTCTCAACTATTCAACGTTCATATAGTTTTTGGTCCATAGACTGTAAAAAATAATGGATGACGCCTGAGTGACGTCACCCATTGGTTTCTATAGGGCTGTTGTGGAAGCCCATCCATGGCGGTTGCCATATGAGAGATGCTGACTCTATCAAACTTTCCGTCAACCAAACGACAGGCAAAGAGGTGGAGCTGAGGCGGGCCTCCTGACTTTTGCACGTCTGCTTTGGCTTCATTTTTCAGCACCGGAGGTTGCCGCTTGGTTTAGTAGCATTATTTTTACTGGCACAGGTCCACAGTTTCTGTCAAGTCGGATAAAGCTAAGGCATCTTTGACTACAATAATATTCCCTGAAGTACGTAAAGTCCCTCAGCTGAAGCCTGACTTATTCTCGGCTGGAAGCTGTGAGGAAATTCTTGCTAATACTGTCAGCTCAAACTTCAGGCCTTTCACAAACTGCAGACTTATGTGGACTAACTGTAGAACCACCAATCATGTTAAAGTATTACTTTACAGCTGTTGCTGTTGATTTACAAAGACTCCAGTCAAAACCCTCTTCAGGGCCTCAATGTGCAGCAGATACACATCTGGGCCTGAGTGGACCTTATAGAATCCCAACCCTTACTGAATCTCCTGCTCACAGCAGCTGGAAGCCATTTATCCTGGGCTGCTTCACTGCAGGCTTTGGCAGGGGAGAAGCAGCGAAAATCAGCACATTTTGGACGCCTGCATACGAAGTTCCAACTCCCGTCCTTCATGTGTTTTCTGGCCTCCCACCACAGGAAGTGAAACCTTATGCCTGATGACTCAGCAAAAAGTCAAAGGGGGGGTCAGCCACAAAAGTAATTTATGTCTCTGATTGAAACAGAGAAAACACATCATATGCATCCTTGGAATGACTTCTCCAGAAGAGGTCAAAATGAGAATGTTAAATGGGAGTAGTATTCTGTGCCAGAGGAAAAGGGAAGGGGTGGTGTGTCAATGCTGGTTGCTGATTGGGGGAACTTTTTGTCCACCCCCATTGTAGGTTCACAGTATAGACATGGCTGCAGGCCACTCTTTGGATACGCCTCTCTTACTGTCTTTACTCAATGTTTTCAGAATTGGTTGCCTGACTGGTTTCTGCATTCAGTCTGAGAATGGAAAAGTCACAACAAAGCGTTCTTATAAGTCATGATCAGGCCACAATAACCTCTGTTTCTCAGATTGTCAGTAGACCCTTATTGTGAAACACAACCAAAGGTATCCAAGAGGAGAGATTGTCCACCAATGGACTAAGGACGGTTTCACTCTCTTTGATGGTGCAAAATTCCCTCAATGCTTTGCTAAGATAAAACGATTGCAAGAAAGGGGCATGAACAATGACCAGAGAAGTGTTCACCCTATGCATTCAAGTTGACCTCTAACCTTTTGGGTACAAAAAGGCCATCACTTCATCCTCTTATACAGTTAGAAATGTGTGTGAAATAATGGCACAGTCTTGATTTATGTCCAAATCCTTTTTTTAAGAGATCATTGTGACATTTTTTCACCAAATAAAAATCAGTTCCTCAACAAGACCAAGTGGATCCTTCAGCCAAACTTGAAGATATTCCAACAAGACGTTCTTAAGAAGTGTCCGTCAGTATTTACTCATCCCATTCATAATAATAATAATAATAATACATTAGATTTATATAGCGCTTTTCTAAAACCCAAAGACGCTTCTAAGACCCAAAGTCATACACATTTACACGCTGCCAACAAAGCAGTGGGAACAACTTGGGGTTAAGTGTCTTGCCCAAGGAAACATTGGACATATGGCTGCAGGAGCTGGGATACCCCTGACCTTCTTGTTGAAAGATTGGAAAGTTGACCAACTCTACCACTGAGCCACAGCCGTCCCTTGCAAGCTGGCATAATAAATCAATCAATCCTGGAATGATAGATTTTTTTTACCCGCTTGGGGGCAGTGCTATAATAATTGTTCACGGAGCGCACATATGTTCTAGTTAGGTGAAAAGGAGTTAGCAAACATCCAGTAAATGTAGGGTGAAAATGATCCAACATTGTCAATTTGGAGATGTGTTAGTAACCATCTCTATTGTGCTCTTAAACTACAAAATGCTAACTTTGTTTGGTGCAGTAAAAATAAAAATTGCCATTACATCGTCTGAAACAATGCAGCAAGGGAAGTTCAAAAGTTTGGTGATGATTCATTAAAAAAGAAGAAGAGGAAGACATACTGCTTTATCACACACATGCCACCCTGAATGGAGAAAGCTCTTGGTATAAAAAACCCAGATACACAACTACATCATTTGATTGTTTGTTCTGTATGGCGCCCATTGTTGCTCATGTCCAGGCACATAAAAGACCGGACTGATCATGTTATTGAGAATCTTGTTATCCTGTCAGTGAGCCTTCATAGTTTGCTTTACATGATGTATGATGAAGAGCTCTTTTCTGGTCTGTACAGACTCAACACAATAAGGACGTCACAGAGCTTTCTGATGAGCAGCGTTCATGGAAGCAGACGAAAGTTAAACGCACCGTATGTAAATCTGCTCTCAATCAAAACAATAACAAAAGATGACGTCAAGGCTGGCGGGGAAACATAGGAGTGATTCTCTCTGATACCCCCCCAACCTACCCACCCCTGATGAAAATGAACTCCAAGTTGACCGTAGCCAAGACGACCGGGCGAAACTGATCTGAGGCAGAGAATAAGTTAACTGACGAGCTAATGTATCCAAGTATAATTTACGTGACGTTTTTATCACAGCAGCACACACAGCAACAGTACGGCAGCTTTCAGTAGCAGCTCACGCTTCCTTATGCAGCAATCTTTCAAGTAAAATCGGGTGTTTCCATGGCAACGATAAACTGTTGTTTCTGTCATGGCGGCAGCCTGGACAAGACACGTCCCGTTACAGCTATAAAATGAAGGATTTCTCTGACTTTGATAACTGTTGGAAATATTAGAGGTAATGTAAGTATTCAACAAAAAGAAAGGTACATATTGTACCTTTACCTGCAAACATCGACAAAAAATGGTTTTCCAAATCTCTTCTGTCGAGCTTTTAGAGGGAAATGCACAAATCAACACTTTATCATTGAAGGGTTTTTCATAATCTTTAAACCTGAGCTACAGTCAGAAACGTTTTGTCCCTATCTGTCTTTAAAACTCTAAAACTTAAATCAAGTGGTTTAAATGTAATACCATGATGAAGACAATCTACCATGCTGCTTCTAGAAATAGCTAAATCAAAACTTATTGACTGTTTACTGTTAAAATAGACTTGTGCATTAACTCAATGATTTTGTGTTGGGATGAATACCAAACCAGCATCAGCAGCAGCCTTGTTATTCCTCCCTGTCAATCAACCGTGTTGTCATAGTGACCACAAAGTGCCCTGCTCTGCCCTCGCTCATGTGTTCTCCAGCCCCTCCCTCAGGCGACGGCATGTGTGGCCTGATGATGCGTGTCATGTGCAGGAGGCCAAACAATTGGTCCTCGTGCTGCCTCTGAAGTGCTGCTCGGCTTCGAACGTGTTTACCTTCTCTCGGATTTATCTCCCGACAACCTTCACCTAGCCTCAGGCTCACGCTCACACACGCCTGAGATCAAACAGCCGGTCAAATATTAACCAGTGTTCACTCAAAACTTCACAAGGTTTAGTTGGAGTCATTCAAACCATGTTGGGTCTTTTTTATTGTAAATGACTCTTCAGAAGCAGGCCAACACTAATATTTTAACGTCTGTAGGATACACAGAAACAGCCACGTGACATTTTAACCCAATGATCCTATACATAATCTAATATGGAGACAGACATGAACGTCTCATTTAAACACAGAGATGTTTGTGGTGAAAAAACGGCAAACATAGCGAGCATTCTTCTGAAAGATTAAGGAGGACAGTTCGAGATTTCGTCTCTTTAAAATAAGAACTAACATGTCCGTCCTTCCACGAAGTTGAATCACAGAAAAAAATGCACTCTTCTGTTGTCCCTGTGTGGTCGCTGACGATAGCTTACATTAGCAATTATGACTCTGCCTCTTACAGTACTGTTACACTCAACGTAAGCACCAATCATAATCCTGTAGTTAGAACAGTGTCTGCTGTGCTGCTTAGCAGACGTTAGGATCACTTTGAGGCAGGACTTAACTATTTCATTGCCGACTGCCACCAGTTGATGGACACACATCAGACTGTGATATGTGCTTTTTCTTGGTTCGACGGATGGCGAGGTAGCCAGCAGAGACTCTTGGGAGTGATTGTTTCCTGCCAATAAATAGTCCAGCACATAAGATAATAATAATTATATAGCGGGACCAAATGACGCTTTACATGAAGGCAGAACAAGTAAACACAAACATTATCATTCAATCTGACTATCTACTTTGGTATCACCCTGAAAAAATGGATGTAATGATAAATGGTAAATGAACTTGAGCTTGTATCGTTCTTTTCTGATCTTCTGACTATTCAAAGTGTTTTTACAACGCAGGTCACACCTACAAATGCACACACTGATGGTAGAGGCTGCTGTGTAAAGTGACCATCATCATTAGCTAAGAGACAGCTATTAGCTCGTCTGTCTTTTCTCTGCAGTGGTTTTACATCTCATGTATTTTGCTTTAACTAAATGTACCTCTGTTAAGTGGTGCTTTTATTTGGTTGTACCGTTGCATTAAAGAAAAAAGGGATAGGTCTGATTACTGAAAATGTGAAATTGCAAATTGCATTCAGCTAAAAAGAATTATGACAAGGCAGAAGAAAATCAGTATGTTTAACATATAGGAGACTCAACATTTAGTCTGAGATGCACTGGGTCTTAGGGTGCTTTCACACTAGGGAGTACGCTTGACCCCAAAGTCCGGTTCATTGGATCAGTGTGAACACCAATGTACTGTACTCGCGTACTGTGCCCGAGTCCGCTTGGACGTCGTATCTGCGCAGCACGGCCCTGTTTCATCCTCTGAGCTGCACGGTAGATGTGTACGTAGGAAGAGGGTCGTTGTTGGCGTCTCAGAAATAACATCCACAGTTAGCAGGATGGACTCAGCCAGCGATTGGTTGCCATAGTTGCTTCTTCTTCTTTTTGCTTTTTTGGTGGATTTGCAAACCAACTATGTGCATTCTACCACCTGCTGTATCAGACTGTGTGGATACGCAAGTGTACTCGGGTACAGAACGATGTTACTAATGTGAACGCAGGCTAGCGGGGGAGAGCAATCCTGCTCGAGAACGGTACGAAGCCATCATGCCTAATGTGAACATGCCCTAATTCTTTAACATTTAGGTTGACAACACTTGAGCCTTCATCAGGGTCATAAAAAAAGTAGCTGGAGCCTTTTGACCTCTTCAAGCCTTTCACTCTCCACGCAGCTTGATGGTGAAGTTGTGCCAGAAAACGCTACTCTGCTTCTTCTGTACAACACTTGAGCAATATTTATCTTATGTGGGCAGAGAGAAGTCAACCTCTGACCACCCACCTGCACATCAGCTGTCGAGCTGCTTCAAGGCCTGTTGCTGTGCCTGAAAGTGATCCCAGCTATACCTCACACTCACTCACAGACGGTGATACTGAAACAATATTTTCAACTTAACTGAACAGTTAGTTTCACATTAAGGTCAAAAACATCGGCTTCATGTGTCATTGCCTCCTCTTCGTTTTGCTTTCCCACTAACTGAGAGGAAATACTATTCAGCCAAAATACGCTCAGATGACTTCTTCTTATTGACACGAGTGTCAGTCAACCACATGAGTTCTGGTTACTTCAGATTCATCAAAACAGCACAATCAAGGAGTCTAAAGTCTGTGTTTGGTGCAGAGGTCTCTGGCTCCTCTCACTTTATAGGCAGCAAGCAAGTGGCTTTTATGGCACCAGGCTCAGGAATAACCCCATCTGGCATTCCCACAAGGCGGGAACCAGAGCCTGTAACACAGATGTGAAGGCCACTGACCTGGCAGTCCAGGCCAGTCTAAGGGCTGGACCCCCCCGCCCCAGCAACGCACTCTCTGATTGGTTGATTACCATGTCCAATTTCCCAGTTTTGAGCAGCTTATCTTTGGCACCAGAGACGACAACAGCTGCCATGTGAGAGTTGATACCGTCAGTCAGCGTATCAATATAAGCCAATACAGAATGTGCATGTTTGTCTTTATGGCACACTGCTATAAAGTACAACGGACAACTTGTCTTAACAAACCAGTGATCTGTTATTGTGAGAAGCTTCAGGGCACTGTATTGTCTTTGAGTCTGGGCTCAAACTTTTTATAAATGACTAACATGTTTCATCTTTTAGAGCTTGGTAAGTCCTTCATCTGTTTGTGATGATATAAAGGATATTTAAGGGATGAATACTCCAGAAACCTCACAACATCACAGAAATGATAACTAGTCCAAAGTTAGACCTTTGATTGAAAGAGAGATACCATCTTGAAATCACAAACAGTCATTGCAGACTTCATTCACAGCGCTGTGATTTTACTGTGTGTATCAGACGGTTTTCCTGCCTCTGGTCCTTTAAACATTTGTTCTTCATTCTTGCTTAGAGTCTGAGTCCAGCAGATATCCTGCTGAGACAAAGATGTGCTTTAAAGCTCCGTTTTGCCACTTTCCTTCATGTTTAAATCTCCTCTAGGCTCGACTGTTAATTAATTAAACAACAGTGAGCTGCCGGATACACAAATTAAAACACAAAGATACAAACTATAAATCTTACCCTGTCTGTTTAAAATCCATGGAGCAGTCTGAAAACGTGTGACCTGAAGGGATTGCACACTGCAGTCAGTGCCATGTTGTGCCACAGGTCAACTAAATATTATCAAAGTGCTTGTACAAACTGGCTCTCTGAAACGTCTGAAAGAGACGCAGAGACTGCCCGTGTCCTCTGAACACACAGCTTCTTCAAAGCAAATAAAAACATCTATCTCTTCAGGGATCATTTCTGTTATGTTGTCAGACACATGGCGTGTTTCACACCTCTAGATCGTTTGCTCTGGTCTGAATCCTGGACCAGTTTGTTTCATTGTTGCATAATTACCTCAAGTTTGGGCTTCACACAGGGACATTTACAAGTGGACCAAAATGTGGGATGTCCGAGGAACATGCTCTCTAATTGGTCGGAATTTATCGCAGTAATCCCCCAAAAGTAAACAAAGACTAGTTGACTCCTGCATATGAGAAGAAGACTCCTGATTGGCTGTGGCTGCTCCAAAGACACTATACAGTTGGACAGACAACTGCTCGTCATTTTTTATATTGTTCACATTTAACACTGAAGGTAAACGATACGTTTGAAAATAAGGCCCACGCAGAAGTGCACCAACATCCACCTTTATGAGCTTTCTCCGTACGGTTTGTTCGGTATGTTTGGGCCGTACCAGGGTTTGATTGACAGCTTTCACACCGGAGCAAACAAACCGAACAAACTTGGCAAATGGACTTGAGTTCTTTTTAACCGAACCAAGCAGGTTAGGTGTGAAAAAGCCCTCACAACAACTATCTGAGGCTGTCAGGGGCAAAAGTCATTTAGCCCCGAAATATTTTGTGCAGTAGGGTTTAAAAATACCAGAATCATTCATTCAAGTTTAAACTATCACACAAACATTTGTGTGATCCTGCTGAAGTAAAGTTACACTACTTTAATAGTTGAATGTTCTTAGTTAAGTATGAGACTCACTGTCGTTTATTTACAGCCCGGTGCAAAATACCCGTTTATAACAGGGGGAAAAAGTGACTTTTCTTGTTTCTAAGGACGTTTCATATCATATGCAGCTTAAACAGCATGCAGGTTAGCAGATGAGAAGAAGCAGCATGTTGCAACATGTTCGATGGCATGTGCTCTATTGAGTCTCACAACACAGGGAGTGCAGGTTGGTCTTCTTCAGTGTGTCTGAATGTCTGTCACACAAAGTAGGAGGAGTATCCAGGACTGCTTTTTCTCGTAGCTACAGAGGCTCCTTAAACAACAAAGGATAGAACTATCTAAGGCCCCGTGTCCACCTAGTGGTTTTTTTCTGGGCGTCTTTTTTCAATTGTTTTCAAAGAGTAGAGAGTGTAAGAATGGAGAATAAGCTCATCATCCAGCGTCTTTTCTTCCGAGCGCTCAGGTTGAAAATCTTTCACCTTTTCACAAAGGCGCTGTTGAGGTCACCGGTACTCTTTTCAAAATTTATGATATTCCCTGTAATTTTGCCTCCTGCAAATCGTGTCTTGTACCCACATCCTCTCCGCGGGGTAGTGTCGGTCATACAGCGGCTGTGTTGTCAACAGACTGTTATCATAGAGACAGGAGGGACGTGCAGCCCTTTTCTTCTCAGCACACAAACGCTTCATGCAAACACTGCCGAGCGCACAGCCAGCGCTTTGCTGCCCAGAAAAAACGCTAGGTGGACACGGGGCCTAACGCTGAACTTTACTTAGCAAATCTAACACAGAGAACTAGTGATTGGGTTCATCTTTTCATGTTTGTGGTATATTTACTCGACGTCTTCATGATCTTAACTTCTAATTATATCCATTCAAACTGCTGCAGCCATGTTGGACGAATAAAGAAATCAAATCAAATGTATCATTACATACTTTCACTGAAAGCATCCTTCACCACAATAACACTCAAACACAACTCTTCTCCACCACTCAACACTGGTGTGCAGACTCCATACTTTGAAGATACATTGAAATCATACAGACATGGCCGCCTTTTGGCTTCTTAATATGTGACTTATTACGACCAAAGTACTGTCATATCTTAAGAGCAGAAGGGCCAGACCCAAACATGTCGGAGATAAAGTCCCACGTGTGTCAAACATGTGGTACTGAAATCATGTCAAAGAGACATTTTCAAAATACTGTAGTAGAAATAAAAAAATAAACACACAATCTTCTGGTGCTCAGAAACATTTGTGACTCAGCCGGCAGGCAGTGACTCTCTTTACCCTGAAGAGCCAAATGTGCAGACAACAGATGGAGGGGCAAAAGGCTGCAGAGTTAATGAAGACATGGGACAGGAAGCTGCAATCTCAAGATAGTGAGTGTGCAGATAGAAGAGGTCAAGTCCTAAACCAGGATGCAGTGTAGTTCTTCATCCAGAACAGTGTGTGTGTGTTTGCGTGTGTTTGTGTGTGTGTGTGTGTGTGTGTGTGTGTGTGTGTGTGTGTGTGTGTGTGTGTGTGTGTGTGTGTGTGTGTGTGTGTGTGTGTGTGTGTGAATTCCCTGTCTTGACGATTGCTTAGTGAAATAATGCATGAGTGGATCTAATCGTGATAGTGAGAGACTACGAGGTAAACGCAGAGGTTATTTGTCCAGCTATGTAGCTTTCAGTCACATGACTGGCGTGGTGGATTGGAGAGTAAAAAAGAGCTCAGGCAAGTAGCACACCATTGAACACACTGTGGAGCTGCAGCACAGGCGCGTTAATTTTCCATATCTTCAAAAGGACGCATGTCGCCTGACAACCGCAGAAAAACGGAGATGTTAAGATTAACTGTGAGTTTTCAAAGCACACGGGACACTATTTCAAATGCTAAGAAGGGCAGAGTCCTCGCCCAAAACTTCCCTTGAGTGATGTTCCCTACTTTGTTGGAGAATCCTTCCCCTAACACTGCTGAAGGATCAAAGTCTACAATAGTGCGAACAGCTTGATGTATCCAAGCATCGGTGAGTGCTCATTAGTTAACACTTGCTAGTTAACGTTAGCTAACGATAGCACAGATACCGTCAGCTGTTACTGTCAGAAAGTGTTCTGGGGCTGTAATGTGATCTAAAGGCAGGAATATTTTTGATCAAGTTAAGACAAAATTTGATGTCCCACAGGTTGATTTGTGTTGTTGTTATTTAGTCTCTTTGGCCTCTCATCCTGCCTGTCAAGGCGAAGGACCCCTCCCATTGCCTCCCACCACCCTTGGCACTTCCTCTTACCCCGGTGTCAAACTTCAAAAAACACTCAACAAGCCGATTACTGCCTGCCCCCCCCCCTTCCTTGCGACAGGAAGACTGGCCATAGAGCACGGCGGTCTAGTTTCAAGTGACACTTCAAGTCCTCTGTGGGAACAGGCAAACAGCTTAAAAAAAAACAGGCTGATGAATGTGTGCTCACGTCAGGAGTTGGAAACAGGGCCTAGCAGGAAATGTACTGTTATTGTCATCAGAAAAGCAAGAGAGCAAAACTAGGACAAGCCTTCAAATCCTAACTGCTCGTGTTCAGTGTCAGGCATTCTTACTCCATGTGCAGCGATACTGGTATTATTTTCTGGTTTACATTATGGGGTATTGTCACAAGTCCATCAATGGTCTGGACCTATCATATGCAGAAAACTGAGAAAAGCCCAGTGTTTAAAAAGTTGCAGGGGTTCATACCAACGCATACAAACGCAATGTCCATGGGCCATGACACAGCAGTACTCCAGCCCATGGACAACAAATCCTGGGTATTCAACCTGGGTGTGCTTACACTAAATGCTGCACTGACAGCAGGGCTGAGGGAGAAACTGATGCAGGACGACAGCTGGAAATGATGCGGCCTTAACCCTGGATTTGAGCACCAGAAAATCTGTTCCCACACCATGACAGGTTAGGGGGAAGACAACTCAACCATTCTAGTTAGAAAATAAATAGAGCGAAGCCTTCAGAGGGAAACACGTATCATGTCACCAATGTGCCTGTGCCTGTGCACGTGCACGAGATCAACAAGAACCCTCTCAGAGCAGAGCAGCTCTTCGAGGCCACAAGAGGTCAAAAAGTCCACATGGAAGAGCACAAGTCTAGGGCAGGTTTGAGCTGTGTGTAACTAAGACTTTGGTGAAACAATAGGTTTCATCATGATGATTTAATAAACTGAGATCCGTTCATCTATTTTTAAGAAAAGTGTAACAGGTGAAAAAAAACAGAGAAGAGATCAATTGTTCGTAATGCAAACAGAAAAGTGAGGTCAAATAATCCAAAGTTATAATTAGAAAACAATGATGATAGTACAGAAGTGTATGGAGATTTTCTTACACCTCACACTTCTTCTCGCCTTGAACTGAACGTTGGCATTTAGTGCATGTCTGCTACTTTACAAAACTCATGCTAACACCCAAAACATTACCTCCTGCAACTCCAAAGAATGACACCTTCTTATAAAACCAAGCAACACAAAGCCAAATGCCTCGGTTCAATACGCGTGTTCTTTGAGAAACTCAATCAGAGGAGAAGAAACAGAGCTGAGAGGCAATGAAGCCAAGCTGACACGCAGTAAGGTGAGCAGTAAGAGGTTTCAGTTTGATCTTGGGACACACTGGTCATCGAGGAAATGTGACTTGAAAAGTTCTGACCAATTCAGACGACATTATAGCTCAAAACGCAGGTAGCCTAACCTCTTCCTGATTTCTGATTCTATCCACTATCTCTAAATAAAGACATTTTTAAAAGCCCCCCTGGGAAAAAAAACACCTCAAAACAGAGCTGCAGTCAAGACCACCTCCATTGAGACTGAAGCAATTCAACAGGCAAAGGTTCAAAGGTTTGCTAAGACATAAATCATTACATAACATGCTGAATTTGAACCACATCCAAAAGCACAGTGTGTTCTGTTGTATGGTAACCATTGCTCTGCATGCCTGGTAATGTAAATAGTCCTTTTGTTGGAGATTATAAAATGGAAAAACAATACATTCAACCTTTACTTGTTTGTATTTTCTCATTTAAACACGGGCGATCAAGACTAATGCTGGTCTTCACCACCTGACAGGCTCAGTGTTTTATTCTGAGTACTACAGACAACACGACAGGAAGGATTCCTGCAGTAATACACTTTTTATGGTTAAAGAGTAAGGTTCAACTAGAAACCAGAAACAGCCACAGACAAAATCAGTTATGAAGCCTCGCAGAAGACAGAAGTGGCTCCTTTACGGATGCCTTTATTGGTTGTCTTTTGAAAACAGATACAGAAGTTACACCGACCCCCAAAGGTTTGAATTCAGTTGTTGTCCCTCTCTCCCTCCCTCCCTCCCCCACATTTCTGTAGTTGTCTCAGCCTCACTTGGGGGAAGTCTGCACTCATCACGACAAAACTGCAAATGATCTCTGGTCAATGGGGGAGGGTATCGGGTGGTGGTATTGAGGCAGACAATCAGGACAGTAAAGAACTTGAACAAATTGCAGCTGTTGAACTGATGTCAGTAGAAAGAACTGAATCTGTCCCTTTACCACCTTTACACTGATCCCCTCATTGTTACAATCGCAGCAGAACCACATGGAGACATTATTCACGGGGTAAGATCGTCTCTCTGTCTCTCTCTCTCTCACACACACACACAGGGAAGTTCCCTGACTGTACCCCGCCAATCTGCAATCTACTACAACCAGCTCATGACTTAAAACTGTTTTTTTTATGAAAGTGAGAAACAGGAAACAGCTCAATCATTTAACATCACTGCATGTTAGCTATTTTGACTCCATGGACAATAAAGCCGTTTTCACATACGCACTCCTGAAAATATGTAGAGAATTTCGGGAGGGCTGCTCTGGAGAATCTCCTGATGTGGTTGTTCACATATGTTCCTCACAGCAGAAGAGTATCCCTGTCAGACAGCAGGGGGGGTGGGGGTCTCCTGAGGTAAGACATGACGTAAAAAAAACGACGCAGAAGTAGCAGAAGAAGCAACAGAGTTCACTCTACGACGCTGTAATGACAATATGTGTCTTTATATCAATGCTACGTGTAGTTCAACAGAATCACACTATCAACAAAAGAGCGGAGAACAACATCCTGCAAACAGAAAACATAATGCAGGTGCATGTATACACTCTATGCACCCTGCAGCAGCCACAGTATATAAACGTCAATCCCCCCTCCCACTGGCTCAAGATGAATTCTTCAGGTAATGTCCTGCTGCTTTCTCACAGGGGTGGGTCTGAGTAGGAGCGAGGGGGAGGGGGTGGTGTTCTTTATTACCTGCAATCTCTGCGCGACTATAGACTGTATGCAGACGACTGTTGAAGTCATGTGCGTATGCACATAATTAAACTGCTGCATTATGTTTTCTGTTCTCCAGTATGTTCTTCTCCACTCTGTTGTTGATTCTGTTGAACTACACATAGCATTGATATAAAGGCAAATATGGTCATTATAGCGTCCTAAAGCGGACTCTGATGCTTTGTCCGCCACTGCCGCATCATTCTTTACATGTAATGTCTTGCCTCAGGAGACCGAGTCCGACAGGGATAGTCTCCTGCTATGAGGTGCATGTGTGAACAACCAGGTCAGGAGGATTTCAGGAGCAGTCCTCCTGAAATTATCTAGATATTTTCAAGAGTGCATATGAAAAAACGGCCGCACACGCCAACATTTTAAATATCATCAATAACATCTGGTAAGTATTGGCCTGTCACAGATATGTTTGTTTCAGAATGAATCCCATATGAGAACGTCTTATATAGAACATATAATTAAAATGCTCGAGCTGGTTTAAACATTGTCATCATGTAGCTCGTCTGGCATAGCTCACTGTCTTCTCTTCTCTGTCTGCAGCACATATAGCACAGCAGTATGGCTGTTCCCTAGAAATGGTTGAACATTTACAATAGGAGCCATCCATCTATTGTCTTACGCTCATAACGGATCAGGTTAAGGTGGCAACTAAGCAAGGTAGCCCAAACATCCCTCTCCCAAGCAACATTTTGAAGCTCCCATTGGGAGATCCTGAGGCCATATGAGCTATATTAACCCTCCAGCAAGCTCTGGGTCTACTCTGGTTCTCCTCCTAAAAGGAAGTGGCCAGAACATCTCCAGTGGAAGCTGCTGAGGAGATCAGATGCTTTAACCAACTCAGCTGGTTCCTGTTGATTTCAATGAGTAGCTCTGCCTCGAGCTCCTTACCTTATCTCAAAGGTTGAATTCAGCCACCCTGCAGAGAAAACTCTTGTGGTCGCTTGTTCTGAGACCCCTTTCTGTTGCTCTCTACCCAACAACCCCCACTACTTTCAGTAAGACTCATTTAAGAGTGCAGCTTTTCTGTGTAATTGGCAAAATCAAATTGTTGCTCTAGTAGAAAAGGTCTACGTCAGTGGCTCTCAACTGGTGGGTCAGGACCCAAAAGTGGGTCACATAGCAATTTTTAGTGGGCCGCGAGTCTGTGCCTGTAAAAAGAAAGTGTCAAAAAGTCTTTGAAGCACTGTTTAAACATGTTTGTTTTGTTTAGTATATTTGTTCTGTCCAAGCAGAAAAATGAAGCCGATGCTGAAGTGCAAAATCCTGCAGTTCCTCGAGTGTCCACTTGAGGCTGGCTGCAGAAGCACAGGAAGTCACATACACACCCATTCGAAAAAAGCCAGTTTTTACAGCAGAAATTAACACGTTTACAGCCTGGTACAAAAAAACAATAGGTCGGATTAGCTCGTTTCTCGGTACACTCTCATGTACAAGGGGTCAATTTTTTGATAACTCATCCGTTTTGATTTTATAAAGGTTTAACAGTTATAGTTACAGGCGGGCGCGATGTAAAGGTTTGTCGAGAGGTTTAAAACCCGCCTCAGCTCCAGCTCTCAGCCTGTTGTTAGGTTGACTGACAGTTAGGCTGAGACAGGATTTCCAGCATGGAGACCGCCATTGATGAAACTCCAAAGCCCTCTGCAGGAACAGACGAGTGACCTCACTCAGGCTTCGTCCATTACAGTCTATGGTTCTGTCACATGTTTTGTACTGTCTGAGATCCAAACTGCACAATTTGTCATTAAATAAATCTGATTGGTTGAAAATGTTCCCAAAATTTTGGACGCAATTTCACATTAAGGAGTTGGTGGTGGTGGGTCCTCAGGCTATGAGAGCCATTAGTGTACACTCACTCAAACTTTGAATTCACTACACTGGCCGCCATATCAGTATCGCATTAAGCATTAAATCCAAAATCTGTCTGGTACAAAAGAACACATGATCCCTCCAGACTTAGGGTGACAGTCAGAAGAGGGGGGTTAAACCAAAAAAAGGTACAAGAGTTCATAATGTAGCACAAGTTTTTTTCTGTCTCCCATTGTTTGCAGATAGTATGCAGGAACTACAGACTGAAAACTCAAACTTTCACCTTTGTTCTTCTCTGTTTCTGACAGAACCACAGATGATGAGTTACTGCCAAAACAATTTGGTTAAACCACCATAATAGCCCCTACAGAGGCTTTATGCCTGTAGGCCTACCACATCTTCACAGCTGAGCTTTTGTTCAGAGGTGTAGTTCTTTAATGCAGGAAACGACACATGATCATATCACTCGCTGAAGGTGATGTAAGCTAACTGAGGTTACAGTGTGAACACTTGGCTACATGGTTACAGCAGTAAGACCCATAATGTTGTTTAAAAGAAGAAGAAGGGAGAAAATGAGTCAACACACGATAACATGAGAGTGTGGAGGGGTCGACCGGTGCAAAGGTCGACGGTTCAATTCTCAGACACAAACACCGTTACACGGTTAGTAACCACGGTAACGTAACACGACCGAGGAAGCTATTAACATTTTACAGATATATATATAACAACACAACGTTACATGCTTTATTTTAAAACTATAAAAGTAAAATTCAAACGTTCAACTTCCAGTCACACAAAAAAAAAATCAAAGTCACGCGTGACCTGATGTAGGGGTCTCTCTTGCCCCCCTCCCCAAACTCCCCACTCACCTGTCCTGAAGCGGAGGTCTTCATCATTCTCGGAGCCAAACTCCCGCAGGAGGGACAGGAAGAGTATACCGAAGGCGTTCTGGATCCCAAACACCGAGCCATTGCACCACATGGCAGCCAGCATAACCACCCACCCCCAGCCGCCCTCGGGGTGCACAAACTCGACCTCCTCCGGTGCAGCAGGAGCCGCGGTGGGTTTCTCCGAGAGGGGACTCACTTTGCTGTCCCCGTTCTCTTTCTTCTCCTCCTCCTCCTCCGGCCGCTTCTCCTCCGCGGGCACCGCCGCATCCTTACCCGCTGTGTCGCCGTCTGGCATGCTGTTCCCTTCTGTCATTGTTAGTGTTAGGTCAGGTTTATATTAAACAGAAAGAGAAACAGCAGGGGTTTGCGCAGTAGCCTATTAAGAGGTGGAGGTATGCAGCCTGACAGTGACTGGTAGGACCAAATAAAACAAAGGCTGCCCGAGTTATTAGACTTCAAGCTGAAGTAATCATTCATTCACGAAGCAATGTGGATGAAGTGAGGCTGCATCTGCTCCGACAGTAACTGTCAAAAATCTGCGGTTGCAATAATATAAATAGACGGCGCGGAGGGGCGGGGCTAAGGGGAATCCTGCAGCTGATTGGACGTCATTTCCCCATGACGACCAAGTATTGAAATGCAGACAAAATAGTTCTTTAGTAAATATTTTTTTGTTCCTCCGGATATATATCAAGGAAGCAAATCAGTAGGCTGTGCAGTTTCATGACACATGCCTTAAACGCCTCCGTGCTGCTGTCAGAGGTTTCACTTCGCTTTTTCCAAGCAGCTAAAAATAAAAAAAAGTGCCCGGACAGCAGATGGACTCGACATGCAGAGACTCAGGGATGTGCGCGGTTTGCAGAAAATTGAAGGAAAGGTGGAGTAAAAATGTCAGAGGGGCTGGAGGTGGTTGGAGGTCAGGTCATGCAAAAATAAATGCTGTGACCCTTTTTACTGAAGGCTAATGACAGTCAGAGAGGACAAATGCATTATCTAGGTACTGTGACGATATGGATAAGGGGGCCACGGTTCCAGATTGTGCAGATTACCTGAAGGATTATTTTATTTATTTAGAAAAAAGACAAGAAAAGAAGAAAGAAGGGGCGTGCATTATTGATCATATCCTACCTTTAGTGCACGCCCATTTAATGAAGGCATTTTAACCTTTCTATTAAGACGAGAACATTGGTCTTTTCCTGTCTCTTTTCAAGATTTGCTCATGCCCTCTATTTATTTGATTCCTATTCAGTCACTTAAAACTGGAGATAAGACCAAAAACATTAGTACATTTACAGGAAAGATGGAGTGTTGATGTGAATGGTAAATGGACTTGAGCTCGTCTTCTGACAACCTTAAAGCCGCAGGTCACACCTACACATTCACACACTGATGGCAGAGACCGCTATGTAAACTGTCTATCAGTATTACCTAATCCATTCATACACATTCACACGTCGCTGATGAAGCAGCAGGAGCAACTCGGGGTTAAGTGTCTTGCCCAAGGACACATCGGACATGTAGCTGCAGGAGCTGGGGATCAAACCCCCGACCGTCTGGTTCCAGCAGAGGTTTTAATGTACTGAAGTTGACTGATTATTGAGTTTGGATGATGAACCATAAAGAAGGCAAATGCAGTCGTCAATTCTTCTATTTACATTTCCTTTTCTTGTCACTCAAGACTGAGTGTCTTGGGGGGTATTTGACCCTGAAACTGGTCCGGTCAGATGATTACAGAGCAAAGATCACAGAGAACTAATGTCATCACTTTGGTTTAAGTGCTCTGTTACTGATACATCTCCTGTTCCAGCAATGTTATCAGTATATATTTAGTTAATTAGACTTTATTTAACCAGGAAAGATTTATGTATGGAGGCTGTGGTCATCCAAGTGGACGGCCTGGGATCGATTCCGACCTGTGGCTCCTTATCCGCATGTCATTCCCCACTCTCTCTATCCCTGATTTCTGACTCTATTCACCGTCCTATCTTTACAATAAAGGCACAAAAAGCCCCAAAATAAATCTTCTTCAGGAGTGTCCTGGCCAAGAACGGCAAAGTTTCAAACAAACAACGAGCATCCACACATACAAATATAACAAAATTAATTATTAGACCTTAAAAGAAACAAATAACACATTTAAACAGCAAATGTTTGCCAGATGTGTAAAAGTCATTTAACAGCCTCTTCAGCTGTGGCTCAGTGGTAGAGTCGGTCGTCTCTCAACCAGAAGGTCGGGGGTTCAATCCTCAGCTCCTGCAGCCACATGTCCGATGTGTCCTTCGGCAAGACACCCAACCCTGAATTGATCCCGCTGCTTCGTTGGCAGCATGGCATTGTGTATGAATGGGATTAGTTACTTCTGATGGTCACTTATAGCAGCCTCTACCATCAGTGTGTGAATGTGTAGGTGTGACCGGCAGTGTAAAAGATCTTTGAGTAATCAGAAGACTAGAAAAGAGTTACACAAGCTCAAGTCCATTTACCCAACACGGAAACAAGGTCAAAGAGAATGAAGTTATTTTGCTACAGGAAACTTTCGCAATTATTTTCAGCTTTTATTTTTTTCAAGTTTTATTTTTTCTTTGTCCTACATTTATATATTTATACTATAGTTGCAGGGGCGTAGCCAGACTTCTTTTAATCGGGTGGCTGAACTGAGCCGCTGACTGCTGCAGAGGTTGCCAGAAGGGTAAATCCTTTAAAATGTGCTCCTACTCACTTCCTTCTGCTCCCTGGGTTTTATTTGATTATTACTCCCCTCATCCTCTAAAGCCATCTCAGGGAACGTAACTAATAAACCTTCTTGGTTAAAGTCACTCTCACCTTTTATGTACGACTGTAATGGATAAAACTCAAAAATGTAAAGTATTAGATAATACTCTTGACAGTTGAGCCGTTGGTTTGTCACTGACTGGCCTGCAGTCACCGTCCTTATGATCCAGAGGAGTTGTGTGTTCGCTTGTGTTCGGCTGTCAAACAGCGAACTCTTGTGGCGTTAAAGTGATATGAACAAAGATTTTAGCTCTTTCTTTTTTTTAAATACATTGCCTGATCACCTCTCCAAGGTTAATCCCACACTCTACTTAATTTGTCATACTTTATTAATCATGAGGGAACTTGGTTTACACTCTGTTATAGAGACATGCTGCTCACACACACACACACACACACACACACACATGCACAAACAGGACCTGTGGACAAGCAATAATGGAGAGATGGCAGAGTGAGGGGCTGCACATGAAAGAGCGCTCGAGCTGTTGGGGGTTCGGTGCCTTGCTTAAGGGCACATCGGCAGTGCTCAGGAAGTGAACTGGCACCTCTCCAGCAACCACATCAACTTCCATACCAGGTCATGAACCGGCGACCCTCAGATTCCCTACAGACTGAGCTACTGCCGCTCCAAAATGCAAAGATGTAACATTACTCATAGCCTGCCTGAAGTCACAGACATATTGGGAATCCGTCCTGCATGAAACACAAAATGCTTAGAAATGGACTTAAGCTCACGTCTCCTCGGTCTCTCTTATGCACACGTCACTAACGTCCATCACAGGAAGCTGTTTTAGTTTGACTTTTATCGATTTCTGTTCAGAAACAAAGCTAAATTTTATTGAAGTTTTCCCTCACGGCTTTTCTTTTTCTTCCCGCTTTAATGATTAATCCTCTACATCACGACCACAGCGTCTTTTTGCTGACCCCGAAAAACTCCTAAAAAATGCTTTTAAAAAGGATTAACTCCAACAGAAGCACATGTAGAGATAATCTGCAGTCCTCAAGTTCCCCTGTGCACTTCAGTGCTGCACATAGTAGAGCTTCAACACAGTTAACGTGTGGGTTTTATTCAGTGTTATTAATAATGTAACTGGAGACAATTTAAAACAGAACAGGTTGAACTAGGAGTGTGTGTGAATAACCAAAGTAGTGCGGGGGCTAATGTTGCTAACTGGACTTTTTACATGTTTATACCTACAGTGGATATTAAAGGTCTACACATCCCAGTTAAAATGTCAGTTTTTGTGATGTAAAAAAAGACTAAGAAAGATCATTTCAACCTTTAATGTGACCTATAACTTTCGCAATTCAATAAAAAACAAACCTTTTAGTGAGAAAAATATTCAATGAAAACTAAAATAATGTGTCTGCATAAGTATACACACCCTAAAACTAATACTTTGTTGAAGCACCTTTCGATTTAATCACAGCATTCAGTCTTTGGGTAGGAGTCTATCAGCACGGCACATCTTGAGTATATATTCATATTTGTCCACTCTGCCTTGTAAAAGAGCTCCAAACCTGTCAGCTTTTGAGGACACTCCCTGTGCACCGCCCTCTTCAGGTCACCCCACAGATTGTCAAGAGGATTCAGGTCTGGGTGGGCCACTCTCAAACTTTGATGAAGACTCCTATCCAAAAAGACTGAATGCTGTGATTAAATCAAAAGGTGCTTCAACAAAGTTTTAGTTTTAGGGTGTGTATACTTATGCAGACACATTAGTTTAGTTTTCATTGATTATTTTTCTTCCTAAAAGATTTTTTTTTTTTTCAATTGAATTGCGAGGTTATAGGTCACAGAGGTGGAAAACCTTTTTTTTTTACATCACAAAAACTGACTTTTTATATCGACTTTACATACACAGTTATTCTCCCGCTATGTTGACGAGCAGAGACGTCTGAAGGGACTACAGAGATCACTGCTGCTTCATACAACTATGATGACACAAACACTGAGACCCAGTCAGATTTCAGCTGGTCGGACACATTTGTAAATGAAATGGACATTGCAGAAGAATGGAGAGAACATTTTCACGTCAAGGACATCGTTGTTGACTCATGGTAACGGGCTGTTTTTGTTTTCATGTAGACGAAGACGTTTTTGAGAACAGAGCATGTGTGGACGGGATTCTTCTTTTAAACCGAGGAGGAAAACCTCAAGTTTAAAACAAAAAAATACACGCCTACATGATTGTGGACTAGGCCTGAGAAGAGTGTGAGCATTTCAGGGTACGGGGGGGGGGAGGGACTTGTGGACTGGGTTTTGGGTGAGGAGCTGAAACAAAGCACAAATAGAAATATTGTTCGGCAGGTTTATGGCAGAGGAAGGGTTGTGTTAGAGGTGTTCTTATTTATTTTGTTACACTGGTAGATTATTAGGATTGTAAAAATACTGGGGTTGTTCTTTATTTATTTTAGCTGGCAGATAAACTGAGGATACGTGTTTGTAGATTAGTTGTAAATAAATGGGAGAATTTGTTGGAATAATTTATGAATTAAGAGAAGAAAAGTGAGAGAGAGGAGGGTAGGGATAAATAAGATTTACTTCCAACTACTCCTTTCGTCCTTTTGGGGCTCTCTCACTTTGGTTTTGTTTGTTTTAAATTCTGGGTCGAACTAAAGTCTTTCATTCATAATCAAAAGTCATGATGGACACCGACACAATGATCTCAGGCGTTCAGATTTTAATAAAAGTTATAGCTCTGAACAGCTGGACACAGTTTACAGTCTGATTTCTCTTCAGTAAAGAAAACATTCTTACACACTGACCCTGCCTTGAATTGATCTTCTATCAAGCAGATTGTAGATTACATTTGATGGACTTTATCTTTGGAGGATTTTAATCAGAGCGCTGAGACGACACATTGATGGGGACAAAGAAGCAGCTGAGAGTCACACGGGAAAGAGAAGGAGGGGAAACAACACGGCCAGATATACGTCCTCTTTACCTGGCCGCTACTCTCAGTCTTTAAATCATGGCTGCCGTCCAGCACTGGAGATGAACATGAATCTGTACGAACAGGAAGTAAAAAAAAAAAAAAGTGACCCTCAGCCATCCACTTTGGCCGCTTTGGCCGCCTGTCCTTCCTGGTCGTCAGAGATAATCGCTCCCCTCCTCTTCCTCAGACCCTTCATTTTCCGCGTTTGCAGCTTGGTCAGATCCTGCTTCTGCATGTGCACCCGGCCAAACTTGGTGCCAAAGGCATCATGGGAAACGTTCTTCTTCTTTCTGATCTGTTATTGTAAAAAAAAGAGAGAGAAGCATCTGTTTAAAGCTAAATCAGAAGTGAGTCTCTAAAACACAAAAACGAAATTAAGACTGAGAACTGGGTTTGACCGACTTGTGGATTAGGACCGTTAGAAGGTCTTCTATCACTTTAAGGTTCAGGTTTTTTGTGGCGGGGACAAACGGAGGGCTTAATGACAAACTAGCAGTGTGTCCCGCAAATAGACGATACCTGGGATCCGCCCAGGGATATTTATGGCCGCCACACCGTATCCGTTAAATATTTCATTCTCTGCTCTGTGACTTTCAGTTTCCTCTTGCACACATTATAACATCATCTGATGCTTTTATTTTGAAGGTGGACAAACAGAAGTGTGGTTCTTTGTATATAGCTGTTGACTCAAATCACAACACTCAGAGGCTCATCAACAAACGACTATGCAGAGGTTCCACTCTTTAAATCTGGGCAGTCCTCTAGCTCCCCCCCGAGGCCAAATTGACATTTTTTTAAGTACAGCTGGTCAGGATCTAAGAACAGCTAAGTGACTTAAAAATGTAAAAGAAGTGTATGGATGGGACTCGTACCTTCAGAGCCTTGGGCCGTCTGTGAGCTAACTTGTACAAGTCATCTGAAGCCAGGTGTGTTCTTCTTAACACCAAATCCAATGAGGGCCCGATCTCTTCCAGCTCGATCCTCGGCGTCCGACAACCAGACTTTTTCAGCAGAGACCTGCAAAAAACACGTCGTATAAATTTCTCTTATTGTGGTAGGTAGAAGCAGAGGAAGTGTGAGAGAGAGTGGCGAGTGGACACCAAAACATCCTCAGAGATTGAAGTAGTTCTCAAATATACGCTCCTGAAAGTGTCTCGAACATTTCCGGCAGGCTGCCGCTGGTTAGTTGTTCACACATGCATCTCACAGCGGGCGACTTTGTTAACGGAAAAGGTCTCAGGAAGAAATCTCAAAGAACTTGGGTGCGTAACAGAACTCGGCTATCTGGCGACCTCACACATGATATTTTAACCATTTTTTATATCTACCTGTAGCTGCGCATGTAGACTTTCCCTTCCAGGGCCGTGAAGTGGAGGACATGTTCTAATCCCGCCAGACGCACCGCAGACACCTGGGGCCCTCTGAAGAAGTCTGAAAGGTGGATCAATGACACATACAAGCGTGTAAAATGAGAAAAAGAACCCAAACTAAAGTAAGAAAAACGTGAAACTGTATCATCCGAGCGGACACCTATGAGCAGACTCTTCAAGCGTTTGTGTTCGTTGTCCATATCAAAAGCCTCCCCTGCAAACACCAGCATCGGTTTGGTCCCCTCCGGACATTTACTGGCCTGTGGAAGAAGATCACAAATAAATACAGAGATTCTGTAAGGTTTTATCAGAGCTTCCTCCTTCACAGGACAACAGACAGAGACCATGTCCTCCCAGGCAAAGAAAGCTTTCAGGACAGTTGTTACTGCACGCTGCAAAACAGTCTCGTTATTCATGAAGCTGGTGATATTTCAAGGCCCTACGTTGTCTTTATTATCCCTGTGACGGGGAAACTTGTCCTTCAGTCAGCAGTAAAAACGTACAAACATCCAGCCAACAATCAGCATAGAAACACAGAAGACAAAAAGTATTTAAGTCTCAATAAACAATAAATACAAGAGATAAAAACGGGTGAAAGGCAACACAATGAGTCGTTTAAAATGGCGACAACAGCAGGGGCACTTTTATTCCTTTAGGTGGTTTCATATTAGGGACCACCGGCCCAGATCCGAGTCCACTTGACCCCAAAGTCCGGTTCATTTTATCAGTGTGAACACAAACGTACTGTACGCAACGGACTGTGCCCGAGACTGCTTGAAGAGGTGGTCTTACATACGTTACATGTGACGTGAACAAGGAAGTAGACCGCTATAATGGCGTAATTCTAAACAGCTCCTGTTGCTTCAAAAACCGCTGTATCCGTGCAGCACATACCCGTTTCATCCTCTGAACTGCACGGGTCGTTGTTGGCTTCTCAGAAATAACAAAAAAAATCCACAGTTAGCAGGAAGGACTCAGCCAGCAAGTGGTTGCCATGGTTACTTCTTCTTTCTGGTTCTGGGCAGATTTGCAAACCAACTATGTGCATACTACCCCCTGCTGTATCAGAATGTGTACATATGCAAGTGTACTCAGGCACGGAACGATGTTACTAATGTGAATGCAGACCAGCGGGGGAGGGGAGCGCAATCGTGCCTATGTGAAAACGCCCTTACTGGGAACTTCCACTAGATACGTGTGCATTGCGTGTCTGCTCAGGTCCGTTACGGCTCTGTGCACCCTTGTCCGTCAACACCCACCGGATGCGTTCTCCGTGCAGCCGCACAGCTGGAGTGTCGAGACAAAGGAATTCCCGCAGTAACTTTACAGATTCACTCACAACAGCGTCAGTTTGAAGGTCAAAGGTCAGCTCTGAACACTGAGATCTGCATCAAATTAACCGACCCTCCTGGTCAACACAAAACAGGTTTGAGAACTTACTAACGCCCCTTACCTTAATGTCACTCAAAGACACGTATTTCTCAATTCCAAGTTCCACCATATCGAGCACGTGAAAGTCAAAGAGACGACCTGCAAGGTAAAAAAAGAAATGACACATTAATGGCGTCCCGTGCTTAACAACTAATATGACTATTTCTTTAGCAACCCTCATCGTAACTAAGCTCAGCCGTCATCACGTCTTTGTACGTTCATACTGATTCAGCGTTAGTGTTAATATTGCTGTCCCAGTTTGTGAGTTCAAGTTGAGTTTCGGTGTTGCAGAAGCACAGCACAGCAGGAGCTCCACATACACACAGTCAGACACACACACACACACAACGCTGCGCTCCCCAGCTGGCTCAGCTGATCCCGTCTCTCCTCTGTTACTACCTCTGAAGACGGTATAGAGGAGGGATCACTTTTCCCTCCATTATGCCTTCTCGACATTCAGATTGAAGCTTAACATCACAGGATCGTAAATATGGCGACGTTAAAGGGCTAAATTGTAGTTTCTGCATGGATTGAACATAAAATGTCCTCACGACAATAAACAAACATGCAGAGTTCATGTTTAAGACGTGCAAAGAAATGCTCGTTTCAGTAGAAGGGGATCGTCTACTTTTCATTGGATATATAACAACTGATCTGATCTGATTGGATGTTTAAATCAGAGAAAGAAAAAATTGGACAGACTACACCTTTAATGAAAAAGAGATGTTTACCAAATATGAGGTTGTTGGGTCGTTTCTTGTTGTGCGAGCCGAACAGAAACAGAGAGCAGTCCGTCTTCTTGGAGAAAAACTCCTGAAAAAACAAGTTTGAATGGTTAAAACACAACATGTTCAACATGAGTCAGCTTACATTCACACATGCTTCATAAATATATACAAGCTGTAAACGTGAAGAAGATAATAACGGGAAACTTCTCGTTCTCTTACCAGTGACGTCGAGTCTTCAAAAGGTCGCGTTATGTTCTTCCTGAAAAACAACAACAGTAGTTCAAGAACGCCGTGTTGCCAGGTGAGTTCATTTACCGTCCTCTGCCGGTGTTGCATCACTACAGACTGAAAGTTAGCGACTCGTTTAATGTGGTGCAAACATCGTCTCCTTTGTATAAATGATCGATGTCTTTGTCTTTCTGAATCAGACCGTGGGACTTTTTGAAACTTCAGAGACGGCTCTGACGGTTTCACACGTCACTGAGGATCATTTCTTTTAGTTCCACTTTGATCTGTGTTTTCGTCTGTCGAGCTTCATTCAGGACTGATTGGCCGAGTACACAGTCACGACCTATTTCTCTACTTTCATGTGGTCTAATCAACTTTTCTATTGTCTCATAAACACCAGCGATCCAGCCGAGTTCAGCTGAGGTAGGGAGGTCAACATTATAAACATGGAATAGTTCTTCAAACGGTCAATACACTGAAGATGATTTCACTTCACCATGAATTAAAAAAGGAAAAATAGCAAGTGTGCCGTAACATGAATCCTGTTAGCACATCACGTAAGACAGGAAACACTTACTTCTTGTACAGAACAGCGTTGGGCTTCTTCAGGGCATACTGCAGGAAAAAAAGATTTCTTGTTAATAATTGAGTGTTCATCAACGATCAGTCACACTGCGTTGAGACTCCTCTATGATTGATCAATTTGTGTGAAAATCTGACTTCAATGACGACCTATTCTACGTCATGAGGGTTCATTTAAAGCAAACGGTGGTATACTGATCAGTTAATAAAGCTTGTGGAGCGCTGGTTTGATTTAAAGACTCTTTAATAAAAGTCAACGAGTGACCAGCAGAGGGGGGCAGAGAGACTCGAGGGTCTGTACTTCACAACTTTCCCCGCAGGCTGAGAGCTCAACTACTGTACTGTAGGTAGTAGGAGTGCAAACTCCACAAAGAGAAAACAGATGGTAGTAAAAGAGCTGCACAGCTGTGGACTTCGCTGAACATGATAGAAATCGCCACGCAGGAAGACAGTTTTGGATCTTTTTTTGTATATTGAAGACGGATCGTGGGTTTTTATGTCATGTATAACAACCCTCGTCCCTCACTCTCAGTGTTTCCTCGTGTTGCTTACGATGTCTTTGAGGGCCTGGGTGACGGTTTGGTTGCTGTTCCCCCCTTTCATTATCATAGCCGTCTTCACATCCTCCGACAGCTTTGGCGCTCTGCTGTCCAAGAAACGCTTGGAGCGCTTCGTCTTGGGTTTCCTGAAAGGCACACCAACACAGAGGAGGATCAATGAGAGCTGTTAAACAATCGTGCAGTAAAAATGTCGCCAAACAGCCCAGAAGGTCCCATCCTTGTCAACATGCTAAGTTTCGACAACTATATAGTTTTTGCAACAACAAAAAAGTGTGTGCATCGGGTTCTCTGTGACCCTTACAGTCTCCTGGATCTTTAACCGGGAATACCACATCAGGGAACTGTAAAGTAACACACAGGAGTACCTGACGTCCTCTTTGCTATAAAGAGGGCTAACATTTCCTATTGAACTTAAAACCAACCACAGTTGCAGGTTTATTCAAATGAAATTGAAGGAGTCGAAAACGCCAGGCTGCTCCCGATGCTTCATTGGCGATGTATGAATGGATTAGTTAAATACTGATGGTCTTTACATAGCAGCCTCTACCATCAGTGTGTGAATGTGTAGGTGTGACCTGCGGTGTCAAAACATTTTGAGTAGTCAGAAGACTAGAAAAGAAATATACAAGCTCAAGTCCATTTACTATCGATCGATCGATCTCTGTAATAGATAGATAGATAGATAGATAGATAGATAGATAGATAGATAGATAGATAGATAGATAGATAGATAGATATTTTAATTGAAGGCCTTCTCAGGGACAGGTATTAGAAATAAGCAGCAGCTTTAAATGCTGTGGTGCAGTCTGAGTTTGGATGTATACTGCACCTGTCCCTCCCAAATACACCAATACATTAAACAAATATATGAGGTAATAACTTTTATCCTCCTCCTAATCTGACACTGAAACAGTTTTGATGTTTGTGTATCAACGTCAAAGACAGAAAAACTCAACTTGACATCATGTGGCACTGGAACTAGCTCACACCAGTAATCAGAGTCCATTAAAACATCCTGTTAATCCAAACATTACATTTAAAATAATTAAGAGTATTAAACAGAAAACCTCTACAAGCATCAGGCTAACTGAGAGCTAACTCAAATGTTTCACGTTACGGAAAACCCCGCGCTCTAATCATGCTTCTTTTATAGATCAAAACCACAAATAAAGACACTTGAACGCATAATTAAAAGTCAAACTTACACCACACCGTCCAACTGCGTCATTTTTGCGTCTTTAATCGGGTTCCTGTTAGCTTCAGGAGCTAACTCACGCTGCGTCTCGTCCACGTGAATCCCAGCGCCGGAAGACAACAGTACTGCTCTTCTTCTTCGTTGGTGGAACGATGGTTGATATCCGGCTTTGAGTGACTTGCTGCCACCTGGTGTTCGAACTAAAACAGAAACACGAAGCAGAGACTGACCGCTAGAGGCGCTCTAGGCTGAATAATAACAGACTGAGCAAACATTTAAATTAAGAGCAGACCCGAGCTCAATGATTTATTTTATATGAAAGCAAGAATATACATTTATGAGTTTGAATTGATAAAAAATTTAGAAAAAATATTTATATTAAGAAATAATATTTATTTTAATATTTTCTCTCTAATTAATTAAACAATAATTATAATAATATCTATATTGATGTTGCACATTTAACAGCACAGGTTTACAAAATAAATGGCTGTGACTATTCTAGCTCGTTTTGCTCATTTCATTTAACCATTACAACTAATTCTAGGCATTTTAAGATGCAATTGGTGAGAGTTGGGCTGTGGATGCACCTGCAGGAGGTATCTGAAAGTCTGAGCCAGCCTGTGAGCTGTGACTCGAGCAAACTTTGAGCATGAATCCTTGGGAACACGATCTGAGGTGGATTGTTAACCAGAATCCATTTCGATTAGGTGAGACCAGCAGGTAAATGGTAAATGGACTTGAGCTTGTATATTTCTTTTCTAGTCTTCTGACTACTCAAAGCGCTTTGACACCGCAGGTCACACCTACACATTCACACACTGATGGTAGAGGCTGCTATGTAAAGAATCCATCAGTATTAAAGAGGACATATTATCCCCCTTTTCCACCTTTTCAAACAGTCCCCTGTGGTCTAAATGAAACATCTGTGCTGTGCTTTGGTCAAAATATAACATGAATCAAGCACCAGAGGAGGTTTGTGACCCTGTATAATCCAGCTCTCTCAGAACGCTCCGTTTTGGTGTGTGTGTCTCTTTAAATGCATTGAGCCCCCCTGAGTTTTCCCGGTAGACATTACTCCTCTGTAGCGAGAATAAAAATGGCGGACCTGCGCAAAAGTTTTGCTCTAGGCTGAGGATGGAGTCAATGGGTGGAGAAACCAGGGGAGGGGAGGGTAAGGGAAAAATTTAAACGGAGCATTTTTCTCTGTGTTGTAAGACTTATGCAGACCACAAACAAAGGACTGGATGGATTTATTTCAAATGTTGTGGGTCGATAGACACTCAGGTTACCCAAATATATGTTCACAAACACTGTAAAAGTGGATTTTTCATAATATGTCCCCTTTAACTAATCCCATTCATACACCACCGACTAAGCAGCGGGAGAAACTTGGGGTTAAGTGTCTTCCCCAAGGACACATCGGACATGTTGCTGCAGGAGCTGGGGATCAAACCACAGTTCTGGTTGAGAGACGACGGACTCTACCAACTGAGCCACAGCCGCCAAGGGAAATCTGTGTCCATCGGGACAGTAAGACTCTGTGGTCAGCGACTTCAGAGCATTGGCATCTTTGTGCATGCAGAGCTGATTACTTTTAGAAATCGTTCACTTTTATTGACAGACCAAACACAATTCTCAAAAAAACAAATTGGTGACATTTTTAACTGTAACGACTGTGGGTGGATTTCATCACGACAGCACCCCTGAGTGGGGTTTCCAAGGAACCTTAGGGCTGTGCCCGACACAGACGACAAACTGTGAGCCTAAATCAGTCTCCATTGGACAATACCAGCAGGTGAATCTGTGTCCATCAGGAAGATAAGACTCTGAAGCCAAGGACTCCAAAGCAACATAACACTGAAAGGCACTCAGAGCAGATAACATCATGATTACAAATCTGAGGTTATTTATGTATTATTTAATTTAAATGTCTTTTTTTCCGCTTAATGGGTCTTGTTTTTAAACATATGTTCATATTTAATCTTCTCTGTGATTGATATTGGTTTGTTTAAGTGATTTTCTCTTTCTCTTTGTCATGGTGCTTGTTTGTGAAGCGTTATGAATCGCCTTGTTGTTGATATGTGTGACATAAATAAACTTGACTTGACTCAGTGGTAGAGTCGGTCGCCTTTCAACAGAAAGGTCAGGCGTTCGGTCCCCAGCAGCTCCTGCAGCCGCATGTGATGTGTAAGAGCAGAATATAAAAGCACACTTGAATCATGTGTCAAAGTGTAAGAGAGACCTCAGGTGATGTAAATAAGGAGACGGGGCTGTGGGAACACAGAGGCAGAGGATTTCTTTTGTTCCTTTTTTTGTATCTGTGCACTGACTTTATTTACAAGTTTTATTTACAATACACAAACCGCATCCCTCCACCCTCCACCCTCTACATCATTACTACACACACACACACACACACACACACACACACGTCCTTGTCCTGTACTCTCCACAGACCCCCCCTTCCCCTGTCGGCCATGTCACAGATCATTTCATAGTTTTCATAACGCTTCATTAACAAACCTCCATACTTCATTGAATTGAAACGCTGTCAGGTGCTACATGCTGAACAGGTTCAAACACAGCACGTATTTCAAGACCACATAGTGACGTGTTCCAGTCGTCCTCTACACGTGTAGCACTCGTTGTGTTCCTTTACCACAGAGGTAACATGCTTTAGTCTTTGATACAGTCCCTGCTGTTTTTTTAATGCTGTTTTTAAACTTCACAGCGTGGACGTTCCTGGTTTGAACCCTGTCTGACAGGAGCCTCTCTGTGTGGAGTTTGCATGTTCTCTTTGTGCATGTGTGGGTTCTCTTCGGGTACTCCGGCTTCCTCCCACAGTCCAAAGACATGCTCGGTAGGTTTCACTGGTGACTCTAAATTGAACGTGTGTGGGAGTGTCTGGTTGTCTGTCTCTACATGTCAGCCCTGTGATTGACTGGCGAACAGTCCAGGGTGTTCCCCGCCTGTAGTTTCATAATTACACGGTTACATAATTTATCATCATGTTTGTTTTCAGGATGTCCTCACCTCTGCTCTATCATCTCATTTAGTCTTCAAAATATGTTTTATTTTATATTGAATGTTATACTTTTGTACACTGACTACATTCCTCGTATGTGTGTGTACCTGCGGACAATAACGCTGAGTCTAAACGACCCTGCTCTACTTGCACATTTTAGTCAAATACGGTTCCATGGGCCAGACCAGATTCCACTCAAGGTGGCAAAACTTAGTGATAATCTTTAAAAATGTCTGTAGATGATATTTTCAGTTTGATAGACTTTCCTGAGTGGCAGCTGTGTCACAGTAACCAGCTCATGAAGTGAAGTCAATTTTCGCCTAAAATATACTTTCACCTTCAGCCCTGTGGCGTCTAGGAGCACCAGGGACACAAAACACAGAAACTGGAATACTCACAGGACTGTAAGGATTCAGGAAATGCATAATATACCCATTCTATATCATTCTGAGACGACATTGTGAGCCATAAACCAGAAGAACGAATGGCAGAAATCTATTTTCTCTGCACACTCTGAGAAAGATCGGTGCACTCAAGTGACTCATTTCATATATTTTGGCGGCTGTGGCTCAGTTGGTAGTCGGTTGTCTCTCAACAGGAAGGTTGGGGCTCGATCCCCAGCTCCTGCACCAACATGTCCCATGTGTCCTTGGGCAAGACACTTAACCCAAAGTTTCTCCTCCCACTGCTGCTTCATCTGTGTCGTATGAATGTGTATGAATGGATGAGTTAATACTGATGGACTCTTTACACAGCAGTCTCTACCATCAGTGTGTGAATGTGTAGGTGTGACCTGCCGTGTAAAAGCTTTGAGTAATCAGAAGACTAGAAAAGAGCTAAACAAGCTCAAGTCCATTTAATATTTATACACACACACTTTGTAGTTTTGCAGTTAAAGCTCATCATTCATCTGCACGTAACGGTGATTTCAGACAATTCAGAGTGTCGAGGGGATACGAGTGCTTCAGGAGCAGCTCTATCAGAGAGAAACTTCAGTGTAACAGATTGAGGAGAGAGGACATTACACTTTTGATTACCTCCCACTGACACACCTGTTCCCACTTCCTCATTAATCAACCCCTAATCATCTGGATCCTGAAGTCCCATCTCCCACATTTAGGCCTTGTTCACATTGCACCTCCAAATCTGATTTTTAGCACATCCAGATTGTATGTAGTTTGTGTTTTTTTGCCAGTCTGGACACAAAAAGCCACATGAGATCTGATTTTTCCAAATCTGATTCAAACCACATACGCAGGTGGTTTCGAAGGCGATTCAAATCGGATTCCTAAAGATCTGATTCAATCTGAACGTCTCGGTCGCTTCAATGTGTCTTCTGCGTCACTCGCAACGCAACACCATTGACAATAAAAACAACGACGTAGATCCAGCAAGCCGGAAGTTAATTCAAGGCGCATTATACAAACTGGTCTAAGCTTTGGTCAGTGGAAGAAAACAGCAAGAATAAAAACAAACATGGAGCTAAACAACAGCCTGTGGACGGACTGCTGCACAAGATCGTTTGCATCAGAAATAGACACACTTCTCTGTCAGTTGTATTTCCTGGTCGTAACCTGTTACCATAGAAAACAATGTGGATCAGACCATGTCAATACGGACAGGCAGATCAGATCTGGTCACTTGCAATTTGTAATGCGGACAGTCAGTCAGTTAGATCGGATTCTGATCGGATTTGGGGAAAAATCGGATTTGGGCGGCAGTCTGAACAAAGCCTTAGAGTCCTCCTCATGTCTTTTTTCTCTTTGATACTCAGACTTTAGAGTTTGTGAGACAGTGTTCACCTCGGGGCGGCTGTGGCTCAGTCGGTAGAGTCGTCGTCTCTCAACTGGAAGGTTGAGGGTTCGATCCCCAGCTCCTGCAGCAAAATGTCCAATGTGTCTTTGAGCAAAACACTTAACCCCAAGTTGCTCCCGCTGCTTTGTCGGCAGCGTATAAATGTGTATGAATGGGATTAGTTACATCTGTTGGACTCTTTACACAGCAGCCTCTACCATCAGTGTGTGAATGTGTAGGTGTGACCTGCGTTGGAAAAGCTTTAAGTATTCAGAAGACTAGAAAAGAACTTCATAAGTCCATTTACCATTGACCTCTGAAGGTCTCTATCATCAGGCTCCTTTGAGTTATTTCATCTTTAGTCTGTTCTTCCAAACCATCCCGACAGAAAGAGTCCAAATAAAGACCACAGCGGTTGCACAGATAGGTTTTTTTTTTTTATTGAAGCATCAAGCTCGTAGCACAGATATATTTAGCACATCTTGACCATCCAAAGAACAGCAAAAGAAAGAATTAGAACAGCAAAGTTTCTCCGTCAGTACATCCTGATACATCCTGCACCCACGCCCCTCTCTCACCTTCCCTTCATTTCAGGTGATTCAGAGAGAGAGAAAGTTATTTTAAAAAACACAACATGATTTAGATTGAAAGGTAATCATCCCTTAACCCCAGAACACACTCAAATCCAACGACAGAATTAAAACATTTGGACAAAAAGGGGGGAGATAAACAAGAGAATATTGGTCCGCAGCAAAAATACAAAATCTGTTTTTTGTATAAAACTCTTTTACCGTTCAACTGCAAAAATGCTTTTTGAGTTCACTGTATAAAAAAATAAAATATAGCAATGATGCCCACCACAAAGGCTAAGAAAGAACCTGATCCGAGGACAGTTTGCGTTACACTGCTACGAGTATTTCACCCCCTAAACGTGCGGGTTCAAAATAAAAAGGACCCGTAACGATAGTCATGGCGGCCGGTTCAGAACAGTTCACGAAAGAGCCGAGATTGGTCCTCAGGAAAAGAATGAAACCACTCCAAAACGCCATGACAGACACACCAGAGGGAAACTATTCCAGTGTCAACTTCACCGCGTGTTCTCACGTGAACTGTTCCGACGAGCTCGCCGAGTGCCTCAGGTGATAAAAAAAGCACGGCTACAGGTTCTGATGCAATCATCGCAGGTATTTCGACTGCAGGGCTGAAAGCAGGTTGTGATCCGGCCGGGTCCAGATTCAGACTGCGTTCTCTGGCAGGAGAAGAGTCGTGAACGAGAACTCAGCGGCAGGCGGAGAGGACGAACCTCGGACGATTGTTACGTTCAGTAATAAATAAGAAACCTAACCTGCTTTCAGCACTCGTCCACAACTTGAAAAAATGAAGGAAAAAAAAAAAAAAAAAAAAAATATAGGAATCCCCACCTAACCCAAAAAACCCCAACACATCAGGATGCAGCAGTTTCAACTACAGCTGGTTAAACAAGAGGAAGATGGAAGCACATCGACAGAAAGGAAGAGACGGCGCTACACGACACGCTCAAGCAACACGGCACTAGTAGTCACATGCACCATGGTGTCACAGGAGTTTCCCCTCAATGGACAAAGAGCAACAAACAAAAAGAAAAAAAACTGCTGGGGGAGACACATTTTGGACTGATCCACTGCAAAAACCGTCTGGCCACAATAAATTTAATAAAACGGCAGTTTTATGCAGCGGTTACATGTGGAATGATCCGGGGTCACCCTGGCATGCTCAGACCGGCGGGCCTCTATTGTGCGCTTACAGTTTTCTGTATGGGGCGGAAAGAGACAGAGACACGCTGATATAATGTGGCAAGAAGAAAAATGCTTTGCTGGGCAACTAAGCAAAAAGTGTCCGATTCATTATTTCCCATTCAGAGCAGAGTGGGGGCGCAGCCAGCAGGTCCGGCTCTCGTCATGTCACGGTCTGACTCTAAATGGGGGAGGGGGGCTTGGATAATGGCTGTTCAATCATTGTGAGCGTCTAAATGTGTGTGTGTGTGAGTGAGGGAGGGAGGGAGGGAAGAGGAGGGCGTGTGCTCTCCTGGAGTCGTACATTCAGCTCAAACTCAGTCCAGGCTTTTCTCTAAAGACGTGTACATTCGAAAGATGGCGGACGGGTGTGTGTGGGTGTGTGTGAGGGGAGGGGGGCCTTTACAGAGGCCTGTGCTACATTCAATTTAACCAGTTCGTGTGTGAAAATAGAGTAGTGAATATTACAGGAGGTTCTACAGGACGGAAGCTTCCTATAGACGCAGCAGGTGACACAAAGTGCACACTATGAATGTCTTCAATGATTCAAACACAGACTGTTTTAAAAGCCTCTTTGTGTCTTTGGGGAAACGCGTGGACCAGGAGGGGAGAACCGCCCTAAGTGTAACATTTCACTTTCAACATGCGAGTAATGACCTCGTACCTACAGCGAACTGACGAAGTAGTCCGAAACATCCCGAGACAAATGTGAACTTTGTTGTTTGACTCAGTTCTGAGTGATTTATTAAAACTCGTTGAGTGTTTTCATGTCGACTGTGGAGATATAAACCACATGGTCGTCTGCACGTTACCTACTCTTGCTCAGATCCAGTTTTAATACGATGTGAAGCCTCTGATCCGTGAGGAATGTCAAGGCCTCTAACCACCGACATGTGTCCTTTAATTTGACCTTTTTTTGCCGTATTGACAAAATCTCTGCGTTTAATTTAATTTCTTCAAAATATATTCTGATTAGTAAAAGTTCTGATCCCACGTGAATCAAATTTTTCTAACTGTGTAGTGTCGTTAACGAGCCCGCCAATGAGTAAGGTCACGAGAGCACTCAGTAGGAGATCATATCATTTAGTGTCATTCATCATCTGATTTAGTCATTAAGTGGAAAATATAACGTGAGGGGGTCGAAAAGTGAAGAGTGTACATGTTACAAATATGGCAACTGTCCCCGTTATGATTGTCGAGGAGGAGGAGCACGACTGAACGTGTTCAGGTGTTTGGCTTCACACAGCCCAGCAAAGCAGGAAGTCTTCTCTTCAGTGCCGTGACAAAGACTAATAACTGCAAACCTGTTATCACACAGTGGGACGTTAAACAGCAAGTATGGCGTTCGTTTTTTTTTGACAAAGCGACAACGATTACAGTGGCAGAAAGCTAAGCGGGACTTATACATTCAATCAAGATGAGAGACAAAAAGGTTGGCCGTCTTTTCGTACCGTGACGTTTTTTGTTTTGTTTTAAAGTGCACTCAGAAATTGGAAGCGATTCAGAAATACCAATTTTCCAAATTTGAAAGAGTAAATTAGGAAGCGACTTGTGGTGGGTTTGAAATCATGGCTGCTGAGCTGGTAAAGAGGCGGTCTGATCTGAGCATGTCAGGGCCCTGGCCTAGTGTGGGCGGAAGCCTTGTCTGTGGGGGATGAGGGGGGACACCTGCAGGAAGGGACCGTGGTACTGGGCACAGGTGGACAGCCTCAAACAGAGCGTGTTTAATTCCTCTACATGCACTTCAAGATCACAGCAAGAGTGAGCTAGAATATCGAAACAGAGAAAAGAGCTTTCATGCAAGAGATCTAAGTCACAGGAACAACAATGCAAACAACTCAAACTGGAGGTTAAACTAGGGCTCGCGACTGCGTCAGCACCGGGACAATCTGAACGACGACAGCAGCAGCGGCGGGAGGAGGGGAGGAGGACGACGAAGGGGGAGGAGGACGACAAGCTCTCTCGTGGGGGGACAAGTCGGCCGCAGTGGGGGAGCCCAGAGCGGTCGCCTTTCTTTTTACGCCTCTTCTTCATCGTCGACCCTCAGCTCTGCTGGTTCTGCTGGCGGTTCTGGGCGTAGCTTGTGAAGACAAAATTGTAGTCGTTGAATTGAGCCAATTGGCGGTCGAGACGCTTGTAGCCCTCGAGTTTCTGGGCTGAAGAAAAGACACTGCGACATTTTGAGCTCTGCATGGGCGAACAGAAGGGGAAAAGTAGTATTTAGTCATCGACTGATTTAATACAAATCAAAACGAACAAAAGAGTAATACGTTTCAAACATACCTGATTGACAAAAAGCGTAGTCACAAATTTTCCTGGCTTGAACACCTCCACAACCTTCCGGATCAGATCATCATAAGACGTCTGGGAGAGGTTGGTCTCGAAGCTGACGTAGGAGAACTCTGGCTCCGGGGTGATGTGGATGGTCCAGTAAGTTCCCTGGAGGAGAACATGTCAGAACATGTCATACAGACGCGTTCCCTTTAACCTACGTCTCTATACCCGAGAATACTTTTTACATAACGTGAAAAAGACGAATGTGTACAAAGAGCTTCAGAGTAGATGACATCAGTCAGCGGCCCTGAAACCGGCTGTAGTGGTTCCAACGTTATTATTAGAAGTGTTTCCAGCAGATTAAAGGACTCTAAATGCCCGGTTTTGACAGACTGTTGTGTAAGAGTCTCACAGAACAAAAAGGAGCCCAAAGAAAGAGCTTTTTGATGTTACACATCTTTACTTAAAGCCAGGCTGCATTGAGAAAACCAAAACCAACTTGATCTGAAAAGACATTGAAGTTGAAGGTTCATCACTGAGCGATGGATCAGTGTCGTTGTGACTTTGATTTGTTCAACCTACAGTTCACATCCCAAACTAAATATGTGTAACACATGCAGGAAAATGACCTAATAGGGCGTTCACACTTGCAGAAAACTCCTAGAAAAACTCCTGATATTTCCGGAAGGAGCTGTATGTGTGAACACAAACAGACAAATCTTTCACTCAGACTTCACCCGGAGATTCTCCTGCCGGACCCCGAGTATTTTTTTCCACAGAAAGTCTGAGTGAGCTGATGTGAAAATGCCGAAAGGATATAATCAGGAGAATTCAGCTCGAGCCAATGGGAGAGCACGGTGACGTTTATATACTGTGACCGGTGCACCACCATTGACTGTCTGCACGACACGCTACCATCTCTGTGCACGTCATTAAAGTTTTCTGTTCTCCAGAATGTTCTTCTCCACTCTTTAGTTCATCTTGTGATTCTGTTGAACTACACGTAGCACTGATATTAAGACAAGATATTTCTGCGTATTTTTTGCGCCACGTCTTGCGTCAGGAGACTCCCCGCCCCCCCTCCTGTCTGACAGAGATAGTCTCCCGCTGTGAGGCGCATGTGTGAACAACCAGGTCAGGAGGATTTTAGGAGCAGTCCTCCTGAAATGATCTAGAAATTTTCAGGAATGTATATGTCGACAACTTCTATGTGCTTCAGGTTCATTTGTGTTTTTTGTCAGGTGGCTTGGAAAGAAGAAGGTTTCTGGTTTTAAAATAAAGGTATCCCGTCTGTTTAAAGTTGCGGCAAAACAAATGAAGTGATAAAATACTCACGTCAGTCTTCATCCCATTCATTGAGTATCCACAAGGGTTGAACATTGTGGCATCAATCACTGAACCTGGTATCAGGTCACAAATTCCACTCATCTGCAAACAGAGGACAAGACAACGGTCAACGTCGGCTCTAAACAAACGTGTGGGGACACTTTCCCACGTGTGAACAGTGAGGTTTTACTTACACGAGTGACATCACTTGCAGAAACACCATCTTTCATATAGAACTGGTCCATAATGGCTGGATCGAGGTCACTCATCAGAACTTCCAGCGTCTGATCTGCATGCTTGTTCTCCCAGTACTCTGGTAAGTCCAGGGTAAACAGGTACCTGCGGAGGACAGGGGTCAAAGGTTAGACCGCCCTAAGTTGCAAATATCAGGAGAGAGCTCGACTGAATTCAACTGACACAAGATATAAAAAATGTTCGGCTCCATTGAGCTCATTGGATTCCCTTTCGTTCATCAGTTTTGTTTCTCGTGACTTAAGTGGCGTGAGAAACGAGACAAATCCCTAAAACACCTGAAGGATAAAACCACAGCACCGAAAACTAACATCCCCTCATGTTAGCAGGACAATGCAGAAAGTTTCTAACATTGAATGAAATCATGTTTTGCTCACCAGCAGTCAGAGTTCAAACGGCCCATGCAGTAGGCGGCGCCATCTGGAAGAAGGAAAGCGTAAGGTTACTGTCGGTCTACGACACAGTCGTTTGGTTTTGCATGCTGAATTATCCATCATTATGTCAAACAATGTCTTCACACATGATACATGTGCAACCTTAAAGAGACAGTGCACCATTTCCAGGACTAACAACACAAAGGAGGGCAGCGTCATAGTACTCACTAGGGAATATCTGGCTTAGAAAGTCCACTTCCTCCTGAAAGTTTCGATGAGGGAACTCTTGATGGGATGGTTTCATAAAGTTCTTGCGGGAGTAGAAGAAATTCTGTAAGAAGAAGCACATCAAAGCGTGAGTGTAGAACAGTATACGGTGATGGATCTAGAGATCGTATGTACAAAAAGGATCATGCTCTTTGTTTCTTAAAACATCTGCAGTCTTACCTCGATGGCATCAAAACCGCAGTACTCCCTGGCGAGTTCCAGCAGAGGCACCAGTGCTTGCAGTAAGAGGGTGGTTCCGCATGTCTTCAAAATGAAACGTCTCTTGGAGACAAACATGCTACTCTCACTGTGGAGGGACACAAGGACAAGAGAAGTGTAAGAACACGCCTCAGAACCAATGCACAACATATTATCTAAAGGCGTTTTCACTCGAGTCTGTTTGCCAAGTTAGTGCGGCTCATTAACACTGGTGCGAAAGCTGTTAACCAAAACATGGTGCGCACCAAAGATTTGTACGAGGACGCTTGAAAAAGTGGGTCTCCATCCCCTTTTCCAGACTCTGGTGTGGTTCATTTGTTGTAGGAACTTGAACCGACCTCGATCTGACCTAACTGCAGGACACAACCACAGTGGCGCCGCTCTATTCATCATAGCTGAACATGTTGAAGACCACAGGCAGACCTGACAGAAACAGTTTGGGTGGATGAGCAGGCCCTGGTTCAGGAGGATTAACGTGCTCCTCTCTTCTCCACTACATCAGCATATTATTGTCGAGGTGCAGTTTGCCTTCAGTGATAATTGTGAACAATAGAAGAACTGATGAGCAGAGCCAACATCAATCCGTGTAGTCGTCTGTCCATCCCACATTTTGGTCCTCTTGTAAATGTCCCAGTGTGAACACAGGCCCAACTTGAAGTAATTTTGCAACAAACTGGTCCATGATTCAGACCGGAGCAAACGAACTTGAGGTGTGAATACGCCTTTAAGTCAGGGGAACATTAGCAGCTCAACAGGAAGCTTCAGTTATTTTGTTTTAGAGATTTGTTTCCTAATCTGTTGCTAAATTTGTCAAACAAGGTGTTAATACTTCTGAGGTTTGGAGTCCCAATCCAACCCCCTCAACATTTGAGGTATCATTCCTGCACTTTCAAACCAGGGTCCTAATGAAACTCATTTTGGTGATGAGTGGTAGGAACACAATGTTTTGGAGTCGCCCCAGTAGATTGCAACAGCAACATAGTTATAGCTGCGACGTAATACTTCAGGGCAAATGTGCCAAGATGTTGAGCCGCTTACAAATTCAGGCTGTTGTTCCAAGCGTCTGTTAAGATCCCGAAAGAGATAAAGCTTTATGTTGAAGCACGATTGTTTCTAAAACTGGACGTGTCCAATGCTACCAGACTCCATTGACAAAAACATTTGAGCTTGCAGAACACCGGACTGTCCGTGTGTCTACCTGGATAGTTGAGCTTTATTCGTCTTTTACGCAAATGTTTGCTTTGGGAATGAATTCTTAAAACCCAAAGTTGCACAAACAAGTTAACGGATACAGGCGGCAGATGAACAACATGCTCTTCCAGGCGTCATTATTTTTGTCAGTGGAGTCTGGAGGCTGTAAAAGAAGAGAGGAGGTCTAGTCCTGGAACAGAATCGTCTCAGGATCCTCTCTGTCATGTTTTCAAACACTAGTGTTGTAGAACTCAGAATCAGTGTTGGTCTCATGACTTTCTGAAGGTCTCGGTCTCGTCTCAGAATCAAAAGCATTTTTACTTGGTCTTGTCTCAGTCTCGAACTCGTCGGATTTTAAATCAAGACCTGTGAGACCACCACTAACATTACTGTTAGAAGGAAAGCGAACAAATAACTTCTATTCATTCAGAATTTGATTTTAATTTCCCGGTTACGGCCGGTAGATCGCTTCAGTTCATCTGATGTGGCTGAGCTGTAAAAATACCTCGATTACCTCGAACATAATTAAAATAACACAACACTCGAGAATTTGGACGCCAAGCAAATACTCTGGTTCATTTGTTTTGACATGCCGAGCAGCATCTTTAACCACATGGACGCAGCAATTACAGGAAGAAATACTGTCACAACTGAGTCAGGATTGTTATATAACGTCCTTTTTTTGTGAGAAATCACAACCAGCTCATGCCAGAGCGGTTTCAAGGAATGATAAAAGGACAATCAAGTGTTTGCTTTTTACCCCAATGTCTCGGAGAGAAAGAGAAAAACAACAAGCAAAGGCTGTAACACGAGTGAGATTCCCTGTGGTCACGCCTTGACATCAGTGACAACACTGACGAGTTCGACTAGTAACGGATGACTTATTACGACTAACCTCTAAGAGAGTCGAGCAGGATAATGCTGCATTCATGAGCTCCTCTGATGGTCCCAGTTTCTGAATTGGGAAGTCGTTCTTCCGATGTTAGTGTGTTCACGTGTTTTCAGTTCGGAATATCAGAATGTTGTTAAAGCAACAGCAGCTCGGACGCTACAAAGGAGACGTGTGAATGTCTCTGTTACGAGTTATATTTCAGCAAAAAAACTTGATGTGAAATACGTTAACTAATAAAAAGTATTTCAACACATTTCGCCCGCCATGTGATGACGAATTAGTCAGCAAGTCGGCCACCTAGTTTCCGAGTTGTTCCGACTTAAGCAGACGTTCTTGTGCATTTCCGATGTGTCTGACACCACATGAATGCACCATTAAACTCATTGCTGTCCAATGAGAGAAGAGCACCAATCACAATTTGTATTCATTTATCCGTAATGTAATGCACGCCCTCGGCTTTCTATTCATTTGTCGGCCATGTTTTTCTTTTAACATAATAATTGGTATAAGGATGGAAAGTCAATCAAATGTATAAAGATAGATTAGGATTAAAGAAGAAATGACATTCCTTTAGATGGATTCAAAGGAAGTGTATTACATTTAGGTTAGTGTGTTAAATAAAAGTCTGATGTAAACCCACGGCCTCGGAGCAGTGGGTCTCCCTCGAGCAGCAATGTCAGGGGTTGAAAATCAAGCCAATGTGGAAGCACAAAAAAAAGTGCAGTTCTTTGAGTGTCCACTTGAGGCTGGCTGCAAAAGACCTGAATCCCCATGGGGGTCCATATTAAAAGCCCATTTTTACAGCAGATATTCACGATGTTTACAGTCTGGTTTTGAGCTGGGTTTCTTTACGACACCCATTTAGATTTACGAAGGCTAAGAGTTATACATACATCTGAATAATTAGAGCCGTCATTGTAGCTGTTTGCAAAGAGGCATAGAGTCACCTTAAGCTCCACCTCTTTGCCTTTCTCTTGATTTATCGACAGTTTAGTTGAGATGTATCACTTCCAATGGCCGACCACCATCGATGGGCTTCAAAATGGCTCTTTGGAAACCAATGGACGACACAACATCCATATTTTTTTACATGTTTGGTCCTTGTTTTTCTTAACTTCCGGTGATAGAGCACTGACTCAGGCTGATGGGTTTTGTTGAAATTGGCTAAGAGTGCGTACATCGTCAGTCAGATTGATTAGAAGAGAGATTTGGACAGTGTTTAACAAGCTGTTGAGGAGCCGTGTTCCTCAGGAGGATCTGTGGATATCACTTGTCCAATGAATCAGGTGTGCAGCATGTACAGTAACGGCCTGCAGCTCTGTCTATCTCATAACCTGGGACAGTTTGGTCAATGAAAAGCAGCTTACGGGTCACTGCTGTCTAATCCTGCCCGCCCGCTTTCTAAATTAGAAGGAAAACAAGAGGACACACACTGAGAGCAAAGACGCGGTACTCACCTGAGTATATAAGCTTCCTGCTTGTCAGACTTTGTCACACTTATGATCAAACAATGCACATTCTCCAAAAGTTTGTCCCACTCAAACCTGCAGGAGAGAAATGAAAAGAAGAAGAAGCAACATTTAGCATTTTTTTACTGACTTACAGTGAATCAAGCTTCTCAGTTTGAGAAGAGAAACATTCACAACCTCGAGTGGAACGTGGATTTGTTTTCTTTTTGCAGAACAGAGAGGGAGGTGCACAGTTTGTGGACGTAACGGTGCACGAGGGATTATCATAGAGAAACAAGCATTAGTCGAAAAAAGGTATGAAATAGACCGTTCTGCAAGTTAAAACTAAAGCGATGTGTGCGATCATTTGAGTGGATATTTTCTGTCCTACAGGAGGGAAGAGGGGTTACTACAATGAAAGGCATCCTTTTTGCAGAACTGAATAAGTATTGGTTCAGACTGAGGGGATTAAAAAAGGTGTTTTGTGCTGAAAAGCTGCTTGAATATCGCCCTCCGTTAATCGCTGCTGAGCAAAAACTGAAAAACACAAGCACAGGCAGAGCTCTCCTCAACAACAGGAAGGCTGCTGCTGCCTCCTCCCCCTTCTCCCTCCTCCTCCTCTCCCCCCTCCCACCACTCAAAGACAGCCGCAGTGCAAAAAGCAGCTGCGTCACGTTCTCACTACGACCTCGCAGGAGCAGCCTGGGCCCATTCAGAGCTGCCAGCAGGAAGCCCAGCACAGCCTGGGCGAGTAGAGAAAGAGCACGAGGAGGGCAAGCACCGCTCAAAGGGGAATTTACCAGCAACCTAATGTGACACAGTTCACCCCCTTCTGAGAGATGGAACGGGGCTGCATGAATCAGCAGCCTTTTCTGGGGGTACCTTCGAACGAGAAAAGGTGCATTATTGACAAACTATACTGTTAGCACCACCTGTGTGCACGACAGCGACAGCTCAGGACAGAGAGCAGGTGTGAACATCAGTCATCCAGTGGCTCACTAGGTCCTGAAGACGCTTTATATCCACCTGTAGTTTCCCACATCAAATAATGAAAATAAAACCCTGACTGCTTTGGCTGTAACCCAGATAATCAAAAGGGATCTAACCTCTGCAGAAAGGTCGACGAAATGTGATTTAAAACAAAACAATCAAACTCTATAGCGAAACCGCACAAATCCGCTGGCAACGTTTCGTTACAGACACATTGGCAACACCTTTGTTCCATTTTTGGCAATAAAAACAAAAAGAACCAAGTATCCAGTGCCTACAACTTCACATTTCTGTTGCCATGGTATCAAAACAGCCATCGATATTGTCTCTTTTCTACTGGAATCATTTCCAATCTTAAATTCTGGTGTCATGACAACGCTAATAGGTATCAAATGATGATAATTGCTGTAATAACCCAATCATAAGTAATCAAAACTCTGCAGATCCACGAGGTATTTCAATCTTGTGTTTAATGTGATAAATAAATAACAGTTTTGCCTTTTTTTTAAAGATGTGAGGATCCAGAGAAACTCAAAATCGCTTCTTCGGCCTTGAGACATGTGCTCAAAATGACTCGTCATCATCATTGGGGGTCACTCGGGGTTGAGTATGTCTAAAGTGCAGATGACTGACCGCTTAGTCAGACTTTTTCCACAGTAACTCTAAACAGCAGCTAGCCATTCTCCTCACCTACTCTGTGACATGTAACCAGAGTCAAACGACACCAATCATTAATATTGATCAGATTCTGGAAAAGGGTTAGGGCCTTTTTATCATCACGACCCTAACCCTAACCCACGCTCAGTGAGGCTTAAATTATCCAATGCAGCGGGCTCCGTTTGAGCTTTAAGCTCGTGCAACACCTTACACTCTTTCCCCAAACACATCCAGAGGTTTGAGCAGAGAGAGAATCAAGAATCAATGTGTGTTTGGTTTGTATGCTATCACCTATTAATGCGAGCAGAAAAGTCTGAAATAAAAAAAGAACAATATTTAAAGACACGTGTCTCACTCGGCGTGTGGACTCTTACATGTTGGTAAGAGACATGGTGGATATAATAACTTTGTTTTTACACCGTTTACATGAAGCCAAAGCTAACCAGAATAATTGGTGGCAATTCAGTGGTTTCAAAAATGTTAAGGCTTTCAGAGTGACATGTTGCAAACACAGGTAAAGATAGACACATAGACTCAATTACAGTAATATTTTAACTTTAGTATTTGTTTATTTTATCAAATTTATTTTGTTATTCAAACATGTGACACAGAGAGCACTTTTTAAAACGTTTTTATCAGGTTTGATTTTCTGTTAAAAGATATCGCAATTTAAAAGGTCACATATTCTCCTCCTTTTCAACCAGTTTAAATTAAGTCTCAGAGCTCCTCAAAACATGTCTGTGAAGTCTCTTGTTCTAAATCCACTCTGATCTATAAACCCCTCTATTTCAGCCCTGATCAGAACAGGCTGTTTCTGTGTCTGTAGCTTTAAATGTAAATGAGCTGTGTCTGACCACGCCCCTCTCTGGAAGGGCTCGGGTGGCTCTGGCTTTGTCACTCCATGCCCTATTGTTTACAGTGAGAAGGCAGACTCAGAGGGCAGAACAAACACCTAGCTGTGGGAGTGTCACCCACCTGGGGGAGGGGTTACTGCACTTTGTGATGTCATGAAGGGAAAATCTCCAAACGGCCTGTTTGAGCACACATTTTCTGAAAAGTGGAGCAGGCAGAAGACGGAGAGGATGGACTTTTCTCATCATTGGGGGGTTTGTAGACGGATTAGGGACACATTTTAGTGTTAGAAAAACATGGTGAATGTTTGTTGATGATATATACTTCTCTCTTCTATGATAACGTACATTTAATCTGTAACTATTTGATGCTGAATAAACGGCTGCTGTAACACAATAAATTCCCACTGATCCATAATCCATCTATCCTCCTGGTCTCGTTTGTGACAACAGTAAACAATGCAGTCTTTCTTTTTCCCCCTGATCTTACACAAAGCTTAAGTATCATCGAGCTCGAGTCTATTAAAGTATAACAGCGCCTTCAAACTTCTCATACTGATCAACGTGTGTACGGGAAAAGATCGGCCGAAACACAACTACTTGCACTGATCACACATAAGTTTGAAATGACACAATTTGCTACACTTTCATACAAACAACAATAAGTATGTGATGTAACTAAGAGTTTCTTTTAGCTTTTTCTTGATGACATCAGAGCTGTTGCAACATGCCGTCTAGCTAACGTTACTGCGGATCTCATTGAGCTCCTGTTTCAGAGTGAAATGTGCACCAGAGGCTATTTTTGGCTGCTTAGTGTCGGTGACCAGGAAAGAACTAGATCAGTCTGCAGAAAACTACCACAGGTTGGATTTCCGTTTCCACGAAGAGACACACGACTAATCAAGGTGAACAGATTTATTAGACAGTTAAAGCCGATTGCGGTGACACATTGAGAATAATTGAGCACAAAGGAGCAGAGCAGCATCACGGCAACTTAAAAAGCTAAATTAACAAGGTGTGGTGACTGTTTGGCTTCGAAGCCTTCAGGACTTGAGGTGTAGATGTGCTAACAGTTTCAAGACACGTCGGCAAAGCTGCTGTCTAGCCCTGAGGAAGGACGGTGGACGTAATGAGAGTGAGCCGAGCGCCACATTTGTGAATCAGATGCCCTTGTGGACTTATTTGGACATTGGCTGACATCCAAGCGAGCCTGATCCACTGACATCGCCCTCTGAGCCGTTAATCTGCCCTCTGGCTGTAAAGTAATGCCAGTCCTCATTCACCAGACCGGCCACACACTTTTCTTAAACCGTCTGTGATCTGGTTAATGACCTGAAAGTCACTCATAGAACTTCGCTGCGGGCCGGTCGAGTACAGCACTACGAGGACAGGTGGTGTCTGGTAGTTTAAGAAAAGAAAAGAAGAGTGTTTTCAACCACAGGAGTGGTTGTGCCGCGGGGGTGATGATTTGTAACCAGCTGTTGTCATCATAAATCTTTATTGTGTGGACACACCTCCACTTTACTCACACTGAAGAGTCAAACACAAGACCCACTAAACTACCTCACTGGGCAGCCTATTTGGCAGAGACAGGAAGGAGCGTACACTTTATTCAAACCAGCACAAATTATTCAATTTATTTAAAAAGTAAACGCAGAGAGAATACAGCCCTTTCATGATCAATGTCTCAGTTCAAATGTTGTTATATTGAGAGGATTTGAAACAAGCTTTTAAGGTATTTTGTAGGCTCGGTTTTCAGCTGTATTGCTGCAACATGTCACGCTCAAATCGATCTCCTGAATTTCCTACTTTCATCTAATATCTGAGCATCCTCTTTGCTTCTTGGGATAGTTTATACAGCAGTTAATGGGTTACACTTAAGTTCAAAAGGCATTAGCATTTCCGTTTAAACCTCTCCGTTTACGACTGACTTTGCCTCAAGCCAGTGCAGCTCATGCCAAGCAGAACTCAGCATCAAATGGATTTTTTTTGTGTTAAACAGAGGCAAAGGTCAACAGGCTTTGTGACCATTCACATCAGCTTTTTTTTCCTGAATGTCCCATCACCCAGACACTGTGCTTTGAGTGCCTTTCAGCAGGGAGACCTCCTAAACCAATCAGAGGAAATGGGAGGGGTCTTGCCCTCAAGGGTGGAAACGTGACCGGAACAAGAACCTCGCACAGTTTTTAGTAGAACTGAAAACCACATCAGCTCGTAAGTCTGCCATGCCATGCAGTGGGTCAAAGTTTGTGGCACATGAAAGTATCATAAGAAGGATCATCTCAAAGGATCTCGTCTTAAAAACACTCCATGATGATGACTCTCTGTCATTGTGGCCATGTGTGTTGTTTTTTTTTATTGGGAGCATTCCCGTCTCCTCTCACACATAAGCCACAAGAACGTTTAACCCCTTCCCCCAATTTGTTGAGTTTATAAATCTGAGTGGTATATGCCTTTTATTGGTGTCCGCTTTGGTGGCAACTATCGCTGCAACTGAGGCAACACGCGGTGAAGATCGGCCACCGCATGCTTCACTCCTCCAGTGAGGGCCCTTGTCTGAGTGACGCAGAGAGCAAACAAAATCAACTTACAGCTACACAAACACACACAGGCGTGACTTTTAAACTCCGTTTACTATCATAAACAAGAAGCCTTCGATATATTTAACACTTAAATGTCAAGTAATCAAGCAGCAATGCGGAGGCAATAACGCGTGCGCAGCGACCAGGGGTAAAAAAAAAAAAAGACACCAAGCCCGCCTAATAGTAGCATAAAATAAACTCACACATCACCCCTGTGAAAGGAGACCCATTCACATCACACAGTAGACATGTAAAGTCGTATACTGAGTAAGAAAACAGAGAGAGACAACCAAATATGTGAGTAGTTTCACCTTAGGGACAATAGCTACAGTTAGCTAGCTATGACAGGGGTGTTCTATCAAATAGTGCTACCCATCGAGAGGTGCTGCCATGCGGCTCTGTAGGACAGGGGGGAGGACTTTATTATTTGATCTTTTTAGTAATGCTTCATCTAAACTCTTTAATGTTAGAGTAAATACACATGTTTCTCGTTTCCTTGAAGTGGAAACGAAGCGAGTTGTGGTGTTTTTAAAGTGCTTCTGTACTGGGAGCATTATTAGATATAAGATTAATGTGTTCCCCTGAAATGTTACGTAACAAAGCGCCAAAACTTGCTCCCCATACTGTGACAATGCATATGTGGTGAAAAGGGAATTTAAGTTACTTTTATCTGGTGGCATTATTTGATAGGGGGCACGGATAGCCTCTGCTATCGTTTTGCGCAATGATAGCATTTTTACGACAAGGCAGCAAATCTCGACTTAAAAGATTGCTAACGTGAGACGGCTTCAGAACAGCATATCATTACATATCAAACCGGTAATTAACAATAACAAGTTGTTAAAGCGACATGCTTAATAGTGATATATTTCCTCAGTTAAGAATGAATGACTCAGCGTGGAAGAGCCCGTCTTAAAGGGGGAGGTGGCCATTTTCGAGTTACGGTGTGAGCTAGCTCTGGTGTTAGAATTTGGCCCCCCTCCTGGCTAACTCACTGAGTATAAACTCGTAACTACGGAGATGAAAAAAAGTCGCCATGACAACCAGGTTCTTAATCAAGTTTACCCGGTTACATTACACACATTAACTGTGGAGGTCGAGCCAGACATATGGACGGCGTTTAAGCCTCTCTCTCACGGGAAGGCTGCTGCGGACTGACACGACACCCTGACACACTGAAAGGACACAAACCTCGGGATGGTACGGAGGTCCCCGGTTCCTTTGGTCTCATCCTGCCGGGAGAACCACACCTCCAACAGCTTCTCGGTCCCCTCGAAGAAATGTGCACCGTTATCTTCCATCATGAGACAACAGACACCCAACAAAAAAAGTATCAAACGTCGATCGTAACGTGTTACAGCTTAATTAATCCTTCCTCGATCGGTTATAATTTATTGAGGTACAGTCCTTTAAGCAATCCAGGTGTTGATTTTCTTTAGTTGCCGTCTTCCCTTTTGCAGAGAATACAGTTAGCGAGTGCTAGCTAATATCGCCGGCCATACTGTGTAGACCACTGAGTAGAGATGGCGCGGTGGCTTTATAGTCAGCAGCAAGCTACGTCACTGATTCCCGTAGCCAATCAGATGGTAGGGCTGTGGCTCGTAACACGGCATTGGCTCAGTCGTCTGTCAGTCATTGTAAAAATCAGAGGGTTGAACACGTGACGTTTCATTTTCCACAGCTCTTTCACGGCGTGCCGTCGCTCTGTTAAAAAAATATTAACCCGCAACTGGAGACCTTAAAATTAAACGACAACATGGGACTCGCATCCTTTTTTTAAAATGTAGGACTATTTTATCTACGTCATAAATAATATAACTAAGAGCACCAATTTTATAACAGCATATTTGTGAGTAAACTAAACTTTTTGGACGTATAAATGTTTTAGCTTCTGTTTACATAATTGTGTATTAAATTAATTTACACAGAACTGTTGCATTATTTGATGCATTCATTTTATGTTTGCACTCCACCCTAACACACACTATTTATTTTAATCATAGTATATAAAGGGGAACAAAATACAGCATGTACATCTCTGTAATTAATAATAGATAGATAGATAGATAGATAGATAGATAGATAGATAGATAGATAGATAGATAGATAGATAGATAGATAGATAGATAGATAGATAGATAGATAGATACTTTATTGATCCCGAGGGAAATTCAAAGTCAGACTGCATGTAAAGTCATTATAAAGTTGTATTGTTACTAAACAAGCCCATAAGAACCTCCAAATAGTAGCAACAATAAAATAATGTAATGGCAAGCATTTGTGTTACATCCGGTTTTAGATATTTTCATCAATACAACAATTATAACTATGACCATTACTACTAATACTAATGATAATACTTTTATGACTACTATTACAAGTATTTTTTAAATGTATTTAGCCAGGAGACAAACTCGTTGAGAAATAAAAAATCTCCACTTCAAGAGTGTCCTGGCCGTACACTGCATCTAAGTAAATATATACAGTCTATGGGAAAACCACAGAAATGCTTAAGGTTATTTGTCAAAGGATGTGCTCTATGCTATTCAAAGTATATTCAATTTTCCAGCAATAATTCCTCAACAATGAATATATTATTATTCACAGTCTATGGTTCTGCTCAACAGCCAGGCAGCAACCTAAAAACAATAATAATACAAGTAAAAATTAATTAATAAAATGATACTGATGATAACATAATAAATAATGATATAAAATATAATGATATGTTAAAGTATTCAGAAAATAGCTATATAAGTCTAAAGTGTTGTTATTATTATTATTATTATTAATAATAATAATAATAATAATAATATTATAAACTTTATGTTGAAATAAAAGACAAACATGTTTTCAGAATATTTAAGAAATGCATATATATTTTAAAACATATATTTTACAAGGACTTAATGTATTTATTGTTTTACATCGATACAATTGGTCTTTGTGCTTTGAAACTTTGATCTTGGAGGCTGGAAATCAATCAAATATTTCTATAAAGACTCTAAAGTGTGTATTTTAAATGAATGACCCTTGTTGTACACCATAAAGATCCAAACCACCTACCCACCGATGGCTGCATGTTTGAAGAGCGTTCATGAGTACGCAAAGTACAACAAACCGCAGAGAGAAACGCGGGTTGTAGTCCCATACGTCTGTACTTGCGAGCTGGCAAACCGCGGCGCCATCGCGAGAGAACTACATTACCCAGCGGCCCCTACGCGCCAATTAGAAACGTCAACGAGCCAGTGAACATTAAGCGGAGCAGACCAAAATCCCAAACAAGGAAATGGTGGGGGAATAAAACGAGCAGATTATTTAATTAATGCATGTAATAATTAATATTTTATTTTATTGTAAATTAAGGCGTATTTATGGGTTGAAATGGATTACGACTTCAAAACAAAGCTGGCGGCCGAGAGAGAGAGAGTAGAAGATCTGTTCGAATATGAAGGTTGCAAAGTGGGTCGAGGCACCTACGGGCACGTTTATAAAGCTAAGCGCAAAGACGGGTAAGATCACCGTGAACCTTATTGTTGGTGCTGACATGAAAGTGGCTGCAGGATGCGATTTGTGAACACACACCTCCGTTGTGTGTTGACCGGAGCGTTAGATTTGAATCTCCCTGAAGCGATAACCCGTGTGTCTCTGTGTTTTTGTTTTCATGTAACGCACTCACTCACTCACCATGGTCTCCCCTCCTCCTCCTCCTCCTCTCTTTCCTCCTCCCCCCTCTGTCTCCCCCTCAGCCCCCCGAAACAACAGTAAAGTAGCGGTGCTAATGTTTAATTTCTGACAAGTCTCGTGTTTACCTCCACGCCAGCTTCTCTAAATGTATTTGAATGGAGGACACAAGTGTCGTCATTCAACGCGATGGTGACATTTCAGCGCCTTTTTCGTGGACAGGCTGCCTCCCCCCTCCCCCTTATCTTTAACACTATGCTCTGCAAAACTTTTTTAAATACACAGTTCAGTTTAATCTGTTTGCTCTCTACACGTCAAGCATGTGACAGTGTTTGGCATGTGTGCATAATCTGCTCTACTGTTCGTGCACTTTCAGAAACTAATATTTGCTGAAACTCGCCGACATGGTGGCAAATTTTGTGCAAAACGTGCAGCTGCACGTCAACTCTAATTTGTAAAGGTCTTATTTTCACTGTGTTTAAATTACACATAAGTTACTATTCTTATTCCTGCACAGGTTTAGTCCATTTGTCTTAGTATAGGTTTGATTTTTAATTTGTACATGTTCAATTCTGACCTCATAGGGCTTTCTTTAAATCTGTGTTCGGGTAAATATATATGAAAATGGTAGGGGGGACAGCAGGTGTTAGATGTAACGGATGTATCATGTAATGTGTGTCTTGTAAGCTGCTACTGGATGCTTTGAACTTCTCTCGGGATCAATAAAGTATCTATCTATCTATCTATCTATCTATCTATCTATCTATCTATCTATCTATCTATCTATCTATCTATCTATCTATCTATCTATCTATCTATCTATCTATCTATCTATCTAACTGGTCTCCCCATGTGCAACCCAAAAATCCTAAACTTTTGCTGCTTTCATGTGCTACTGGGAAACATAGTACGTCCCAGTTGTGCAGTCGTAACAACAATATAAACGCATTCAAGTACTATGTTCGGAAGAAAGCAACAAACATGGACGCAAGGAGTGAGGTCGAGCTTAACGTATAGTCAGACATGTGCACACACAGCGCTGAGCTCCCCTGCTGGCTCAGCTGATCTCTTCTCGTCCCTGTAACGCCTCTGTTACTACCTCTGGAGCCGGCACTTCATTCCCCCATTACGCCTCCACGACATTCAGGTTGAAGGCGAAACGTCAAAGGGGCGTAGATATCATGGCTTGAAATGGCATTCCGAATATACTCACCTGGCATTCTTTATAGGCTGCCTTTTTTTAGCCGTCCTTAATGTCACGCCGTCCTTAATGTCACGCAACTCAGGTATCATTCCAAATTTCCCAATTTCCCACTCATAATTTCGACTCTGGAGGGCCGTTCATGTACTCATAACTCCTAAATGTGGTAAATATATGTTATTTTTTAGTTTCTAAGCACTTTAAACTGTGACTTAGTACATCTTCTTCCTAAATCCTCAAAGAAATAAGCGAAGGAGATGTATATGTTGCAAAATGATATCATAAATGGGGATTGAGAGTAAATAAATTAAATCCATGTGTGTCGGGTGTGTGAACAAACTTCAGGACACCCCTGCATAAGTCAGTGACACAGGTAGGCCGACCACCTGCACTCCAAAACCTCTGGACTCGCCCCTGCATGTTGGGAGTAGAGCTCAGGGTTATTGGTAAAAATAGGCTTTTCATTCTTCTTATTCTATTTAAACACAAAGTATTAACCATCAAACACACTGCCAAAGGTTGTGATGACATATCCCATCATGGGTGAGCTATTACTGAAGTATGGGGTCGGGTCGTCCCCCTTTTTTTTTATCAGTGTGGTTCAAATGAAAACAAACGACGTAAATGAAAAACGTTGTGGTTTTTAGACCTCTTGTTAATCCTAGAACAGACTCATTGTTTTTGTAGTTGTGTAAACCATGAACGTGACAATTTGAATGAGTTATCCTTTGAAACGAGAAATACAATGAGCTGACAGTTTGGAAGATAAACTGAGCACAAGAAGTGCCCTCCTGGGAGTCTTGTGCATGAAGAGTTGTTTATTTATTTTCATCATTGATTCTATTTACATCCTGGCTGTTGGTTAAAACAATGTTATAGATATTAGTGCGTGTAATCCTCATCCGGGATCAGTGTTTGTGCCTATAATGACTATATCACTAGCACTGTGTATCTGCCAGATCTGATAAACCCCCCCCCCCCATGATTTATTCATTTAGTGCTTTTGTGTGCTTAAGATGTGCTTAAGGAATAATTTAATGAAGATTTGCACAAGCCTATTGATGTGTTAGAGGGATGGAGCCAGATGTTTCTAACAACCAGCGGTGATTAAAGTGGTTATTACAGCTTCTTCTTACTTCACACATCATTATAGTAACAGTTCCCTACATCATTGGGTCCCCCTCTAGGGGGGGCACCTGAGATCTGGGGGGGGGGGGGGCGTGAGGCTCTGTCTGAGGTTGTCAAAATTAGATTTGCACTTATTAAACAAAATCCTGTTTTTAACAACGACCAGTAATGTTTTAACAAGTGTGTAGGTCGATTTATTTTAATAGGATTTTATCAATGAAAACGATTCAAGTTTACGTTAATTTTTGAAATGCATGCATTTTCCGTGTGGGTCCTGTGTGTGTGTGTGTGGGGGGGGGGGGGGGGGGGGGACTTGCCTTTTCTTGGATAAAAGTGAGTGGGTGGGTGGTGGGGCTCCAAGGAAAAAAGGTTAGGAACCTTTAGCCCTACATGATTCTGCCCTGGTTGAACCTTTCCTCCATTCCTCGTTGACTCGCTGAGTTGTAAAGCTGAATCAAGGCTGCAGCCGGTGTCTTATCGTTTTGACCTTGAACAACACGGGATAATAGAGTGGTGATGTCAGGTCAAAAGGTGAACACGGGCAGTCAAGCTGCAAGCAGTAATACCTGAGAGCTTGTCGAACACTGCAGGCCTAAATCATCCTCAAGGTGTCTAGTAGATTTTGTCAGTTTCCTTCGAATAAAGTGAAAGAGCTCATGTACGCTCTGATGTCTTATTAAGGAAGGTAAAGCACAGAGGCAGCTAATGACGTTGACGAGGACTATGCTCTGACTACAATAAATGGAGGGAAGTTCTTGCTAAGGTAAATTACACCTGAGATTGTTCCGCTTAGAAAAAGTCCTTTAAATGAACCAAACAGGGTAGTGTTACCTAGACATACAGTTCATTTATTGCTTTACTTTAATACTGCGATGCATTACTGAGGTTTGCAACATGTAGTACTGGGTTGTTTCTGTCCTTGGAAAAATAAACTGTGTAGCTCTAAGTAAAATCTGGAGCGCTGTGCGTGTGTTCTCCGAGGCTGTGAGGTTTATTCAAAGGAGGACTAATTTTAGTTTCATGAAACCACGCCCCTTTTTTAACATATCTTTGGTGTAAATAACCAACAGGTAACATTTTTTTTATATTGTTCCAGTAAACTGCTTCAACTAGCAGCCACAGAAGAGGCTGTAATGGCGGCAACATACTACAAATACACCCAAACACAGTTTATTATACAATAGCGGTGCTTGTTGTTACTGCTGACACGCTCAGTTTGTTTTTCTAAAGCCTTGTTCACACTCGCACAAAACTCCTGAAAGACTCCTGAAGTTTTCGGGGTGAGCTGCATGTGTGAACGCTAACAGCCACATTTTTCACTCTGACTTCAGCCAGAGTTTTGCCAGACTCCTAGTATTTTTTCAATTTGAAGTCTGAGTCAGCTGATGAACGCAGCAGGAGAATTTATCTCGTGCAAGTGGGAGGGGGTGGTGACGTTTACGTCCTGTGATCGGTGCAGGACCATATCTGCACACGACCGCTATACGATCTTAGTGCACATAATTAAATGGCTGCATTATGTTTTCTGTTCTGCAGTATGCTCTTCTCCGCTCTTACGTTGATGTTGTGATTCTGTTGAACTACATGTAGCATTGATATAAAGACAAATATTCTCATTATAGCATCGTGTAGCGAACTCTATCTGTGTCGTTCTTTTCACGTCATGGCGCCGCAGATGGTCGCCTCGTTTAGGTGGGTGCGTGTTGTTTCGTCTTCTTTAGTTCATCAATAATGTCCCTACCCTTTGCTCTAGTCCTTTGCTAATTGTTTTGCACCTAAACACCAAGCCAAATTCCTTATATATGTAAATAAATTTACTTGCCAATAGAAACCGATTCTGACTCTGATTCTGAGAAGAACCCCCACCCCCCCTCCTCTCTGACAGGAATAGTCTCCTGCTCTGAGGTTCATGTGTGAACAACCAGGACAGGAGGATTTCAGGGGCAGTCCTCCTGAAATTCTCGGGAAATTTCTGGGAATGCATGTTTGAAAACGGCTCAAGCGTCTGACAACATTACAGAAAAGATCCCTAGAAAATGTAGCTTTGTGTTTCGGTGAGATCAACATCGCTAACTTTAAAGTTACCAGACTCCATTCCCAAAAACATTAATTTGACCTTGGAATTGCTGTTCCACCACAGCCTCAATCTGTCCTTTTCCTTGGCTTCAGCTCCAAAATAAACTTCGTTCAGACTCTGTCCGTGCTAACCAAGTGTCTCTGGGATGTTTTAAGCATAGGTTTATGGCGGGGGTATTTCAGAGGGACAGTCCCCTATGCATCCTCAGACCACAGTGTCCTAAATTTGAGAGCGACATGACAGGACTGTGTGGAAACAGCTGTGATGTAATAGCAGAGGTCGGCGCTGGTATTCCTGGCACTCGCTAACCAAAGAGAGTGGTATTCAATGGGCCTGAGAAACCAACCCAACACTCGCCTGCCGGGTGTTGTTTGTGTGGTGGACCATCAGCTCTATGTTTGCTGGTGAGTCCATCTGTCATGGATCTATCAGCATCTGATCGAGCTGTTCTAGAGGTGAGAGAGTTCTCTGATTGGCTGTTAAGCCTTGTAGTGATTTCAGGCTGAAAACACAAAAGCCCAAAACTTTTCTTACTTCACAATGCCAGATGAAAAAACAACATTACTCTCGGTGTACAGAGAGTATTTAGCAAGATTCAAAGACAATGCATACTTCCAACATTTGAAAAGACCTTTCATGAACTGATTGTTGGAGATATTTATCGGCAGATTCAATTCAAATGCAATACGTCTGCTGAAAGTACGCACAGAAAAGTGTTTGTTTTTGCCCCATTGACTGTAAATATTAATGGACGAAGCCTGAGTGACGTCACCCACCTGTTATTGCAGGGTGCTTTGAGGTCCCATATATGGCAGTCTTCATGCTGGAAATTATGTCTCACCCTAACTTTCAGTCAACTTAACGACAGGCTGAGAGCTGGAGCTGAGGCGGGTTTTAAGCCTCTTGACAAACCTTTACAGTGCGCCCGCCTGTTAATCATGTCAGCTATGTGTCTAATTTTTAATAACTTACCCTTCATCAAAACGGATGAGTTATCAAAAAATTACAGTGTGTGCCGATCGAGACATGAGCTAATCAGACCTTTTTGTTTTTTTTTAACCAGGCTGTAAACATGTTAATTTCTGCTGTAAAAACTTGTTTGAATGGGTGTGTATGTGACTTCCTGTGTTTCTGCAACCAGCCTCTAGTGGACACTCGAGGAACTGCCGGATTTTGCACTTCAACATCTGCTTGTTTTTTTAACACTTGAAGGGGCTGCTTGTTTTTGTCCATGTCAGTTTTAGATTGTTATTTTCTTACAGGACAACCGTTTACAAACAGACTCAGCTCTTCAAAACCACAAGACTTCATTGACAAAAAACAGTAATTTCCCACTGCAGAGTAGCGATTTGTTGCTCTGCAGCTGACTGAGTTGGTTAGTTAGTTTGTTTATTGTGTATAGTTTGACTCCTGTATCCAATCTCTGTCCAAAAATGCTAAATCCACAATCTGGAGGTCCACTGGAGGTGCTGTTGATTACATGAACAGAATAAGTGATGTATGACATTATGGAGACAAGCTAATGGATAACAGCTTGTCAGATCGGTTTATTTTACTGCAGCAGAGTGGGTGATAAACATTTGATTATGTGAATGTGACTGAATTCATACGAGGAAGAGTAGCTCACAGAAGATTAAACGTTATGAGCTGTTTTGATCATCTGTGCAGCTCAATTAGTCTCAGAGATGAGTGCCCGAGAGCCCCCGGTTATTCCACAGCCATCTCCGATGCAAATCAGGCTCAAGTGGGTTTGATCTAAGCACTACGAGGACCTGCCCGACGTGTGTGGGCTGCTCGCTGAATGAAGTTGTTATTGGATGCCGTCCACAGATTGTGTTTATGTCTTAATCATGCCTCTTAGGACTGTTTTTAAAGCAGGATGTGTTTTCTTTTTACTCTAATTTTCTCCACTACTCCCTCTTAGGTTGTGTTTCATGAGCCCGGGAACATTGCTTATCTTAATAATCAATATTTGGATGCTGAATGTGTTCTCCCCTGCAGGCTCACATTTCACTTATTTGCTGTTTCATGAACAAACGTAATTCACAAGGGCAAGTGACTTTCCTGCAAATGCCAGACAGTAAAAAAAGCCAAGCTGTGCAGCTGGGGTTGAGCGTCTGGCTCTGCATGGAGGGTGAAAATCATGCAGAGCTGTGAGAGAGGCAACAACAGAGCACTCCTGCAGGGAATGGATGGGCTATGGGGTGCAATATGGATATCTCTAATGGCAGGGATTCCTCCTTTGCAGTGAAACTCTCTAAGGCCTTCTCATGTTCCTGCGAAAACACCTCCTGATTTGATAACCAAAAAGCCCAAAGGGCCCGTGCAGGAGTCCGAGTTCTTCAGGTTGATGCAGTAAAATCAGCCTTACCTCCTAGTAATGTTGGTCCCATTTTCTCTGTTTATCTCAACAGGAAAGATGAGAAGGAGTACGCACTGAAACAAATCGAAGGCACTGGAATATCGATGTCTGCCTGCAGGGAAATCGCTGTAAGTTTCATTATTTTGTTGCTCTTTGTTTTGTTTCCGATGCTTTAGATACTTGTTGAAAACTTCATGCCAACCTGCTTGAGAAGAGCACGCATATTTCTTTGTCAAGTCTGTGAGCAAGGGGGATTTGTTTAGCCTAGCTTAGCATTAGGAACTACGGCCCAATTTCCACCAAGAAGTCCTGTTTGGTTAAGTACGGTTCAGTACGGTTCAGTACGGTTTGGCACGGTAAACTCTGATCTTGCTTGCGTTTCCGCAGCCAACCAAACCCTTACTTGGTAGGTGGTGTTTAAGCCGGATGGAGAAAGCCACGTCAGCTAGGTAATAGCGTGACATGAAAGCAGCGCTATACAATGTAGCCCGCCAATGAATTCAGTGAAGAAGAAGAAAAGGCAACAATGGAGGACGTCCAGCAGAGGTCTGCACCTATGAGGTCGTCCATGTGGCGATGCTACGAGTTGACTTTAGTCGCAAATAAAAACCCAAAACGGCCTTGAAATTACTCTGTTGAAATCCCTGGATTTAAACATGGCACATTTTGTGTTTGTCCCTTATAACCACTGTTGCACATGAAGTGATGATTCTTTCAACCAATCAACAGAACTGTTCGCTTGGCACCCCAACAGAAGTGTAGCAAAAAGTAGAACGGTGCCTGACGCTGTCCAAGACCTGAAGATCAATATGTTGTATGTTGTTTGTTTGATCCACACACAGTCTTCTCTAACCTCTTTCTTATTTTAGACTTCTGAAAAAAATAGTCTCACTTCCTGTTTCTTACTTCCCTTTTAGGAAGAGTGTGGTGTTTATTTCATTTATTGACCAAACAAAACAAATGAAACACAAACTCTACACATACACATACAAACATAAAACAAATGTCTCTGTAGTCTTCCTCGCAGCTGCCGCAGGTTCGAATCCAACCTTGGCCCTTTGCTGCATGTCATCCCCAATTCTCTCCTCCAGGGGCGCGTCCCGAGGGGTGGCATGGGCACCACCCCAAAAATCCCAACTGTGATCAGCTATTTGCCTGTCAGAGGCGGGACTTATGTTAAAACCAACTAATTTGTCTTTTTTTGCAAAGCTCGTAGCTTTTTTTCTTTTGTTTGTACTTCAAATTGTACATACAAACTTTGCACCTCCTTTTTACAAGACAGAGGCATGGGGACGTAATGCACTCTTTCTAACTTGCAATGAACTAACTGGCAATCTGTCGGGATCAAAACATTGCAGGTTAGACTGTGCAGGAGTTTTCATGCACTTCTTTAAGTGCTTTAAATTGTGACTTTGAACAAAATCTTCTTTTGTGTCATTTAAACATTAAGGTAATGTTGCTGTTATCCCGTGTTATGAGATTAGATATTATTGGGGAGATTAGAAAGGGTAAATAATTTATTTTTTATTGCGTGAGTGTGTGCACGTCACACTTCAGGCCACCCCTGCATAAGTCAGTGCCCCAGTTGGGCCAAGCCATTCAAAAAAGTCTGGACACGCCCCTGGTCTCCTCCCAGCTGTCCGGTCTAATAAAGGCAAAAAATTGCCCAAAAAAAACCTAAAGTCTAAAATCTTAACAAGTCTTTAGAGGAAGTGTTTAAGGGAAGATTGTTCTTGCACAACCTCACAAAGAAGCATTTGCTTAGTCACTAAAGCTGATGTTGATTGTTTTGAATGTAAAAAAAAGGAGAGCTGTAAAATCAAACTCACTTCATGCCACTGTCATTTTTATTTCAACTAAAATAATAAAAAGGTGGCGTAAAAATGCTAAACTAAATAAACCCGATTGTATCTGTTTTCATGAACCATTTGTAAGACTGGTTTCAACTCAGCGCTCCATTTGGGTCTATACAGTGTTTGAGGTGGGGGGTTGGTGCTGCATGAGGGCGAGTCAGCGTGCCACTGAGCAGAGACAGAAAGAATGTGGCCCCTCTGACAGGCTGCTGGGCTGTTATGTAAGGCTTCTCTGGTTTCTAGTCTAACGTGGTCACCTGGAGGGAGGCTATGGGCCATATGGTGCAAACACTGTCAGTGACACTGTGCAAACACTCGCAGTAACACTGAGCAAACTTTCTGTGCTGTAGCTCCGAGGAATACTGTCATGACCCCGAGCTGCACGTTAACATTTCAGCTTTAGTCGTACATTTAATGACTGACTAAATGTCTCGTATTCAGACAACTTTTCTCCTGTGAAATGAGTCAGCCTTTAACCACGATGTGTGCAGTTGGTCAGATCGAATGCTTAAGATGCTGTTGCTTTTTAACAAAGCAAAATAAAAAGTTCATGATTCGAGTAATAGGTTAAGAAGAGCCTCAAGTTGGAGTGATGGCGAGATCAAAGCAGTGGGGAGCAGTGACATGTGCCGAAAGTCATCTGCATGAGCCTCGTGGTTCAGCGGCAAAAGATAAGCCATTCAAAGTATTTCCTCAGTGCAGGGATTTCTATGATGCAAACTCTCTGACTGACAGTCTAAGTGAGCTGATGTGAGAACGCAGGAGAATTCCCCTCAAGCGAGTTGGAAGAGGTGCTGACGTTTATATCTGTGATTGATGCAAGGTGCATGGACTGTATACACGGGATCGCTACGATTTCCGTGCTCGTATTCAAACGGCTGCATTGTGTTTTCTGTTGGTCAGTATGTTCTTCTCCACTCTTTAGTTCATATTGTGATTCTGTTGAACTACACGTAGCATTGATATAAGGCAAAGATTGTCATTATAGCGTAATATAGCGAACTCTGTTGCTTCGCCTGTTACTTCTGTGTCGTTCTTTCTACATCACGTCTTGCCTCAGGAGACCCCCCGGCCCCCCTCTCCCTTCTGACAGGGATAGTCTCCCACTGTGAGGAGCATATGTGAACAACCAGGTCAGGAGAATATCCGGAGCAGTCCTCATGAAGTGATCCAGATATTTTCAGGAGTCTGGAGTGCATACCTGAAAACAGCTTATGATGCAGAGAGGGATCGAACTCTTTCCATCAACTGGCTACGGTGTCTTGGTTCACCTCGTCAGCTGAGACTGGTTTCATCAGCAACGATGTCTTTGACTTTTCTTTACTGTCGTCACGGAGATACCAGACAAACATTGTTTTAATAAATATGAAAAACAGAAGAGAGAAACTTCCTTTAAGATTAGTATGATGCACTTAAGTCAGTAAGGACACAGGCAAATTGATATGTGATGAAGCAACACCACTCGTATTCATTTGCATCATGGTGGTGGAAGATGGGTGGTACTGGAGGCGTCGGCCCCCCAGTGGCATGCCATCGGCCACTGCACAAGCCGCTCAACTATATGGACATATGATACTGAACTTGAGCTACATGCCTCTGACTGACAGCTCTTCCAGTCTAATATTGGCACCGTTTTTTTTAACAGCATCACTGCACACAGAGCAGATCCATCATGGCAGCCTGTAAACTTCTTAAACCAAGTCTCAAAGTTAACGTTCAGTGGTTGAAAATAAAAAGAAGTGGAGATTCAAACGTTGAGAAACAGCAGCGCTGCAGCTGAATTTGTCTTATTTGCCTATAGCTGATTACAATTCTTGTTTTCATTTAAAGAAACAGTCAGTAGCTTTTTCCTAAAAGTAAAATATAGACTTATACAAATGCTGCTCAATCATCACTTCTGGGCCTCCATACTGTACATGTGTGGTGGTGACTGTGTCTGCAGAGACTCTGACTGGATTTTCATGTTCTGGTTGACTCTGAGCTGGTGTGTTTCCTCCAGCCAATTACAAGCGTGCGGATGAGTTTAGGAGTAGATACAACTCAGCGATAGGACGTGATTCAAACAGGCGAATATGTCGGACGTGGACATAGCCGCAAAGAAGAGAAAATATTATCACAGTGAGGAGAAACGCAGAGCAGATAAAGTATGTTCTGAAACAAAGGCGACCCTTAGGGTAGCTTTTACAGCAGACACAGAGTAAGTCTGCTGTCTGTTAGACAGGCAGGTGACAAACACTGGCGGTTAGCTTGTGCTAGCGTGCGGTAGCTTGCAGTGTAGGTAACAAACACACTAAGTCCTGCAGTGAGTGTGCGCTTCTGGGAGGGGCTCACTTTGAATGTTGGGGTTACAACTGCAACAAACATTTCTTCTGACTCTACCCTTTAGTGACATCGTGAACATTAAAATATATAAAAAAGGAGGCAGCTGGAAATGTTTTATTTTTTGGCTGACATTCGCACTAATGACATTTTCTGATAAATGTGTTTCTTATAGTTAAATAGGGACTCTCATGTCGGCTGATGAAGGGACCTGACGCTGCACTCCACAGACAGAAAGATTGACTGGATGAACATTGCAATGAAGCTTAAAGCTTCATCTCAAGCCCATTTTCAATTTAAGGCCAGATTCTGCAGTATACGTTTGCTCTTTGAAGAGTAAAGATGATACAACGGTGTCTATCTGAGGAAACAAACCAAAAATGCCTGTGAGAGGAGGGGCAGTAATGTCAAGTATACACAAAGTTCATGCAAAAAACTCATGCACTCCTCCACATTCCTGTATCACCGACATCACAGGCAGCCTGCAGGAAAGGGGACAAAGGTCAGAGACAGAGCACAGCTACTGCCCAGCTCTGCTGAGTGTCTGATCACACATCAGCCAACATGTGGCGAGCGCTGTGTTACATATTAAATATAATTCAAATGTCTGTGATGCCTGACAACACTAACAGATCAAAATAATAAACATATGCTCGTGGTCTGTGCTTCACCGTATAAGAGGGGCCTTACCCTAAACTCAACATCTAGTGATACAGATAGATTTCTAATAAGAGAATAAAACTGTTTAAAATCTGTGTTTCTACGTCACTCTTCATCTTATTCTAGCTGCGGGGGGCTTCAGTCTAAGCTGCCAATTATATCTTTATCTGTCCAAAATCTTTACTCCTGCCAGTTAATGTTTGATAAAAACAAAAACAAATAGACTTGAAACTTTAAAGAAAGTATTTTTCTGGATGTGTTTCAATGTCTGCCCGAAGCTGCAGCGTGTGGAGAAGCTCTGATAAACAGAATTTATAGGAAGGAATAGTCAAAGCTTTTTTGTTGAACAGGCTAATCCCATTTAATTACAATTTACTAGCAGCAGATGCAGGGTTGCCAGGTCCGCGGTTTTTACTTTTTAGGTGCTGCCGCGGTTATTTTTTTTGTCCGCGGGTTGAGTTAATCTATTTTTGATATTAATTTTTGATGTAAATGAATAATAAAAGTCGATATAATAAATAAACAACTTTGTTAAAGCAAAAATCCAACCAAATCGGCAAACAGGTAGACATGGAATATGTCCCACAACCAAATACACATGCACTCACACAGACACGCATTCCAGCTGTGCCTGCACACACACAGACACACAGACACACACACACACACACACACACACACACACACACACACACACACACACACACACACACACACACACACAGACAGCCCTCGTGCTCGCACACAGTCTTGACAGAGGTTTTATGGGCTTATTTTGATTTCCGGCATTGGGATGGTTTTTATTGGCAATTTGGCTTGTTTTGTCACACAGACCTGGCAACCCTGAGCAGATGAACAGCCTTTAAAGGCAATGAACCACCAAGCAGACGGCAAAGAACTAGTGGCGACGAAGGCCGCCTGTGGCTTCGGCGCACGTCGCCTTCTGCCTTGGCACTAGAACAAAACCGCGAAGACTACAGCCGACGGCCAACCACCATGTACGTTCTGCACATGCGTGAGAGGCAATAACTCTCCATGACAGCAGGCGGCGGTAGTCTGTAATCATCATTCCAAAAAGGTGAAACCGGAAGAGGACAAGGAAGAATGCGGATAAATAAACCGTTGTTGTGATACGAGAAGAATATTTTCTCACCGCTGTCGCTCACCACTCGTAATGTAGGTACTTCTAATCGAGAATAATGTCTGATAAAAAGTTGAAAATGGCACTGGCGTTGTCAGCCCTTGGTCTTTTATCATTGGAACAAGCACAGAAGAGGCGCTTCTGTTTTTCTTCTCATGCACTGGCTCTCCTGTTTCGCTTAGCTGAACAGCCAATCAGAGAGGTTCCTACCCCCAACAGCGCCAGCGAGGGCCGCTGCCGATTCAACATGTCAAATCGGCTGAAAAAAGGCAGACGGGGGCCGACAGGTAGCGACGAAGCCGGACACACCGAAAAACTAGGGCGACGATCCCTCACTGACGGTCCAACTACTGTAGGGCCGACGATCTCCTCGGTGTGTCAAGTTTTCACAATGTCATCGTAAGATCACATGAAGCTTCATTTTCAGAGTTCTGTATTTGTTAATGAATTTTAAACACTTTAATACTAGAGGTGGTAAAAAAAATCGATTCATGTAAAAATCGCGATTCTTCTCTACTAAGATTCAAAATCGATTCATAATTTCCAAAAATCGATTTTATTTAAAAAATAAATAAATAATTTTTTGTTTAATAATAAAATAATAATTTTTAATTATTTTTAATAAAAAATTTAATAATTTTTTTTTTTTTGGGGGGGGGTCTAATCAGTCACTCCCTGCTCTTTAAATCAGAAGAATGCCAACTAGAGCAACAAGAAATGCAGCCAGTCTCACAGATGACTGGAGTAGATCCTGAAGTATGGACTGATTCATAAATAGACTTTGAATCCATGGATCAATGAATACAGAATCGTTTTGAATCGAAAATCGATTCTGAATCGAATCGTTACCCCAAGAATCGAAATCGAATCGAATCGTGAGACACCCAAAGATTCCCAGCCCTATTTAATACCACTCAGACAGTCTTTTGATGTTTTATGATTGATCTCACTGACTCATCTCTGTGACGGCTGACATGTTGGTGCATGTGTGCAGGCTTTACTGTGTGTAACTTGACTTCCCTACATTCATAGCAGACACCCGTTTCCTCGTTTCAGCACTCAGTGACGGAGGGATTGATGTGAGGAAGAGTGCCAGCATTGCTCCGCCTCCAGACTGAACCTCTTTGTTTGTTGTTGCTGTGTTTGCATAGACTTATTATACATACAGCAGATCTAATTTCATGTATTCATCAATCATTTCTTCACCTTCAGAGGGACCTGCAAACTGCCATTCAATCTTTTTTCTGCAATGAAAAATAAGACTCGTATCAATGTCTGTCGACATAATGCAACACTGAAAACATAAGAATGTTATAATCGTTTGTTTAGGCCGAGTTATGTGCTCACGTTCTGAGCTGTAATGTGACCACAGGAGAAATCAGGTTTTTAATTCCACAGCTTACAGACAGAAGAGAGTTAGAGCCCGACACCTCTCACACAGAAACGACCTGTCACATTTTGTTAATCTGCAGAGCTGTTCTCCCTGATGTGTTTAACTAGCTTCACATTGAAATTAATCAATATTACCCCCAATTCCCAAATACTCTGTGCACGCCGCCCTCTGTCAGCACCACGGTTTTGATCCATCGGACGCGCGGGCCCAGCCCCACTGGATCCGTGAGCACAGCCATGAGCAGCTGTACACACATCAAGGGAGAACTACAAGATCACGCGGGAATAAAGAGAACAACATTCAAACAACATGTTGCTTTGTCTTTCTGAGGATGATTTGTTGTTCGGTCTGTGTCTGTTTTGACTTTATGTTGATAAAGTGATGGAAATTACGATCAGAGTCTGTATATTGTGTTTTATTTTGAAATTGACCGAAAGCTCTGTCTGTTTCCTTGTCTGACTTCCTGTCTGGCTCCATCTATTCTGTCCAGCTTGCCTGCAGCGTGCTCCATCAAAAAGTCTATTTGAAACGGAGCAGGGTGTAGTGGTGCTGGTGGCACGCTCCGTAGACTGACCGCAGCGCTTGTTGTGGAAACACAATGATTGACTAGAGTAACAGCGAAAGGCGGTGTAGTGCTTGGCACTGACGTACGCGGCGCCTAGATGAAGACCCCTCAGGTGTCCTCACTTCACATTTCATTAATAAAACTGTTAAAAAAAGTCCTTTACACACCTATATAATGGTATAATGGTAAATGGACTTGAGCTTGTAAAGTGCTTTTCTTTTTTAACTACAGGTCACACCTACATATTCACATACTGATAGTAGAGGCTGCTATGTAAAGAGTCCAGAAGTAACTAATCCATATTCACATGCTGACGTTGCAGCATGCTTAAAGCCCAAATTGCATTAAGGCCCTCGTGTTTCTACTTTCGTATGTGACTAGTGTCCGTAGATCCGTATAAATATGAATGATGCCTCCTAGTGTCCTAAGCAAGGAAGTGCATTTATTTACAGATGGACTGAAACCTGGTCGAAGCTACCTGAAGCTGTGGAGGCGGGGCTTATTTTGTCAATTTGAACAAACTTATAAAGACTGTATGTCAAGTATAAGCACGTTTTAGCAGATTTACTCAGGTTAACGATGAGTTAAAACTAGATTAGCAATTTCATTTTTAATCATTTAAACTCGCTTTACGACAACATCGGCGACTGAATCGAAGGTAACAGCCTGTTAGCTGAGCTAGCACACTGTCATACGGTCTCTCTGAAAGCTGTTTAAACGTACTAAACGCACATTCAAGGCTGAAATATTACGGCAGGGAGCTAGACCAAGTCTTTCACTGAGCCACGGCCACCCCCCCATTAGGCACAAGACAAAAAAAACCTGTGGGAACTAAACAGGGTGCAGCATTGTTGGGAGAGTGCTGTGCCAGGTCCTGGTAACAAAGAGATGGGATGGACTAAGTCCAGTATGAGTAAAGGTCCAAGAAATGAAGATTAACCTTAAAATCACAGCACTGCAGTCCTTGTTATTATATGAGGAAATATTTTACCACTGAAGGCATTGTTTGTAGGACAGCAGGAGAAAAGAGTAGGAAGATTCAACTGAATCATAGAGTCCTTTCCTCTTTCAGTAAACTCTCGGGTGTTTTTCTTTCTCTGGTTGTGTTGTGTGTCTCGATGTGGCCTGAACTCCTGGTCACACATTTATTAGAAAAGCTTAATTTTGTGGTAAAAATCAGTTAATACAAATGGGATCAGTGTGAAGAGAAGTGAGGCTGAAGTAAATCTGCAGGAATTCTTCTCAAAGGCTTCATTAATGTTGAACTTGGTGTGTAAAATTCATTGGAAACAGTTTGATGGTGTTGACCTTTGAGGGAATAAAAGACTAAAGGCCACCATGGAGGAAGCTCTCATGTCATAGCTTGTTGCACTCTTTCTTTATACATTTCCTCTTTCAAGGTATAAAGTGCTTCACTAAAATGCTGGTAATGTGACAGGAGTTTCAAGCTGATGTTTTACTGATTTACTTTAAAGGTGATTTTGGCCTTTTGGTGGACACAGCATGTCCATGGGGGCTCTGAGCCGAGCTACCAAAATGTTGGCATGAGCCGTTTTCACATATGCATTCCTGAAAACATCTAGATAAGTTCAGGAGGACTGTCCCTGACATCCACCTGATCTGGTTTTTCACACATGCAGCTCACAGCAGGAGACTAGGCCTGTCGGGTGGAAGGGGGGGGCGAGGGGTATCCTATTGCAAGACGTGACGTAAAAAGAATGACACAAAGGATGTGTGTGTGGTGAGGGGGCTGCTAGTAGACCTGCCAAAATGTCGGCATTAGCCCTGTTCAGATATGCACTCCTGAAAATATCTAGATCATTTCTGGAGGGCTGCTCCTGAAATCCTTCACTTATAAGACTCACAGAAGGCAACATAACCTGTTGGACGGGAGGAGGGGCTGAGGGTCTCCTGAGGCAAGATTTGACGTAAAAAGGACGACATGGAAGTGGCCGACGATTCCACATGTGGAATCGGCGTCGGCAGTCGTCGGCGTGGTTGGGGGTAGGAATCTCTCTGATTGGCTGTTCAGCTAAGCGAAACAGGAGAGCCAGTGCACGAGAAGAAAAACGGAAGCGCCTCTTCTGTGCTTGTTCCACTAATAAAAGACCAAGGGCTGGTAACGCCAGTGCCGTTTTCAACTTTTTATCAGACATTATTCTCGATTAGAAGTACCTATATTACGAGTGGTGAGCGACAGCGGTGAGAAAATAGTTCTCTAGTGCAAGAGAACTCTCCCCGGGGCACCCGCCAGCGTCTCCGGGATCGTTTGCGTTACCGCACTGGACGCCTCGCGGCGCCTATCTCCGCCACTCCAGATTCGGGGATCGGAACCCGACTCCCTTTCTTCCTCGTCCTCTTCCGGTTTCCCCATTTTTATTATTGGAATGACGATTAGAGACTACCGCCGCCTGCTGGCATGGAGAGTTATTGCCTCTCATGCATGCGCTGAACGTACGTGGTGGTTGGCCGTCGGATGTAGTCTTTGCGGTGTGTTCTAGTGTAAGTTTTTGGCCAGACAAAAGGCGTTGTGCGCTGACGCCACAGGCGGCCTTCATCGCCACTAGTTCTTTGCCGTCTGCTTGGTGTGTCAGGGCCTTAATATTACGCCCCTGAGGAATCACTATACATGTCTTAAGGCGTAATGACAGCGGAGCTTCGTCACGTGAGAAGGTCTTTTCTCACAGTCCGATATTGTTTGCATCTCAGTGAGCGTCAGATCTCCTTCCTGTTCACCAAACTCTCTCTCTGGAACTTAGAGCAGCTTCTCTATTGAAGAGGGTGGAGGACAGAGAGTTCAGGCCCTCAGAGACTCCCGTTTGTACTGAGTCAGACCTTTCTGTGTACACTGAGTCAGAGCAGGTGTTGTCATGACTTTTTGCGTCTTTTATTCACATACAGAATGACCTGGTTGCATTCCAGACCTCTTACTTGGTATTGTGTCTCTTTCACAAGCAGAAGAGCGAAACAAGCGTCTCTTTCTTGATGCTCTGACGATGGCACAGTAGGCCCTGTTATAGAAGTCCGCCCTGCAGGAAAAATCAAATAAGATGTGTTTTGTCATGGTGTTGTTAGCTGCATTCTTTTCCAGAATAATAAAAACGCACCATGACAGCGTCTCCTGGGGCCATCAGACACAAACATTTTCTCCTTTTGGCTTTCTGAAAAAGTGAATGCTGAGAAACAATCACTATCTGCTGCTATCGACTCGTTCCGATTCAGACAAAGAGCTGCAGTGTTGTGATTCAGCTTCTTAGAGAGATGGGTATGAGAAGCATGGTGTAATAACAAGAGGAATTGACTGTGTGAGGCTGCTGGAGCATTGGCTTGTGTTCTTTGTTTTTTGAGACCAACACTTGCCATCTGAAAATGTTCCCTGTTGTTTTTATTCTTTCCTTTTTTTGTCAGTGTTTAAACTGTGACTCGGTTCAAGGTCAATTGTGTTCTCAGCCAACTCAAGGGAAACCCAGACATGACAGACTCAGACGTGAGCTGATGCAAACCAAACATGTCCGTGGTGAGATAATCAAATGTAATCAGACCAAAACAATCCAGTTTTGAACCCAAAACAGAGTATCAATAGCCGTTTTCACACATGCACTCCTGAAAATATCTAGATAATTGGCTGTTCATCATGAGTCTGGTTCTGCTGACTCTTAAACGTACAGTATGTAAAATCCGCTCTCAATCAAAACAATAATAAGAGATGAGGCTCGTGGTGTATCATGGGAGTAAAAACGAACGAACTCCGTGTTGAATCAATACGAACGTCTGAGAAAGGCAATATGTGTACGTATCCAAGTATAATTTACTTGACGTTTTTTATCACAGCAGCACATACAGCAACAGAACGGCAGCTTTCAGTAGCAGCTAGCGCTAGCTTATGCAGCGGTCTTTGACGTAACATCCGGTGTTTCTTTGACAACGATCAACATTTCCTGTCTGTCATGGCGGCTCATCATGGCAGCTGCCTACAAGACACGTCCCGTTACAACTATAAAATTACGGATTTTTCTGGCTTTGATAACTTTTGGAAATATTTGAGGTGATGTAAGTACTCAACTAAAAAATATATATAACATGGGTTTAGTCCATTTTTAATTGAAGTTTGATATTTTAATGTAAACATTAGCATGCAATTCTACATACTGTACCTTTAAAGGAAGTTTTTCCTCTCCGCTGTAACTTTGCTAAATGTTGCTTAGTGCTCATGATGGGTTGATTTTGGGTCTTTGTAGATAATATAACAATGAGTAAGGTCTTTTACCTGATCTCTTTTGTTGATATTGTTGTTCTGTTGAACTACACCTACCATTGATAAAAAGGCAAATATTCTCATTATAGCATCGTATAGCGGACTCTGATGCTTTGTCCGCTACTTTCTCATAGTTTTTTTTGAGTCACGTCTTACCTCAGGAGATAGGGATAGTCTCCTGCTGTGCGGTGCATGTGTGAACAACCATGCCAGTAGAATATCCAGAGCAATCCTCATGAAATTATCAGGATATTTTCAGGAGTGCATGTGTGAAAACGGCTTTAGACTGCACATTTATGAATCAGACTTTCACATAAAGGAACATGAAGGTGTATGGACACAATGGGTTCCTGCTAGAACAGCTAAAAGTGTTGGAAAATGAACTCTAAAAAAGAGTGGGAACCCCTGATCAGGAATGTGAAAACCGTGACATACATCTCGTGTATTCCTCTCCACATTGAGCCGAGAAATACCAACGCGTCCCTCTCCATTATTCCCCAGCAGAGCCAGCCTCACACGGCTCGTCTCCTCAACATTACAACCACCAGAAATTGGTTTGCTTCAAAAAACAAAAATTCTTCTAGACTTGCCCGGCAGAACAAAGAAGTCTTTGTGCCTCTCAAACCACCAACTCGCTTCGTTTAGCAAACTGTGCAGTTCAGCAACTGGCGTGCAACAAGCAGTGGAGCTTGGGAGGGAGGGAGGGAGGGAGGGTGGTTTGGCTGCAACATGTTTTTGGATCTGCAGCATAAAACAGACCCGGCCTCTTGTGATTTTTTCCACATCCATGCTGATGTAGCCTTAAACAGAGAATTATAAGGCCTGAGCAATGAACCAATCCATATGCAAGTCATCTTTCTAGATTAGGATGGTTGCTCTGATTGATTTAATGAGACACATGAAAGGTTGCTACCCAGTCAAGCATGCTTTTTAAGAAAGACAAGATGCAGGCTGAGTGAGAGCAGCGTCAGATAGAATGAACAAACCAGGAAGTGATAGCGTGACAGCTGTTTGAAGCTTGAATGGTTTCATTTTTTTCTGTCCTGTTTGAACAAGTCTCCCTCATTGGTTGGTTCACATTCAGATGCCTCCAGCTCCTGAGAGACGAGGGAAAAGATGACTTTCTATTTTTGGTTCAGACGTTTGATTTGAAAGAAAGAAGAGAAAAATCCAAACGGCTCAGAAATAAAGAATATCATGGGGCATCAATGTTGGGGAACCTGTTGGCCTAGCGGTAAGGTTGCGCTCCCCTGGGGGCCTGCCAGTAGAGTTGCCAATAACATTGGCTCAGAAAGGTGCTCAGCTTGTTTTAAGCTTATTCCTTCATTGTTTATTGTTCTCAAGGCTTTTAACATGAGCAGTGTAAATCACAGAGGCCTCCTAAGCACACCTGGCAACCAAAACTGCCAAAAACATTTAATCAATACTTTCCTTTTACTGGTCTGTGACTTCCACAACACCCTTGGTCGACACAGCATGTCCATGGGAGCTGTGAGCCGAGCTGCTGCTCATAATTTTTATTTTATTTTATTTTATATACTTTATTAATCCCCAACGGGGAAATTCTGGTTCGCACTCTGTCTGTTATTTTTTAGGGACATGCTTCTCACACACACAGGCCTGAATCACACACAAACAGGACCTGTGGACATGCATTAGTGGGGAGGTTTTGGGGTTCGGTGCCTTGCTCAAGGGCACCTCGGCAGTACTCGGGAAGTGCCCTGGCACCTCTCCAGCTACCAGAACAACTCCCGTATTTTGTTCCGCATCGGGACTTGAACCGGCGACCCTCCGGTTCTCAACCCAAATCCCTAGGGACTGAGCTAATGCCGCCCCAAATGTTGACATGTCATATTCCCACTCTTGGAATTTTCCTGAGAAATAGTTGGTTGTTCACACATGCACCTCACAGCAGGAGTCACAACCTGTTGGACAGCGTCTGCTGAGGCAAGACATTACTATACATGAAAAAAGATGCGGAAGTGGCGGACAAAACATCAGAGTCCGCTATATGACGCTATAATGAGAATATTTTCCATTATATCAATGCTACGTGTAGTTCAACAGAATCACAATATCAACATAAGAGTGGAGAAGAACATACTGGAGAACAGAAAACATAATGCAACAGTTTAATTGCATGCACGGAGATCGTGGTGGCTGTGTGCAGACAGTCTATGGTCGTGCAATGATTGCAGGTAATAAACGTCACTACCCCCTTCTGCTCGGTAGAGGTGAATTCTCCTGATTATATCCTGCTGCGTTCTCACTTCAGCTCACTCTGACTTCATGCAGAAAAAGTACTAGAGGGCTGGACGTTCATTCACACTTCCAGCCTACCCCGAAAACTTCAGGACTTCTTCACCGGAAGCTCAAAGAGTAATGTGCAGTTGAAAGTGGTGTAATGCACATAAAAGCAAAAAGCTGCAGACTGACCTGCTGTCTAATGTTTTTTTTTTCCCTCCAAATTTAGCAACAAACATATCAATGTCATTATCTGTTGAGATCAACTTTTTGCCCAGCCCTATCTTCAATCACTTCTTTTACTTTGTAAAACCTACATCACCCAGGCAGTCGCATCATCTCAATCAGCTCGACACGGCAGTATGTTGCATAACACGAACTTTTAACCCGTGACAGAAGCAGTCTGTGTTTAGATAATGCTTGGGCAACTTGGGTAAATCCTCTGGTAACCGGCTGTAGGAGGCGAGCTGACCTGTGTTGGTTAAGTTCATCAAGGTGGAGCTTAGAGATGGAGGGAGTCCACTCAGTCCAGGTAGAGTTATAAACAGGCACTTGTTGCTCATGTTAATGAGCAGAGAGAGCCAGTTCATTTTAGTCGTTTCAACAGGATTATGCTAAAAAGATCTTCTGCAGGAAGCTCGCGGCAGCCTACTTTGTTTTCACTAACCAAAAAAGTAGACTGCACAACTATGGAGGCTTTTGCTTGAGCTGCCGTCAGAGACCCAGGGGAGGTCTGTTTTTATTTGGTTAAATCTGAGTCGATATATTTTTATAGTATTTATTTTCTATTGACAATTTACATGACTGCTCAAAAAGGAGAGCTATTAGACGCCACTGATTTATCAAATTGTGTGATGCATCTTATCACCGTACTCTTGCCAAGATGGAAGATCCACAGCCTCAGTTTTGACACGTAGGAAGAGTGTATTTTCGCAAGCGCTGATAATGGAAAAGTGAATAAAAAGAACTGCTTCACAGCCTACAATGAAGAGCAGATTCATTTTTTCTGACTTTTCATCAGCGTACATGACGCTTTAAAGCTCAGTTTCCACCAGGTTTGATTCAGTACAGTTTGGTACAGTAAAACCTGATCCTGCTTTAGTTTCCACAGCCAATCGTATCCTTACTTGGTAAGCGGAGCGTAAGCCGGATGGGGCTAGCCGCGTCAGCTATGTAATAGCGGGACATCTTAGCAGCGTGAAACAATGTATGCACGCCAATACATCCAATAAAGAAGTAGAAGGCGACATAGTAAACAAAGGACAACAATGGAGGACGTCCAGCAGAGCTCTAGTTAGCTAGCTTGTTAGTTAGCTAACAGTAAAAGTACTAATAACCTTGTTATGCAGCAGGGAATGTAGTTTATATATTCAACAACACAAACTACAAGATATTACAACACTCCTATGAACAGTATAAGCACTATAACTACGACTAACGTTACGTTTAAGATTAAGCAATTTCATTTGCAATGGATTGTGGGATCGGTAGTTTCTTGACTCTGGAAAAAAATGATGTACTGTCTTGTACCTTTGCCTTTTCTCTGTTTTTAATGGCGTTTTGGTGCCAAATCAAATGTTTTATATAGTCACAAGTATTGTGGTAGCTGGTTGTCTTGGTGACAGGCTTCAATCTCTTGACTTAATGATTTTGTGAAATGTCAATGGAGTTTGAATTGGAACATTTTGCTGACGGAACCAGAGCCGCCGAAAAAGTGGGCGGTCACTTTTGAGCTCTATTGTCAGATACTAAATATTAAGTGACTCTCAGTAAAATGCATCATTAGACTGTTGATCTTTGTAGCATTGTGAATTTAAAGCCACTAGCTCGCGGCGAAGCTGCCTATATCCTGTTACATTCCCCCAGAGGGCTCCACGGCCTCTTTGAAGTCTTGTTTATGCTGCGACTTAAGCTAACAACAAACTGTTTAGATGATAATTTCACTGTTTGACTAAGTCATTGACCTCGGGGGAGTGTTAAAACTTGTCTGATCGCTACGTCATCGTGATCCTATATTAACACTATAAATGATGCCAACATGTAAGGACGCACTTAGCCTTGAAATACATGACATCATCGTTTCACCACAATAAAAGTCTGATTTAAGCGTTGAACCGCTGTCATACTTCAGGTGCTTTCATCATGAGGCCAATAAAACTCTCCAGTGGTTTTAATTGTTCTTGTTAAAATCTATTCACCCACCTGCTCCTGTTTTCACATCTGTTCACGTCAAGTTTGACCTTCGTGAATTGAAACATTGTTCATGAATTTCATGATTCCCATGAAACAAGTCTCTTTTTCCCTGCTTCCCACAATGCCTTTTGTTCGGCTAAACCTCCCGACCTCATAAATTCCCCACCCCCTTTTCTCTTTCTGCCAGAGCTGCACATGACGGCAGATAAAGTTTGAACACATGTCTGAAATAACTGAAAGAAGTTATTTTTAATGGTAGCCATTTTCCATGTGAAGATAAGTGAGTAACCCCCTTCCTCTGGGAAAATCATCTACTGTGAGAGAATCTGGCTCAACAGTGTAGTAAAAATCCCATTCATTTTCTCCATATCGGTTTCTCTTGTTAACCCTAATGTCATAACCCTCACAGGTAGACTGACCACAAGCTACCTGAGTGTGAAATGATGGTTAATGCTCCTGTAGGAGACACAAGTTTATATGATATCAACCTTGTTTTCAGAAAAACATGGTTTATTCACGAGATTGGGGAAAGAACTACACTACCCACATGTCACAGTGACATGCAGTTACCATGACAATGTTAGCTAACACAAAATGTACTAATAACCTTGATATGCATCAGTGAATGTAATTTATATATTCAATAACACAAACTACAACATAGTACAACACTTGTATAAAACAGTATAAACCCTATAACAACGACTGAAGTTACATTTAAGGAGAAGAGGTATCATTCGCAATGGATTGTGGGATGGGTAGTTCAGTCTTGTACCTTTGCCTGTTTCTCAGTTCGTCAATGCTGTTCAGGCGCCAAATCAAATGTTTCACAGTCACGAGTATTGTACATAACGTCGTAATACAACACATGCAGGACTTTACGTGATCATGAAGCGTGCTTAGTTTACAAAACAGGTAGACTTGAGGGGAAAAACAAACAATTAAAACCGCAAGCGGTGATGAAGGGCCCGAAGCACTTCGTGCATGTCGGGGTGTGTCGCGACCGCGGGAGTGCAACGGCGAGACGTGACCAAGCAGCAGGCCTTACAGTTTGATTTGTGTAAAACTGATAGTTTGACAGTACACCAAGGCCACACCCTTTTATGTAAAATCATGCAGAGTACAACGAAAGATCTTAAACATGTCTAGAACACACTGACACTGAGTTTGCAATGATTGCATGAACAGGGTCTCAGGGAAGTATGTTAAAATAGGAAGACTGTAAATGCAAAATATGGTCATTATTTATACATTCAAAAAATGATGGTGGACATCCTTTTGGGTTTTGACAATGGGCACTGTGGCATTTTATGTAAGTCCTGACATGGTTAATATGCAGAAAAAATGTCATGCATGTCAGGGAAAAAACCTCTGGGGGGGGCCTTTTGAAAGAATTTCATGAGAGTGCACGAGACATCAAAGTTTGACAGTACACCATGGCCACGCCCTTTTATGTAGAATCTTGGTTTCACATAACTTTGGATCTTTAACATGTCTAGAACACACTGACACTAATTTCGTAATGATCGGATAAATGGTGGCTCAGGGAAATACGTTCAAATAGGTAGCCTGTGAAATGCAAAATTAAGGCATTTTTTTACACACAAAAAAAATTATGGCGGACTTCCTGTAATGTTTTGACTAGGGGTGCCAGAGGATTTTATGTAGGTCCTGACATGGTTAATGTGCATAAAAACTGTTACGCATGTAGGAGAAAAAATGTCTATGGGGGGGCCTTTTGGAAAGGTTAAAAGTGGCGTGACGAGACATCAAAGTTTGACTGCACGCCACGGCCACGCCCTTTGACAAAATAACGTACAGAGCACAACGGGAGATCTTCAACATGTGTAGAACACAGTGACACTGAGTTTGCATCAATGGGATGAACGCTTTCGAAGGAGTTTGTTCAAATAGGTAACCTGTGAAATGCGCATTTCAGCCATTTTTGTTGCATTCAAAAAAATATGGCGGACTTCCTGTAATGTTTTGACTATGGGTGTAAGAGGATTTTATGTAGGTCCTGACATGGTTAATGAGCATAAAAATTTTCATGCATGTAGGACAAAAAAACATCTATGGGGAGGCCTTTTTGAAAATTTCAAGGGGGCGCCACTGAGCCATTTAGCCACGCCCACTTACTATACCCACATGACAAGTTTAACTTTCCTACTGAGATCATGTGTATGACGTTTGGTGACTCTACGACTATATTAAGCCCTTCAACAAACTACTTCCTGTTTGTGGCGAACGACGCGTCTGTATGGTGAGAGCGTTTGACGCAGACATTTGAGCTTGAAAAGGTAGTATGGCCAAGGTCTTAGGACGGTCCACAACCCTTTTGAAGAGGATATGATCAACTGTGTAGCAATGGCTAGTGCTAATTTACAAGCAGTAACTTCCTGTTGTCAACAGGTGGCGCTGTAAGTAATACAAACATTTTAAGCATGGATGTGTTCAGGGCAGGACCTTTATCATGCATGACACATTTGGTGATGATTGACCTCTGCATGGCAGACATATAGGCATTTTGTGGTTAAAAAATGGATTAAAAAAAACATGCAAATTTGACCGCACGCCAGGGCCACGCCCTTTTATGTAGAATCTTGGTTCCACATAACTTTGGATCTTTAACATGTCTAGAACACACTGACACTAATTTCGTAATGATCTGATAAATGGTGGCTCGAGGAAATACGTTCAAATAGGTAGCCTGTGAAATGCAAAATTGAGGCATTTTTTTACACAAAAAAAAAATGATGGCGGACTACCTGTTAGTTTTTGAATATGGGTGCCAGAGGATTTTATGTAGGTCCTGACATGATTAATGTGCTTGAAAATTGTTATGCATGTACGTGAAAAAATTTCTATGGAGAGGCCTTTTGGAAAGGTTAAAAGTGGCGCGACGAGACATCAAAGTTTGACCGCACGCCACGGACACGCCCTTTGAGTTTTGGAAGAGTAGAGCACAATTTAATATGTTGAACATGTCTAGAACACAGTAACACTGAGTTTTCATCAATCGGATGAGCGCTTTCGAACAAGTTACTTCAAATAGGTGTCCTGTAAACGATCGAAAATCGCGTTTTTTTGACTTTCAAAAAATCCTACTGGACTTCCTGTTGGATTTCGAGCATGGGTGCAAGAGGGTTTTTTGTTGGTCTTGGCAAGATGGATATGCATAGAAATTCCCAGAATTGTAGGTTCAACATGCCGCCGGGGCTGAGTGTTTGAAATATTATAGGGGGCACCACTGAGCCATTAAGCCACGCCCACTCATTTAAATGATATCAAATCTTTAGCTTTACCACCAGGATTATATGTATGACGTTTCGGGAGTGTAGGACAATGTTAAGCCTGTGAAAAAACTACTTCCTGTTTGATGGCGAACGATACGTCCGTAGAATGACAGCGTTGGACGTAGGCATTTGAGCTTGAAAGTCTTGTATGGCCAAGGTGTTAGCATGGTCCACAACAATTTTGAGGGGGAATTGAGCTACTGTGCAGCAATGGCTAGTGGTAATTGAAAAGTAGTGACTTCCTGTTGTCAACAGGTGGTGCTGTGACTTTTCAAAAAATTTCAATCATGGATATGTTCAGGGCAGGCTATATATCATGCATGATTTTTTTGGTGATGATTGATGACTCCCCATTAGAGTTATAAGCATTTCATTTTTTGGCAATGTGCCAAAACGCACGTTAAACTTTGAACGCACGCCACGGCCACGCCCTTTAAGTTTTGGAAGAGTTGAGCACAATTTAATATGTTGAACATGTCTAGAACACAGTAACACTGAGTTTTCGTCGATGGGATGAACGCTTTCGAACAAGTTAATTCAAATAGGTGACCTGTGAAACACCGATTTGAGCCATTTTGAGCCATTTTTTTAAAATTCAAAAAAATATGGTTGACTTCCTGTAATGTTTTGACTATGGGTGTAAGAGGATTTTATGTAGGTCCTGACATGGTTAATGTGCATACAAATTTTCATGCATGTACGATAAAAAAACATCTATGGGGAGGCCTTTTTGAAAATTTCAAGGGGGCGCCACTGAGCCATTTCGCGAACTTATTTTACGAAAAGGCGAAAATATCAAATTTTTCGCCAGACCTGATGACCTTGCACATTTTGGTGAGTTTTCATTCATGTTCAGGCCCTCAAAAGTGGCTGCAAAGAGGAGGAAGAAAAAGAATAATAATAATAATAATAATAATAAAAATAATTTTTTTTTTTAAGGGTTTCAATAGGGTCCTACGCACTTGTCAGTGCTTCGGGCCCTAATTAAAACCGCAAGCGGTGATGAAGGGCCCGAAGCACTTCTTGCATGTCGGGGTGTGTTGCGACCGCGGGAGTGCCACGGCGAGATGTGACCAAGCAGCAGGCCTTACAGTTTGATTTGTGTAAAAGTGAAAGTTTGACAGTACACCGAGGCCACGCACTTTTATGTAAAATCATGCGAAGTACACCGAAAGATCTAAAACATGTCTAGAACACACTGACACTGAGTTCGCAATGATTGCATGAACAGGGTCTCAGGGAAGTATGTTAAAATAGGAAGACTGAAAATGCAAAATTTGGTCATTATTTATACATTCAAAAAATTGGCGTGGACATCCTTTTGGGTTTTGATAATGGGCACTGTGGCATTGTATGTAAGTCCTGACATGGTTAATATGCAGAAAAAATGTCATGCATGTCGGGGAAAAAACCTCTGGGGGGGGCCTTTTGAAAGAATTTCATGGGAGTGCACGAGACATCAAAGTTTGACAGTACACCATGGCCACGCCCTTTTATGTAGAATCTTGGTTTCACATAACTTTGGATCTCTAACATGTGTAGAACACACTGACACTAATTTCGTAATGATCGGATAAATGGTGGCTTGGGGAAATACGTTCAAATAGGTAGCCTGTGAAATGCAAAATTAAGGCATTTTTTTACACACAAAAAAAATGATGGCGGGCTACCTGTAATGTTTTGACTAGGGGTGTAACAGGATTTTATGTAGGTCCTGACATGGTTAATGTGCATACAAATCGTTACGCATGTAGGGGAAAAAATGTCTATGGGGGGGCCTTTTGGAAAGGTTAAAAGTGGCGTGACGAGACATCAAAGTTTGACTGCACACCACAACCAGGCCCTTTGACGTAATAACGTACACAGCACAACGGGAGATCTTCAACATGTGTAGAACCCAGTGACACTGAGTTTGCATCAATGGGATGAACGCTTTCGAAGGAGTTTGTTCAAATAGGTAACCTGTGAAATGCGAATTTCAGCCATTTTTGTTGCACTCAAAAAAATATGGCGGACTTCCTGTAATGTTTTGACTATGGGTGTAAGAGGATTTTATGTAGGTCCTGACATGGTTAATGGGCATAAACATTTTCATGCATGTAGGACAAAAAAACATCTATGGGGAGGCCTTTTTGAAAATTTCAAGGGGGCGCCACTGAGCCATTTAGCCACGCCCACTTGCTATACCCACATGACAAGTTTAACTTTCCTACTGAGATCATGTGTATGACGTTTGGTGACTCTACGACTATATTAAGCCCCTCAACAAACTACTTCCTGTTTGTGGCGAACAACGCGTCTGTATGGTGAGAGCGTTTGACGCAGACATTTGAGCTTGAAAAGGTAGTATGGCCAAGGTCTTAGGACGGTCCACAACCCTTTTGAAGGGGATATGCTCAACTGTGTAGCAATGGCTAGTGCTAATTTACAAGCAGTAACTTCCTGTTGTCAACAGGTGGCGCTGTAAGAAATACAAATATTTTAAGCATGGATGTGTTCAGGGCAGGACCTTTATTATGCATGACACATTTGGTGATGATTGACCTCTGCATGGCAGACATATAGGCATTTTGTGGTTAAAAAATGGATTAAAAAAAACATGCAAATTTGACCGCACGCAAGGGCCACGCCCTTTTATGTAGAATCTTGGTTTCACATAACTTTGGATCTTTAACATGTCTAGAACACACTGACACTAATTTCGTAATGATCTGATAAATGGTGGCTCGAGGAAATACGTTCAAATAGGTAGCCTGTGAAATGCAAAATTGAGGCATTTTTTACACACAAAAAAAATGATGGCGGACTACCTGTTAGTTTTTGAATATGGGTGCCAGAGGATTTTATGTAGGTCCTGACATGGTTAATGTGCTTGAAAATTGTTATGCATGTACGTGAAAAAAATTCTATAGAGAGGCCTTTTGGAAAGGTTAAAAGTGGCGCATCGAGACATTAAAGTTTGACCGCACGCCACGGCCACGCCCTTTGAGTTTTGGAAGAGTAGAGCACAATTTAATATGTTGAACATGTCTAGAACACAGTAACACTGAGTTTTCATCAATCAGATGAGCGCTTTCGAACAAGTTACTTCAAATAGGTGTCCTGTAAACGATCGAAAATCGCGTTTGTTTGACTTTCAAAAAATCCTACTGGACTTCCTGTTGGATTTCGAGCATGGGTGCAAGAGGGTTTTTTGTTGGTCTTGGCAAGATGGATATGCATAGAAATTCCCAGAATTGTAGGTTCAACGTGCCGCCGGGGCTGAGTGTTTGAAATATTATAGGGGGCGCCACTGAGCCATTAAGCCACGCCCACTCGTTTAAATGATATCAAATCTTTAGCTTTACCACCAGGATTATATGTATGACGTTTCGGGAGTGTAGGACAATGTTAAGCCCGTGAAAAAACTACTTCCTGTTTGATGGCGAACGATACGTCCGTAGAACGACAGCGTTGGACGTAGGCGTTGCAGCTTGAAAGTCTTGTATGGCCAAGGTGTTAGCATGGTCCACAACAATTTTGAGGGGGAATTGAGCTACTGTGCAGCAATGGCTAGTGGTAATTGAAAAGTAGTGACTTCCTGTTGTCAACAGGTGGCGCTGTGACTTATCAAAAAATGTCAACCATGGATATGTTCAGGACAGGCTATATATCATGCATGATTTTTTTGGTGATGATTGATGACTCCCCATTAGAGTTATAAGCATTTGATTTTTTGGCAATGTGCCAAAACGCACGTTAAACTTTGAACGCACGCCACGGCCACGCCCTTTAAGTTTTGGAAGAGTTGAGCACAATTTAATATGTTGAACATGTCTAGAACACAGTAACACTGAGTTTTCGTCGATCGGATAAACGCTTTCGAACAAGTTAATTCAAATAGGTGACCTGTGAAAGGCCAATTTGAGCCATTTTGAGGCATTTTTTTAAAATTCAAAAAAATATGGCCGACTTCCTGTAATGTTTTGACTATGGGTGTAAGAGGATTTTATGTAGCTCCTGACATGGTTAATGTGCATACAAATTTTCATGCATGTACAACAAAAAAACATCTATGGGGCGGCCTTTTTGAAAATTACAAGAGGCCGCCACTGAGCCATTTTGCGAACTTATTTTACGAAAATGCGAAAATATCAAATTTTTCGCCAGACCTGATGACCTTGCACATTTTGGTGAGTTTTCATTCACGTTCAGGCCCTCAAAAGTGGCTGCAAAGAGGAGGAACAAAAAAAAAAGAAGAAAAAAAAAAATAATCACAAGGGATCCAATAGGGTCCTACGCACTTGTCAGTGCTTCGGGCCCTAAAAATACACGCTGTCGGGTCCGCGTCCTCACATGGGAGAACAAGACAGCTACTTCACTGACTTTATGGCTTCTTATTTTGAGTCATTATAGTCAGATACAGCCATAAAACTCTGGGAGTTTTCCATAATGAAGGCTGTCCACGTTGTGTACCCGCGTGCTTGTGCTCGTGTATGAACTGCACCGTGCTGAAGCACACCTCTTCGAAGCATGCCAGTGCCAAGGAAGTGTACCGTGCTTGAGCACGGATCGGGGCGGTCACACTAGTCAAACAAACTGGACTTTAGGGGTGAAGCATGCTTAGGGACGGTACGGATTGCTTGGTGTGAGTGCGTCCTAAAAGTGGGCATTCACTGCTAAGCTCTATTGCAGTAAAGAAAATTGGCCGATCAGTCCAGAAACATAAATTTAAACTCCTGCTGGGAGATGGGGTTTCATCTTTGATGCCACAGTCTGCATGAGGCAAGGTGTGTTTTCTCCGCTGCTGCTGATCGCTGTGCAAACAGGAACATGTTTGAGTTGTATTTGGATAGTGTGTAGGATGAAGACCGGAGAGACTTGGTTGCTAGGGATCAAATAATGCTGTCAGCTAAATGGAAGAGTTCAGTTTTTTCAGCCTTTGTATGGCCCGTTAAATGAAATCTTATCTGGTGAACCAAATCAAATTTACTATCTATACGCTTCTAAATCTGCTACAGCTGTCATATAGAATAAAGTATAGATACAGACAGTGTGTCTTATAAATCTGAAGTCCTGAAGCTGTAGCCTGCACGCCATCAAAGATGCATCCTTGTCAGCAGTATTTGTCTGTAAGTAACAGCAAATGGCTGCTGCGACTGTACTGTATTCCCGCTGTGCCCGTGGTGGTCACTTTGTGCATTCTGCAGGGATAAGGCTTGGCGTGCATGTTCTCCCTGCAGACAGAGCTGCAGTGTTTGTGTCTAACCAGTGGCAGGCAGCGAGCAGCCTGCAGAGGATTTATCGACCCGCTCCTCTCCCGCCACATCAGAGACGCCATTAATCAGTCCTCAGGAGTAGCATGATCCAGGCAGCGCTGCTTTGCTTGTGGTGTTCTCCAGTCCTGCGTAACCACTTCCTCCTGCCAGTCTGACGGGCTGTAAAAATACAAAACCGTTCCGAGCCCTAAGACGTAAACGACACAGGTTATTCATTGTGTTTTTAAGAACTTTAGATTCAGTTTGATATTAGTCCCAGTAGAATTTAGTTATTTTCATTACTGTAATTTTAAGTCAAGATTTATTCAACAATAACTTAGCAAAACAGGCTTGTTCAGTGAGTTTCACTTATAAAAAATATCTTGTAAAACATATTAATTTAATTCTTGGAGCTTTTTCTTAGTGTTATTTGCAGTTAGTTATAGTGTGTCCTCCAACCAATGCATCCTCATAGATTGTTTGTTCCTGCCCTGTAATACAACATACAATCATATCTTTGATAAAAACTGTTCCTGCAAAGTTGCCACATGCCTACATTTATATATCAAACACGTTGTACACCAGGCGTTAAAGGAGCAATATGTAACTCTGGTGTTTAAAATGGGTACTGCAGTCCAAATTTAAAACATATAGAGAGCTGTCTCCCCCGCCCCCTCCTCTCTAGAGTGGATGCTCACGCAGGTTGCCATGTCGTGGACACTGAAGCTTCAGTGTTTAACCAGCTCTGCATCGGACTGTAAACCTTTCTGCGTTTTTTCAAAAGCATCTCCAACATTGATCCTAGTTTGAGCACGTTTCTGCTCGTGGAGCTTATTAGAAACATGCAGAGGCTTTTTAGGTCAAGTACAATCAGGGTCCGAAATTAACACCCGCCAAGCGCCAAATGGGGGTAGATTTTCCGTTTGGCGAGTACATTTCAGAGAGCTATCCGCCACTGGGCGGGTAAATGTTTTACCAAAAAGTCATAAAAACTATGCTATGAGTATTAAGCGCATTTTATGTAGCTACTTTTCCCTGCTGTCATGACTGTCAGCATCGCGGAGCACGCTGAGACACACCAACATACATTTCAGCGCAAACGCACACACACACACTGGAGCGCCAGCCATCACGCACGGCGCGCCCCTTTTAACTTTTAGTGCATCAGCACACAGTTGATCCGTACGGACCGAGTCGGGAACACACGTGATCTGGTCAAACAGAAGATTCGAATTTTCTCCATTCACTCTCACCGGTGTCTGCAGCTAACATAACGATAGCAACGTCATCTCAGAGTCGCTGTATTCTCAATCTGTGAACGTCTCCACTCAGACTCTGTGAAACAGCGCTGCGTTATAAACACTGCACATGTAGTGCGCGCTAAATGCACGCGCAGCAGGAGCAGTCAAACACGTCTAATAATGAGCAGGCTGATTATATTAAGTGTCTAATATTGTCAAAGCTAAATCAAGAGAAAACTTGTTTTGTGGAATAATAATTTATTATTCTCTGATGGATTTTAGTTTTTAGTCTGTAATGTTGTAATGCAGGGGCGGTTTAGAGGGGAGCAGGGGGGGTCTGGGAACTACCTATTTAAAAAATAAAGGCCAGCAAATGTAGTTTTTATATATATTTCCTGATCTGATAAAATGATCGAACCTGTGAATTAAATCTGTGATTGATTCAACAGAACATGCCTTCTCAATTAAATGTACTTAACAACACGTGACTGAAAACCGTCTTTGTTTAAGTTTTTGACAAATTAAAATTCCAGGATCTGCCTCGACGTGTTGTGCGCTGATCACTGACCTGGAACTGAACACATTAGTTCTTGAGTAGTCTCTTTAAAGGTGGACTGGCAGCGCTGGCTGGTGTCGGGCTTAGCTGAGGAGATTTGGAGCTCGTCCAGTGAGTGCTTTCTCTGAAAGGCCTTTACAAAAACTTGACCTATTTTACCGTGCAGAGGGACAGTCTGTTATTTTATTCCTGCCATGATTGAGCCTCTTCTTTCTTATTTGACCAATAAAAACATATAGATGTGTGTATGCTGTAGTAAATGGTATACACCTTACAGTTTGTAGTTTGTTTTGCTTAATTTGGGCACTGGTATCCTTTGCAGCAGAAACAGTTCGATAATGCTCCATGGCTGCACATGTTGCAGAACGGCCTGAATGACCTTTGCCCATTAGTGCATAAAAGTGAGTCACAAGATTTTCTGCACATGGAAACGTTTCCCAGAGGGGCATCCGTCTCCCCGGGCTGAGGCTGGATTACAGACGTGTGATTATGGCTTGAAGTGGTATTTTCCCATGGCTTGGTTTTATTGTTTTAGGTTGTTATACCAGCAGCATTAAAATTGAACAATGTGAGTCCTTGTATAAATATGTTTACTCCCAGCTGAGATAAGTACATGTTTTGCATTCAGCGTCCAGACGCTGCTGTTTGGCTGTCGTCATGTGAGATCAGAACAGTGTCACCATTTACAACAGGGGACATTTTTTTCTAATGTTTGTTGCTTATATGTTACAGATCAGTGACCGCCATGGTATCTCTTCTTACTGGTTGGTTAAACGAATCACTTCTATTTTGGCCGGTCATATGTAGTACCAGGAATGTTGAAGAGTTTCAGAACGTGTTTATTATGTTTCAAGCCGGCAGTGATGTCGCCCCGTCATTGCTGTGTGTTCAATGATGCAGTCAAATTAAAATGCATGGACTGGATCAACAAACTGAGAGGTTTCTTGGAGTCTGCTCATCTCATTTTTCCACTTGTGGACTTTTAGGAATCATGCAGCTCTGGGGTGTCCCTGTGGTCTTTTTTTACGTGAACACACATTTCTGTGTACAGTCAGTGTTGATCACCAAACAACATTGTTTGCAACCTCGCGGCCTAACAAATATGTAGTTTTTTTCAAACATTTGCTCTGATTACTTTGTTTGCATATATGCATTTCTTGCATTGTTTGCTTGTCTGCTTTCTTTGCATACATGTTCACTCACCAGCGGACTTATCCTTCCTGTCCCCCCGGCACATTCATTCATCTCTTCTAACTATTTGTGCGGCTGTTGCTCAGTGTTACTTTTTGAAGGTCTCGCCTCGGAAACAGAACCATTGTTACTCAGTCTTGTCTCGGTCTCAGACTGGGTGGACTCCGGATTTTAAATCAAGACCGGTCAAGACCACGACTGACAGGATATCTGTAATTACTGTCTTTAGAAGTGAAACGCCCCTTTTTCAAAAGAACAAATAACTTTGATTCATTTGTAGTTTGACTTTTAATCCCCGGTTACAGCTGCAACCTTCACGGTGTAATGTTCTAAATGAGTGAAATACCCGCTGCACACATTTTATGATTTTTCTTTGATATTTATGGTCTTGGTCTTGTCTCGGTCTTGCCCTGCCTTGTTCTTGGCCCTGCCTTGGTCTTGTCTCGGTCTTGCCCTGCCTTGTTCTTGGTCTTGTCTCGGTCTTGCCCTGCCTTGGTCTTGTCTCAGTCTTGCCTTGCCTTGTTCTTGGTCTTGTCTCAGTCTTGCCCTGCCTTGTTCTTAGTCTTGTCTCAGTCTTGCCCTGCCTTGTTCTTGGTCTTGTCTCAGTCTTGCCCTGCCTTGTTCTTAGTCTTGTCTCGGTCTTGCCCTGCCTTGGTCTTGTCTCAGTCTTGCCTTGCCTTGTTCTTGGTCTTGTCTCAGTCTTGCCCTGCCTTGTTCTTGGTCTTGTCTCGGTCTTGCCCTGCCTTGGTCTTGTCTCAGTCTTGCCTTGCCTTGTTCTTGGTCTTGTCTCAGTCTTGCCCTGCCTTGTTCTTGGTCTTGTCTCAGTCTTGCCCTGCCTTGTTCTTAGTCTTGTCTCGGTCTCAATCCCTAAATGTCTTGGTCTTGTCTTGGTCTTGGAGCACCCTGGTCTCGGATACGTCTTGGTCTCGGTTTGTGTGGTCTTGAATACAACACTAAGCTATAGAGGGACAGCGTGCATCGCATTTGTACCAGAAGTCAAGCATAGACTATGTACTGAATGGACGGAGCTGTCTTCACTGTTGGATGTACAACCAGTTTGCCGCTTGCTAACTTGTTAGCTTGCTAACTTGTTAGCAAGGTCAACTGGAACGGAAGATGGTCCAATAGTGAGTGGCTTAACGGGGTCATAACTCCACCTACGTTTGTAGAGTTGGACAAACTATGGTCAATAAATCAATTGTCCTCTGGTGCATGTAAAGCGGGACAAACACAGTATTCCAGTTAAAAGGCCTAATCGAGCTATAACCCTAGCTCGACTTAACTGTGCAGGTAAACGTACTGAATATCGGCCACTGAAAAAAGAAAATGCTTGAATATAGTTTTTAAAGGGACCCTAATCCCTCACCATCTCAAACTATTGTTGTACTCAGAGGATCTTTTTCAGGGGAGCTGAGCCCCCCTCCTCCGGCCTGCCTGTGTTTCAAACATGGACCAGCAGAAGATCAGTAAGAGAGTGAATCATTGTTCGGGATGTGCGATACATTATCTGGCATTCTTTTGAAGATCAAACAAACTCATGCTATGTGACAACAAGTCATCCAACACACTGTCATGGTTAGCTGCTTTCTGCCCCACTCATTCTACCACTTTAACCAGTCCCACCAGTCCTACCAGTCTCACAGCTCGTAACGTACAAATGAATGTATAGAAAGAACACAGGAGCTTGAACCTGTCGTGTTGTGGTGGCACATTCATGTGTTTGTGAGAGGCTTGAAACATAAAATCAGAAACGTTTTGATAATCACTCAGACGACAGCGCCAAACAATCTCAGGTTTTAGATTCTTCTGTGTGAGCGTTTGCTTTCTCTGCTTTTCTTCTTTCTTTCTTATGTGATTCCAAACTATAAATCTAAGGGCTGAGGATGTTGGTATAACAGAAAAAACATTTGAAGTTTCCAAAGTTTTGACATGACGTGCTAAATCTAGCTGTGAGAATGACTACATTTAGGGAATCTTCCCTTTTTTTTCTATATGGGATCAAAACGTATCCTTTCTTTTCTTTTTCTACATTCGATTTAAAAAAAACAAACTTATTTTGAATGTGAAAAATAAGTAATTCTAGTCTCCACAGTGAAAAGTTGATGAATTTCTTTTGGTAATTTGATGACAATTTTACAAACTTTGACCAATAAAATCCAGCAGGATGTATTGATTTTGTTGAGGATGGAGTCTTAATTGGATTTGTTTACATAAAAAAAAATATATTCACTATTTTAATCACTTACTTATTATCTTACATCGTCTTCCAGTCCTTCCTGTGATGAAATACACTCTTCGGCAGAGGAAATACAAATAATCTCTAAGTTAAAGGAGCAGTATGTAACTCTGACACCTAGTGTTTAAAGTGGGTACTGCAGTCCAAATTCAAAACATTGAAAAGAGCTGTCCCCCCCCCTCCTCCTCTCTAAAGTCGATCCTCACGCAGGTTGCCATGTGGTGGACACTGAAGCTTCAGTGTTTAGCCAGCTCTGCATCGGTCTGTAAACCTTTCTGCGTTCTAACCTCTCTCCATTTTTCAAAAGCATCTCCAACATTGATTCTAGTTTGAGCACGTTTCTGCTCGTGGAGCTTATTAGAAACATGCAGAGGCTTTTTAGGTCGGGTACAATCACTTCTATCTGAACCAGTTCTCTTGCCCGCTTCCATCGCTGCAACACCTGTTGGTTTGACCTGATAACTGGTCTCTTATCTGACAAACCGAGGGGCGTCCAAAACAGTCGGTGGGGGTGCCTCAAAACCACCTACCTTCTCTGGTCCAAACAAATCCGGACCATTCAGGACCAGAATCTAAACTTAGAAGGAGGACATACTGGCTGCTGCATTGTTGTCAGAGAAGCCAGCACTTCAACATAGCATGTTTCCTTAATGTCTGATCATATAGTAAGGTAATTTTATCATTTCATTCACTACATATCAGGGAGGCTGTGACTCAGTGGTCGAGTCGGTTCTCTTTCAACCGGAAGTTCACACACTTAACCACAAGTTGCTCACGCTGTTTCGTCAGCAGCGTATACATGTGTATGAATAGAATTAGTTACTTTACATAGCAGCCTCTACCATCAGTGTGTGAATGTGTAGGTGTGACCTGCGGTGTAAAAGAGCTTTGAGTAGTCAGAAGACGAGAAAAGAAATATACAAGCTCAGGTCCATTAACAAAATCTTACATATTGGTCCTCATGTGGTTGTCATTGATTGATTTTACTTGGAGCAGTTCATAACCACCCTGTTACTGTTTTCTTTGTATTTTCATTCACGTCAACTTTTTGAGAAACAAATTCTGTTTCATCTGAACTGACTTGACTCTTTTTAATTTCTCATTAGTCTGCCCGTGTAAAATACTCTGAATCCCTCGGTGCTTAAAGTCAGATGTTAGAATAAAAACAGCTTAGCCTCTTCTTGCTCACTTCAATCTAAACAACATACCCAGAACATCTTGGTACATTTGATATAATTAGTGTTTACACATACTGAATGTGGATTAAAAGCATTTTGTCAGTGTTATGTGAAAAACAAACACAAGGAGTTTACCCTGAGTAGTCCTATAGAACAAAGTGAAACAGGTTGAACTGGTCTATGATCCCGGTTTGTGCGACACGGTGCTTGTACACGGTGTCACATTGTCTCTTGGGGTCTGTCTCGTCCAGCACACGGCCCTGATATGTTGGAAGTGGTGCCATAGAGCTTGGGGTGTACAAGCCCTAAGCCCGGGGCTCATTCCCACAATGCCCCATTGTATCCTGTGGATCAGGTTTGTGATTAAACACAAACCTCATTTCCACATTCAGAGGCCAAATCAAACAAGCCTGCGCACAATTCCTGCATTATTCCCCTCCATCTGCCGCTGACCTCAGCTGCCCCGTGGCTACAACGCAACCAGAAATGAAGCATCTTAGATTCCCAGTTGATTGGTTATCACAGTTCATATAATCTGAGCTATTTTAGATGATCACAGTTTTAGATTTTATATTAGATGAAGTCTATCTAATCTAATCTAAAGGATTGGCTCCGGGCGCTCTTATTTTGGTCTCTTTTTACGATCCAAACCGAATAATTTTTCCACTTTGAAAATCAGTAGAAATGTCAATATTTTTTCCGTCCCTTAGGAAATGCTTTCAACTTTGATTAAGCAACAACTTGAGTCGTCATTGAAAATAACCAGCTTTGTGTAAGTGTGTTGAGCTTTTTGGTTTCCGCTGCCTCCTAGTAGCCAAACTCAAGCCAAGAAAATAAGGCAGAATGGCCTTAAACATGTGCATGAGATTTCAAAATGCAGGAAATAAAGTTTTGATGTGCAATATTTCCTGGGGGAGGACTCCTAGACCCCCACTTCTTTAATGTTTCCTGAGTTTGGAGGCTGTTGTTACTTGGGATGTTCCCAGCTGACTCCAGGCCTGAATATTTCCCACAACCCCACGATACGATACGAATCACGATACAGAGGCCACGATATGATACATATCGGGATGTACATTGATTTTTGATAATGACCATGTCCTTCACTGACTTCACAACAACAGCTGTTCTTTATTGTTGAGAATAACAGCAGAGGCATAATAAGGATCCTACAACTCAAAACACTTCAATGCAGGTCCTCAGAGATCCTAGAAAAACATGAACATATTTAAATCCCAGAGCTATGGCTATGGTGTTACTGTGAAACTGCATCATAGGTCAGTTGTCTTTAAAAACTATATTAACGATTAAAACGATATATTGCCACATTGATTTTTGGAGCACAGCCCTACTCATTTCCCCGTCAGTTAAACGGTAAACAACGTAATTCTGTTAGCCATGTTGGCCAACGTTAGCATCACTAACACCGCCGTGGCTTCGTTTGCTCTGAGGCTGTCAGAATAATAGAATAATATAAAAACTAAAATCATAAAAAGAATGGATCGTTTATACAAAGGTCTTTATCGTAAGGAAAGGTGTGTGCCGGTTTTTTTTCAGTTGGGATTTTATCAATGAAAACAAATAAAATGGATGTTCATTTTTGACAGCAATGTGTCACTTTTATTTCCGGATGGGCTGCAGAGGGGGGCTCAGCTTTTCCTAGATGATAAAATTAGGGAAGGGTGCTTCAAGAAAAAACTGTTAGGGACCACTGCTGTACGGCAATATATGATGTACACATTCACAAACTGCAAACAGACGAGAGAAGGGGAAGAACATTTGACTTAAAGGAGGGGGGGGGCTGCACTGTTGTGCAGTGGTTAGCGCTGTTGCCTCACAGAGAGGAGGTTCCTGGTTCAAATCCCTGTCTTACAGGAGCCTCTCTGTGTGGAGTTTGGATATTCTCCCTGTGCTTCCGTAGGTTCCCTCCGGGTTCTCTGGCTTCCTTCCACAGTCCAAAGACATGCCCGGCCTGTGATTGACTTGGGAACAGTCCAGGGTGTACCCCGCCTCTCACCCAATGACAGCTGGGATCGCCTCCAGCCCCCCCACTTCCCCGAACGGTTAAAGTGGTATAGAAGATAGATGGCTGGCTGGCAGGGACAAACATTGAATACTTAAACTTTGAACAATAGGGTCAAAGCTAAGTACCACATGATATCCAAAAAGCACCAAGACTACATGGTGCAATGACAAAGTTTATTTTTCTTTGTTTGGGTCTTAAAAAGGTCTTTACAAGTCATACGTTTCATGTTAAAAAGTGTGCATCAACCCAGAGAGGTGTCTGTGGTTGTGCAGTTTTTCTCAGACGGTGCTCTAGCAGGACATTCTTTGTCTAGCTGAACCTCTCTTCTTTCTTCTTCAGCTCTTTCCAGCTCTACAAAGCGTGACGCTGACGGTGAGGCTTGGCTAATCTCAGCCAAATGTCAAAGTGAGAAGTTAACTCAGGGTTTTTTTCACCTCAGCCGTTTGATTTTCAGTCTTTGTTAAATCATCGAACTGTGTCTGAAAGCTATTTACATATTTTAAAAACATCTGGTCACAATTTCAATGGTAGCTTTGTTATAGTGACATTCAGCCTCAGCTGTAGTTTGTTTTAAGTGCTAACTTGATGAAATGCTAAGCTAAATAGTCAACCTGCTAAACAGCTCTGTGTTAGCGTTGTCCCTGGGTGTCATAAATGTCCTCCTTAGTAAAGTCTAGGTCAGTCTAGGTCTATTTAAGTTGAGTAGACTGTAGTCCAGAACAAAACAATAGTTTATAAAGCCCGTTTTAGACACTTTAAGATGCTTAAGATGATAAATGAGGTAAGTAATACCGGTGCGGTCCAGTTTGTGAGTCTGCAGGAGAGCAGCTCTAACATGTAACTCAGGATTTGTGTCAGTGGATTCTCTGAAATTAGAGCCTTTTCCTGAGAGCTGCTGACCTGGTTTCAGGACCCCATGGTATTCACGCAGCTTTAGTTACACTTCGAGTGCACGACAATCATCAAACTGCAGGTTCACACTGCTTTTTGATTTCTGGTGCCACTTACAACAGGAATGTGATCTTTAATGATATTTTAAATGCTTTCTATCTGACTCTAGTCTCTGGTCTGATGAAGAGCTGCTCTAAACGTCACTAACCTGCTGAACCAAATGATCTGGACTATTGGAGCGCGTCAGTGTACGAGCCGTCTTTCTCTTTGTTTTCAGTGACAGCCTTGCTCGACTCAGCTCTTGCCCTCTTTCGTTTGAAACTACCGACTGAGCCACATGTACCTCTTGTACGTAATGTCGTAGTTACTGACTTTGTGGCTTATTTTGAGTTATTTTAGTCAGATACAGTCATAAGACTCTGTGATTTCTTGACTTAATAATGGAAGGCTGTCTACGTTGTCTACCTGTGCTTGTGCTCGTGCATGAACTGTACCAAGCCGAAGCACACCTCTTCCAACCGTGCCAGGTCCAAGGAAGTGTACCATCCTTGAGCATAGATCAAAGCACTCACACTAGTCAAACAAACTGGGCTTAAGGGGTGAAGCATGCTTAGGCACGGTACGGATTGCCCAGTGTGGGTGCGCCCTGAGGAATCAGCAGAGAACATAAATAAGAAGGCAGTTCATGTCGTGTGCTCTTATTAAGAAACATGTACCAAAGCTCCATTCTCCGGTTGTACGATGATGACAAACCGTCTCTCTTGTACAAGACACGATGATGTGTTTAAAAACCCAAACCAGAGACAAATCCCAATGTGGCACAAACTTTTTAGTGAGGATGAGGTAGCATGCATAAAAAGAATATCACTGTCAGAAATGTTGCTTGGATGAGTTCCTTCCTAGCTACAAAAGAAAAACATCTCTTGTTTCTGTAGAAGAAACACAATTTCACACTCACTTATTTTGATAGACACTCGATATGGTGACTTAAAGACAGATTTTCTTCAAGTAGTAATTCTAAATATTACAAATAAAGGGCTTAAAGAACTAACTTCAAAGTGTTAGAGATGCCAAAGCCCAGGATGGGAGCTTCTGCTCTGTTTGTCTCTGTGTCTTACTGTAGCTCAGATACAGTATGGGTCATAACAGCCTGTACAACATGAATAATTCATGCAGTGGGTGGGATTCACTGTAGATGTGTTTCAGCTCGGTCTCCCTGCCTCTAGATGCACCCTGCAGACATGGAGGCCTGTCTTAAGGGCCTGATTGTTCATGTTGAGTGTGTGATGGATCAGTAAAATGGCACCGTGTGAGCAGGAGTGGATAGAGCCAACGATCCAGTTACAAAGACAGAAAAAAAAGAGGGTCTGCCTGGATGATGCAGCTCAGAGTGCAGCATTAGTCAGGATGGGAGTCCTCCATTATGCAGCTGTCTCACCGCTCGCTTCCATTAGGTGCTTCTACAGTCAGAGGCGCACTGAGGAATAAAAGACAACACGTGAAGTTTTAATCCTTTGGAGCTACAATACAGTACACAGCTGCTACAGTTAAACCAGTTAAACATCTACACTCCTAATTGCTGCATTTCTGACTGGGATAGCTTCTTGTACCTAATGGAAAAAAACATCATGTTAGTTTAGACTTAGTGCTTTTAACCCTGTAAGGTAAAAACATTCTTACACAGCTGTGTTAACTACTTGATAAAAAAGAACACAAGTCAGACTAGCGTCTCCTCCATTTTTGTTGACAAAGCTGATATCAAAAGTCCTGCCCCTTCTTTATTTTGATTGGTCAATTAGGGACAAGTGACATTAACGAGCGTGGCGCTGTTCTAAAAGTTGAACTTCTCAAATGAGAGCTCTGTGAGCACAGCAACAACAAGAAAACAGCTGAGACTGAGGGAGTTTTCAGTGCAGTGAGCAGGACAGTGCTCACTGCACTGGTTTTGTAATGAAAACTTCTGAGTTTGTATGAGGTTCGATTTAGAAGAAGAACGATCTCAGTGTGGGTTGTGGGGCTTCATTTAGCTTTATAGGCTGAGTTCAGGCCAAACAATGGGTTGTTTTTGTTATTATAGTATTTTTTATATTTGATAAAACCACTTACTGTAGCTGCACTTTGAAAACTCTGCAGTGACAGGATTTGCAGACATGCAAAACGAATCAGTGTAATGTCTGACTGATGCAATAATAATAAGCCCAGTTTACTGAAAGACCACAGGAGCAGAATAGCCAAGACAACAGGTTTCTGTGCCCACACATAAAACTGGTATCCCATTCAAATGTGGTCTTGTCTCGTCTTGTTTGGAAACCTCCGAATTGTTCTCACGTTTTTGTTGTGTCTTCCAGCTGTTACGAGAACTGAAACACCCAAATGTCATCGCCCTGCAGAAGGTGTTTCTGTCCCACAGTGACAGGAAGGTTTGGCTCCTCTTCGACTACGCCGAGCACGACCTCTGGGTGAGTCTCCCTGTGTCCAATACTACTGCTAACTATAACTAGCAACAAACACATGGCAGCCCTTTCACAGTAAAGGTTTACTGATGTTTATTATAATTATAATATAACAATATATAAACTCCCTATTCATTTTGTTAGCCACATTAAGCTTCATTTGTCGGTATATATACAGCTTATGTCGACCTACAATTGTAACTGTCAAATTAATACAAATTTAAATCGCGATTTATTGGTAATTGGAATTTAAACGCATGTTTGAAACTCCATTATTTCACATTTAAAAATAAAACATTGTTAGGCTTGTTTTTTGAAGTTCTGTACTGTCTTAAGCTGAGAGTACTTTACTTGCTGTGTGCTTTTATTTTGAAATAAAGTAAGGCCCTTCTGGTAGATGGAAGGTTAGGGCATAAAGTTAAGCACAGAAACAGGAAGTGGTTAGGGATCACAAACTGACAAACAGCTCAAAGGAACGGTATCCGGAGGTGTAGAATGCTACACCTCCGGATATATTCTGAGAGAAAAATGTGTCTGTTTGCTTTCACACATGCAGCTCCTATGAGTTTTCTGCAGCTGTGAAAGCCATGTAAGCCATGTAGCCAGGACCTAGTGAAGCTTTTCTATCCAAAAAAAATGGCCACCTGCCAAAGTATGAGGTCAGTTACAGACCCGCTGTAGTGTACTCATGCAACCTTTAATTAACAACTATCTGCCCATAATGTAAAATTACAATATTCAGATATCCAAAATAATAAAGGTTGGCTATGGTCACCAGACACACAATTTGTTATCTTGTGAGGTTCGTAGTGTCTTTGTCAGAACTGACAAGCAGCAGTGAGCTGAAACCTTTCTCCGCCTCACAGCACATCATCAAGTTCCACCGCGCCTCCAAGGCCAACAAGAAGCCCATGCAGCTGCCCCGAGGGATGGTGAAGTCTCTCCTGTATCAGATTCTGGATGGGATCCATTACCTCCATGCCAACTGGGTTCTCCACAGGGATCTGGTGAGTAGCTATATTAGCTTCACTGCTCCAGTTTCCCCACATAGACACACACACACACACACACACACACACACACACACACACACACCAGGTCCAGCACACACTCCATCATGGAGCTGTTTCCAAAAGCAACACTGTTAACGTCACAGAAACACCGGGACCCAGGAGTTTTCTTTGTAGCAGCCAAGTTTGGTGTCCAGGCAGAGACGGATAAACAAGTACTTAAAATACAAACACAGGCCACAAAAGGGAAGCGGTAGAAAAATAACAAGACAGCTTTGAAGGTGTAGATATAGATTCTGTGAAGTATCAATTTTAAGTTCGTTTTTTGTTTTCACAAGATTGATATCCGCTGATTTATAGATGTCTCTTTCCCAATGTAAGCTTATGGGGAAAAGTCTTTTTTGGCCAAATGACGCCACGTGACGCTGCAGTACCAGCTTCGGCCACCATGTAAAAGTGGCTTAAATGGTCGGAACACTTCCTGAGGGCTTAATAGAAGAGTGTTTTAGCTCAAAGCCTTGTCTTCGCTGCTAATTAAGCTAATGTTAGCTTCTTTTTATCTGTGTGAAATCTCCTTAAAAAATGATGTGAATAAATGAAAAAACTAATCAGACAATATTCTGCCTTGCAAAGAATGTATTTGGATTAACAGAAGCTGGCTTGGCGTTCATTTAAAAGCATACAGATATCCATGAAGCCTACTTTTTCTTAATTTATGTTCTTGAACCTTGCACGTATGCTTTTAGTTGTAATGATCACTAGGACATTCAATCTCTTAAAGGTCACATATTATAATTCTTTAGAACCAGTTTAAATAAGTCTCAGAGCTCCACAAAACATGTCTGTGAAGTTTCTTTTTCTAAATCCACTCTGATCCTGTATTTGATCATGCCTATAAACTCCTCTATTTCAGCCCTGCTCAGAACAGGCTGTTTCTGTGTCAGTAGCTTTAAATGTTAATGAGCTGTGTCTGACCACGCCCCTCTCTGGAAGGGCTTGGGTTTCTCGGGCTTTCTCGCTCCATGCCCTATTGTTTACGGTGAGAAGGCAGACTCAGAGGGCAGAACAAACACCTAGCTGTGGGAGTGTCACCCACCTGTGGGATGGGTTACTGCCCTTTGTGATGTCATGAAGGGAAAATCTCCAAATGGCCTGTTTGAGCACACATTTTCTGAAAAGTGGAGCAGACAAAAGACGGAGAGGATGGACTTTCTCATATTTAGGGGGTTTGTAGACGGACTAGGGACACATATTAGTGTTAGAAAACCAGTGATGGTAAGGTGAATCAAAAAAGGTTGAGCCCACATTTTCTTAATACAAAATAAATCAGAAATAAAAAAGTGATTTTTAGAGGAAGACATTGTATTCTGTACAGTAGCACCGTGTCGTCCTCCTCTGACACATCTGTCCCTCTGAACCTACAATCTGAGTAGCAGAGCGGTGTTGTTCCAGTGCAGGTGTTGTTATGTCCCGCTGTAGTGTATTATTATGACTGGTCTGGACGAGTTTGATTGTAATGATTTAAGAGCTGAACGTCCTGCGCTCTCAATGTTGTCTGACTCTCATCTGCCCTTTAAACTGGCTGCAACACTCGGAGAGTTCCTGTGAGATTCTCCTCTACCCAGTTTTCCCACAGTGCACCGACTGCAGGGAGATTGTATTCTCCGTAGCTAAAAGTAATGCTATAACAGGAACACATCTCATCCTTTGAGCTTCAATAAGTAATGTGTCCTTTTCAACTTTATACAGTAGTTGATTTAGGACGGGTCGGGCTTAGTAGTCACCCAGTTGATAAAATGTTAGCATGCTCTTTAGAAAGCATTGCTTGTTCACATAAACATTTTCTTATATGTGACGATAAAATCACACTCTTAACGATGTTTTGATTATGAATAGTGCACGTCACTCTGTTTTGTAAAACATCCCAAATATCTCCAAACTCCTGCAGCTGAGCGGCCTTTTAATGTCGACGATGCTTTCTCCCTGCTTTTCTTCGTTGGGGCTATCGCTCATTTCGACTGTTGTTTCCATTCTGCTCCAAACGTCTGTAACCTAACCTGAATGAGGCCCCCCATGCGGCTGGGCCCCAGAAAGCCCCCACCACCACCCCTTATTGGCGGCCTTGGTTCAGTTATATTTCATGCAGCTTCTTAGAAAACATCAGAGCTTTCACATGAGAGGTTTGAAAAAACAAACATAACTGGAACAGTTGTCTTTCTCTCGGGCTGCTCTGTAAACTCCCACTGCCCATCTGTGTGTGTGTGTGTGACTCCTTGTCTCTTATCTCTCGCTGCATCTGTCACTCCCAAGGGAGGAACATTTTTGTCTGTGCTTATGGAAGATGAAGTATAATTAACCAAAAACTGAAACACAGAAGTTTAATTTGATTACCGCTATCACTGCTCATTGACGTCAGGAGATCTGGCAGGAAGGAGGCTATTTCCAGATAACGCTCATGAGAGAATGAATGACAGAGATTACATGGTCAGACGGGTGGAAACGTAGCCCAGCCGCTGGTTGACTTCTCATGGTGAATTAGTCCACAAGTCAGAGCACAGATCAGAAAGCCATCTATCTACCCATCTACAGGCTTTTATCGTCTTTGGATCTCTCCGTGCACTCTTATGTAATCCACCGACAATCCTCGAAGGTCATGTGGTGGCTGGACATTACATCATGTAAACCTGCAGGGATCAGGGAGCGCACTCAGTCCTTCACACTCTCTTCTCTGTGGTGATTTAATCTGCAGGCATTAAGTCTGCCCGCCTCTTTGCCAGTTTCAGTCATCAATCAGTGACCTCTGAGATGCTTTGATCGCTCTGCAGTCACTGTATAGGGGCAGCAAAGAGCAGAGGTGACAGGGTTGGATGCTGATTAGAGCTCGTCACTCCCAAAAGTCTGATGTTTGTATTATCTCTGCATTCGTCATCTAAGTTCATGAAGTCCTTCCAACTTCGGTGTGTGCACGAGCTTGAAGTGAACACAGATTAGATACAACCACATGTCTGATTTGTATTGTTTGAAAGTAACTTAGATTGCTCTTTATGGACAGTAACGATCATTTTACAAACATCTTAATGCCATACATAAACTGATCATAACAACCAACTGTGAAATACAAAGTTAAGTCTGACATCTTGGCAACTGGAAGTTGAAATGATTTTCACAAGCAGGTACCATTTATTTTAACAACACATGTGCACTCCTGGAAATATCAGTCAGTCAATCAATAAATAATTATGTGTACAGCGCCAATTCATAACAAATGTTATCTCGAGGCGCTTTACAAAAAGAGCAGGTCAAAGACCTTACTTATTGTTAAGAAAAATGGGAAAGAGGCAGATGGGATAAGAAGCAGGGAAGATAATCTAGATAATTTCAGGAGGACTGCTCCTGAAATCCTCCTGATCTGGTTGTTCACACATGCCTCTCACAGATTCAGATTCTTTATTGTCCCACAGCGGGAGACTATCCTGGTGGGGACGGGAGGAGTGGAAGGGTCTCCTGAGGTGCAACACAGAAGTGGCAGACAAAGCGGCAGACTGCTATCTGACACTATTATGAGAATATGTGTCTTTATATCAATGCTACTTGTAGTTCAACAGAATCACACTATCAACAAAAGAGCAAGAACAACATACTGGAGAACAGAAAACATGATTCAGCCGTTTAATTACGTGCACAGAGATCGTAGCGGTCGCGTGCAGACAGTCTATTCACCGTGCAGCAGTCACAGGATATACACGTTCTCATATCAGCTCACTCGGACTTGCTGCAGAAAAAACACAAGCGGGCTAGCAGGAGAAACACCGGGTGAAGTCAGAGTGAAACATTTCAACACATGAAGCTCAACCTGAAAACTTCAGGAGTTTATCAGGACTTTCATGCAGGTGTGAACAAGGTTATGTATTCATTCACCTTGTACACACACTGATGATGAGTTTAAGACACACTGCAGTCCTGTTGCAGAAGTTAATCTCAGGTTGTTGTTTTTTTAACCCATCTGTACTGAAGCAAGTCATTATTTAAACAATGTAAAGTTTATACTCCAGCAGCTTCAGCTGTCTGTGGCTAAATGGGTGAACAATGTCACATGTGTCCTCTCATGATTACAAGGTGGATGCTTATTTATGTGTTTCAGAATTGTCCTTGACCAGCTCTTAACTAAAATCACTAAGCGTATTTTGTCCAACAGAAGTCAACATTTGAAGATATTCACGTAGAGGACCAGAGAATATTCTGCTCTGTGCAGCTGGAGCCGCTGGAACTTCCCTTCTTTACGTGACTTTCATAATAAAAGCGTATTTTCAAAAGAGATGAAAAAACAGGTGAATAAAAAGAATCAATGAAAACAAGCACGAACACTGCAGACACAAGCAGACGATACAAGTCAAATAATTCAACCTGAGAAAAAATGTAATGCGTTATAATTAATATCACAATCAGAAAGACTTTATTAATCCTGTCGGTACAGTAGCTCTCAAACACGATATAGACGTAGGAAAGATAGAATAAAATATACATATAAGTACGGTAATAAGCAGAAATAGGAACCAAAGTGCAGTCTCTGAAGAAATAACAAACAGGGGAATAAATACAAATACAATATTTACAGATATACATGTGCAGTGTTGAACGTGTAGGTATAACAGAGTGTTGCACACGACGTGTCCTTGGGCAAAACATTTAATCCCAAGTTGCTCCTGCTCGTGGATTAGTTAATACTGATGGTATTAAGTATAAACTAATCCAGTGAGCGGCATATGCATCTGCGGCGTATGCATCTGTATGAATGGATTAGTGACTTCTGATGGACTCTTTACATAGCAGCCTCTACCATCAGTGTGTGAATGTGTAGGTGTGACCTGCGGTGTAAAAACACTTTGAGTAGTCAGAAGACCAGAAAAGAACTACACAAGCTCAAGTCCATTTACATATCATGACTCAGAGTATTACACATGAGGCTCGATGGCGACAGTGTGTTATCCAGCTTGTATTTGTGTTGCTAAAATGCTCACTATGCAATAGTTTGTTTAGTTTGTGTTCTTGAGCAGAGTGTGACGATGATTTAATTCAGTTCAATTCAAATAGCTTTATTTATCCGTTAGGAACTTCAGTTGTGTAAGAGAGCATCGGTGCGCACACAGCTCAGCACAAAGAACAGACAGAAACACAACCATACAAGAGGCTGTATTAAAAGCATGATCAGTAGGTCATAAATAATTGTTATAATAGTTTGTCCTGCAACAGAAACACACAGGCTACAATATTAATTCTGCTTATTCGTGAGTTATTCAAATGTCTTTAAATGCTTCATAATGTTCAATCTGTTGTTTTTATTTTACATCCATATAACGGGAGTATGCTAAAATGTCCTCCAAGTAACGAGTGAGTCATTGACAAAGCTGCCACATTATGACGCTGAAGACAACAGTCTCAGTGTTTCTTTTTGCAGACAGGAGGAACGCTCTCTTTGTTACACTTATAGACGGGGCGTCGGGTTAAAAGCATCGCCTGCTCGCAGTTAGGACACTCCAATAGGAAACAATAGAAGCAGTTTGAGAAATACGAGTTTGAGAAGGCTGATTTTGTTGTTGAGTTGACGCTCGCTCGCGTCGCATGTTGTTAGGACAGACTGTAAGTTTTACAGCGGGCCGCGGTTCACTCAAGAAAGGACGTGCGGCTGTACAGAAGCAGCCAGTCAGCCCGTCTCTGTACTGTTTGATACAATGGGCCGAGGCTCAGAGGAAGAGGACGGCGACGGGTGAATCTAAGAAGAAAAAAGAGAGAGTGACCGAGCACTTTACATCTCTGCAGATATTATACAGAACAGATGTTACGTTAGGCTGTATGTTATGGATGTCATTGTTGTCGGTCTTTTGTTCAAACACCGCCTCTCTGCTTGTCAACAAATGCACGTTGTCTGTGAGGGGGAGCCGTTACAGCACTGTGTGTGTCTTACAACAGTGCAGTTGCACTCAGAGACCTTCAGTGGGCTCCAAAGCAGGATTTGGAGCAGCTTCTGGCGTGCTGACTCAGTCCTCCTTTTGCTTTTGTATTTCTGTCCAGCACCCAGTACTTACCATACTTCAAGACTGTAAAACTCTTCTATAAAATGTCACTACACTTTGAATTTGTACGTCATATATATATGCCTTACACTCTGTGTGCCTTTACAATCAGACGTCGCTCAGGTTTCTGATAATGAAGAAGAAACAGAGGAGGAGGAGGGGGAATCCCGTCTCCTGTACAACAACATCCACTCTCCCACAGGAGCTGCGGGCTTGTTTTGCTCCCTGAAGGTCACAGCTCTCTTATCTGAGCACCAAGCCTTCCTGCCCTTTATAACTATTTTCATTACAGCCGGATGGAATTCTCCATTGTCAACCTTCATACTGATGTTTTGCTCTTAGTTAGCCGTTATTTTTTGCTGTTTCATTGCCAGGGCTTCCTGCCATTGTGGCCAAGCGCTGCCTCAATTCTCCCACCTTCAGCTTGCATGGTTGCGGTTAAGGTTTCTGTTGAGGTGCTGGCTCTTTGTCAGTCCTCTCTGTGGCAGTGAGGAATAACAAATCAGATGACTGATCCATCCTGCGTTATGGAAAATGCCCTCGAGGCGTCTTAATCTGTCATAATTCATGAGAGAGCTACAAGTCTGGCCATGTTTGAGCACGAGAGAGGAGGAGTGTAAAGACAGATCTGTCTTGTGGTGTTGTGTGTTGAGCTGGGGGGAGAGGAGCTCCTTCCAACACGTCTTCCATGCCTCCACTTCTCCTGCTCTTACATAACAATGTGTAGTATGCTCTGCGTCTCTGCACCATAGGTATCAGGCATGTGCTTTGCATTGCACCACTGCATGGCTCCCATCCCCCCCTCCACATATTTTCTCCCTGTCCCACCCACCCCCATCCCCCTACTCTCTCCCCCCCCCCACAAAGGTTATGTAACAGCCTTAAGCTATTAGCCAAGCCCAGCAGCATGCATGGCCAGCTGAGTCAAGATGCTGACTGAGCAGCTCCTGCAGGCGAAAGCAAAAGGCACCTTTCAGCGGACTAAACCAGCAGTCTCTGCCGGCTCGGGAGGGGGAGGGGGGACAGTGCTGTAAGTGATTAGTTGTTGCAGTAAATACAGACTTATCAGCAGATACTGTACTGTGCTGCAGAACCACAGGAGAGATGCTGATGCTGCTGTTATCATGGCTGTAAATTATCACTCATCTTCACATTTGACCTTCATACAAGCTCAGCGTTGCATCGCAGTAATACCTACTTGTCTTCACCTCCTGCCTTTATAAGCCTCAACTCTTTAAGAAATGATCACAGTATTATTTTAAGGATGTGACGTGTTGTTGTAGCATCAATATTTGTAATTTCTTCCCTTCCCTATAGAGTCTGTTACAGTTTACCACAATGATAAGATATCATATTTTACATATTAATCCTGGTTTGACACTCTGTCATTGAGAGACATGCTGCTCACACACAAAGGCCTGAAATACACACAAACAAGCAGCACCTGTGGACATGATCAGTGGAGAGATGTCAGAGTGAAGGGCTGCTACGCCGGGAGCACACCAGAGCGTTTGGGGGGTCGGTGCCTTATTGAAGGGCACCTCAGCAGAACTCGGGAAGTGACCTGGCACCTCTCCAGCTACCAGACCAACTTCCATATTTTGGTCTGCACCGAGACTTGAACCGGCGACCCTCCGGTTCCCAACCCAAGTCCCTACAGATGGATGAAAGTGTTAATAAAGAAAAATCAGAATCAGAATCAGAAATACTTTATTAATCCCCGGGGGGGAAATTCGGGAAAGAACCAAAGCAGATCATGAAGATGCAATTCTGAGTAGAGAACTTGTAATAAATCTGACCGCTTCCTACGTTTATTTGTGGGATGTTTTCATTCTTCTAAGCAACGTGTAAAACATACATGCCTACATAGCAACTTTATTCTTCAGTATTCATCTTTTTACATAGCTCTAGTATATATTTAGTCTGTTCATGCACTCTATCACTTTATTATTTAGTATCTGCCTACTTGCACATAGCTCTGTATATATATATATATATATTTATATTTATTTCCTGTTACTGCATAATAGTTCTGTTTACATCTTTAGTCCGATCACGGTCCACTTATACGTCCACTCTTTTTTTTTTTTTTTTTTTTTTTTTATATATTTAACTTTGTAATTTTGTATTTAAATTTTTGACACTTTATTTTGTTTTATTTTACTTTTATTGACACTTTATTTCTTGTTAAATGTTTAGCATACCTGCACTGTCGTTCATTTCCTGCTCTGTGTGACCTTGAATTGCCCCCCGGGGATAAATAAAGTTTTTTGAATTGAATTGAATTGAATTGAACACATCGGGGTTTTGTCTTGCTGTGATGTCCTTTCCTGAAGTCACTTCCTAGAATCCCTTCAGCATGAAGGTTATGTAATATTTGCTTTGTCTATTATATGTGTTTTTTCTGCTTTAGTTGTATTTAAACAGGATCGTGCAAACAATGATTCAGTCGGCAGGGTCACCTGCGGGCTCTGCCACCGGCTCCTTTTAACCACGTTACTCTGAACTTCGTTTGTAAGGATACAAAGTGATGAGGAGGAAGACAGAAGTCTGAGCTCACTGATGGATCAGTAATGAAGCGTTTAAAATCAATCAATCAATCTTGGCATTGATCCAATTGAGGCTTCTCAAACATGTCTGATATGAACAATTCATTTGGAAAAAAAGACGCTGGGCGCTGTGCTTTTTCTCCAGACGGCCGCTTTCTGCTGCAAACACTCTCTCACGCTAGGTGGACACAGGGCCTAAACTGAAGGCCTGTTCATCTGCACTTTTCAAACTTTTTTCCCCCCATTGTAATTGACAGTAAAAAAATCCAAATGTCGCGTTTGAGATGAGTGCATCTCGTCCCTAACACCCCACAGGTTGGGATTCCTTGTCATGACACTTGGACTCGACTCTGGGTTGTTAATGGCTCTTTTGGCTTTGACCTTTTGTGTTTTTAGGACAGGGTGTTTATCAACTTGCCCGCTCTGTTGTATAAGTGCGCCTCTGGCTCGTGAACTGGCCCAGTTTTCCAAACAAAGATGTAAGAGGTTTTGTGGAAAGGGGCCATGTCCCTGAGGAGGAAGTTTACTGGTCCTCAGTGGGATGGGGGTGTAATTTATCCCCTCAGCTGATCCATTTATAAAACGAACCAACTGTAACTGATTCATTTCTCTGGATGGTTTTAAGAGGAAGTCTCCATTTAGCAAGTGTGAGACAATCTGATCCATGTTTCAGAGAAGCACAGGGGTCACTTCTCTCCTCTGTGTTGAGCTCCACTCAAGTCCTTGTTTTCATCTCTTTATTTCATCAGACACATTAACTCGGCTGCACAGCTCGGATGCTGCATGCACATTTACCGTGTTGAAGAGGCTCTGACACTCGCCCGGGTCTTTTCACTGAGAGGTTATGAGTGCTTTTTTCAAATCATCCAAAGTGAACATGATCAGACTGAATCTATTCATTCATTTCAGCCTGTTTACAATCTGAAAGAGGAGCTGGTCAGCCTGGAGTCCTCAGACGTTTGTCTTTGTGTTTCCAACCACAGCGTGTCGTGTTGTAGGCGTGAATAATAGACCTCATTATTAGCACTGTTTCTATAGCAACAAGATGTGTTTGCCAGGCAGATCTGAGTCTGCCAAAGGGTTCACATTCGCTCAGACACCCAGAGAGGATCCACAGACTGTTTGATAGCAAGCAGAAAATGCTGCACATGCAGTATATGTTGTTGTGTTGTACTGGTTTGTACTGGTTCATGCTTTACTGTCTGTGTAGGTTCTCAGTCACCCAGGGAACTAGTCCAGTTGCCTCTGGATCAAGCTTGAACATTTCGTGCTTTACAGTTTACATGTGGATTGTGTTTTTATTTGATTATATTGAGGAGGCAGCACTCTGAGCCCAAGATAAATGTCCTTAAGTATATCTCAGCGTATGATATCTTATCACGTGGGGCGGTAATAGCTCAGTCTGTAGGGACTTGGGTTGGGAACCGGAGGGTTGCCGGATCAAGTCCTGGCACGGACCAAGTCCGGAAATTGGCCTGAGAGCTGGAGAGGTGCCAGTCCACTTCCTGAGCACTGCCGAGGTGCCCTTGAGCAAGGCACAGAACCCCAAAAACTGCTCTGGAGCGCTTGCTGTGGGCAGCCCCCTCACTCTGAGACCTCTCCATTAATGCGTGTCCACAGGATCCTGTTTGTGCATGTGTGTGTATTTCGGCCTATGTGTGTGTTCATGTTCATTAACAGAGTGTAAACTGAATTTCCCCTCGCGGGATCAATAAAGTATAAGTTATTATTATTATGGTATCACATCCCATCCCATTATATTGTATTGTATCGCATCACATCGTATTTCATTGCATCGCATTGTTTCATACCACATCGTACCTTATAGTGGGGTGGCTGTGGCTCAGTGGGTAGAGTTGGTCGTCTCTCAACTAGAAGGTCGGGGTTCGATCCCCAGCTGCTGCAGCAACATGTCCGATGTGTCCTTGGGCAACACACTTAACCCCAAGTTGCTCCCGCTGCTTCATCTGCGGTGTATGAATGTGTATGAATGGATTAGTTACTTCACACAGCAGTCTCTACCATCAGTGTGTGAATGTGTAGGTGTGACCTGCGGTGTAAAAGAGCTTTGAGTAGTCAGGAGACTAGAAAAGAACTAAACAAGCTCAAGTCCATTTTTCCATCGCATCACATGAATCGTATTGTATCAAATCGTATGAGAAGGTCACTGTGGACAGAAAAATATGACATTTTGCCTTTGATTAAATGTGGAGAGCTTTAGTTTATTTGATATTCCTTGTGAATCCAGGGATCAAGTTATATGTTTAAAACAACATTTACTCATGTCGTGTTAATTAGGCACTCTCTTCTTATCATTGTGATGATGGAGTAAATGACCGTGTGTCCTGTACAAGGTGTCAAACTTGGTCACACTTATTACAACATGATCTCTGTTGCTCTGCTGCTGCCTCCAGCACAGTTTCAGATTCTTATTATCTCTTTCTCTCATCGTTTTACGGCCCACTCATTCCACTCTCATCAACCTAGTTTCCTGCAGATGCATGCAGCTGTTTTCTGCTTCAACGCTGTGGTAATAACCGACTGTATGCTGCCCGCCCAGCGCTCACTGGCAGAGAGACAAAGTTAGCCACCAGAGACTGAACACATTTCCCCGAGGAGGTGGAGAAGAGCAAACTGGAACTTTAACAAAGCTAAATATTGGAATTGTATTAGTCAAGTAGCCAAAAGCACAACTCTATATGAGTGCTAATATTGAATATGTGTGAAAGGCAAAGCTCTGCTTGGAGGTCTGCAAATACATCTTTAATGTATGCTAATATGTCCATGTGGTGTTTACAGACGGTTGTACGGCCTCTAAATGTACAGGAAGAGAATAAAGCATGTTTTTCAGAATAATGTGAGTGTCTAATGTGAAGGGGGTCCCTGTGCAGGAGAAACCCAAAGAAAAAGAAAAAGCTAGAAAACGTACATTTTCAGTTTGTGAAAATATTCTTGCACGTACACAAAACCTGCATATTTTATATAAAATAAAACACAAAGCACCAGAAACAAAAACAGAAAAGACAAAGTTATGTAAGCAGTAAGATGGTGCGTGTGTAGTTCATGGTCTACATATCTTTCCATATGAACTTGTGGCCTTCACTCTTCCAAGACTTTTATTGAAAACCACTGGGCGAACTTTCAAATTAGGAAAATGATGGTAACCAAAGGTCTTGAAACATGTGTAAAGTAAGTAAGTAAAGTAAAGTAAGTTTATCTAAAGGTAACTATACTTAATGTTGTTCTGATACATCTTAACATTTTGGGAGGGATTCATTTTCCCCAAATAAAAGAATACATTTTTGCATTTATAACCTGCATTGTTTCTTGTCTAAAAAGCAGTTGGGCGTAGCTGTTAAAAGTTATAGACAAGAAGTTAAATCAAATTGTATTTTTAAAATTGATTTAGTGAAGGCATGAACTGATCACACTGCCAGAACATATGCATAAAGGTCCCTTTAACTTTAGTATGTGCTTTAGGGCGCTCTCACACTGGGCCCAGCTGCCCTGTACCATGCTGAAGCACCATTACGTCTTGTACATATCAGCACCGAAACAGCGCTCCACTGCTGTTCATTTTAGGTGGCACGACCTCAACTCATGCATGGAGTAAAATGATAGAAACACTCCACATTAAAATTTCCAGTAGCTGTCAAATAGCTGCCAAAGACTGATAACAGCACAGTGAATTTTCTCTAGTCTATCAGTGGAGAACAAAAGTGCAACTTGACTGACTTTGTTATAATATTGAGTCGTTTCGGTCAGATACAGCCCTCTAACACTCCTGGATTTCTAGATTATGCAAGACGGGGATCGATGATATGTCATGTCCGCATTTTGTACCTGTACTTGTTCTCGAGCACACCTCTTCCAACCTTGCCAGGACCAAGGTACAGAGCACACTAGCCCAACAAACTGGACTTCGAGGGTCAAACGTCGAATGTCTCTCATCAACTGTGTTTCAGGCATAAGTTGTGTAAAAAGCAGACATTGGGTTGAGGACTACATTTTTGAAGCCAAGAATTCAGAGTATTCTGTGACCGTTGTGATTTTCTCGCAGTCAAAGGTCACCATACTTGAACAGAGGGTTGAGCTGGAAAGGAGTGAAACTGTAGTAAATGTTAAGTAATCAAACTTAAACAGTTACTCCATGCACAAGTTAATTCATGTGTTGCTTAGTTAAGAGATAAGCTAACAAGCTAGGTATACAAAATGCACCAAGAGTCAACCTCCAAATGAAGTCGATGCTTTAGTGCAAAATCCTGCAGTTCCTCGAGTGTCCACTAGAGGCTGGCTGTAGAAGCACAGGAAGTCACATACACACCCATTCAAAAAAGTCTGTTTTTACAGCAGAATTTAACATGTTTACAGTTTGGTACAAAAAACCAAATAGGTCTGATTAGCTCATGTCTCGATCGGCACACACTGTACAGGGTTTGAATCTTTTGATAACTCACAACAAGACGTGTAGCTGACCTAATTGACAGGCAGGCGCGGTGTAACAGCTTGTCAAGAGGCTGAAAACCCGCTCCAGCTCTCAGCCTGTTGTTAGGTGGACTGAAAGTTAGGGGGAGACAGTATTTCCTGCATGGAGACTGCCGTCGCCCCCTGCAGGAACAGATGGGTGACGTCACTCAGGCTTCAAACATTAATATTTATAGTCTATGAAATGCACACAGTGAGATCTACTTTAAGTGCTCATATATAAATAAAATAGAATTTGAATTTCTCTCACAGACAAGCTGGAGCACTATGAACTGTATGTTGTTTTTTTAAAGGTGTATTTTGGGCTCTTTATGCCTTTATTTTTAGATAGGACACTAGACAGAGTGAGAGATCAGGGACAGAGAGAGTGGGGAATGACATGCAGGAAAGGAGCCAGAGGTTGGATTCAAACCCGGGTCATCCACCTGGAGGACCACAGCCTCTGTACATGGAGGCGTGCTCACAAACCTCTAGGCTACCAGCGCCCCAACCTTTTATAGTTTGAGTCCTCACAGCAACATGCCAGAGTGAGTTTGACAGCATTCCTGAGTGGGCAAGAATCCTGTGAGTGCGTTTCTACAAAATATCTGAGTGACATGCTGGTGGGGTTCAGACGATCCAGCCCAATGTACATGATCAACATGTTTGTTAGTTCAGTAAAGAGAGTCACTTATGAAGCAGTGTATAAATGGTTTGCTTATACACGGTATGTAATACTCATCTCTGTCTCTGTCTGCTTTCAGAAACCGGCTAACATCCTGGTGATGGGGGAAGGTCCTGAACGAGGAAGGGTTAAAATCGGTAAGGCTGACTCAGAGAATATGTCTGTTAGCTTGTTTGACTGATTCAGCTTTGTAAACAACAAACATAATAGACCCCATGAGTATGGATCATTGAGGCTGTTGACTTGTTGGAGTGTCCTGTAGCTGCAGTGTTTAACCTCTGTGGGCGAGGTCGACAGATCAGAGCTGTTACATAAGGCAGCTGGTCAGGGGACTGCTGAAGGGTAACGCTGCAGCGCTGCGCTCTATTTTTAAACCCTGTGAGAGCACTAATAGTACCTAGTTATTGTGTCAGTGCAACCCGATCCTCTACAACTGCGGCTGCTGCTGAGTGTTTCCCTGCACTCAGTGTTCATGCACATGGCTGCTCCGACAGGAGAGCACTTTGAGAGAGAGACTGACCGAACTTTACAAACACCTTTTAAAGCAACAAAACCATTAAGGTGTGTTTTATCTTATATTTATACAACAGCTAGTTTCCTCCAAGCAATCTGACGATATAACATCACCACTGGGACTTTTCACCGCGACTGTGTCCGAAATCACACGCTATTCGCTATAAAGTGAACACGCCATTTTATGTGGTGTCCGAATTCTCAGTGAACATTATCATTCCTTATAGTCCACACATTGTATCCCACAATGCATTTAGTAAGGGATATTGTATATCCTTACCTAATGTGTTCAGAAAGGTGTCTTCTAACACATGTAAAAAGATTTAAATCCACTTCCTGTAGGAAAACCCGTGAGAGCTGCTCAAAGTTTGGGTACTCAGAACCTTATTGGTGAAAAATGTAAAATGTTATCCTCAGTCTTAGGTAGCTTGTGAGGGGTTAAACTAGGTGATTTTCAGGATTCCATTGCAAACATTTGTTTTGCATAAAATCCACTCCTTGTTGAAAAAACGGCCACGCCCACTTTCTCATGTACATTTAAAAGCACTCACACTAGCAAAGTTGTCCCGTACCCCCTCCCCATTCCCCCGCTGGCCTGCGCTCACACTGCTCCAGGACTAACCGGGCCTGAGCACGGTTACCTCTTGGACATAACGTCGTAATACAACGCATGCATAGCTTTATGTTATTATGAAGCGTGCTTAGTTTACAAGTTTAGTCAGATACAGCCATAACTGTACCGTGCTGAAGCACACCTCTTCGAAGCGTGCCAGGGCCAAGGAAGTGTACCGTGCTTGAGCGCTAATCGAAGCACTCACACTACTCAAACGAACTGGACTTTGGGGCTGAAGCGAGCTTAGGGACGGCATGGATTGCCTGCTATGAGTGCGCCCTTAGAGCTGCTCAAAATCAACCTCTTTAATTAACATAATACATGTAAAAAAGGATAATATAGACAGATAATATAACAAAGAGTAAGGTCTTTGACCTGCTCTTTGTAAAGTTTCTCGAGATAACATTTGTGATGACGCTATACAAATAAAGATTGATTGATATCACAGTTTTTAATATGCTGATGTTTGCAGGTTCAAACTAAAGCTTGTAAAGTAAAATCAACAGTTTAGTAAATGTAGTTTAAACTTTATTCATCAGTTTAATTCTGCAGCTTCTGACACCTCACTCTCATAGATTTATAAATGATAAACATCATAAATAATGCTTAATCACGCCCCTCTATGGATTTAAAAGTGGACTGATGTGCTCTCACGTAACGTTAACGCTGCGCACTGCTTGAACTCTTTCAGGTGATTCAGGTTCAGATATGTTCACTAACTTTTCAATCATTCAGCCCTGAAAGCGTCTGAAACCTGCAGGATCTTCGCTGCAGGTTGTTTGTCGGATCAGCGTGTCAGAGGTGCTATCTGAGACGTCCGGCCCTGACAGCAGCCTTGGCCCCGTCGGGGGGGGGGGGGCTCCGTATCGCTCTCTGATAATCTCTTTGTTTGCTGACCTCGTGTGTCTTCTCTGCACACTTCCTGTAGCTGACATGGGTTTCGCCAGACTTTTCAACTCTCCGCTCAAACCGCTGGCGGACCTCGACCCCGTGGTGGTGACGTTCTGGTACAGGGCCCCCGAGCTGCTGCTGGGGGCCCGGCACTACACCAAGGCTATCGGTGAGTGTGGAGTCACGTGTACTAATGTGTGTTTGTGTGTGTGTGCTCTAAGCCAGGACATCTCTGATAGTTGCTCAACTGAAGCAGGTTTGACCAGCAGGCCAGATCTGAAGTGAAGGTGTCGTGTTATTGAAGCGGCATAATAAATCAGAAGTTGTCAGTCCCCCACCCCCACCCCAGGGTCCCTAAATGTGAACAAGAATGTACATTGCTGGGTGACAGGTCATGTCTAAACAGGTGTGTCTACGTGTCTATATTTATCATTCCTGGAACACGAGTCAACTCTGTCAGAGTGTCCACACGGTGCTTCGTATCATCAACACCTACCAGGTGTCTCAGGTCGGATCACTTGATGCAGTGATGTAGGATGAATGTAGTCCCATCTAAACTGCTCCTAACTCTCATGAATGCAGGAGATACAAATACAACTAAAACACCTGTCTGTCATTGTCTGTGAAAAATGCTACTCTACTAATGTACCTCAGACATACTCAGACTAAGTGGCGTCACTGTGTGTGTTTGTGTGTGTGTGTGTGTGTGTGTGTGTGTGTGTGTGTGTGTGTGTTTGTGTGTGTGTGTTGGTGTGTGTGTCCACCAACTAGATATTTGGGCTATTGGTTGCATCTTTGCGGAGCTGTTAACGTCGGAGCCCATATTTCACTGTCGCCAAGAAGACATCAAGACCAGTAACCCCTTCCATCACGACCAGCTGGACAGGATATTCAGCGTCATGGGTTTCCCTGCAGGTCTGTACACAGTCACCCACGCACACACACACACACACGGTCACACACACACACACACACACAAGGTCACAGCCTGCGTAAGACTTCTGTTATGATTCTGAATTATCTTTGTAATCATTAGTGAGGAGTTGTGATGCTGAGATCTTTTCTGTAGCGTCATCAGGCTTACCTTCTTCCAGTTTTAGAGATAGGACAGTGGATGGAGTGAGAAATCGGGGGGGGGGGAGTAGGGAATGACATGTGGGAAAAGCACCACAGGTCGGACTCAAACCCGGGCCGTCCGCTTGGAGGACTAAGCCTCTGTACATGGGGGCGCGCACTACCCACTAGGCTATGATGCTGACAACAAAATGACTGAATGACACAATGGGTGTCATTCAGTGTAAAGTGACTTCCAGCCAAAGTCTCACGTCCCTGTTGGCTCTCTGTTTCTCAGAGGTGTCCGGTGAAGTTTATCAACAAACAAAGTTATGTTTCGCTTCAGAGTGTGTTCAGAGGTGTGTATCCTACAGGTCAAACACTTTGAGTACATTATCAGACATGTTAAACATTTACAAAGCAGTTTTACATGATTTAACATGTGTTTACTTGCCATAGGTCATTCCCTCCCTACCTTTCTGTGCACATTGCTGACTTTCAGCTTTACCTTTAATGCCATTTTTTTAAAGTCTAAAACGATGTGAAAACAAAGCAGCGACCTCTGGTGTTGAACAATGATGCTGAAGTGCAAAATCCTGCAGTTCATCAAGTGTCCACTAGAGGCTGGCTGCAGAAGCACTGGAAGTCACAGAAGCCATTTTCACATTATGCACTCCTGCAAATATCTAGATCATTTCAGGAGGACTGCTCCTCACAGCGGGAGACTTTCCCTCAGACAGGAGGGGGGTTGGGGGTCTCCTGAGGTAAGACGTGACGTAAAAAGAACGACACAGAAGTAACAGACGAAGCAACAGAGTTCGCTATAAGATGCTATAATGAGAATATATGTCTTTTGGTTGACTGAAAGTGAGGCTGAGAGCATTTCCAGCAGAGAGACCGCCATTGATTCTGTAACAGAAGGTCTGACGTCACTCAGGCTTCTTCCTGTCATATTTACAGTCTATGTTTCACACAAACACAAACTCTGATTTAACTTATCTTCGATGACCTAACGTGATTGTTTTAGGTAGAGAGAATGATCTATATTGGGTGTTTTGAGATTATTTCTCCGTGCAGCGTGTCAGTGTCAGAAATCATCGGCTGTCCTGCACTGTCAGTGAATCCAGCACATCACATCAGGTGTGATGGCGGTGTGCATCACATCAGCACACCACACTGCTCATCCAGCAGAGTTTTGTGTTCATGAAACTACGTTCTGTGTGTTTTACTTCCCACAGATAAAGACTGGGAAGACATCAGGAAGATGCCTGAGTACCCGACACTGCAGAAAGACTTCAGACGAACAACGTGAGTGAACGCCGAGATGATCTGAGCCTGACACAGACAAAAACAGAAACTATGAAAACACGGTGTTCATGTTCCTTTTTGTGTCGTTGTGTTTCGTCATCTTTCAGATATGCAAACAGCAGCTTAATCAAATACATGGAGAAGCATAAAGTCAAACCAGACAGCAAAGTTTTCCTTTTGGTACGTACACACACACACGCTCACACACACACTAGTTTGCTTCTATGTCATTGTCACGTTGTGTACGCCAACAGCCTTGAGGATTGTGGGAGGGATGTGTCACAGTTTGCTGAGTAAACAGGAAAACAGACACGTTGTCTGATAGTTTGTGTAAATACATTTTTCTGCTTCTTCAGCGGGGGTGTATCAATGAGTATGAATGGATGAGTTAATACTGATGGTCACTTTAGATAGCAGCCTCTACCATCAGTGTGTGAATGTGTAGGTGTGACCTGCGGTGTAAAAACACTTTGAGTAGTCAGAAGACTAGAAAAGAACTACACAAGCTAAAGTCAAGACATCCAAATCAAACTTTTTCCAGGCAACAAAACGTTATTTGGTAATATTGGATATATTATATTATATATAATATTGGTCAAACAAGCCTCAACTGTTTTATTTAAACCTGATGTCTTTAAGGGGACAAGAGTTTAAGACCGGCTGCAAGGTGGTGCAGTGGTTAGTGCTGTCTCTCACAGAGAGGAGGTTCCTGGTTCGAATCCTCGTTGTACAGGAGCCTCTCTGTGTGGAGTTTGAATGTTCTCCCCGTGCATGCGTTGTTTCTCTCCGGGTACTCCGGCTTCCTCACACAGTCTAAAGACATGCTCGTTAGGTTCATTGGTTACACTATATTGAACAAAGAGTCCAGGGTGTAACCCCGCCTCTCGCCCAATGACAGCTGGGATTGGCTCCAGCCCCCCGCGACCCCGAACGGGAAAAAGTGGTATAGATAATGGATGGATGGATGACAAAGAAATGATTCAAAACAAGTTAACAAATGTGAACTGAATTTCCCTTTAGGGGTTAAAGAGCGAGCTGCAGACTTGTCTTTAAAAGTGCTCTATGTAGGGTTCAGCAGAATACCTGTGGGTGGGTAGCTCATACCTGGGGCCGATAGTCGTGGATAAACCCATGCAGGCTGCTCCACTGTATATATGGGTGTCATATCTTTAACCATTTGCAGCTATACATCAGTTATAGCTTTCCACCGCGTCTCTTTCCTGTCATACGTGATGCAACAGGGAAATGATTCGACTAATGTTGGCTGGTTTTTAGCCGGCGGTGTTTGTGGGCTGTGGCGGTCTTGTACAACTCGTAGTGAGACACATTTCTCTCAGTCGGCTGCACGCCTCTGTTTGAGATGTTGAAATAAGTTGATCGTGCTGCGTACTTTAGTTTCAGCAGCCTTTGAACACACTTTGCAGCAGACTGTGTTTGAGTCTGTTCGAGGACGCTGCAAAACCAAACCTGTTCTAACCAAAGTCACCGGAGAGGAAAACCAGGAATTTATACTCATCAGATATAAGTGTGGTTAGGGTTGTCTCAACACTTAAATATATTCAGAGTCAGAATCAGAAATACTTTATTGAACCTGGAGGGAAATGTGGTCGTTAGAGTTGCTCTCAAACACGATACAGAAGTAGGTAATATAGCAATATGTATAGAAATAAATAGAATAGACTAAGCAATAAGTACCAAAGTGCAGAGTATCCAAAGAAATAATAAGCTTTGTACAAGCACAGGGAATTTAAAAACAAAACAGTTAAATATAAGAAGGTAAGAAAATGAACAGGAGCGACTGCGACAGGCTGCTTGCACGAGTGACAGAGTGTCATCAGAGAAGAAGAAGCAGCGACAGAAAGAAATGTGGAAATGAGTCTCACCAACTTTCATACTAAGGAACATCTTGATAAAACAAACCGGTTCATCAAGGAGACATGACAGCCCTAAATCTCAGCCTGAATACTTAATGCTGCGGTGCACCTGAGACGGGCAGTGGAGATAAGAAGTGAGACAGACTGACTGAGTGTTTCTGATAACGACTAAACAGGAGAGACAACAGGAGCACTTCTGGTCTCCCTCAAACCACCGGGGCTCCTGGAAGGAAAACTTAAGACCAAAAACCATCTGTGTAAAAGATCCAGGTCCAGACACTCAGGATGGTTTGAAAAGTATCAAATGTATTGAATTCATCGGCTAGAAACATTTAAAATACACCGACACGTGTCGGCTTCTTCAGGGTGTAGTGACACTCTGAGACAAAGAGGCCCAATCTCGATGTCCACACACTCACTGACTTTGATGCGTGTTCCTGCTAAGTCTGGGAGGGCTTAGGGATGTCCCACTTGTCGAATCGTGAAGTTTGTGAGGGATCTCTCGCTAACCATAAGCACTTAACTAGTGGTTAAGTGCTTATGGTGCATTCATGTGGTTTCGGACGCATCTGAAAAACGAGATTCCGAGTTGGAAGATGCACATGAACGCCTGCTCAAGTCCGAACAACAACTCGGAAACTCAGGAAAGAATTAGGTGCCCGACTTTATGTCATATTTGTCATCACATGGCGGGCCAAAGATGTTTTGTTAATGTTAAGATACTTTTTATTTCTTCAAGTATTGCACATCAACGTTTTGCTCAAATATAACTCGTAACAGAGACACTCCACACATCGTCTTCGTAGCGTCCACGCTGTTTGTTGTTGTTGTTACAACATTCAGACTTTCTGACTGAAAACACGTGAACACACTGAAGTCGGAAGAACGACTTCCCAACCGTGAGACTGGGACAATCTGAGCATGAATGCAGCATAAGGTTTATTGAGGAAATGGAGATTCAGCCAGAGAGCAATTATTGCTGCTGTCACCACAGGTGTGCACAGGTGAAGGCATGCTACATTTTTCATCTGGCCTCTAGGGGCATCACAGAATAAACACGAGATAGAAAAGTCAAAAAAAAAGCATTCAAGTGAACCACATGATGTCTTTATAAACAATATAATCATAACTCTGTATTCAGTATGAAAATATATTTCAGGTAGTTTTAGCATCATGTGTGAACTCTAACCTCGCTCTGTCAGACAGATCACACCAGAGTCTCGTTCTCGTGTCACACAACGTCATCTTTGTAACAGCATGTTGTTCTTTCTGCCCTCAGCTGCAGAAACTCCTCACCATGGACCCTACCAAAAGAATCACATCAGAGCAGGCGCTGCAGGACCCCTACTTCCTGGAGGATCCTTTACCAACATCTGAGTGAGTCTCATGCCGTTTTCACATCTGCACTCGTGTCATCACACATACAGCTCCTCCTGCAAGTGTGAAAGAACCATTAGTAAACTTTTGTATTCCTTTCCTTTGTCTTGATTGAGCAAAAAAAACAGGCCGTCAGCGGCTCACTCCTTTCACTATGAGGAATGTGCTCTCTATGCTCTAACCTTCCTTCCTGCTTTGTTTTTTCGGTGTTTCTGTTGGCAAAGTTCTGAGTTTAGGTTGGATCACATGTTGTTCTTCATGATGACAGATTTAAATCACTGCATCTCTGTGATGTCCTCTAGTGTGTTTGCTGGATGTCAGATCCCGTACCCCAAACGAGAGTTCTTAAATGAAGACGAACCGGAGGAGAAAACAGAAAAGGTAATTATCCTCTTTATTTATTTTACACTCTGATGTTGAAAATGCTACACACACATAGGCTGAAACACACACACACACATGCACAAACAAGATCCTAAGGACCTGCATTGAAAAATGAAGCTAATGCAGAAGTGAAAAATCCTGCAGTTCGTCGAGTGTCCACTAGAGGCTGGAGATCACAAACACACAACAGCCAAAAAAGCCAGATATAAACAAGTTTACAGCCTGGTTCAAAAAACTAAATAGGTCTGATTAGTTATTGTCATCACTGGCACACAGAGTACGCAGGGTCATTTAAAAAAAAAAGAAGGCTTAAAACCCGCCTCAGCTCCAGCTCTCAGCCTGTCGTTAGGTTGACTGAAAGTTAGGCTGAGACAGCATTTCCATGAGCCTCCGGAGCCCCCTGCAGTAAAAGATGGCTGACGTCACTCAGGCTTTGTCCATTATTATGTACAGTCAATGGTATTACCTCTTTATTCTCACATTATTACCATCTTATTACAGAGCTGTGGAAAAAAACGTTTTGAAATGCTTTATTGGTCAGAACAGCTGAAAAGAGACAGGACATTTTGTGAGGAGAGAGCGAGAGATGACATGCAGCAAAGGGCAGAGGTCGGATGCTGCTGTCATCATATTTCTTATTTGAGCTTCTTTTAAGGACTTCTGGGCTTCTGGAGCTTTAATTATCTCAAGCAACGTGAAGTGGATAGAGTCCCAGCCAGCTGCAGTGAGACTCTGTTGTTGTCCTCTGATGGCTCGGTCACATGGAAACCTTCAGGCGCTGAGTTAGTAAATTCCTCAAAACATCTCTGGGCAACACATTTTGCAGCGTGACCGCTTCAGCTGCATGTGAATATCACAGAAACAGACAAGAGCAGCCTTAATGACTCTGTTTACACACAAACAGGGTCAGCCAATAGAACGCCATCATGTTTTGTACAATCGTTAGATTACATCTCACTCATTTAAAAGTGAAAGTGGGTCAAAGGAGAAGAGAACAAAAGCCTGCAGATAAAACTGGATCCAACAGTCCAGAACAAAACGTCTTTTTCAAGCAACCAACACAAACTGTTTCACACGGACTTCATCTCTGGGTCGCCCTAATCAGTTTAATTCTCCCACAGCCGGACTCTTAATCAGCTCTGCTAAGCTTTTGTTTGTTGCCCCACTTGTCCGTCAGCAGAACCAGACCCAGCAGCACCAGCAGACCACCGGCCAGACTCAGGCGCAGAACCAGCAGCAGACCGCAGCCCAGCAGGCACCGCCCCAGCAGAGCTCGGCCCAGACCAACGGAGCTACAGGGGGTGCTGCCGGTGGGGGTTTACAACATGGCCAGGACCAGGGCCCTCCTAACAAGAAACCTCGGATCGGGCCCTCTGGGGCCTCCTCAGGCACTGGGGTGCTTCAGTCAGAGTACCAGGTCAGTGGGGCTTTACAGACTGGTAAACTCAAGAAAGAGGAACAATGTGGCTGCTGATATCCTGTGTTTATCTTTATGAAAACACAACCTGTGTATTTTATTGTGAAATCATCAAGCGTATCTCATCCAACAGCGAGGATGATATCATGGACTGTATATTAAAGGTCACATATTCTCCTCCTTTTCAAACAGTTTAAAGAAGTCTCAGAGCTCCTCAAAACATGTCTGTGAAGTTTCTTGTTCTAAATCCACTCTGATCCTGTATTTGATCATGTCTATAAACTCCTCTATTTCAGCCCTGCTCAGAACAGGCTGTTTCTGTGTCTGTAGCTTTAAATGCAAATGAGCTGTGTCTGACCACGCCCCTCCCTGGAAGGGCTTGGGTGGCTCTGGCTTTCTCGCTCCATGTCCTATTGTTTACAGTGAGAAGGCAGACTCAGAGGGCAGAACAAACACCTAGCTGTGGGAGTGTCACCCGCCTGGGGGAGGGGTTACTGCCCTTTGTGATGTCAGGAAGGGAAAATCTCCAAACGGCCAGTTTGAGCACACATTTACTGAAAAGTGGAGCAGGCTAAAAGACAGAGAGGATGGACTTTCTCATGATTGGGGGGTTTATAGACTAGTGACACATATTAGTGTTAGAAATACATGATATTGAATTTTCATAATATGTGACCTTCCTTTTTCCCAACTATTGTGTCACATTCAGTTTAGCCTCTCTCTGGTCTGATTCTTCATATTTGGTGTTAAAGGTTGAGCACCTGCTGGGTCGGAAAGTGATCACAATGTTGATTGTGGCTTTTTTAATCACTGAACATGAAAAAATCTCTGTTCTATAAAGGATGTTTGATTTTTGTGAGGAAGTCTAGATGAGAAAAACACCAAAGTCTCACTGGCTTTTATGACCACTGCACACCAAATGGTCGATCGATGGAAGCGGGCTGTAACTCCAACTAAACTTTCATGATTTTATTTCAATGTTGGAAAAGTCTCACATTGAAAGTTTGTTTAATGTACGACCAGGATCATAACACAGCAGACAACAACACTGTGTTGGCTCACTGATAAAGTCCGTACATACCACATGTCCCTGCAGACAGAGCTGATAGCACACCAGCCAGCGTTTGGCTCCTTCTTTGGCATCTGTCGTATCTTTTGCTGGAGGCGTTTATCGCAGGGCCACAGAGGGCGAGATGTGTGAGTGTTGGAGCGCGTGCGATGATAGGCGGAGCATGTGTCACTGAGTACGCCTCACAGATCCCAGTGTGATAGAGGTGACTCCTCCTGACCTCTCCTGCCTCTGTGTGAGTGTGCTGTGATGGCCAGGCCACATGGGGGCGACACTGTCCGGCTCACATGTCACGTAAAGATATATTTAGCAGTGGCTGAGGCTGCATGTGAGAGCTGTCAGGCCTCAGCAGATGTATAAATAAACCAGCGGCGTGCACTGACACACCAGGAGTGTGGCTCGCTGTCTGACTGAGCTGTCACTGTCAGCGTCCCACTTTTCCTCTCATTGATCCCAACACAGCAGCCTATCCCACAATGCACCGCTCTACAATCATTCTCCTAAACAGACACAGTGTTGAACATGTGACCTGGCCTGAGTGGAGTAAACATGAATCAGTTCAGCTGAGGTCCTCACGGCCAGCCTCTTGTCACAGAGTTACTCCACTGAGGCTGAGAGTTTAAGTCACCCTTTAGATCTTCATAATCGTCTTTCTTTTTCCTCAAAGAGATTTTTTCTAATTCTTTAAAGGAGCAAAATGTAACTCTGACACCTAGTGTTTAAAATGGGTACTGCAATCAAAGTTCAGACCATCGGAGAGAGCTGTTTCCCCCACCCCCTCCTCTCTAAAGTCCTTGCTCACGAAGCTTCAGTGTTTAGCCAGCTCTGCATCGGTCTGCAAACAGAGGTGGAAGAGCCATTCAGATCCTTGACTTGAGCAAAAGTGTGTCGATTAGCCTCTGATTACTTGTTTTTTCTCCCCCATCCTCCTCTCTGTCTTTCCATCAGCACTCCGGCCCCCGCCTTGGTTACCAAAGCAACGTCCAAGGTTCCACTCAGCCCCAGAGCACCATGGGATACACGTCGTCTTCCCAGCAGAGCTCCCAGTACTCCCACCAGACCCACCGTTACTGAGCCTCCTGGTCAATCCTGAACCAGCAGGGGAGTCAACCTCCTCCTCCCTCAGCAGACGCCACCGTGCACCATCGCTCCCACTCCGCTCGGACCCCTCCCCCTCTGAGTGTTATGTCTCATCATCCCTCCCCTTCACCTCTCCCTCACCTCTGACCTCCTTCCTGATGGCCTTCACTTGCACTGGAACTTGAAGGCAAACAAACATAGGAACCAAAAGAAAAAGAAAAATCTAACGAGGAGTTGTGCCCCGCCAGGCGGGGGAACGACTGAAAATATTGTAAGATAGATGGCGATGAAGGCGTCACTCACACAGACTCCGAACTGTGGCACTTACAAAACGCAGCTGTGTTCATACATGTACATGATATAGCACTTTTTCTATTTCCTTTGATCTCTCTCACTTATTTGCTCGAGTTTTCAAGTTTACCTTGATAGTTGATGTCATTGTAAATACTGTAACATACGGAGGCGATCGGACGAAATGAGAAGCCGGAGGAAAAGCCCTTTACCGTCAACCGTTTAGTGTGAAATCACCTCCACGAGAATCAGAAGAAACATTTGAGCTGACCCTCTCCTTTAAGAAAAAACACTCACATATTTCTACAAAGACAAAAATCGGCTCCTCAGCTGACGCAGATGCAGGGAAATATTTAATGCGCAATTTAACGTAATCTTCTTATCGTAGGGTTTCTACATTTAGACCTCTCTCTTTCTCTCGACTTGGATTTGGGAAGTAAGAAAAGTCTTTTAACATTTATTCTGAATCACTCGGATGACGACAGCGCCCTGTGGACTGTTATCTTGTCCAGGACTCTTCGCTCTGATACCCGTCTTATCGGGGACCCTTCAAGACTTTCAAGGTTTCTGAACACGAGCGTGCGCATAAACGTACAGGGCAGCTAACAGTACAGGACCCCCCCCCCTCTTTAATGCTTCTTGAGACTGTTACTGCCTGATGTCAGATTTTTTTTAAAGGTTTTATTGTTTTCATTGTTGCCCTGAGAGTGTGTGTGTGTGTGTGTGTGTGTGTGTGTGTGTGTGTGTGTGTGTGTGTGTGTGTGTGTTTATCTTTTCACTGACTAGAGCTGCACTGAGCGCTCTGCACCTGGTCTGCAAAGAGCTGGAACAAATGTGGGGTGAGTCAAGCTGTTTGAGCGTTCGTCCTCTTCCACTCCGACTCCGGCCAAATGCTGAGCCAGCATTGTGTCGAGACTGAGGCTCACTCAGAGACCGTCGCTGCGTTCTCTATTACATGCCGACTAAAATTAGTATGATGTGGATGTCCCGTGTAAATCATCCATGCCCCTTCTGCTATACTCTTTTCTATTCCGACTTTAAGTCATCTGTTTTTTTCGACAGCATCATCACACACCTGTTATTTTCACAAGTTCATCCATGAGAAACTCTCTCATGGCCTCTTCTTTGCGTGACTCCCTAAAAACACAGTATTGGGCTCGGGGCGTTGCCTGGAGACCTGCGTGTCTGATATTTATTCTCATCACTTATCGTAGAATCTTCTCGACATACTATAAATAAGAGGCCAAAACTGAAACCGAAGAAGTTGTTTATTAGCGTAATCTCTCAATCTAAAGCTAGACCCAAACCTCGAGAGGCGACCTTATGTTGCAACTTCTATGAAAGATTATGTTATATCAGTTGTATTTGAAACATGTCGTTTTACTCCTCATAACGTTACTGCTGGCAGAGCTGCACGGGGGAAAAGAGTACCTGAAGTTTTTAAAATTATTTTCTTCTGATTATTGATCAGTTGTCAAAGTGACCTATCATAAAGTATAAATTAAAGGTGTAGTCAATAGAAAAGTTTGTTGCAGTTTTTAAACACATCGTTCAAACTGGGCCCCTCCTGCTGGACTCATCGCCACCAGAAGCACACACTCACTGCAGGACTTTAGTGTGTGCGTTTACTGCTTGTACCTACACTGCTAGCTACCGCACGCTAGCACAAGCTAACCGCCAGTGTTTGTCACCTGCCTGTCCAACAGAAAGCTAACACAAGGTACACCCTCGTTTGGGGATCCACGTTCGGTATCCACTCCTAAACTCACCTGTGTGTTGTCATTGGCTGGAGGAAACACATCAGTTCCCCGACCAGAAACGTCCAGAGTCAACCAAAACAAACCAAAACATTAAAATCCAGAGGACAGAGTCTCTACAGACACAGTCACCACCACACGTGTATGGAGACCCATCAGTGATGATTGAGCAGCTTTACTTTTGTCTTTATTTTATTTTGTAGGAAAAGCTGCTGACTCCACCTTTAAATAACGTATTTGTGCAAACACACATTGACATTCAGGCGTGCATGCTTAGCGACATCCTGCAAACAAAGGTCCAGCTGGGTGAAAAACTGTGTTTTAAGGGAGTCAGGTTGATTTCCAGTATTGCACCCGCCCTTGTTTCTAATCTTTGTGCTAAGCTACGCTAACTGGCTGCTGGCTCTACATTCAAAAATAGTGTAAGGACACAACATTTATATTCATCTTTCCAAACTCAAGGACGGAGCTGAGAAAAGTCAAACTTACATTTTTAGCACTTTTTTGGTCCTGCCACATGTCAGGAGGAAATATTCTAGTTATTAGATACTCTACTCATGAAAATGTTTACTGAATAACATGAAGTATTGCTACAGGATAATGCACATTTGTCCTCTAATTTGTGTTACTTCAGATATGAAGTGAGGTTTTCATGACAACGTTATTTGACAAAGATTGTGGTTGTTGTACAATTTGAGACAGAATATCAAGTAGTTTAAATCAACTGTAGCTGAACCAATAGGGTTTGTATACTGAATTATTATACCCACCATTGAATTAGTTACAGACGACACCCCCTTTCTCCTCAGTGGTCCTGCCTGGTCACCACTGGCCGTGGTGCAGATTGTTTAAAAGAATGCACCCTGAGAGTGTGTGTCTCTGTGTGTGTGTGCTCCTGCACAGATGGCGGCGACATGTGGTGTTAGGAAACTCTGACACCTTGTGGCTGAAAAGAGAACTGGACTTTTGTTTTCTATGAAACTCAGCAGTGATTTTGTAGTTGCCGGGATAACTGGAAAACCAACAGGTGTTGCAGCCTGTCTAATAAGCTCCACGAGCAGAAACGTGCTCAAACTAGGATCAATATTGGAGATGTTTTTGAAAAATGGAAGAGTTTAGAACGCAGAAAGGTTTACAGACCGATGCAGAGCTGGCTAAACACTGAAGCTTCAGTGTCCAAGACATGGCAACCTGCGTGAGCATCGACTCTAGAGAGGAGGGGGCGAGGGGAGACAGCTCTCTCCAATGTTTTGAATATGGACTGCAGTACCCATTTTAAACTCTAGGTGTCAGAGTTACATATTGCTCTTTTAAAATGAGCTCCTCGTAGTGCTTGTAGTTCAAGTTGTTCGGTCCATCTTGTGTTCTGACAGCCCGGCAGGCAGATTCAGGAGCACACAGTCTGTTCAGCTTAACGTTACGGGGATCAAAACCAGCAGCTTTTCAAAGGTTTTGCTCTTCCCTCTCGTGTGTATTTGAAAACAGACTGAGTAGCAGCGATGTGCGTTACGACACGTAGTTGTATATTTCTCTCTCCACACACAAGCAAGTATTACTGAGCGCAGCGAGGCTCCAGTGGAAGACAAGTTACTGTCAAACTACTCCTATGCAAAATAAAAACATAAAATTATCCCAGACTAAAGCTTTCACTGAGGACGCTTCGGTTCTGCAGACGACAGCTTTGAGAGTATTTCGATGGCTGGTGTGTATTATTGTTTGTGTAATGTTGAGTACAGACAGCAGCGCTCACTCGTGTCCTTTTGTTTTCACAGCGTTTTGAAATGTACTCTAAATGAATTATTGTAAAGAAATGCATATATATGGAGAGTGTACAATCATATTTATAAGTTGCATACAGACTATGAATACTACCCACCTGTCCTCTGCCTTAACTACAGTAGCTACAGAAATGGACCTCTGTCAGGCATCACTGGACCACGTCTCCTGTTGTTTCTGACGTATTGTCTTTCTGTACGATCTCACGATGTCACTGAATGTGTCACTGCCGCCTCACAGGACAGTAGAATGAAGGTGACGCCATTGTTTCGGGATCCCTCACCTGCCTCTGGTTTCAAACTTCACTATGTCGCTGTTTGAACAGGAATGAGAAAGATCCACCTTTTTTATTTATGTGGATGGTGCCTTTTTTTATGTCGCTCATCTTCTGAGGATTTCCTGGGAATCTGCTCAGAATTTTTTTACTTTTTTTACTTTGTGATTTTTGTTTGTTTACCATTGAATGTAAATAAGAAGTGGACGTAGCCACAGCGGTGTCACCTGTTGGTTTGTGGACTAACATTTTGAAGACTTTTATTTAGAAGAAAATGATCATGTTCAGTTTAGTGAGTGGATACACGCTGCTCTGCCTTTCAGTGGAGGCTGATTGTTGGTAACCGGTGTCAGCGCTTTGAAGGATAACCTGCTTTATCGTCTTTTTTTACTCTAAAGGGGAACATGTTAAAAAAAATAACGTAATGCTGCCTTGATGATGGCTAAAGCTGGCCACACACTAGACAATTTCAGGGCCAATTTTCCCCCTTAAACGATCGGGGGGCCCGGCCGAATTCGAAGCTTGTCGTATCCGATTATTTGTCCAAAGAATCCTCAAGTGTTTGGTGTCACTACATTTATTTTACTGCTGCCCATCGCGTCGGAGCCTCCCCGATAGAATCGTTAATATCAAACATGTTTGATATTTATGAATACCTACAGCAGCTAATGACAGCGAGCAGACTTTGAAGCATCACCAATCGGATGTTGCGTACTCTGATAACTCACCCTCAGCTCGCGCTGCAAATTGTACAAAGCCGAACATGATCTGTCTTCTCAGCCAGGATATCATCCGTATAGTTTTCTGCTGCAAAAGAAAACTCACGCCAGGACAGCCAGCTGACGTGGCCGATCGTCCTCCATATTTGTTTCTTTCTGAAGTCACGTTTGATCACACAAGTTTCTGTTTAATCGTTACTACGAACAGCAGGTGTGTGGTCTCCCGGGCTGGCTGAGTCATCTCGTGTGTGCGATCGGTTGAAACTGTCCTTATGTCTGTGATCTCCTAAAATCAATTAAGATTTGAAAATCGTCTCATGTGTGGTCAGCTTAAATCATCTGAAAGTAGGGTTACTTTCTCCCTGGCTGTTTTTGAAACCACCTACTATACTAGTAGTGCAGTATGCAATATGCGAACAACATACTGCGAGATCCTCAGTATGCGAAGTGGGGTGGCCCCCTGCTGGCCCTTAGAAAGAATGCAGGTTTAGGCGGTCATAAAACTCTAAACGACTAGTTCTCAACTGGTCTAGCCTCAGGACCCACCACCAACTCCTTCATGAAAAAAAAAAAACGACCCAAATTTCCTCATATTTTTCGTTAAATTGATAAATCTGATTGAAACAGAACAAAACAAACATGTTAGAAAAATAGCGCTGCACTGAATTTTGACCATTTTCTTTCATGCACACGTTGGCGACCCACAGACAAGGTTTCAGCGGCCCACCTTTGGGTCCCAACCCACCAGTTGAGAACTACTGCTCTAGGCTGAGTCCACTTCTTGTATGCAGTCTGTGGTTTTCACGCCTCTTTTGTATGATACTGGGTCTGTTTCATGTGTCTTCTTTTTTCCTCATTAACTATGTAGCATATTGTTATTTACACAATGTGGAAACTAGCAGCTAAATATATCGTCTATTTAATTTCAGCGTCTCTACTCGAAAGACTGCAAACAATCCTGACGGAGGATTATCTTTCTGTTTCCTCTAATGTTAGATATCGTCCTCACGCATTACTGAAGCGCAGTTATTAGTATGTTTTGAAATGCTGTACATAAAAAACACATTTTAAGAGTTTCTTGTTGAGATACAATAATTGTCTTTTAATGCACTGTTGTTGCTCAAATATTTAGTCGTAAATAAAAAAAGTATTTAATGTTTTTTAATGTCTCGCTTTTAGACACTGAAGTTCTGGCAGTGCGAGGAGAGTTATACAGCAGATGATGCTCCTGTGTGTGTGTGTGTGTGTGTGTCTGTGTGTGTGTGCGTCTCTATGTGTGTGTGTCTGTGTGTAGATATGGACAGACACACATTAGTACTAGTCTATATGAATCTCATGCCCTCACATTTCCTCTTTTTTTAAAGTTCTGCATGTGCCTGTCTTTTTCCAACGAAGAACACAAGCACTTGCCGTTGCCTTCTCTTAGCAGTTTGTACAGACAGACAGACAGACAGACACTCATCCTGCAAAACGCACTTTCTGTGACGCCTTCAATGGTCGTCGAGCAAACCATTTCCCACGCACTGTCAAAAATGTCTTCACAGGATTTTACTCAACATTGTTTGATTTTCAAGGAAGAAGTTCACTGATGTAATGATTGGACAGTCTGAGAGCTGCAGTGCATTGTGGGTGGTTAAGTATGACCAGTGTGCTGCCTTTTCATACTTTTAAATAAGGCGCCACAGGAATGAGTTCTAAAACCAGGAAGTAGGTTAGCATTTTAGCGCCATGGGAATTTTCAAAATGTTAGAAGTCCAAAAAGTTATGTTAATATGTTTTTTTTTACCCAATCCTAAACACATAAACACAAAATTTAAAACAATTTAGATCAAATCAAACCAAGAAAAATTCACTCATTCATTCATTTTTGCTTTTTTTCCTCTCACTTGCCCCTCTGGGCTACCGTAGAAAACAGAAGCGATTTAAATCCAACCATCAGAGCTCTCTGTGAGATGATAGATAGATAGATAGATAGATAGATAGATAGATAGATAGATAGATAGATAGATAGATAGATAGATAGATAGATAGATAGATAGATAGATAGATAGATAGATAGATAGATAGATAGATAGATAGATACTTTATTGATCCCGAGGGAAATTCAAGTAAAATACTAAAACGAATACGACAGGGACGGAGCTACTGGATATGCGGCCACTCGCGTCGGCGCAGGAAGACAACAGACTGAATCATTAGCAAAGCTGCATCATTAGCAGTGTTTCGCAGGTTTAGTGTCTGTCTACTCTATACTCTCTCTGTATTATGTGTGTGTGTGTGTGTGTGCGCGCGCTTGTGTGTGTGTGTGTGCGCGTGCACACAGGTGTGAAATATACATATGGCCTAAATGTGTCGTCTTTTAATAGCATTTACAGATAAGGCAGCAATAGGTCCATGCAGGAAAATCAAAAAGAGAAAACATTTATTTAGCAGCTTTTAGCAAAACTTCACTGTACAAATGACTGTTAAATGAGAAAAAAGTCATGTATATTTATTTTATATCCTCTATTATAATAAAAAATCTCTTTTGTCTCAATCACTTTCAGATGTGTGTTGTTGTTATCTTGAGTTTTTCTCCTCTTTTTGCTCTACAGTGTTGTTATTGCTGCTGTTCACCACTTGATGTCACCAGAGAGCGACTGTTCACCGTGCTGCTTATCCCTCAGCTCCTGCATTCATCTGCGAAGTCTGAACCATCATTTAGTCCTACTGCACAACTCATTAAAACCAAGCAGCAAACAAAAAGTACAAAATCCTGCAGTTCCTCGAGTGTCCACATGAGGCTTGCTGCAGAATCATTAGAAGTGACATACACACCCATTCAGTTAACATGTTTACAGCCTGGTTCAAAAACCAAATAGGTCTGACTAGCTCATGTCCCGATCCACACTGTAGGGGGGGTGAATTTTTTGATGACTTATCCGTTTTGATTTAATGAAGGATAAGAGTTATTCAAAATCAGGCACGTAGCTGACCTGATTGGCAGGTGGGCAAGGCTGCCCATAAGGGGGGAAAGACTTTCTGGCCCCGATTTAGGTTAGGCTGCAATGAAAACAAGAAGACTCACTATTAACACAACAAAAACACACATTCTCATCATAGCCGGTATCAAAATGTAATACCCTCTTCTTAAAATTGCACGAGGCTGAGCCTTTGATTTATTTTGCAATGTTAATGTAATTGAACTAAAGTGTTAGGCCAATAATGTCGTACTGTGTACAACCATGCCAGGACTCACTGAACTTGTTCACAAGCTTTTTTCAGCTCACACTGAATTCTGATCGAAGGCAGGCTGAGAAGGCAAATGTTTCCCAGAAGGCTAGCGCTAACTATCCAACATGCATAATTTATATTATGAAATGATATCTGCAGAGTACTCATTCACCTGGCCATTCAGGAGCCCAGCCATCTCTGTGGGCGGGCCTGCAGGTAGGTGCGATATGACGGTTTGTCAAGAGGCCTCAGCTCCAGCTCTCAGCGGGTCGTTAGGTTGACTGAAAGTTAAGTTGAGACAGGATTTCCAGCATGGAGACCGCCATCGATGGGACTCAAAAGCCCCCTGCAGGATTAGACGGGTGATGTCACTCAGGCTTCGTCCATTTATTTTTACAGTATTTGATTAAAAACAGGATTATTGAATGAATTAAGTTTTTTAAGGATTATTGCATGTTTGGTACCTTGTTTTTGTCCAAAAACGTACAGGTAACTCCAGCACACAGCACAATGTCCTTGGATTCCCAGTGGTATACCTGATTCCTCTGGTAGTCTTCAATGTGTGACGGCCCTGTGTTGTTAGGTTGTGCCTTCTCTTCTCTTGTGTTGCAGATACTTGCAATCAGCTCACTGAAGGAGCTTCACTGAGGCATCACAATTTGCTCACTGCAGGAGCTTCACTGAGACATCACTAGTCGCTCACTGCAGGAGGTTCACTGAGACATCACTAGTCGCTCACTGCAGGAGCTTCACGGAGACATCACTAGTTGCCCACTGCAGGAGGTTCACAGAGACATCACTAGTCGCTCACTGCAGGAGCTTCACTGAGACATCACTAGTCGCTCACTGCAGGAGGTTTACTGAGACATCACTAGTCGCTCACTGCAGGAGCTTCACTGAGACATCACTAGTCGCTCACTGCAGGAGGTTCACTGAGACATCACTAGTCGCTCACTGCAGGAGCTTCACTGAGACATCACTAGTCGCTCACTGAAGAAGCTTCACGGAGACATCACTAGTCGCTCACTGCAGGAGCTTCACTGAGACATCACTAGTCGCTCACTGAAGGAGCTTCACTGAGACATCACTAGTCGCTTCCTGAAGAAGCTTCACGGAGACATCACTAGTCGCTCACTGAAGGAGCTTCACTGAGACATCACTAGTCGCTCACTGCAGGAGGTTCACTGAGACATCACTAATCGCTCACTGAAGGAGCTTCACTGAGACATCACTAGTCGCTCACTGCAGGAGCTTCAATAAGACATCACCAGTCGCTCACTGCACTGTGCAAAGGATTGCCTTCAAATATCAGAACCGTTTTATGCTTGGTCCTTGTTCTCTTCTCAAAGGTAACCTGAAGTGAGTTTGGGGTGATGCAGATCACAGATCCAGCCTTTTTGATCAGCTTATTGATCCTACTTTCATCATCCACATAGATGCTGCCCCCCAAGCACAGCACAGCATAAGAGAGGACACTAGCCAAGAGTCCCTGATAACAAACGTAAAGAAGGTTCTTGCTAATGTCGAAGGGTCCAAGCTTCCTTAAGAAGAAGACTGTTGACTGAGCTTTCTTCAATACAACATCAGATTTCATTTACTGTCTAGGAAAACACCTTGAATTTGAAGTAGGTTAACATCTTGTGAAAGAGTCAAATCAATTAGATGAAGGAATAACACTCACATGTGTCATACATTGACTTTAAACCTTTATCATATTAAATTGTAATGAGTAAGCGAAATGTTTTAAATACACGCTGCTGTTCAAATATTAAATATCAAAACCTTGGCATCTAGACTCAAACTCTTTGGCTGCATACGTTCCAAACTCAGGAGGGGGATTATCTGTAATTTGGGTAGACCTGCTCTTAAATGTTCGTGTACTTGGTTCTGCCAAGGAAGAGCCTTTTAAAATAATAAAAAAAAATGAAATGCTTCTTCATTCGCTCCTTAAAGTGCACCTCTTTGACACCTCTTGGTTTCATCTATAGCGTGACAAACAGCTCAGCTCCACTGACTTCAAAAAGTGCCAAAAGCCCTGTGTGCTCAATCTTTAAGTGTTTTATTATTTTCATGCATGTGAAGCAGCATGACAGCAGATGACAACAACAAAGAGAAGAAGAAGAACACTGAAAGACAAAAATGGTGCATAAGGCTGGATGGTCAGAAATGAATCTATTTCATGAACTTGAACCTGCTGATGACCCTGCAAATGTTTTTAAGGTCACGTTAACACTCATTGCATAGGAGTGAATGTGATTGGATAATTTGAGCACTTACAGTATATCCACCATTAAAACATTCCACAAGATGCGTGAAGTATAAGCACCACATTCAGAGCCTCTTTATGGGATGGAGGTTTGACAAGTGAAACCAGCGCGGACAAGCTGGGACTTGGCATGGAGCTTGTGACTCCTGGCAGAAGTGCTGCATCGACGGCTCAGCCTGCAGTGTTGCTGCTACCACTTGAAGGAAATTTACGACTTGGACGGAGCTCAGCAGAATGTATCAACGCAGATGATCCCATTTCCGTCTTCGAGTTCACACAGGTGCTGCTGCTGCTCGGGTCAGCTGCCGACCGACGAGGAACTCACACATTTAGACCGAAGCTTTAACAGTTCACTGTAACAAACTGGATATTTAAGAGGAGACAGAGAGGAGAGTTTGTCTGTTGTACCTGCTGAGTCATGCAAAATAAATGACTCCCAACAAATCCTGAGGATCCCATTTGTGCTAAAAAAAGACCTTTGTTTTAATAAGAATGGATATGATTATTAAGTCTTGTTGTTCTTTCCTTTAAAATACTCAAACTTACCTGCAGGCACAGGCGGCAGACAGAACATGACATGACATGGCATGAGTCATGACTGACAGTTAAGAGCATGACAAGGCTGTGACGTAAACAGGACACAATAAAGCCTAAAGTATTGTGACATCCAATAAACACAACGGATATCACTGCAGATGTATAAAAGGCTGCAGGCTGATAATATTCTGTATTAAGATCTCAGGAGGAATGGATTTAAATCATGGATCACAACAGGAATCATTCTTCTTCAACAGGAAAAGGTTATATTTAAAGACTTTGAGTACTTGAAGAGAAATCATCCATCCGTCCATATCTGGACTGTTCGCGGCCAGTCACAGGGCTGACATACATAGACAACCAGCAACACTCACATTCACACCTACGGGCAATTTAGAGTCACCAATTAAACTTTACGAGCATGTCTTTGGACTGTGGGGGGAAGCCAGAGTACCCGGAGGGAACCAATGCACGCACACAGAGAGGCTCCTGTGGGATACGAACCAGGAACCTTCTTGCTGTGAGGCAACAGCGCTAACCGCTGCCCCACCGTGCAGCTCAGGAGTGGATTGATTTTGTAAGTTACATTTATGTTATGGAGAGGAGAACTTTTTGTTTGTGTTCACAGAAAGATGTTTTTATAGATGAAGTGAGTTAAATATGTAACGCCTCTGACACATCCATGTCACCACCAGGCTTCCTAATTTTATTTCACTTTGAATCTCTTTGTAGTTTTTTGTCTTGTCATATTACACCATTTGGTTATTGTTATAATGTAAATGCTTGTGTAGTTCTTTTCTAGTCTTCTGACGACTCAAAGCTCTTTAACACCGCAGGTCACACCGACACATTCACACACTGATGGTAGACGCTGATATAAGTGACCATCAGAAGTGGCTAATCACATTGATCCATTCTCATACACCGCCAAAGAAACAGCGGGAGAAACTTGGGGTTAAGCGTCTTGAACAAGGACACATCGTCCGGACATGTGGCTGCAGGAGCTGGGGATCGAACCCTCGACTTTACGGTTAAGAGACAACCGACTCTACCACTAAGCAACAGCCACCCTATTATGGCATTTAATATTACAAAATAACTGACTTTTTTGTTTATTTGAATTTTGTGTATATAAATATAAAGCTGTTTCCAAAAACTAAGCACATTGTGGGTTTACACAGTACCAGTCACCAGGTCAGTCTCTCTCTCTCTCTCTCTCTCTCTCTCTCTCTCTCTCTCTCTCTCTCTCTCTCTCTCTCTCTCTCGCTCTCAGGCGTGGGATTTGGCCTGACATGTCGGTGTACTCCTCAGACACAGTTGTGTGGTGGAGGTTGTGTTTGTGCCTTCACCGGGTCGTGTTTGAGGTCAGAGAAACTACAGAATCAGAATGAGTAGATTACACTTTTTGTAAATGGTGAAGTTTTAAAGACTTTTTCAGCAGTATCAGCTTCCCTGTCAAACAGAGACAACAGATATTACAGCTTGTCTTTTGCAAAAGAGTCAACATGTACTTCCAGTAAGGCCTGCACTTTTTGGTGAAAATGTGCGATAACATTATTTATTTGTATTTTTCTTTGTGTTATGAGTAAAACTAAAATGTGGGGAGGTTTATTTTAAGCCCTCCTCAGGTTTCTCACCAGCACACATCCTTCTTCTCTCTTTCCTTGGCATGTAGTTGTATCTTATGTGTTGAACTGCTGCATGTCTTTTGTGCACAGATAAATAAAATAACAATATGATTTGCGATAAATAAACAATAAATTAAGAGTGCACTTGGCTATAAACGCACAGATTCGCTGTCTATCTGCTGTTCTTCATGATTTAAACAAAACGTGATTGCTAAATGTCCCATCAAAAAACAAATCCACCCTCTCTATCCCCCCAACATTTCCTGTCTCTTTTCAGTTTTCATATCCAATAAAGGCTCCCCAAAAGTTAACTTAAATAGAAATGGGACGGCTGTGGATCAGCGGTAGAGTCAGTCGTCTCGTAATCGGAAGATCAGGGGTTTGATGCCCAGCTCCTGCAACATGACTGCTGTGTCCTTGAACATCTTAGTCAGCGGTGTATGAATGGGATAAGTAACTTTTGATGGTCACTTATAGCAGCCTCTACCATCAGTGTGTGAATGTGTAGGTGTGACCTGCGGTGTAAAAGAGCTTTGAGTAGTCAGAAGACTAGAAATGAAATACACAAGCTCAAGTCCATTTACCATTTTCCCCAGGCTTCAGTCTAACAGGTTAAATGTGCACATGCTGAGTGGGAAAGCATTGCTTGACTGCATCAAAAGTCTTTTAAATGTATTGCGATAAAATCAGACTTTCGCAATGCATTTGTTACGAAGGCTCATACCGCGATAACGATAAAACCGTATTAACCATTATTGCACAGCACTTCACATTTGTGAAAGTCCTAATTTTGGCTTTTTGTTTAAATTGAAATTAAAATGTCAATGAACTGAAGTAGAACATGTCCAGGAAGGCAGCTGGATTCATCTTATGTTGACTCTATGGAAGTTTAAAGACATTTCAAAGTGATGCCAGCGTCGCTCTCGGCATGAATCAGTCTTTTACAAACCTATGGGCCTATTCTTCGAGCTTCATCACAGTTTCAAACAAAGATGCCAGTGAAAGTGACACTGTTTCTGTGGTAACGTCTTTATGTTTTTTAAACTTACAGAGCTCTCCTCTACAACTCACTTTCTAATGATTTCATGCCAGAAGCAGCTATTTTTACTGAACCGAGATCTGCGTGTCCTTTCTATCCACTTCACTTCTAGTGGGAGAGAGTGGATCCATCCTCAGAGTGTCAGTTTGACCTTAAGGGTTGGAGATCGGTGTCTGGAGCGACGCCATCACTCCCCTCACTCCCAGTCTGCTCTCTTGGTAATAAAGTCTCCTCCCTGCTCAAACACAGGCCCAGACTGTTTAAGCATTATTATTTATCTCCTGTTGAGCTACATGCACTTCTAATATTGCTGTATTTTTGAAGATTTTTAAAATTCAATATCTTTTTATTTTGTTTAAAGATGCAATCAGATTAGCTGATTAAATATACTTTGACATTACTAGATATTTTAAGTTTGCTTAAGGGTCACATATTCTACAAAATACACTTCACCATGTTGTTGAAGATGTATGTAGAAAAGTCCATCCTCTCTTTCTTTTGCCTTCTGCACTTTTCAGAAAATGTGTGCTCAAACAGGCCGTTTGGAGATTTTCAGTGGCGGTTCTAGACCACTTTTACTGAGGGGGCCAGTTATTTTGTCAGACAGGCACAATCAACCCAGGACAAAAATAGACAAAGATGATCTAGCTTAAAAAAAAAAAAGGTTTATTGTACCAAAAACCAAATGATTCCTGTTGCTTCAGAGCTGACAGGTAGCGTCACTAGTGGATGTTCAGAGGCAGCGTCAGTGTTCAGCTCTAAAGGGTCTAACGAGGATGTTGAGCCCACACAGAAGTAGAATGGCTAGAACTGGCATTCCTTTTGTGGTTGTTGATATGAAGGGGTGGACCAATCTATTGATTTCAAATCTGTGGTTGAGCCACAATTGTTCCACCTTTCGATCAGTTCAATATCATCAACATAAATGTATTGTTTTATTACCTTGCTCTCCGTTTTAGAGGGGGGGGGGCCACAGGGGGGGACCAAGCTCAGTGTTACAGGGGCACTGGCCCCTGACATCACAAAGGGCAGTGGGTGACACTCCCACAGCTAGGTGTTTGTTCTGCCTTCTCACCATAAGCAATAGGGCATGGACATGAAGCAAAATTCAAATTTACCATGACCTGGATGACTGAGAACCTACACAGACAATAGGACATGGAGCAAAAAAGCCCGAGCTTCCCAAGCCCTTCCAGAGAGGGGCGTGGTCAGACACAGCTCATTTACATTTAAAGCTACAGACACAGAAACAGCCTGTTCAGAGCAGGGCTGAAATAGAGGAGTTTATAGACATGATCAAATACAGGATCAGAGTGGATTTAGAACAAGAAACTTCACAGACATGTTTTGAGGAGCTCTGAGACTTATTTAAACCTGTTAAAACAGAGGATAAAATGTGACCTTTAAACCCTCGTGTGGAGACTTTAGCTGGTTATTAAACAAACTGAAATGAATGTTGATGCCTTTTAATGAGCTACAAAAGTAAACAAGACCATCAGTTTAAAGATTAAGTCTAAGTTATTTAGTTATGTATCCCTTCCATGGAGTAGCTATCAGACAAGGTGTGAAACTGCCTATTTTACTTTAGGCAGATTGTCAATGAGTGTAACCTTTGACTATTCACTGGAAGCAGAATGAGTTGACTTACACATTTACAAGACAAAATCAGTAAAAGATAAGAGTTATGGCTTTGTCCACAGGGTTCACCATCAACACTGACACAAACTGCCAGTCCATCAAACTGACTTTAAAAATGATCAAACTTTTCTATAGATTGCTCACTTTTGGTGAATGGTAGTGTCTTAAAGCGCTTTCCGAGCCTTCTGACCACTCAGAGCACTTTTACACTACATGTCACATTCACACAGATTCACAGTGATGGCAAGGATGCTACGTAGAGCACCCATCGGTATTTACCAACCCCACTCATCCACATTCACATGTGTTGTGGAAATATTTTAGTGAGAATACGAATAAAAACACAATCATCTTTGTAAGGTTTTATTCTTGCAAGAAATAGCAAGAAGGAGCTCTGCACAGAGTGTAACATGATGACCTCTCTGCAGAGAAACTCAACTGAGAAACAGAAAAAGAGTCCTTTTATACATGTCAAAGCGGAAGCAAAGATATAAGCTCTGTTGGAGGTGATAAGCCATTTAACACAATCAACCTAGACAGAGGAAGGCCAGATGGCCATGCAAAGTCATCCTTGTAGATATCAAAAGGTCATCCAAAATCCTCTAGAATCACATGATGCTTACAGACCAGTTAACCTAAAGAGTATTTTTTTGAAATGTCAGACAGTTCATCAGTCAGACAGTTCATAACAGAATTATTTTAACACATCTGCTAAATAAGTTTTTTTGTAGTTTGAGCACGTTTCTGCTCGTGGAGCTTATTAGAAACATGCAGAGGCTTTTTAGGTCGGGTACAATCAGTTGTCTCTGAACCAGTTCTCTTGCCCGCTTCCATCGCTGCAACACCTGTTGGTTTGACCTGATAACTGGTCTCATATCTGGTAAACTGAGGGGCGTCCAACACCGCAGTGTGGGGGTGCCTAAAAACCGCCTACCTTCTCTGGTCCAAACAAATCCAGACCATTCAGGACCAGAATCTAAACTTAGAAGGAGGACATACTGGCTGCTGCATTGTTGTCAGAGAAGCCAGCACTTCAACATAGCATGTTTCCTGAATGTCTGATCATATAGTAAGGTCAGTTTATCATTTCATTCACTACATATCTTACTGATTGGTCCTTTAATAATGAAACAACTTCCAGCTCTCTCTTCCGTCTGTCTTTAAGAAAACGTTATTGAGCTTTTTAGACCCAGGGCAACTGCAAAAAAAGCAGCAAATGCATAGCCTTCTCCTAATGGCTTGTGGACAAGCACAGAAGTTTGCTTAAGAGGGGAATAATGAGTGGAGACCCACTGCAGAGCTAAATCTAAACCACTGACCCATGACAAGCTGTCCTCAGACCGTGAGAAAAGGGCCTCTTTCCATGCCAAGAATGTGGGTGGCCGGCCTTGTTGCTCAAAAAGCCGATCTGAGGAGTGTGGTGAACAGTTGCAAGACTAAAGTGCAACAGCAGGTTTTTTTTATGTCTGATTTATCTCAGGCTGCTGCTGTTTTGTGCACGTTAGCCTGTTTTTGTCCCATTTTTCCTGTCATTCGTCTTATCTGTGTCTGTGTTCAGCATGTATGCACAGGGAAACAGAGCGTATAAATGGTGTAAGAGTGGGAGGGGAATACTTGAGGCTGCACACACAGTCAACAAGTGAGACTAAAAACTGGGAAATTCAGGCACAATTATGAGGTTAAGTCCTTGGAAATTCTTAAGAAGTTTGATTTCTCTTTTCTCTTTTTGCTGATTCACTGGCCTGACACATAACCCCCCCCCCCCCCAACACACTCACACCACCAGCACATCCCCGAGTGTATAAGGCATTGTGTAAAGTAATGAATACTCCGCTCTTCGAGGATGAGAAGCTGCACTGTGCTGTCTGTTTGCCACTCGCACTGAAGGGGATTTTAGCTCCCCGGGCTTCAAACCCAGAGTCAAGGGGTCACGGTCTGCGCGAGATAGCAGGGGCCACAATTTGTGTGTGTGTGTGAGTCACTGCATAACGCCGACACACGAGACGCCATATGTTTCCATCCACTTCTCTGAAGAACAAATGCACTGTCCTTTTTCATGATGTTCCCACAAGAGTCTGTTTTCTCACTCACTCACTCACTGTGGTGTGTGTGTGTGTGTGTGTGTGTGTGTGTGTGTGTGTGTGTGTGGGTGTGTGTGTGTGTGTGTTTGAGTGTGTGCGTGTGTGTGTGTTAATGTAGCAAAACGCAACAACAAGCAGCCAGTATGCACATCAAGTTTTTCATGAAAGACACATGAAAAGCAGCACCTGCCTGTGTTGTCCATGAATGCATTAAACAGGGATATTATTTAAAAAATGGTGTGCACAGTGCTACGTAACAAGTGCAGGCTGGACTGTTCTTCCTGAGGATGTGAAGGTTTCTTTGTGGACAGAAAAAAACCTTTGAAGCAGCGTTATGATGACGTGACGTCAAAAATGCTCACTTGGAACCGAGACAACAAATAAAATCCAACATCCTGAGGAAATGAATTCTGTCGCTTCAGCATCCAACCCACGTGGAGAGAGCGATTTATAAGCGACACAATATCATTAGTGTTGTAAGAAAGTTGAGCAGATTTTCGCTCATGGTGCTTGGATCATTTTAACTGTTAATCTTGTACAAGAATAACACGTTTTATTTTAATGTAACATACTTTTTTTTTTGGAGAGTTTTGGGTTTACTGACAGACTGACAGTAGTGTTGGCGGTGCAAACACAGATCCAGGCTCCGTTTATGTCTAACCTGTAGGCTTCTGAGTCGTGTTGTGTTAGTTCTGAATGATGCTGTGACACCAGGATTCTTTTCAATGAACATTTTTTATTTTCTGGCAAAGAAAGCACAGACTAAAATCTACATGTAACTTCACAGCCCGCTGCACATCTTTTTTAAAAAGGAGCAATTTACCAGTATATCAACATGGAATAAAACGTACATACATAAATGGTAAATGGACTTGAGCTTGTATCCCTTTTTCTAGTCTTCTGACTACTTATTTTAAACTGAACTGTTTTTGTATACACTTACAATAATGGGTAAAATACACAATTTTAGATGATTTTACAATTATTGGAAGGCATCTTTCTACTCCTCTCTTGGGGGGTCGAGTCCCAACCCCCTGGGGAGTCTTGACCTCTACTTTGGGACCCACTGGGCTACACCACTTTATGTCCAATGCTTTCTTCAGGCTTCCTGCTATGTATTACCTTTGACCCTTAACCTCTTTGTACAAGATAATAACTTCCCAAAAGTTAGATGGTAACTTGTGGGAATACAATATTATCTTGTGCGCACAAGATAAGCCTATTTATTTTTGCGCACAGAGTATTTTTGGGACTGCAGGGGCTCCGTGGAGAAGAATGAGGAATTTACTATATATGTATTATGATTATGAATCTGATCTTTGTTTGCATCCTCTGCTACATGAGAAGCCTGCTCGGTCCATTTTGCAATCACAACTTTCCCCTCCCTCCCTCTCCACCCCCCTCAAGTACAACTTTGTAAAACTTGAAAAAAAAAAAGAAAGAAAAACGACTCTTCTTCTCGCGATAGTAGCATGCTTATGCAGCCGCCATATTCTGTGACAGTATTTTGATTCGTATCTGCTGGAAGTGAGGAAAAAGAGAAAAGTGAAGGGCTGTCGAGGGGAGGGGGGGCTGAAGAAGAGGAGCTGTCAAAAAGGTATTCCCGAGTCTCTGTCACACGGCGGACTGCTGAGGCTCGGTATCCCTCCCCTGACGTTATTTCGAGGACACACAAGGCCCGGGGCCTCGGTTCAGTTGGCTCTCCGTCTCCCTGATAGTAGCTGGACCCCTCTCGGCTTCTACTTTCCGAGCTCCGCGGCCCTCTGGAGGTCCGGCGGCGGTCTCGGGTGTTGTAGGCGGCCCGGGGAGCGGCGGCGGCGGCGGAGACAGAAAGGTAAGCTGCGTTAAGTTAACTCGGGTTTACCCAGTTAGCAACAGCCGGAAGAAAACAGGATTAAACTCGTTACTGTGAACTCAAAATGCAGTTTATCTCACTGTGCGAGAGGCGCTTTTTAAACGCGTCCTCATTGTGTTTAAAAAGAAAACGGAGACACAAAACTTTTCAGAAGTGGAAAAAGTTTTTGTCCACAGCCAGCGGCTAGCTAAGCTAAGCTAAGCTAGCTTCCTTGAGGTGTCTGGAGGCTGTTGGCGTCTCGGCCGAGTTAGCAAATCAGTGTCGAAACTTTAAAATATCCCCATCAACCTCTCCCCCGAGTCTGCTTTATCCCAACACCTGCAAATATATCCTACATTGGTTTTTATCTGAGCATAACAATGGCTGACGCTACATGTTTTGTAGCTACTTTTTCCATTGAGCTCTACTTTGAAACGACGCAGGACCAGCCGTGCGATGGAAATGTTAAATCACAACGTTTGAGCCTCACACACGGAGTATTTAGTCTCTAAAAACACTCAAAATAAAGCCTTTACACATCAAGTAAATGTTCAACACGTTACTACAACATTCACCTTTTTTGTGTAACTAATTAGTAAACGCAACAGGTTGGTAAATTGGGTGTAATTGTGTGTGTGGAGCTACACCTGTAGTACAAATGAACGTCTTGTCCTGTGATTGTCATAGAAACACGATTAAAATACACTCTTTTAAAGGTTCAAACTTTCTACTGAGATGATTTAAGTGTTTCACAAGTGGACCTAGGTTACTCTCAAGATGACACACAACACATAAAACCTTCTGTTTGTTAATGGTGAGTGATTCACAGGCGTGATCACTAAAAGACGTGGATCAGATGTTCCCTGTTTGTGATGGATCTGGGTCTTTGCCAACCCAAATGACAGCTCTGTAGTCGTTGTTGTTGTTGTTGTTTATGTTCTTGGTGTAACTAAGTTGTTTATCCTGAGATAACTTAGCCAGCCTTGATTTAGACAGGTTTAATTTATTCCGTTAAAGACACCAGGAAAGGCTGAAAGGCACAGTTGGCAGCGATTGACCTACATTTTTCAAGTTAGGCGTTTGGAAACGAGTGACGATGAGTGTTGTTTTAAAGTGAAATTATTTGACGTGATATCTTTCATGTGTTTCTCCTTCCTGCTGGTCAAATGTAATCCCAAACAGTGAAGCCAAATTTAACATGAATATGAATATTTTGATGACAAATATTATGATTTCTTATTTGCGAGGCGAGTGGTCGTTATGCCTCTTCGATTTCATGGTCGTGTTTGACTAAATTATGGTGGTCAGTCAGGGTAACTAGAGATGCACTGATTGGGAAAATCTGGGCTGATACGATGTTTATAATAACCATAAAGCTGATTGCCAGTTCTGATGTCTGTTTCATGACTTCTTTTGGTGTCAGACTCCCACAATGCCGACATGTTCTCTCATTTTTGACAATGAAGTCGGAGTTTGTTCAACAGGTGACTCCATCTATCCAATAAAAAACCTCGTCTCTGAACCACTAGTTTGGTGGACTAGATGTCAGCATTAAATTGATTTGGCAACAACAAATAAACATCGGCTGCTGACCTCGCTTCATGCCACATTTTTTGCAGATGTCTGGGCCAATGTCGGCCGATACCGATTGAACTAATTTATACCAGCCACCAGCAAAATGTAGGAAGTCGGAAGTTTATCGACTCTGGTCCCAAGTTGGCAGGTGAGCCAACTGCGTCCAACTGGTGGCAGTTAATACATGAAACTGACCGAACATACTTTTTAAAGGTTTATTTTTGGGGGCTTTTTATGCATTTATTTTAGAGATAGAACAGAGGAAAGACTCAGAATTCAGGGAGAGAGAGTGGGGAATGACATACAGGAAGGGCTGTGCTCTCATGCACACTAACCACTTGGCTACGGGCGCCGCAGAAAGATCGATAATAGAGAACAACAGCCTGTTGTAGTAAGAAAACACAAACTCGAATAGAAACCTAATATTATGTGGTTTTTATAAGAGCTCGACCGATTAATCAGCCGGCCGATATTAGCAAAACATGTGACTATCGGTATGGGCTAATTTTATCTCCGATATGTGCCGATATAACCAGGTTTACTCAGTGTAAGTTTATTATTATTTTTTATAGAGTTTTTGCAAAATGTATCAAGAGGGTCCCCTCCTCCCCAAAACCGAGTGACTAAAATAGATAAAACACGCTGAATACACAGTTTAAATGTTTGAATATCATAAACTGAAGTTAAAGTTGTCAATCAAATATTTTTTAAAGTGAAGATGATTCAAAACTCTCGAACCGTTTTACTATATGCACCCCTGAAAAGACTAGAGAATCTCAGGAGGACGATCAGGTTGTTCACACGTGCACCTCACAGCGGGAATCTATCACTGTCACTGGGTGATGGGGCGTCTCCTGAGGCAAGACATGACGCAAAAAGACATCATCAAAACATCATGCAGCAGTTTATTTACATGCACAGAGATCGTAACTATGGCGTGCAGACAGTCTATGGTCGTGCACCGATTGCAGGTAGTAAACATCACCAACCCCTCCCCCTTTTCAGACGGCTTTTTTCGCAAAAGTGCTGCAACTTAACTCCACTATCATTATGTCGTTGTACATTCATATTGATTTGGGGATGGCGTCTGTTAATCCACAGTGCGTTTTGGCGTTTGTGGAAGCACGGCACAGCAGGAGCTCCACATACACACAAAATCAGACATACACACACACATACACACACACACACACAAAGCTTTGCTCCCCTGCAAGCTCCTCTGATACCATCTCTCCTTTGTAACACCTCTGTTACTACCTCCGAAGACGGTACAGAGGAGGGATCACTCCCCCCCCCCCACCATTATGCCTCTGCGACAATCAGATGGACGGAGAAACGTCACAGGGTCATAAATATCCGCTTGAAGCAGCAGTCTGTGTTGGGCTAGAAACCTTGAGTTTATTCACAACTTCAAAAGAGCTCAGAGTCACTTCTCAGCCTGCCTCTAAACACGTCTGATCTAAACTGCGTTGTCAAAGCTCGACTGTGAGAGTGTATATCATTCATTAGCAGCTTGTGCCTGTCTTGACTTGCAGTCAACATTGCACTTCCTGACCAATAAGCTGCCATGGCCAACTGTTTATAGGTGCAGACCCCTAACTGAAACCATGTGTGCCTGTAGCTGGGCAAATATGTTGCTAGGAGGCCTAGCTGATTTGCCACTCTTCGAAGGAGACACAGCAACGACTGCTCGGAGTCGGTATGATAATCAGGATTTTGGTGTACAGAACAGAAGGCTGCTAATTGCTGTGTGTTTGGGTGTCATTTGCCCAAAGCTAACTGTCTAAATCAACAAAACAAAGGGACTGAAAGGATTGCCGATCACAAGTTGATGCTTGTTCATAAAGAGGCGAAGAAGCTGGCTCAGTTTTGTTTGTTTTTTTGTACAATAAATACAAACACTGTAGTTTAAAAAACGTCTACAACAAGCTGATGTTGTGGCGTGTTGCAGTGAGCTTTGCACTGATGCTTTAAATCTGCTTTCCTGAAAAACCAGTTTCCTGATTTATCATTTGCAGTTTGCACAACACAATTTATCATCACCAGTCTGAGCAAAGGGTGGGGGTGTGTAGTTTTTTTTTTTTTTTTTCACTAGAGGAAGGATAATTGCTGCATACGAGTGTGTTTGGATGCAGTACAAGTGCTGGTTGTTTGCAGAGTCAGTTCAACCCGAGCAGTGATATTGCCTTACCTTTCTCCTTCTCTGTTTGTCAAAACAGGTTTTCTTTAAGCGGCTGCAGATTCTGAATTTGCGTAAAACTTGATACTTGGTTTTCTGCTCAGCGACCTGTCCACGTAGCTTAGTATAGCGTGTGTTTTCTTCAGTGTAAAAGCAAGACGTAGGTAGAACGGGAAGAATCCATCACATTATGCCCGTTGCTGCAGACTTAAGGAAGAGGGTTTGGTGTTTTTAACCCTCCCCCACTCTCAGTGTGTGGCTGTCAGGAAGAGAGGCTCTTATTGGAGCCCCCTCCCCCTGTTGAGTTCTCCTGACTTCTACACTTTAAATGGAGTCCTCCATTACACATGCTGCTCATGAGCCCCTCCAGTTCAAGGGTTAAATTGCATGCATGGAGGCTGACACTGCATAGTCCACCACACCTGTAGCTGCTGCCTGCTAACTGCTTGGTTACTCACCAGGGTGCATTTTGATGTTTTTTTGCCCATTATGAAGCGAGTTTAGGAACTATCCACTAATATGATAACCAAGATCATTTGAGCTCTCATCATTTGTAGTACTCAGGTTTTATTTAGAAATGTTAAAGCTGCCTCTTTTGGCCAGTTGGAGGCAGAGGAACTCCAAAACGAGCTGAAAACCCCGCACAGGCTTTACAAATTATGACTCTATAATTGCTCAACATGATTGCTTGAGCTTTTCTTCTACTCACCCGATATATGCAAGTCAAGTGTTAACTGTCTTTAATCTGTTTCAGTGTAGATCAACTCCTCTGAACAACAGTTAGCTCTTTTGTTCTTGTATTTCTTTCAACTCAGACCGCCGTGATCGCAGCGACAAAAGACGGCTGACGCTAAGGGCGTTTTATCTCTAAAGACAGTGAGCGAAGAAAACGCAGAACTACTATAGTTTTTTATTGAAAACGGGCACTGCCAGCGCAAAAAACGCTGTCTGTGGACACAGGCCCTAAATGACCTAATGGGGCTGCTGTGGCTCAGTCGGTAGAGTCGGTCGTCTCTCAACTGGAAGGTCAGGGGTCCGCTCCCCAGCTCCTGCAGCAACATGTCCGATGTGTCCTTGGGCAAGGCACTTAATCACAAGTAGCTTGCTGCCTAGTCGGCGGCATATGAATGGATAAGTTACTTCTGAAATAACTTTACATAGCAGCGTCTACCATCAGTGTGTGAATGTGAAGGTGTGACCTGAGGTGTAAAAGTGCTTTGAGTAGCCAGGAGACTAGAAAAGTGCTATACAAGCTCAAGTCCATTTACCATGGCTTATCAAGCTCAACCAAAAAACATACTGTGAGTGAGGGTAGATGTGAGTTTAAGCGGGGAGCCAAATTACAGGTTCTTCTCTTCAAACTAACCGATCAGTCATTGGTGAAAACACTGGATAAAGCAGTTGAATGTAAATAAGTCAGTGTCCCTACAAAGCTCTTCACAAGGTAGTGAGCCACGAAGTGCCGCTAACTTTAACTCACTAGCTGAATAAAACTCTCGCTGGCTTCATGATTTTGTTGAAACCTCAGTGACTTGACTACAAACACTAAGAAAACTCATTGAAACCTGCGATGATTGTGAGTCTCATGGGTACAACTTAAAACTCATGCAGGTGGAGTGAAAGAAAAGAGGATGGAGGAGTCAAAGCTTCTTATTGAAAAACCAAATCCGTGTATTGTGTATCTAAAAAAAAAAGTGATCTACACCAGGGCAAGAATGAGGAGTCATTACTTGAAATGTAACCAAGAATCCTCTGCCCTCTTTTCCTTTTGAACAGCTCTGATGCTCTCTGCTTGAGGGCCGCACATTTGGTTTTCTTCTATACCCATCCATCCAGGTACTAGCAGATTACCTCCACCTGGATTGGGACGTGGGTACTGCCGCGTGTGACTACCTCTTATCTTCACAAAAAACGCATTTGTCGCGTGACCGTTCGGGACCAATACAAGTACTGTTACAGACCTAGTGGTTATGACTGCTGACAGTGAGGTTTCCTTCGTTTTTATTTGAAAGATTTAAAATACTTTAATTTCACTCACAATGTCGTGGATGTGTCATGATGTGTTTGATTTTGTTGCGTATTTGTGCCGGGCGCATCACTGGACTCCTCAGTCCAAGCTGCACAGAACTTCATTTAACGGTTTTTGTTACTTAAAATGAAGTCAAGCTTTCTAATGTTGTTTTCTCACATGCACTCCTCAAAATACCTTGATAATGATAGGAGGACTGCTCCTGAAATCCTCCTGATGATGTTGTAACATGCACCTCACAGCGGGAGACTATCCCTGTCAGACAGGAAGGGTGGCGGGGGGGTCTTCTGAGGCAAGACGTGACGTAAAAAGAACAATGTGGAAGTAGCGAATGAAGCAACAGAGTCTGCTTCATGGCGCTATAAATAGAATATTTGCCTTTATATCAATGCTACGTGTAGCTCAATAGAATCACAATATCAACAAAAGAGTGGAGAAGAAAATACTGGCGAACTGAAAACATATTGTAGAAGTTTAATTTTGTGCACGGAGATCATAGTGGTCTTGTGCAGACGGTCTATGGTCGTGCACCTGTTATAAGGATATACCAGTAAACATCACCACCCCCTCCCACTCGCTTGAGGTAAATTTCCTGATTATATCCTGCTGCGTTCTCACATCAGCTCACTCGGACTTGCTGCAGAATAAATACTAGGGAGTCTGGCAGGAGAAACTCCGGGTAAAGTCCAGGTGAAAAACTCACACGTAGTTCCTCCTGCAAATATCAGGATTTTTTCTGGAGTTTTCAGCAACTGTGACATCTCTACAAATGTCACTTATATACTGGTCTTTAAATGAAGTCTGATGTTTGTTGAGTAAGTGTTTACTTTTAAAACTTTTTGGTGTTTTCTATAGTTTGTAGTTTTAGGGATTAATGCAAGAAAAGCAGAAGATCAAAGAACACATAAAGGTTCCCATGCAACTGGTGTCGACCTGAATTAGCTTATTTCTCTATTTATCAGCCTTAATAACCCCTCAGTTTACAGACTGCTGGATTGTTCAGCTAAATAAATGAACTGGGGAAAAAAGACATCCCATGTAATAGCACTAGTAAATCAGACTCGAGCGTGGTGGAATAATTAAAGAGCAGCTTCTCATGCTAATGAAGTGTTTTTCAAGTTTCCTTTGCAGAGAGTTGGCCATGAAATAGGATAGTAGAGCAACCGTCAATTAAAGGAATATAGAGGAGCTCCTCCGCCGACTCCCTTTGGATGTAGCATTTAAACTAATTGGAACCAGAACCGCTGGTGTGTTAAACAGGCATGTTTGGAAAGACAGCGGTGCAGCTCTTGAGACACTTCAGCTTTGTTAGTGGGATCGCTGTTGTGCTTGAAGCTTTCATTTCCACCCTTGTTTGGTGTTTTATGAGTTATTGGTCAATAGAAGCAGCAGAGCAGCAGGATTAAGTCGCCCTTTATTCTTGATGACAAGAAAATGTCACAACAGCGTCACATGAGCATGCAATCAGTCGAGCCCGCAGAAAACTCCTGCTTCCTGTTGTTGGACTCGGCTTTTGGTGTGATTTACGTTCTCATAAAGTTTGACAAATTAAAAGCAGTTAGAAATTCACTTTATTTACAGAGATATTTGTTCCCTTTAAGGAAGAATCGGAAGTTATTCTTTAGTTCAGTGTTAGCGTTTTTTAAAAGTTAGAATTACTGTTCAGTATGTAGTGGGAGTGCTCCGATCCGTGCTCAAGAGTGGTACACTTCCTTCTTGCCCTGGCACGCTTGGAAGAGGTGTGCTGCTTCGGCACGGTGTTCTGGCTGTATCTGACTAAATTGACTCAAAATAAGCCACAAAGTCCGTAAAGTAGCTTTCATGTGGGGCGCCGATAGCCTAGCGGTTATGTCGCACGCCCAATGTATGGAGGCAATAGACTTCAGTGCAGCGGCCGTGGGTTTGAATCCATACTCGGCCCTTTGCTGCATGTCATCCCCCGCTCTCTCCTCCCAACACTTCCTGTCTCTCTTCAGCTGTCCTATCTAATAAAGGCAAAAAGGGCCAAAAACTATCTTTAAAAAAAAGTAGCTGTCATGTTCTCCGAGTTGTTCTCAGATGTGCGGACGCAGACATGTTCGAGCGTCCCTTTTATTTTCTCGAGTCCACCTGTCTTGTAAACTAAGCACACTTCATAATTACGTTAAGCCATTCATGTGTTGTATTACGACGTTATGTACAAGAGGTAACCGTGCTCAGGCCGATTCCTGTAGCAGTGTGAGTGCAGGCCTGTGGGGGAGTGGGGAGGGGGAACAACCGCGCTTAAGTACGGTCCGGGACAACTTTGCCTAGTGTGAGTGCGCCCTTAGAAACAAGATACACCAGACATGGTTTTCTGCTGCATTGAACGAGACGTTACGAGAACTTGGTGAGACTTGTCCAGAACCTGATGTCAGGTTCAGTTGACGTATCAGAGCAAAGCATGGAGCAAGGTTAAGGACATGCCCAACCCTGTTTAGGTACCAGATCTGCTCAGGTGATCACATCTGCTCGGGGTCCTGAGTCTTCTAGTGATGTTACACAATATCATTGACTGTACGTTTTTATGATGATGTCGCACATTGTGATTGGCTGTTTGTCGGAGAGTTAACGGATGTAGTTTTCGCGGGTCTTCGGACGGAGAATACGGATGAACGCTATGAATCTATAGAACATTTTTACCACGAAATATAAGAGCGGTCAAAACTGGTGTAAACTGTCATGTGTTTTGGACACAACAAGAAGTTAGAGCACATGTTACACGAGGTTTTACTGTCTTACCTGTAGGTGGCGTCTTTACAAACATTGAATATGGGCATGTAAATATGTTCAGACAGGGACTCTCATCGACAGTGCAACATTAAAGGCAGGGTTGGTCATTTTCTCCAGATCCACTTTTTTAGGATTTTGGTTGAAATTGTCTTTAGGTCCTGACAGAAGTTAATAACTCAGGTGCTCTGAAAAAGGAACAAAGAAAATCTGTCATCTGTAACAGTTGTAAGCCTGTAAAAAATTTGACAAATGTCTGCCACGAGGTACCAATCTGATGAACCAATCATGTCTCCCTACTCGTTCTCTACCCCATGCGTGAACTAGCCCACACTCAAAGCGTGTCACCGTTGACAGACTTTATACTGTGAGTTTGTCGTTGGCCGTTGAGAGTATTAAAATAGTTTTTTTTCCCTGTATTATGATAAAGTTTAGTGTTTACTTAACGCTGAATGAGACATGAGACGAAGTAGTTTCTACACAATGCAAGCGATGAGCTGAGGTCACTAAGGAAATGCTACTTTCAAAATCATGCTAGTTTTCGAAAATTACCAACCCTGCCTTTAAAGGCAGTTTTGATGCTTTGTGGGCGGGCCTTAAAGTGACAGCAGCTGAACCGTTTCAGGCAGAGGCCGAGATGAGGGATTGTTTTGTCCAGCACCCAGTACTCAGCGTTTCAGAAGTGCCTGCGGTTTTATTTTATTTTTAAAGACAATCTCCAGTCCTCTCAGAACTTTGAAAAAAGTGTTTATTTTTGTTGTGTTGGCGATTTATGTGTAAAGCAGAACAGAATAAAGAGGGGCTCTATCTTCTTCGAGGCATAAATTTGTGTTTGGCTTCAGTGTGTGTGCACATTACTGTCTCTCTTTGTTTACAATGATTAATAAAGATGAATGCTGACTCCAAGATGATTTATCACTCAAAGGACGAGCTGCCAGCAGTGTCACATTCTCCTTTTAAAGCAGTCTCACGTTTACCAGTCCTTCTAGTAGCTGTCTTTAACCAAAAACACGCCATTAAATATCGGGTACATTTCCAAGTGTTCCCTTTAACTCAGATAGTCTCGATGCCTTACTTGCGTTACATGTCACTTCAGCTCAACATGACACTGCTGATCCTACGCTGAGTGACAGCGAACAGGAAGATGGTTCATGAGTTATCTTTGACCTCGGAGCTCCTCGGAGTTGTGCAGATGTAGCCTCCGCAGCAGGATGTGTGTGTGTGTGTGTGACACAAACACTTCCTCTCATAGTGCATTGCTCTGAGAAACACTACAGTGTGCTTTTTTACATTTCCTCCTCCACTTACGTTTCCCAAAGCTGCAGAGGTCATTCTTTTAGCAGCAATAAAATGTGTGGCGAGCAAATGCAGCTCACTACATGGCAGAGATGGATAAAGATTGGACTGGACTCACCTTTGACCCCCATTTTTTAAGAATATTAAAAAGTACAAATGAAGAATAGAAAACAGTGAAGTTGACCAAAACAAAAAGATTAGCAAAGTCATGAAATATTATATAGAAAAAATTAACTATGAGATCTAATGAAGTATATCCCGAGCTCTTCAGGTACCCTGTCTGCAGAAATAAGGTCATCAGAATAAGTCTGAAACAGTTTGAATAGACTTAAAGGAGCAATCAGTAAGATCTGTAGTGATTGAAATGATAAACTGACCTCACTATATGATCAGACATTAAGGAAACATGCTATGTTGAAGTGCTGGCTTCTCTGACAACAATGCAGCAGCCAGTATGTCCTCCTTCTAAGTTTAGATTCTAGTCCTGAATGGTCTGGATTTGTTTGGACCAGAGAAGGCAGGCAGTTTAAGAACACCCCCACACGGCCGTTTTGGACGCCCCTCAGTTTCCCAGATATGAGACCAGTTATCAGGTCAAACCAACAGGTGTTGCAGCGATGGAAGCGGGCAAGAGAACTGGTTCAGATAGAAGTGATTGTACCCGACCTAAAAAGCCACTGCATGTTTCTAATAAGCTCCACGAGCAGAAACGTGCTCAAACTAGGATCAATATTGGAGATGCTTTTGAAAAATGGAGAGAGGTTAGAACGCAGAAAGGTTTACAGACCGATGCAGAGCTGGCTAAACACTGAAGCTTCAGTGTCCTCGACATGGCAACCTGAGTGAGCATCGACTCTAGAGAGGAGGGGGGGGGGGGAGACAGCTCTCTATATGTTTTGAATTTGGACTGCAGTACCCGTTTTAAACTCTAGGTGTTAGAGTTACATATTGCTCCTTTAGGACTGCAGTACCCGTTTTAAACTCTAGGTGTTAGAGTTACATATTGCTCCTTTAAAACCTGATTTTTCATCCTGAAACTTTAATCATTGTTTTCCTGTTTAAATTTCCAGGTATGTTTGGGGGAGATGTGTAGATAATTCAGCTCCTGACTAAACCTCATGAACGAGGTTATTGAAGGGCCATTTCAGTTGACAGCCTCACGCTGCTGCTCTGGCATTGCAGAAATTTGACTGACAAAATGCAGGACGATTTTGTGTCGGTCGATGATTTGCATTATCAACTTTAAGGGGGCTACCCGATACAATTCCACTTCCTCATTTTTGAGTAAGTGTCTTCAGGGGATTAAAGTAAATAAGGGGTTTAAAATAATAATCCGAAGTGCATCCAAGGGTCTCATGTAGTGTGAGTAAGCAGATTGCAAGCTGAACTCCCTGCTGCTTGTTTTCTGCAGGATGGATATTGCAGTCTGCTGTCTTATCACTCCCCTGCTTATCCTGTGGGCAGGATCTGGCCTCACGTCCTCTCTGACTCCCTCCAGCTTTTTCTCGCGGACGCAGCACAGAACGCTCGCCTTATTCTGCTCTGTTTTTAAAATGCCATACAGAAACCAGTCTGTCCTTCATCATTTCTCTCACAGTCTGCTGACGCCCTTTCATCTCCTTTAGGTTTTTTTTGTACCCCGTAAAGGGCTTTGATCCAGTGTCCTATCAGTAACAGAGTAGGCCTCGGGCTCCCCTTACTCCCTCGCTCCCTTGCTGTCTCACTCTGAAAACATATTGTCAGGGCGTGGTGGACGATCAAGTCCACCCAGCTGAAAAGCTTTTGTTTGTTGTGGTTCAGTGTAGCTTTGCCAAGGGCAACTGTTAGTGTGGGTCTCCATGAAATTCTTGCAGCAGTGAGGTCTTTTAATTTAGACCCTACATCTGCCCATGTTTTGCAACCTTTTCACATCTCGGGTGTAAGCACCTGAGCTGGGGGGGGTGAAGAAAACAAACTTCCCCTCACACTTTAAAGGAATCTTTTTTCCCCCTCCTCTGAAGATTGCACAACAGCACTGCAAACAAACACTCAAGTTACGCTTGTGGATCCTTCACCCTTGCATCCTGCAGAGTGAAAGACAATATTTTATACTCTCTCTTTAAGAGAGGAGCATGTTAGCTAAAGTCTTGTTAAAAGGAAATCTGCTTAAGACTTCCTCACATCTGGACAAAGTCTCCCTTTGTTTGAGAGGTTTCTGATAGTTTCCCGGTTCTCAGTCTTAAAGGGCCTTCAAACTTCCTGATATTTGCAGGAGGAGCTGCATGTGTGAACGCAAACAGCAACAATTTTTCACTCTGACTTTATCTTCAGTTTTACCTGCCAGCCCCCTAGTATTTTTTCCGAGTGAGCTGATGTGAGAACGCAGCAGGATATATAATCAAGAGAATTCACCTTGAGCGAGTGAAGAGGGGGTGTTGACGATTAAATCCTGTGACGCGTGCACGTTGCATAGACTGGATGCATGGAACTGCTACGATCTCCGGCACGTAATTAAACTGCTGCATGTATGTGTTTTCTGTTCTCCAGTACGTTCTTCTCCACTCTTTAGTTCATTTTGTGATTCTGTTGAACGACATGTAGCATTGATATAAAGGTAAATATTCTCATTATAGCCTCGTATAGTAAACTGTTGCTTTTTCCGCCCCTTTCGTATTGTTCTTTTCTTGCCTCAGGAGACCCCCTGTCCCCCCTCCTGTCTGACAGAGATAGTGTCCCGCTGTGAGGTGCATGTGTGAACAACTAGGTCAGGAGAATTTTTGGAGCAGTCCTCCTGAAATTTGAGCAAAAAATGTTGCCACAATTTAGTCATTAGTCAAAAGCGTGTTAACAAAATTGGTGTTAAATATATGTGAATTGAATGATCCTAACTCCCCGTCAGCTTTAAGAAGGGAAATGGAGCCCTCAGTACAGTTATATCCCTGGGTTACTTAAGTCCACTCCTACCCCCCCCTTCACCCTCTGAACTAACCCCTGCATCCTCCTCCTTCCCCTCCCTTCCTGGTGCCCTTTGGCCCCTCAAACCCACTGGCCTGCCTCCTCTCCTGGTTAGAGATGTCACAACAGAACCACTCAGCTGTGGTATTCCTTAGAGGAATGTGCTGCCTTGAGTTCTGGTGTGAGTGTGTCTATGTGTTTAGTGTGTGTGTGTGTGTGTGTGTGTGTGTGTGTGGTATGGCTGCAGGCCAGACTGGCACTGGCAACCTCCAAGGCACACCTGTTGTTGCCAGTCTAAGCAGAACCAGCGCTGTGTTGTCCCACCCGTGATTTGCAAGCACCACCACAGCCGATTAGCGCCTGCACACCCTGCACCTCATCAGACGGGCTCGGCTGATGATGAAAAGAAATTGAGCCATGCACACATCAAACCTGCCAATCCTGCATCTCAGAGTATCCTATAATACGCTGTACACGTAACTTCTTTAATACTGCAGAAAACCTACAGAGACTGAATCTGCCTATACCGTAAAACTTCTATTAATAGCCCGTGCTTTAATTTCCTTCAGTCTATGAAATGACCCTGCCTTTATTTGGGACAGGCATAATATACAAGACGGGCCTTTAATTAGTAAGTAGTTTGTTTGTAATTCTTATTTTCAAACCAAACTCGTGCACAGCCAAGATGGGAAAGAATATGTGATTAGAATATGTAACTGTGTACAAAATAAAGACATCAATACACATATTTAATAAATCACTCATTAATAAATGTGTCTTGCTTTTTAAACGCACGGACTAAATGCACCTGAGCTTGTATCTTCTGACTACTCAAAGCGATTTTACTTTGCAGGTCACACCTGCACATTCACACCCTGATGGTAGAGGCTGCTCTGTAAAGAGTCCATCAGTATTAAGTACCCAGACTTTCGGGTTAAGAGATTCTACCAACTGAGCCACAGCCGCCCATATTCTGTCTTTGTTGGACAGATGTTGTAGTAAATCTTTAATTTTTGTGTCTTGCTCCTTTTTTCTCCTCAAGTTCGATTCCACAAACTCTTCTGACATTAAATGCACAGGGGGCCTCTTATTGAGACCGGCCTTTATTTGGAATCTAGGACTGATTTTATGAATAGTTGCAAGATGAGAATAAGCTCAGCAGAATCCAAACGGTTAGCTAAGAAGCACAAGGAAATACCATGATTGTATTATTAACTTAAAGTTGTGAATAGTGTGGCATGAAGCAGCGATAGAGAGGAATTCAACCTCGGATTCCAACACACGGCCGCTGCGACAAGGACTATATCCTCTGTACATGGGGTGCACCACAAAACCGCTAGGCTATCGGCGCTCCACGGAAAGCTTATTGTTTTGATGTTTTGATACTCTAATATAACCTTTGCTCATCTTTTTAGAGGAAGCATAACTCAGTAGACGAAGGGCTCCTATCAAAAAGTAGCTCAGCCTGAAGGGACGCGACGTTGGGAAGCGAATGGTCGCTGGCCCAAGAAGTCGGTCCAGTTGCTGAGCCATGCACACATCCAGGTCAACTTCCTAGCACTGCCAAGATGCCCTTAAGCAAGGCAACGACCCCCCCCAACAGCCCTGGCACGCTCCCTGTGTAGCAGCCCCTCACTCTGACATCTCTCCACTAATGCATGTCCACAGGTCTTGTTTGTGCATGTATGTGTTACGTCCTTATGTGTGTGAGCAGCATGTCTCTCAATAATAGAGTGTAAACCAGAATTTCCCTGCAGGGATGAATAAAGTAAGTACAATTAAAAATAAATAAATATGAATGCCCCCTTTTTAACGGGCTGAAGGGTGATGCAGTGGTTAGCACTGTTGCCTCACAGCGAGAAGGTTCCTGGTTAGAATCCCTGTAGGACCGGAGCGCCTCTGTATGGAGTTTGCATGTTCTCCCTGTGCATGTGTGGATTCTCTCCGGTACTCCGGCTTCCCTTCCCAGAGTCCAAAGACATGCTCGTTAGGTTCATTGGTGACTCTAAATTGCTCGTAGGTGTGAACGTCAGTGTGGCTGGTTGTCTGTCTCTATATGTCAGCCCTGTGATTGACTGGTGAACAGTCCAGGGTGTAAACCCACCTCTCGCCCAATGACAGCAAAGATCAGCTCCAGCCCCCTGCGACCCCGAACAGGAAAAGCGGTATAGATAATAGATGGATGGATTCCCCTTTTTGTGCATTTTTAAAGCATTTCCAATAACAAACAATCCTATAAGCCCTCAGTCAACTTACCTTCTCGATATGAACTTCCTCGTCCCCCCCATCCCTCTGAGTACTGCCCATTAAGTCTGCATTATTCTTCACCTGCAACAAGTGCTTTAAATTCCTTTTTTTCCCCTTTGCATCTGTTCATATCTAGCTTAAAGTGTGCAGGAAAGCGTACCACATACTTTTTCAGACTGTTGCAGAGAATGACAGTACATCTTTGACGCACATGACCCCTGACAGTGATATTTTCAGACACAGTTTTCATCTTAATCTCTCGTCATTGCAAACCCCGTTATTGTAATGCAGCTAAGTTACCTTGATGTTGGTGAAACAAGTCTGCTCGCTGACAAGTATGAATTGAATGTTTCCAGAGGGCTGGAATAAGACTGAATGGCATCTCAGCAGCAGCAGCAGCAGAGCGGTCATGTGACTTGGCTGCTATTTGTCTTTTGGTTGGCCTCAAGGTGGGGAATGATACTCCTAACAGCTGCGGGAAGCATTTCCGGCTGGGAGTTTTCTTCTCCTCTGGCCAAGCACCCGGAGGTCCAGCAGTACACTGAAGCATGGATGCATCGATTACCACTCCTGCACCTTATTCATATATTTAGTTTAATTAAAGCATATAAGTGAGCTGGTTACAAGGCGGTACTTTCTAACAGTACTGTGGTTCAGGTTTAACTCTGCAATATCAATGATCCAACAGAGTCTCAAGTTGTATCCAGTTTAGGGCTGTCAAACCATTGACATATATAATTACAATGAATTGCTTAATTTCAGTATTTAATTGCTTTTATTTTGAAGTTCTGTACTGTCTTAAGGTGAGAGTACTTTACTTTCTGTTTGAATTCAACCGTGCTTTTATTTTGAAATAAAGTAAGGCCCTTCTGGTAGAGTGAAGGTTAGGACATGAACTTCAGCACAGAAACAGGAAGTGGTTAGGGATCACAAACTGACATCAAACAGCTCAAAGGAACGGTACCAAAGGTCAATGTGTGATGTCATCAGGTGGATATGACTTTGGACTCGTCAGCTGAGCTGTCTGAGAGTTTGTTAAAGTGAAACGAGACATTCAAAGATGCAGCAGTGTCCTTCTTTTACATCACTGTGACTACAGGGAGACACTGAGGACGACTATCTACGGTGAGCCTAAAGGGACAAAATAACATGAGATTAATTGTGATAAAAAAAATGAATGCATTAACTTGAGACTTTAATTAATCCCAATTTACTGACAGCCCTAACATGCATGTAGTTATTTCTGGGAGTTTATTTAAATGTTTTAACTTTCCCAAAGTCCAGTTTGTGTGAGTGTGAATGCTCCGTGGCGTAAACTTCTTTGGGCCTTGCACGGTTGGAAGAAGTGTGCTTCGTCACGGTGTGGTTGCACATGAACAAGCACGGATATGCAATTTGGACATGACGAAAATCAAGAAATCCAGGAGTGTTAGTGTGTCTGACAAAAACAACTCTGAATAAGTGTGTAGTTCTCCATTGTGCAGACTATGAGACCACACTTTTTGTAAACAAAGTGTCCTATTGCGAAGTGATGACGTATGTACAAGAGGTTATCATGCTCGGGCCAGGTTGGGCCTGGAGCAGTGCGGGCCAGCGGGGGAGGGGGGGAAAATCGTTCTTTGGCATGCTACGGGGCAACTGGGCCTAGTGTGAGTGCGCCTTAAGACTGTTGCGTTCATAGTTTTAGTATTAGATCCGTTCGAAGTGGATGATATAAAACTTTGATCTCCCACATCCTCTAATGGGCAGGTTATAAATATTCTATTCCTATAAACACATCTGCAGTAATCGGGGATGTGATTCTTCAGAATTTATCTGGAATTCCTGGTGATCAAACCTGACGAAACTTTGTGTTTCCAACACACGGACCTTATGACTGCCTACGTAAGTTTGCTGACCATTTTTTGTGTGCATGATCGCTATCTCAAATGGATGAACTAGTGGACTATCTGCCCGCTCTAACACTTCAGTTCATGTTGTGAGTGGTGTCTGTTTGCTTTGCAGGTGATCAGACAGAGAGAGAGGGAGAGCTTATGGTCTGTTAAATATGAGTCTACTGATCGTTGTTATGAAATGATGCAGAAAAGGCACATGTTGGTGAATAAACACTGATCAGAAGAATGCAGGAAAAGAAATGTTTGGTGCTAATAGTTTTCCAGGCGTGACCCCAAGACCCAGCCCCCCCCCCCCCCTATTAGATAGTGCCAACTATTAAACAATAACTATAACTATTTCATGGCATGCATAAGACAAAGAAATACAGCAGCTTTAGTCAGGATCTGTTAGAGGTGTGGGTAAAAGGCCTTTTTGCTGTGTATAAGAAACTGATAACAGCAGGGAAGGTGGAGCGAGCTGAAGGAATGAGCTGACCAAAGACAGAAGTGCTGCTAATGTCTCTCTCTCTCTCTCTCTGCCTCAAAGAGCATGATGACATACAGTAAGTGCATTTCGTAAGGCAATAAAGGGTGAAGATTTGGCCGCTGCATACTTGGCATGTCATCGCTGAGCGCCTGAGTGCAAAGCAGTCTCATTGTGTTCAATTTGACTCGCAGTGAGTGTTGAGAGATGGCACCGCCACCCAAGCTAAACCTACCGCGGGGCCAGTAGGTCGCCAGTTTGGAGAGGAAGAGGACAGGAAATGCTTTGACCAACGGAGCTACAGTAGGAACGTGTTAAGAAGAAGAAGATGGTTAGAAACCCTTATAAGGATTTAATGCTGAAATAATTCCTACTTTAGAAAAAACGATCAATATCCAATAATGTATTCATAAATAAGAAATGATTCAGATGAGATGTGTTCATTGGTTAACTGATCTGCACGGCAGTGACGATCATAATATCCTAATTGAACAAAATAATATCTAATTAACTTTAATATAAGACCGAGAAGGAGACATTCTATGAATAAGAGACCGTGAAAATGTCATTTTAGTTTCTTGTTTTAGTTTTGAAACCACTTAAAATATCAAAATAAATCAGTTTCAGCTCTAATAAATATAACTAACCAGCCATTTCCACAATGTCCGTGCACACTGGGTTCCGTCAGCGCCGCGGTTTTGCCCCACTGGATCCGTTTCTGGAGCGTGAGCGCAGCCACGAGCAGCTGTACACACAGGTTCATAAAATCACAGGAGAACTACAAGAACGCGCGGGAATACAGAGAAAAACAAGCAAACAACATGTTACTTTGTCTGACGTTGATTTGTTCTTTCGGTGTCTGTTTTGACATCATGTTGGTAAAATGATGGAAAATATGTGTAGGTGTGACCTGCGGTGTAAAAGATCTTTGAGTAGTCAGAAGATTAGAAAAGAACTAAACAAGCTCAAGTCCATTTACTGTTTACCATTTACGCGTGGAATGGAATCAGATCGTTTTTTAAACACAGCAGAGCGTAGTGGCACTGCTAGCATGCTCAGGAGATGGACCGCGTCACGTGATGTGGAAACAGGAGCATTGGATAGAGTGGCAGCGCCATGATGCGTGACGCTGACGGACTGCAGCATGCACGGACTATGTGGGAAATTGAGGGTTACATTCTTCAGGTGAAACTACTAACTGCTTGTTTTCATGAACAGGAGCCTTTTTGTTTTGAGTAAATGTTTTTACCATAAATGGAAGTAATTATTTAAAATAATCAATCATGAAATTATAATGTTTCTACTTTAGTTTGCTTTTTATCTTTTGTCGTCCCCAGGCTTTATTAAAGTTACGCAGCTCACTGCTGAACTACTGAAGTTAATGTGAGTCACCATTCTGCTCATACAGCACAGGTTCATAAATGTTCAACATTTTTTAACAGAAGATATCTGCAGTGATCACTGATGGAGATAGTATGCTTTGAGTGTCTCTACTGTTGCGCCACTGAAAAAGAGGTGTGTGTGTGCGTGTGTGTAAGAGTGTGTGTGTGTTAGAGTGTGTGTGTGTTAGAGTGTGCGTGTGTGTGTGTGTGTGTTAGAGTGTGTGTGTTAGAGTGTGCGTGTGTGTGTAAGAGTGTGTGTGTGTGTGTGTGTGTGTGTGTGTGTGCGCGCGTGTGTGTAAGAGTGTGTGTGTGTTAGAGTGTGCGTGTGTGTGTAAGAGTGTGTGTGTTAGAGTGTGTATGACTTCCTCTTGAAGGTGGGGCTGTGTAATGGGCTTGACATGGAAGTTATGCCTGGTATTTATGGCTTTTTGTTTGTAGCTTTGTTATCTCAAGGACGGGGCATACGAGGGGTGTTAAAGCACCAGACAGCCTCCAGACTACCATGAAGATGTTTCTCATGATTGTGAGACGCACATATACCGTCTGCGTCTCTTTAAAGTAGGGCTTGGTGACATGGCAAGAAAAAGATCACCATCATTTCTCTCTGTAAAAACTGTATCCATCACAACATGTGATTGAACAATAAGGCCGTCTTTTAGTGAAGCTGTTTGGGCTCAACTTGTTCCTCTGATCATTTCTAAACATGGGATGGATTCAAGTTTAAATAACATCTAGAGGAGACGTCTGACATGCAGGCTGTGTGGATTTTTCCACGTTTATTTCTTATAGGGTGCGAGGCTTTGATAAATATATTAATAAACCGTGTTTAAGTTCATCCTCATTACCAACATGAATATTTTCATGACACCTTAATGAACTGGTTTAATTGCTTAACCCTACATAACAGTTAATACCTGACACGAGTGGTGCGTTCCTTTTGAGCTTAGAAATCGCAAATTCAGAGTTGCTGGTCCGATACGTCATCAGGAACGCGCCCCTGAAGTCAGATTTCCTACTTGGAAACTCGGAGAACCTTCAATGGCCCGAGTTAGAATCCAACATGGCTGCTACGTGCATCCACTAATGTTATTGATTAGCAACCTAGTCTTATTTTTGTGTAATTAAATCAATCACACCGATAATATCCTGCAAGTTCTTTCTGTAGACATGTTGTCATGTTGTGTGTTGTTATCGTCAGGTATTAGCTAACACAACCAAAGTACTCCTGGATGCGTCCATGTTGCTTGTCCGACAGAATTGAAGTCATCTCTGAATGATGAACCTTTTAAACTTCTGTCGACAGAATGATCTTTATTCTCCTGTCGTCCTCGGTGTGTCTGTGACTCAGAAGCAGGACACAGTGGCTCTATAATGACTACTTTACAGCAGGTAATTGAAGCTTTAGACAAACACATGAAGGCAGCGTTAGTCCTGCCAGTAATGGACGGCTTACCTGCCAAGACCTCCAGAAAAGTCAACAAACACACCTGCCATAATAACCCACGTTTACCAACAGTCTTCAGTTGGGCCTGAAGGAGGGATGTGTTGAGCTCTTAAAGGAAGTCTGAGTCTGAATAGCACACCCCCTACGTGTTTACATCAGGGATCCTTATTTACTGATCATTGAGCAGCTTATTCACATCTAATCTGTCAGCCTTCAGATGTCACCTGTTCCAAATGTGCAATATGTAGTTTTCCAGTATTTATATCTCCATTCCTTGTGGTTGCAGCACATTGGTTTGGAAGAAGATCTGAGTGAGAAGCTCAAGTCCCGCTGGCTGAGTTTTCGTCTGAGCCGTGTTTACATGGACGGGACGGCCGGCTCCTCCCCTTGAGTATAAAAGCTGTTTTAGTCAAGGACTAGAGAGAAGAAGAAGAACATGCTCACTGCTTATTTGGATATCACGTAAGCATTTTTAGATCACGGTCATTCTGTGTAGATTTACATGCAATGTGAAGCTACGGGCTAACTAAAGGGCGCTAACATTAGCCTTCTAACACAACAATGCAGGCCACAGACAACTGCAGCTCGAGCCAAGGACAATTTTGTCCGCCGCTTTCGCTCGACTCCTTCGTGTAAATACAAGGGGAGGGGGGTTGGAGGAGAGTAGAGGCTTCAGTACGACAGATGTGTGGCCAAACGGTTGTTTGTTATGGTTTCATGCTGGCGCTCAAGGGCGACATCCACTGGATCAAAAAGTCGCACATTCTTCCTTTAATAATCACAGTTGCTCCCTCCCCATACTGTATGACAGTATTCATCAGCAGAATGTTAAGTTGCTTGAATAACATCACCTGTGTTTGGAAATGTTCTATGCGATGTTATGCTACGTCACATTAGGGGATCCACGTGTGTGGAGGCTTATTGATGATGACGCGTATTGTCCTAAACTCACAGTGCAGGACGGCACCGACAACAAGCAGCTGCAGAAAAATATTAAAACGAAGGCATTAAGCTTCAGTTTGGAGACGTCGCACCTCAATGGGTGCATCCATAGAAGGGATGTACCAGCGGACTTATCTCTCTCTCTCCCTCTTTCTCGATGGGGATTATATGCACAAAAGAAAGGTCGGAAAATAAACCTTAACGGCCCGCCCAAGCATCGTCGATGTGTGGGAAACTGTGCAGTATTTTTCAAGGCCAGAGCCCTGCTGCAGCACTAATGAACTAAGTGATAGCTTGTGATATAAAGCACCCAGACATGCATCCAACTGCCTTATATACTCGTTTTATACCAGTGTTAAAGGTTTGCATTGCTACGTTTCCTCCTATTGTCTTGGCTGGGATTGGCTGGGTAAAATCTCCACCCTCCTGTTGGCATGTTCTGAAGTAGCACAGTGCTTGCAATGAATGCCAACAGTTTGCAGCATTTCTCCTCCTTCCAAGCACGCTATCCCAATAAGGTGTAAAAGTAATGTGGACAGTCACATGGTTTGGACAGCACTGTTGGGCAGAAAGTTTTATGGCTGGAAAAATAACCTCTATCATGTAACCTATCTTTCCTGAGAGTCGGTTTGGAAAGCGAAGCGTATAGATTCTGCTTTACCTGCTCAATAGGAGTCTGTGTTGGGGCTTGTCTGCAGGCAATTAATGTTTCCACAATGTAAGGAAAAACTCAGTGCCCTGCTGAGACTTTCGGTTTTGTGTGTGTGTGTACTTTAATTTCACTATATGTTTTGCTTTCTTGATTGCTCACACCCTCTGTTTTTTTAATGTGTATTTTCTTGGAAGAGTCCAAACAAAGAGATTAGTGGTTTAGGATAAGACTTGCTGCTGAGGTTTCTATTTTAAGCTCAGATTGTGGTCCTGACATCGAATGCCTCAGGAAAGTAAAGCAGTGGGAGGTTCCCTCGAAACAACAGTTGTGCAGAGGTGTTGGATTGTTTGACTGCCTCTTACTAAACAGCTGCACCTTTGGTTTAACTAGCTTACTAGCTTAATTTTAGAGATGCATCGATCCCCTTTTTTCAGTTCCGATACATATTTACAGATACTGATGCCGATATTTGTTTTAGTCATAATTAATAGTGTTATTGTTGTTGTTGTTGTTGTTGTTGTTGTTATGTGTACCGCTACACTGTAGTTAACCTGGCATTGCATTTCTCATTGAAAGAGCAAAAACATAAAAATAATAATAAATAAAAGTGCATACAAAATTCAGTGACTCCAAAAAATTGTATTTGAACTTTGTGCTGGCTTCACATACAAACAGGAAGCAGCAAAAAGTGTGACCCCGATCTTCCACCAGATACGTGTGCATGCGTGTCAACGACCACCGGCTGCGTTCTCGGTCCGCAGCACGGAGAGCACAGCCAGACAGCTGGAGTGCCGAGACAAAGGAATTCCCGCTGTAACTTTAAAGATTCACTCGCGACAGCACGAGATAATACGATGTACGTAGTATAAAACTCTATATTAACCTTATAAACACATAAACAAACACACATACGTTCATTTTTCTGAGCCGTCAAAACTGAGTATATTATTCTGAAAATAAGCCGGATGTTTTAATGTGGTTTCGGTGTCTGACTTCCCGTACCGCTCGATCTTTTCTGTGCTAAATTGATGTGTCATGCTCCAGCATCCGGCAAAAATAGAAGCCTTGCGTATCTGCTGCAGAGGGCTCCGGACTGCTGGAGCTGAGACGCAGCGCACCTCCGCTGCAGTAACAGAGCGGAGACAGACCGAACACACATCTGTGGGAGTTGGCCATAATGTTTTGAAATCAAATCTTTTAAACTAAAGTTTAAAAATCGTACTGACCTTCGTCGATGTAAAAAGAAGGGTGCAGAAGGGCTAGACGAAGCAACAGCGTACCCTTTATGACGCTTTAATGAGAATATTTGTCTTTATATGAATGCTACGTGTAATTCAATGGAATCACACTATCAACCAAAGAGTGGAGGACAGACTGGAGAACAGAAAACATAATGCAGCAGTTTTTTATGTGCACGGAGATCATAGCGAACAGGTAATACAGTGTATTCACCGTTCAACAGTCACAGGATGCAAACGGCAACATCCCTTGCCACTCACTCTCGGTGAATTCTCCTGATAATTTCCTGCTGCATTCTCACATCAGCTGACTTGGACTTTATATAGACAAAATACTCGAGAGCTCGCAGGAAAAACTCCTGATTAAGTCCAAATGAAAAATCCGGCTGTCACATGCAGCTCCTCCTGCAAATATCAGGAGTTTTCTGCAAGTGTCAAGCACTTTTAAGTGTTTACAGGAGAAACAGGGTTTAACTGGAAGTCCTGATTGCACAGAAAGCCCAGGAGAAAGGTGCTCCTACATGTTTCTTAGACCTCCTAGTTTCCAACAGTGCATTGGGAAGGGTTGTTGGACCTGGGGAGCTGGTGCCATTGCCTGCTTCCAATAAACCTCCAGCTGCAGGCTGCGGTGCTGAAGAATTTTTGATTTCCTGCAAGCGCACACACACACACACACACACACACACACACACACACACACACACACACACACACACACACCCCTTTACCACCAAGCACATGCGCTGACACGCTTGCACACAAACACACTCTCATAACCCATGTTTTCAAAAGTGGGCAGCTAAAAGCCGAGCAGGCTGTCTGTTAGAGTCTATCCCAGCTCTGTGTGCGCTGTGAGGCCCAGGCATGATGGCACAGTTGAGTGCAATTTGAGTTCTGCACATAAAGTGTGGTTTGTTTCTGTTCTGGAGACTCTGACTGGAACAAAAGACAAGCCGTACAAAGTTACAACTAATGTGTTGTCAACTGTTGTTGCCATTAATATGGAGAATTCAAGCAGATGTAAGGAACATTGTGGTGTTAATGTTATTGATCTGAGTTATTCAGTGAGTCGTTCAGAGCACAAAGAGTGGTCATAAGGTTTGAGATTTACGCCCTCGGCTTCTCCTTTCAAGAAGAATCTTTTTAAACAATCTTGTTGAAGTTCTGTTTCAAGTTTCCATTGATGACACAATCACAGTTTATCCTAAGTTTATGATAGTCTGACTGCTGGTGACATTAATATGGTGAGGAATCACTTTGATTCAGCGGGTCACAGTTTTTGTGATGACTCGAAAAAGCTCGTCTGTTAAGACAAGTCTGGTCTGTAATGTTTCCATGCATGCTTTCAGGTTTCTGAGCGCTGTGGGAGGCAATGCATGGCATGTACAATCACTGAATCAGAGTAGAATGCACAAATAAAGGTGGTATGAATCAAGTTGGTTTTCTTGAGAAAGACAACGTTGTGTGAGTAGTTCACAAAAAATGAAGGAATGGCATGAAGAGAAGTTGTTGCAGGCCCTCTGTGGGAGAGACTGCTGTCCACCCTTTGTCATCGGGCCTGAAGTTAAAGGCACACCACGCTGCAAGCTGCACAGCTCAGACATTAGTAAGGCTCTGCACAAGTCCGACTTCTTCAGTTGAATCAGATCGTCAAAGCTTCGACTTTTTATTTTTCAGTTCTTCGATCTATCAAACGCTGACACCAAACTATGCGAGTGTCATGTTTACTTGTGAGGCGTAAGTTTAAGGTTTTCATAAGCGATGGCTGTGAGCAGGAAATTAAAGCCTTTCCAGATGATCTTTTAAGTAATGTTTGAAATCAACACTCTGATTCAACTATCTGATTTAAAGAATGGAGGTCATTGAACTTCTGGAAACAGAGAAACAAGCCGAGCTTCAGAGATAAACCAATTATTAGCATCAAACTTCTATTCAGTGTTTGTTATCGTATTAATCACCAGCTCTGTTTGTTTCTGAGAAGAAAAGAACTCATGGGATCGTTCAGCTACAGACATGAGTCTAAAATGTATTATTCCTTATCAACAAGCAAACTAAACTACTCCAAACATGCTGGTGGCAGCTCTGCTCTCAGCCCCTGTGGTTGCTGAAGTGTGCAGAGAGGCACTGATTCATAAAGTGAAACAGGTTTTTTATACATTAATAAACGTTTTGATGACCTGGTCCTTTTGTTTTTTGGGGAAGAGGTAACCTTTGCACGTAGTTAAGCTCCCTATAAACACCTTGTGAACCCTGGAGAGTAATTCTGAGACCCGCTTTGTAATGACTTCCTGCCTGCTATACAGATATGCAGAAATCAAACTGACCAAAGAGTCCACCCGTGGTCCTTTTTGACTGATGAATTCTTAAACCATCAATCTTTAGAGGGCATCCCGACATTACAGCCCGCTGAAAAATTATTAATGTTCCACCTTTTTTTTCATGTAATTGGTTTCAAATGACGCTCAAAGCCTTATATTTATTTAGTTAAAATGTATTTAACCTCTTTGGGGTAAGAATCTCATTTACATGAGTGTCCTGGATAAGACGGCAGCAGCACAATAAACAAGCTACAGTAATTACAAACTCAGATCAACATGTCCCGAGTCACAGAGCAGAAAAGTCATCAGTCAAATAATCTACAACCTGAAGCATCTTTCTCCAACATCCTCAGTCTACTTTCAAAAAGATTTAAAGAGAGCAGCTCCCCCAGAAACAAATCATCCTGCAGGAGCAGCGTACCTGAAACTCTGAGACCTGAAACTTTCTTCTTTTCAAGACGCACTTTTGGAACAGATGACAACAATAAGCTTTGTGACTGGGTCGCAGAGCGAAGACTGAAGCTTCCAGCACTTTTCACATGAATAAAAACCACACAAGTATGAGAGAAGCAGGTTAAGTACAGCTTTATGAATAAGAACATGTCAATGATTTAGTCTTTAAAAAGACAATGCAGGCTAGCCAACTCAATCATACAGAGTACAACGATGAGTCAGGGTCCTAAGATGTACATCAACGCTCCATAACCTTTAATTACATTTTCATATTTCTAATTTATTTATTAAGAGCTCTGTTTGTAAAGATGTCACTCAGCTGCTGCATTATTCTCTCTGAAGTTGAGATATAAGCCTTGTTTTCTGTTGTCATAACCATTTCTTAAAAGCATGACTCGTGGAAGTGATTCTTGAGTACTCTCAGCTGTCACCTAGGTGTGTACGCTGTGCTGCAGCTCGGCATTCTTGTGTAAGTGTATGTGTGTACACTGGACACACAAACACACGTACACAACAAGCGTGTCTGTCACTTTCTGAGAAGGCTGGGGTGCGTGCCAGCAGCCCTCAGCGGTGTCCACTGCCAATTAGTCCCTTTTATTTGTTTAAATTCAGTTGGACCACGACACAGCGCACCACACACACCACATTCCATGCAGCGCTGCTTAAAGCTGCAGAGGATGTTTCTGATTCATGCTCACATGGGATCCTAACTGTTTCCACTGTTTTTAATGCTTTTCATATTTCTACTGGCATGGCTGCAGAATTGATGGAAGATTTTCTTTGACGAGATCAGCACCGCTCCAAACAATCCTGATCGGAGCATCTAGTCTTTGCATGCTGAGGAGAGAATGGCATGACATTTAGTTGTGTGTTTCTTGTTCCCAGTAATGTGTAGCCTCTTTGTTTACCTCTAGTAGATCTGTGTAGGCTATCGTCGTAGCCCCAGCTTCAAGTGCCAGGCTTGTGTTTCTGTTAAGGGCTCCTGTTGACTATTTATCCACATTTTATTTAGGCTTTAATTGATTTGGACGTTTTTAGGTGGATTCACTGTGGTAGGGTGAATGAGCCCATTGATGGAGCATGGCAGGCCTGCTACCTCCAGAAATGAGTGTGGGGCTGTGGGTCAATGCTTTGGCACAGTGAATAACAGCCTCAGCAATAGAAGCTTTGTCTCTATCTGTGCTAGCAGTGCAGCGCTGCCTCGGGCCCTATTCCACCAACGCCTCCAGGGACAGCAAGGGCTAATCTGCACCCCTTAGAGCCACCCCCTCACATGGACCTTCTGCAGGCCTGTAATTGCGTACAGTTAAGAGGTGTGGACCTTTTTGTTTTTGAAGCCAGGAAACAATCCAACCACACTGTTGACCTGTAACTGGGTTAGCTGCCAAGTAGTGAGTTTCCTTTCCCACAACGGCTGAGCTGCCTGGCCTTCTGAGCCTGAATGGTGGACTGTTGTTCCTTGGCTCTGTGCACTGATGGTGTCTTTTGGCATGTAAACTAAACAGGGACATGTAAACCTATTATGTTTCAGACATCAAAAGAAGTGTGTAACTCGAAAGGCTTTATTTTATGTAGCATACATTTTCTCAATCCACTGGAGGAGATGGAAGACGCTTTACTGGTGGCAGAATGATTGGCTCTAAACTTGTAATATAAGATATGGCATAACGTTCTCCTCTGGTTTGCATTAAGAGCACTCTGTTCTCTACATTGTGTTGCTTGTGGACATAAAACTCCACAGAAGGGATGTGTGCAGTTAGTTGACTGAACAGTTAAACGTCATAACCCTAGAGTTACTAGTCGCTTAAATTAAGTATTACTATTTTGGCCTTTGATGACGGTCAAATGTTACACTCAAACAGCAATGCAGCCTCCATTAGCCGGGCCTGGACTGGCTGAAGTGGTTTAAGTCCCCATGAAACGTGTTTATGTTACTAATTTAACACAGCTTTGTCATAGCCAACGATCCCAATCCCAAATTCGTTCCAACGTTATGTCACGCCTTCTATCTTGTGATCGATTCTATCCTGTCTGAGTTGAAAATATGACGGACGTGGATCGATGTAGAGGCAAAGAACAGTAAATATAATCATAGTGAGAAACACTGAGCAGATAAATCTTGTTCCAAAACAAGTTGAACCTTCGGTAAGCTTTCACCCGTGGACATGGAGTCGGTCTGCTTTCTGTTGGACAGGCAGGTGCCAAACACCAACGATTAGCTTGTGCTAGCGTATGGTAGCTAGCAGTGTAGGTACAAGCAGTAAGCGTGCACACTACGTCCTGCAATGAGTGTGCGTTTCTTGGTGGCGATGATCCCAGGAGGAGGGGCCCAGTTTGAATATTGTGTTTACAAGCTGCAACGAACATTGCTGCTGACTCCACCTTTAAACAGAATTTAATTTTCTGTTCATCTGACTAGGAAATAAGTTGTCTGGGAACATCCCTACTCCACAGTCTGTAGTAGATTCTGACTATCACCGGTATACGTTGTCTGGCAGGTACAGGACTATCACATATAAGACAATTACATCTCAAGTGTTCATGAGATGTTTGCAGTTCTGTTTTTGCAAAGCAGTGTTCAGGCACTGAAATGGACTGTTGTGTTATTTATTTCACATTAATCAATTAATTGTGTTAAAAGTAAAATAATCCCATTGTCTCCATTAAAGAAATATTTTTTTAAATGTCAAACTACTTCCAGTTTAAAGATAAAGTTTGTTTTCCAGTCTAATCTGGTCACATTTATTGCAGACGTATCTAACAAAAGCTTTTAAAAAGTGTCAGTCAGACAAAAGCCTCATTTTTAAATGTATAAAGTGAATGAATCCACCTTGGTAGTAGCACAGAGTGATAATCTGATAATCTCTGAGAAAAGCATCTATCCTTCCTGCTGCACACAGGGGGTCAAAGGGGGGTTTCTGAATAGCCCAGGTCTGTCTCCTTGCAGCTGGCACCAGAGTATTAACCTTAGCCAAAAAGCTCCTCCTTCTGTTATCAGCTACATACGGATGTTTTGCAAAGCTGATTTACGACTTTCAGTTATGACATCCTCATAGCTCACAAAGAAGCACAGCTGCTCAGAGAAATACTTTGTCTTCTTGATGGAAATAACAGGCCAGTGTTATCTGAGGCACACTCTTGACTTCAAATGTCTGTTAAAATTGTTAAAGGTTATTTCAGTCCTCAAAATTGACTTTCACTGATGTTTTATGATTGCTGTAAAAAGACTCCTCATTTGTTTCCTCACTCTGTGTTGATCTGCTCCGAGCAGATCAGGGTGTGCTTCATGTGTCGCATGTGTTTTGAATGGCATATGTGAACCTCCCTCAGGAAGAGGTTTCGAAAGAGTGCGGTCAGAAGAATGGTGTGGGATAACACAAAACATGGCTGTCATGCTCTGACACTTCATGTTCTCATGACTGATCTGCTCTACGTCTCTGTTTGTGGTCCCTTAACGCGGTGCGGTAATGATTGGAGAAGTGAGTGTGTACCTCAGGGTGGGCCAGGTGGAATCCCTGGACAAGTTTTAAACCTGAGTCGAGGAGTGTCTGAGTGTTTTCTAGAACAAAAACTGTTGTATGTATTTGCAGAAATGTTGTTGCAATATGTATAAGTATATTTCTTCTCACATTTTAAGCCCCCTTTTTATAGTGCGTTACTTTTTTGTGTACGTTTTTTCACACTGCAGCAGGATTCAGATTGTTGACCTGTATCAACAGCCAATCAGCTTGTTAAAAACAACAAGTAACATCTGGAGCAACGCAATATCCAAATGACTGTTGTGAGTCAAGAAAACCAGGCGGAAAGAGACATTTTTTGTTTAAAAAGTACAATGTGGTTTAAAATCAAATAAATGGATATGCATGATGCCTAAAACATTTGTATTTTCTTTTTGGATTACTGAAAACAATTTCAACACAATATTAATGTTGCACAAAATAGCACAAATGTCTGATGACTCATCCCGCACTCAGGCGTCGAGTCTCGCGAGGTATTTTATTATGGGAAAAAACGAACAAACTCCGTGTTGAATCAATACGAACGGGCGAAACCGACCTGAGAAAGACAATATGTGTACTGACGATGTATCCAAGTATAATTTACATCACGTTTTTATCACAGCAGCACATACAGCGACAGAACGGCAGCTTTCAGTAGCAGCTAGCACTAGCCTATGCAGCGGTCTTTGACGTAACATCCGGTGTTTCCTTGACAACAATCAACATTTCGTGTCTATCATGGCGGCTCATCATGGCGGCCACCTAAAAAAAAAACGTCCCGTTACAACTATAAAATTAGGGATTTCTCTGGCTTTGATAACTTTTGGAAATATTTGAGGTGATGTAAGTACTCAACTAAAAAATATATATAACATGGGTTTAGTCCACTTTTAATTTGAGTTAGGTATTTTACATACTGTACCTTTAATGGGCCGACGCTTCTTGCTCTACAACCCGGATGTAAACAAGCACAGTGATAACATTATAAGTCATATTAGGCCTATTATTGCGTACAGTCCTAAAGAACACTTATGGAGTACCGTACGACAGTAAGTGACCAGTCAACATTACTTAACGCCCCCCCAATCAAAGCAGTCCAGAACCGGGCAAACCAGCATTCCTCTTTAACTCCAAATCTTTTAACTACAGGATTTTCAGAAAGTAAGCTGTCCTGGCCTTTGAACAAACTTCCTCTTTGGTAAATGAAGTAAAAAGGGATCAAATAAACGTGGCTTGTGTTCATGTGTGCGAGACAGTCGGGGTCAAACACAGTGTATAGCCCTGGAGCTCAGTATCTCTGTACTGCAGTGTCAGCAGGGATTCTTAGGAATCAACTGTTCTGTACTTCTGCCTTATGTTGGAACTTCACAGATCTTTACGTGGCGATCTGCCTCTAGACTAGACTTGGGTTCGCCCCCTCTCTGTCCTCAATAAGCCAATGTGGAAGGTTGTTTTTCCCAGCAGTCAGTCAAAGGTGGTTTCCTCCCACTGCTACTCTTTTATTAAGGGGGCTTTGTGGGGAGGAGGGCTTCTGGACTTCATGCCATCTATTCTCATTGAGGATCTCTGAAATTCTGTTTTGAAAGCTCCCAGGCATAATAAAAAAGTCGACCTCAAATGTCTGACGGATGTCTTGTAGAGTGTAGCTGCAGTTGACCACATTGGCTCCTTCCTTTCCTCTTGCTTCCTTCCATTCGTACTTTGTCACTGAACTGAGTTCTCCTGGTCATATTACTATTTTCAGAATCCCTTCTGAATGTTTACTGTATATGCGTTTTTCAGATTGCAGGAACTTTTTCATAGTTCTTCTAGGAACTGTTGAAACCTTCCGCATTTTTTATTGATTCCAAACCGCAGGAACTACGAACTATTTTATTTCCTAGAACCCCGTTCAGAGGAACGTTTTTAGCTTCTTCTTAGGGTGCACTCACAGTCGGCAAGTTGTCCCGTACTGTGCTTAAGCACGGTTGTCCCCCCCTCCCCATTCAACGCATGCATGGCTTTAGGTGATTATGAAGTGTGCTTATTTTCAACACAGGCGGACTCAGGAAAAACAATAAAAGGGATGTGCGGTTGAGTCTGCACATCGGAGAACATGAGAGCTACTTTACTGACTTTGTGGCTTAATTTGAGTCATTTTAATCAGACACAGCCAGAACACTCCGAAGGCTGTCAACGTTGTCTACCCTTGTGCTTGTGCTCGTGCATGAACTGTACAATGCCGAAGCGCACCTCTTCCAAGCATGCCAGGGTCAAGAAAGTGTACCGTGCTTGAGCATGGATCGGAGCACTCACACTAGGTAACCAACTGGACTTTGGGGGTAAGGCGTGCTTAGGCACGGTGCGGATTGCCTCGTGTGAGTGCGGCCTTAGGTACAAGAGGGACTTTGAGTGATGTAAGTGTACCGTAGTTGATTTGTCGAATACAAGAGCTAATCCAATCAACCGCCATTTTTAAATCCCACAGTAAATGTTATCTAATAACAAGTGGTAAACAAATGGACCAACAACATCTTCTTACTTTCTCAAATGCCTCATCTAAGCTCGCTCTTCTACTTTCAAACTCTTTTATATTCATGAACCCAACAAACACAACAAACACAGAGCTCCCACCACGGCATCCTCCATATTTTCAGTGATGTTGCGTAAGTGACGTTGCTCTAGCAATTGTCGTTAAGCCTACGTCACTTTACGGTTCACATCGGCTGTCATCCATGGTGGTGTGAATGCAGACAGAATAAAAGTCCCCAGGGTGTGTTGTTTCCAGGGAACTCCCTAGTGGATAATTCCTCTTCAAAAAGTCCCCAGAACTGTTAGGTCCTAAAACCACCCTTATGTGTACCTTTTATAGGAGGAGAAATTGTTTTTCTCATATGTTTTTTTTCTTCCATTTTTTCTTTGTTTGAATTCAGATGATGTTCAAGATGAAGGCTGCTTGCTGCCACAACTAACACCCAGAGTGAACTGAAGACAAAAAAAGCAGTCCTGACCTGGCAACATACGAATGGCCCAGGGAAGCCACCAGATTGACATTCAGGTTTTGCAAGACCTGCGCCAGAAGTTCCCTGAAGTCCCAGAGGGTGTTGTCTCCCAGTGTGTTATACAGGTGAGTCAGTTCAAATACCTGTCACAACAGAACATCTGATTTCCGCAAAGCCCGAACGTTACAGCAGGTCACATCAGGTTATGAAACGTAGTCACACTCAGTCAAATTAGGTAATATCCATAGACTGTAAATATCAAGGGACGAAGCCTGAGTGGCGTCACCCATCTGTTCCTGCAGGGGGCTCTGTAGTCCCATCGATGGCGGTCTCCGTGCTGGAAATGCTGTCTCACCCTAACTTTCAGTCAACCTAACGACAGGCTGAGAGCTGGAGCTGAGGCGGGTTTTAAGCCTCTTGACAAACCGTTACATCGCGCCCGCCTGTCAATCAGGTCAGCTACAAGCCTTATCGTGATTATCTGTTATCCTTCATAAAATCAAAACAGATGACATATAAAATCATTCACCCCCGTACAGTGTGTGCCGATCGAGACATGAGCTAATCAGACCTATTTCGTTTTTATTTACCAGACTGTAAACATGGTCATTTCTGCTGTAAAAAGTTTTTTTTATTTTGTATTGGGTGTGTATGTGACTTCTTGTGGACACTCGAGGAATGCAGGATTTTGCACTTCAGTATCGGCTTAATTTTTTAACATCGGAGGTTGCTACTTGGTAATATCAAAAAAACATGGTAACCATCCATGGGCATCAGGGGCTTTGATCCTAGAAAACAATTCTGAAAGTATAAACATGAAGATATTATTTCTAAGCTAACCATTCATAGCTTTCACGTGACGTCACACTCTTATGGAACCGCCCACCTGTAGGGCAAGAAAGTCTCTCAACCACTGTACACTACTGAGAAGTTACTGGTCTCAGTTGCCCCCTACGTGTTTTTATCTGTTTTATTTTCAGTTTTTCAAATGAAAGAAAGTTGTTGGGCTCGAGGAGACGAGCCCGAGATTTGCTTCTACAGAATTTAATCCGAGAAAGAAAACAGAAAGGAGGACGTTTGAAGATTAATGCAATTAGACCCTCCGCGGCCCCTGTGAGGGAAAACATCGGACTTCTCCTCATCCTGACATCAATTATAGTGTTGACTAAACCTAAATATTCCTGACGTTACCTCAAATTACTGCCCCAGAACACTAAAATTGACAGCTGATACTATCCAGATACTATCGCTAGCTAACGCTAACTAGCTCATATTAGCTAATTAGCACTCACCGATGCTTGAATGATGAGGAATGTGTTGCTCTTCACTTCTCAAACGGCAGCATTATCGAGCCAGACCGATCAAAAATACATAAAGCTGCATGTATGTTTGTAGACTTTCATCCTACAGCGGTGTAAGGAGAGGGATTCTCCTCAGCAATGTCACTGAAGTGACGTTCTGGTGTTACGGTTAAAAGAGTGACCGTGTTAACTGATGACTTTCAGACAAACGCGACTGAACGTGTCCTGACAAATGCCTCTTAGTTCGGTTTTTGTATTATCATAATGTCATAATTACTTATGACATATGTTTTAATGAAAGCTAAACAAAGAAGTTTCTAGTGATATAAATAGTGTCCCTTGTGCTGTTAAAGTATCACAATTGCCCCAAACTCAAAGTTTATCTCAATATCTTAGTTTTACTTTGGTTGTCAGGTGATGATAACGTGTCGTTTATTGGAGATGTTAAATTAAAAGCCCGTGCTGCAGTTCTACAGTGTTTTCAACGGCGGCCGTTACTTTCCTGAGCGTTTTTTGCCCTCCGCGCTGGTGACATCACTGAAAGCTTTGAATAGATATACTCATTCAATGAGCAGAGTGTTGACGCAATCTGATTGTAATATCTGTTTATCTTAAAGGTTATGTAACTCACGCTCTACCTTAAATGATTTCTACTTAAGATTTTGATATGGATAGATCATGGCCATTCACTGCCAACAATAGTAAATAGAAGTTTGACTCCACACAATGTCATGTTGTCATGACGATATTTCAAAAAGATGGCAAAGTTAAAATAATAATAATGTTTCTGATCAATTTAAACGAGATGTTTCAAACTGATTTCCCACCGCTGCCTGTGGGGGTTGTTTCAAAGCTTTAAAAAAACGTCATGACTTCTTTTCACCTTTTCGACATCACCTTTAGATTCTCACCTGAAAACTGTAATCGTATAATGAGTTTACTTTCCCTCTCCTTCTTTCAGAACAAAAACAATTTGGACGCCTGCTGTGAATACTTGTCAAAGGTCAGTCCAGGCTACCTGTACAGTGAAGAAGGAAACCTCAGCTTTTCCGACGACCCCAGCTACACCCGGCTCCGTAATCACATGACCCAGCTTAACCTGGGCCTGCAGTCTCAGAATGTGCATGCGGCCCCGGTTCGGGACGGCCTGAGAATGAACGGCAGTCGGACTCTTGCTCACAGCCTGAGTGACGGGCCCCTCCAGACGAGCCAGGCCCCCAACAGTGACTTCTTTCAGCAGGAGCCCCAGTCCGCCCCTGTGCAGGTGCCCTCCAGCCTCAATGTTTTTGGTGTGATGGAGCCCACACGCAAACCGCAGCCTCCACAGCACCTCGGACTCTACCCTTTGGGAGTCAAAGGGCCGACTATGGGTGTCCAGCAGACTCCTCGCTTCAATCCAATCACCGTCACGCTAGCCCCCAATATCCAGACCACAGGCCGCAACACCCCTACATCTTTGCACATACATGGTGGGCCGCAGTCGGGCCTCAGCAGTCCACAGGGTAACTCTATCTACATCAGGCCCTACGTTAGCCAGTCCGGTACGAGCCGGCAGAACCAGCAGCAGGCAGGCAGGGCCCAGTACAGCCCCACTTCTCAGCCCCAGCAACAGATCTACCAGATCTCACACCCCGGCTCCTGGTCCGGCCCTCAGCACGCCTCCTCTTCACATACCTCACAGACCCAGGGCCACCAGACCTCTCATGTCTACATGCCAATCAGCTCCCCCACAAACCCCCAGGCGCCTTCTTTTCTTCCAACTGGAAGTCAGGCCTCTTCCTCTGGTGTCTCCTCCTGCTCTTCTTCATGTTCCTCCTCCTCCGTCATGCCCACCTCTCTGTCCACCATCAGTCAGTACAACATTCAAAACATCTCCACAGGCCCACGGAAGAATCAGATAGAGATCAAACTTGAATCTCCTCAGAGGAGCAACTCAACAACCACGACAGCCGTGCTGCGGACCAGCGGCGGGCCTCGGTCCTCATCAACTTCCTCATCCTGCCCTTCCTCTTCCTCATCTTCAACTGGTGTGGCTACAGTCCCCACCGCTCCTCTTTCCATTGGAGGCCCGGGTCTGAGCCGCAGCCAGCCCACTGTTTACATTTCTGCCAGCCCGCCTACTGCTGCTACCACCCCTTCTGAGGAGGCAGTCATGGCCTCAGCCGGCTCCCGCTCCCAGCCAAAGTTTTACATTTCAGCCAACGCCTCCAGTGATGACAGTGGGGGCAGGAATCCCCCCACAGTCTACATCTCAGCCAACCCCCCCTTGCAGGGGCCTTCGGGGGCCAGGAACATGGGGGGCCAAGTGAGCATGGGCCCTGCCTACATCCACCACCATCCTCCTAAGTCCCGTGCGTCTGTGGGAGGAGGAGGCACAGCATCATCCCCCCGCGTGGTTGTGACTCAGCCCAACACCAAATACACTTTTAAAATCACAGTGTCCCCAAATAAGCCCCCAGCTGTGTCCCCTGGGGTGGTGTCCCCTACATTTGAGCCCAACAACCTCCTCAGTCTACCCTCAGACCACCACTATGTGGAGACAGACCCCCTTCACCTCTCAGACCCGCTGTCTCCACACAGGGAGAAGCAGAGTGAGCCTCGCAGACTCAGCATGGGCTCTGATGATGCAGCGTACACACAAGGTGAGTCAGTGTTTTACAAAAAGACAAGCATTGCAAAGTAATATGTTGATTACATTTTCGCAGATCAGTTCTCATGACAAGTTAGTAGTAACAGACTAAACCTGGGCCCTGTCTTTACATATTTTAGGGTTTAACAGTAACAAAGAAATGTTAGTTACTACTAGAGGTGGTAAAAAAAAATCGATTCATGTAAAAACCAAGATTCTTCTCTTTTAAGATTTAAAATCGATTCATAATTTACAAAAATCGATTTTATTTTTCCCCAAAAAAAAATAAAAAAATGTCTTTTTTTTTGTTCAGAATTGTATACAATCATATAATTTAAAATCCCTAACCCCAACAAAATAACTATGATAGAAGCAAAAAAAAAAAAATCTGTCACTCCTTGCTCTTTGAATCATTAGAAAGCCAAATAGAGCAAGAAGAAATTCAGCCAGTCTCACAGATGACTTGAGTAGATCCTAAAGTATGGACTAATTTAAAAATAGACTTTGAATCCATGAATACAGAATCGTTTTGAATCGAAAATCGATTCTGAATCGAATCGTTACCCCAAGAATCGAAATCGAATCAAATCGTGAGACACCCAACCCACTACAGTTAACTACTTAAGCAGGCAGCTAGTGTAGTGGCTACAGTATGATCAGTTATCCAATCAAATAACCAAGTTACTGAAGCTTCAGTGTTTAGCCAGCTCTGCATCGGTCTTGAACCTCAAAAGCATCTTCAATATAGATCCTAGTTTGAGCACGTTTCTGCTCGTGGAGCTTATTAGAAACATGCAGAGGCTTTTTAGGTCGGGTACAATCACTTCTATCTGAACCAGTTCTCTTGCCCGCTTCCATCGCTGCAACACCTGTTGGTTTGATCTGATAACTGGTCTCATATCTGGCAAACTGAGGGGCGTCCAAAACGGCCGTGTGGGGGTGTCTTAAAACCGCCTACCTTCTCTGGTCCAAACAAATCCAGACCATTCAGGACCAGAATCTAAACTTAGAAGGAGGACATACTGGCTGCTGCATTGTTGTCAGAGAAGCCAGCACTTCAACATAGCATGTTTCCTTAATGTTTGATGATATAGTAAGGTCACTTTATCATTTCAATCACTACATATCTTACAGCCTGGACCTTTAAATGGATGTACTTTGATAGGGCACATGAGTGCCCTGATAATTACATTGCAGCCATCTTATTGCTATCGATTAAAGATCCTAAACTTTTTGTACCTTTTGACCCCGATATTTGGGGTTAAACAAAAGATTTGGGAATAATTGGACCCGGGTTTAAAAATACAGAATCCTCCTTTTAATGCAGACAGCTTGGACCAAGCAGACTAGTGTCCAAAATCAGTTTCAATTGTGAATCCAAAGTCAAACACAGTTTAATGTCATGAAAGCAGCTGTTTGCTTCAATGTTTATTGGTTGTTTAGTACATGTGGAGTAGCTTAAAAGTGCAAAGTGATAAGGGCCTCTTTTACCAATAATTTATATTGTGAAGTTGTTTTGCTGCCAGCAGTTGGTCGAAATGCTTTTTCCACTGCGCCCGGCCAAGAAAGTAATTTTCCTTTAAAGTATACTGTGTGATTTTTAAGAGTCTCTCTCCATAACTCTGTCATTTAGTTCTAAACCAAAACTGAGTATACTTGCTGTCACTGTGTGTTCAGTTCGTGTAGCAACAGTAACTTTCTACATGTCCATGAGTTACATAAAAGCAAAGGTGACTCGCTCATTCAGGGGCCGCTGTGATGACTGAAGTGTGAGTCCTCCACACTAAATGCTGTGTTTGCTCCGACGACCCCTGAGACTGGCAGATTCTGTGGTGTGAGTCAAACATGTCGGAGCACACTGCTCTTACCTTTTTTGGGCTTTTCACTGTATTACGTGTGAGTCACCAGCTGTGACTCCTGCACTGCAGTGACTACCACCAAGAGGGGCTTCACATTGGACACACTGCCTCTGATGCTGACCTTCTGACCCAGTGTCCTACAACTACTCTGCTTAAACTTGCAGTCATTATTAGCCGTTGTACTTTGCTGTTATTGTAGCTCACTAAGAGTCGGATTGACTGTTTCTGCAAGCTTAGCTTCTCTTGTTATCAATGAAACTGGCTGTATCGGGGAAGTAAAGAGGAGTGTAAGTGGAGTTGTGCTCCACAGAGATTGCACAATGAATGCAAAGATAGCCTAGCCTTCTAATGATCTTTTTTATGTGTGGTCTGCCCTGCCCTTTTACACATTAATGGGACATTAAAGGATCAATGTGTAACATATTTACTGAATTAAAAGACAAAATGACCTTACTATATGATCAGACATTAAGTAAACATGCTATGTTGAAGTTCTGGCTTCTCTGACAACAATGCAGCAGCCAGTATGTCCTCCTTCTAAGTTTAGATTCTGGTCCTGAATGGTCTGGATTTGTTTGGACCAGAGAAGGTAGGCGGTTTTAAGGCACCCCCACACGGCCGTTTTGGACGCCCCTCAGTTTCCCAGATATGAGACCAGTTATCAGGTCAAACCAACAGGTGTTGCAGCGATGGAAGCTGACAAGAGAACTGGTTCAGATAGAAGTGATTTTACCCGACCTAAAAAGCCTCTGCATGTTTCTAATAAGCTCCACGAGCAGAAACGTGCTCAAACTAGGATCAATGTCGGAGATGCTTTTGAAAAATGGAGAGAGGTTAGAACTCAGAAAGGTTTACAGACCGATGCAGAGCTGGCTATACACTGAAGCTTCAGTGTCCACGACATGGCAACCTGTGTGAGCATCGACTCCAGGAAGGAGGGGGCGGGGGTACACAGTTTACATGCTAGGCTTCAGAGTTACATATTGCTCCTGTAAGTGTTAATATTCTCCTAATTACACTGATTATAAACCGGAAATGACAAGGGCTGCTCCTTTAAGTCCAAGACCATGATCCTGATCATCATTCAGTAAGCCCCTGTGTCAGCATGTTGTGAATCTAGTCTCTTGATTTTTTTTTTTTTTTTTTTACAGATGTAGCACACAGAGTACTGAAGAAAACGAATAATTGAGAGGTTTTTGTTAACCACCTTGTCCTGTAATCAGTGGACTAATTATCAAACTCTTCTTCTGATCAGTAGTTAAAAATGGCAGTGAGTTCATGAAGCACTAAAAAAGTAAGTCAGATCAAAATGTTTTATTTCAATGCTGAAAAATAAGGAACCAGTAGTGGATAGCTGTATGATGCACTGCCAAATCCTAATCCAATATCAGTCATGCACGGCCCTTCATCAAATATAACACCTGGAGCTGAAAGCCAAACAGAAACCGAACCAACATCAAAACCCAAACATCATCAGAATTCAGGCAACATAATAACTCATAATAACTCGGGTAACACAGGAACCCAGACAACTTGGGATGAGACCAAGAGGATCGAGGCTTTAAGTAATAAATGAGCGATTTAAAGAGAAACAAAAAGGCTCTGTGTCCACAGGCAGAAAGGCGCTAGCTGTGCGCTCAGGAGCACTTGCATGAAGCATTTGTTCGCTGAGAAGAAAAGCGTTGCACGTCCGTCCTGTCTCTATGACAACGGCCGCTGTATGACCGACACTGCTCCGTTACTTTTTACTGCATGTTTTAGATTTGAAAAAAAAAAAATCCCGATCAGACATGGAGTAAAGAGGATGTGGGTACAAGACAAGATTTACAGTGGGGACAAAAATACGGGAACTGTCGTATATTTTGAAAAGGTCGCGTTGACGTCAACAGTGCCTTTCTGAAAAGTTGAAAGATTTTCAACTTGAGCGCTCAGAGCGACCGCACAAAAAGGCGGAGTGTTCGGTCATAACACTGGGTGCAGAGCTGTTTGTCTGGGTGGCTGCTTGCTGCTGCGAGCGCTCTCTCCTCATTGAAACATAGACGCTGGCGCTCAGAAAAACACGCTAGATGGACATGGGGCCTAAGAAGTAAGAGCATTAAGCATTTATTGAACAATTATAAACTACAATGAGTCTATTTCAGAACTTACAGTAAACTTCTAAACTTCAGTTTATCCACATCTGTTTGGATATCTCAGCAGGCGAGCAGGCGGACTTTACCGCTGTTCGATAAACTCAACCAAAAGTTCAGCATGGAGACTATTTACTGTTTTATCCTCTCACATTTTGTCCCTCATATCAAACAAACCTTTATTTCCGACTTGAGAATGAGTTTGTAACCATCAGGTCGACATTTACCAAACAGACTATCACCCCATACGTTTAAAAAGTGACATTTGATTTTGAGGAGCAAAAGAAAGGGAGTTGTTTATCATTGAGTGTCAGTGGAGGAGGTGTTACGACCTGTCAACAGATACGGGAGCAATCATGAGTTATGGGCAACACGCTGCAGCAGATCATGGATCATGTGCACAGTCATGAAAACACAGCAGCACAATTTGCCTGCAGCACTGTTCTTATCGGGATGGGTCTGATGTTAATGTTTCCAAATATACGGACAGTACAGGAATCTTGTTTCTCGTGTGTAGCTTCCCTGTGTCTTCGTACGTTGTTTTTATGCTCCGAGAGCTGCTTTGTGATTGACTGGTAGATAGACATCAGCCCGTGTTGTATCTTAAAATCTATCATTGTCTCCTGGGCCTGGGTGTTCAAAGGATCCAGGAAAAATAATCCAGATTTGGCATCCACTTTTTTTTATACAAAGGATCATGTAATCCAGCTCAATGTTTCATCCCTGTTGTTCAAAGAAAAACTGGATGATCCAGATACAGGCTTTTAAGGATCTCTGAATCCGGATTACTAGAGCTTTAAAGGTCACATATTGTGCAAAATACACTTCACCATGTTTTTCTAACACTAATATGTGTCTCTAGTCTGTCTACAAACCCCCCAATTATGAGAAAAGTCCATCCTCTCCATCCTCTGCCTGCTCCACTTTTCAGAAAATGTGTGCTCAAACAGGCCGTTTGGACATTTTCCCTTCGTGACATCACAAAGGGCAGTAACCCCTCCCCCAGGTGGGTGACACTCCCACAGCTAGGTGTTTGTTCTGCCCTCTGAGTCTGCCTTCTCACCGTAAACAATAGGACATGAAGCGAGAAGGCCCGAGCCACCCCAGCCCTTCCAGAGAGGGGCGTGGTCAGACACAGCTCATTTACATTTAAAGCTACAGACACAGAAACAGCCTGTTCTGAGCAGGGCTGAAATAGAGGGGTTTATAGACATGATCAAATACAGGATCAGAGTGGATTTATAACAAGGCACTTCAGAGACATGTTTTGTGGAGCTCTGAGACTTATTTAAACTGGTTGAAAGGAGGATAATATTTGACCTTTATGAGGACTTCACATGACATACTTTGTCCACAGGGGGTGCCAAAATCCACTCAAACTGAGAGATCCTCACAGCTGCATTGAATTAGATATTTAAAGTTTGATCACGTTGATTTTTAGTGAAATATTTTATAAAGACTTACTGGTATCTTATCTACGTAGTCACTGAAGTAAAACATAATTTTAATGCAAAAATAAATATATAAACAAATGCCTTAAAATATCAACTATCTTGTAAAAACAGAAATGTTTTAGTTTTCTTACATTTTGTTCCCTGTAATCCAGCATGAATCAGTCCTCTACTGGGACCAGGTTGATCCTGATTTTATGGATCAAAGTAATCCTGATCAAAAGTTCTGAACCCAAACTGGAGGTTTAAAACCAGGATCTGATCACCTGATCCTTTTTGAACAACTCTATTTTAAGCTTGAATCCTGTTGGGTTACTTTTGAACAACCGAGCCCTGACTTGTTTACTCTTATGTGTCATGTTTAAACAATGCAACAAGAAGATTATTGCTAACAATGTTGTCTGTGTGTGTGTCCCTGTGTGTTTGTGTTGTCCAGCGTTGTTGGTCCATCAGAAGGCCCGCATGGACAGGCTGTGGCACGAGCTCGAGCTGAAGAAGAAGAAGCTGGAGAAGCTAAAAGAGGAGGTCAACGAGATGGAGAACGACCTGACAAGGAGACGGCTGGAGAGATCCAACTCGGCCTCCCAAATTCCTTCTGTAAGCTTCATGCAGTGATTTATGATATTAAGTCCGATGTGTTTTTCTTCAGGGCCAATCAGGGGCCGTTATGTTAAATGGGCTTTTACAACTAGAACCTGAGTTGACCGTGCAGCCCTAGAGCTAGTCATTTAGATATTCATTTATAAGAAAATAAATCATCAGCGGGATTTTCAAAGTCGCAAATTATTCCAATTTCTTAAGACCAGCATACACTACACGATTGTAGAGAAGTCGTGGTAATGTCAGAGCACACTGCACGACTGAATCGTTTCTCAACGCAACACCAAAGCTCACGATTTATGTGCTCACACTTTACGACCCGATTGTCGGGCAATACCTGAGAGGTCACACTGTGAGAGTGAAATCAGGACGGAGCATTCACAATTTTCAACAGAAAACTTCTACAGACGGAGGTTGATTTCAGTTGTCATAATGCACAGCTCAGCTTGGCTACACACACCGGCAAAAACATGCTCTCTCTCTCACTCTCTCTCCAACACACACACACACACACACACACACACAGCTGTTCACACGGTGATCAGCCGTCGTGCCACAGTGTTCACTGCACGACCGATGCATGGCTTTAATTCGGTCCAACTTCAGTTGCTGTACAACTCAAAGTCTAAATCGGCCTGAAATTGTTCAGTGTACGCCGGGATTTAGGGTCACTATTTACAAAACTACAAGTGGATTCCTTCTGAAGTTTATCCTTTCATAAATTTGTGGTGGAAGAATCTGGAGGGAAAAAAGAAAACGCTGCAGAAACATTTAAGCAACTTTTGTCCACAGCTCTCATTATGTCTCCTTTGGTTTTTTTCACTTCAGATATAACATGAGATCTGTTAGCATAAGAAGCTAGTACGCCTCTACAGGAGTTTCCTTTCTCTCAGTTTAGTCGTACGGTGTGCTGTGCAAAGAGACATTTATTGGAAAGTCCATTGCAAGTTAGACAGTGTGCAAGAGTTGTTGCTTGGAAATTTTGAGGGATCTGATTGGGCAAAGAGCCAATCATAGATTTGGATTTTGGGGTGGCCAATTGGCTTCCAAGAAGGGCCCACCACTGCACACCCTGCTGGACACGTACCTGGCTGCAGATATTAGAAAAGACTGGTGTTGTTGCTCTATATTTATATGTAATATTTATCATTGAATATCCAAGCTTTGTTTGTGATCAGGCCGATACCCGTCCATATTTTCTGTCAGAGCACGATTCATAACATCAGATTCATTTCATAGTTGATTCTCTAAGTGAGGCTCTGCAGCTCCTGCAGAGAAAATGCTCAAACAGGGGGAGTTGAAAAGCAAACAAAGTGAACGTGTCCTTCCATATTTATTTTTCTGTATAGCTCTGTGTTTATGTTACACTTGCTGCTGTGAGTTTGTTGAAACCTCTCGGGTTCAGATGAAGTGCCGCTCTTAGCTCTTTGTTGAGTCAGCTGTTCTGTCAGCTATTACAGTCGGAGTCAACGGACGGGGAAAAGAGGCTGCGGAGGGTTAATTGGCTGCTGTTGCTGAGCTCAGTAGCTCTTTGCTTCGGTGTTGTTTACTGAGCCGAGCCAGCTCTGCTGCTGACACGGTCACAGATCGGCTCCACTGACTCGAAAGCACAACGGCCTGAGAGCTATGGAGTCGAGGGATTGTCTTTAAAAAATATTACTGTAAGAGAGAGAGAAGGTCAATGAAGCTACATAAAGAAAGTAATAGATGCATACATTAATAAGGTTGATAGACAGCTTGGCCCTTCAAGAATTTGAAATAGCAACAGGGAAAAGAAAATGGAAAAAACTTAAAGGTGGAGTCAGTAGAAATGTTTGTTGCAGCTTGTAATAACAACATTCAAACTGGGCCCCTCCTCCTGGGCTCATCGCCAACAGAAGCTCACAATCATGTACGTTTACAACTTGTACCTACACTGCAAGCTACCGCACACTAGCACAAGCTAACCGCTGGTGTTTGTCACCTGCCTTTCCAACAGAAAAAACTCTGTGTCAGCGGGTAAAAAGCCAACACAAGGTTGACCCTCGTTTTAGAACGAACCTTTTCTGCTCAGCGTTTCGCCTCACTGTGATTATATTTTCTCTGCTTTGCCGCTAGGTCCACGTCCGTCATATTCGCTTGATTTGAATTGCGTCCAATCCCTGAATTGTATCCACTCCTAAACTCATCTGTGCGCTGTCATTGGCTGGAGGAAACACACCAGCTCCCCGTCTAGAAACGCCCAGTCATATTTAAACATCTCATCTTCTTTCTCTCATTTCTTGTTTGATTTGTTGTTCTTTATTGTTGTTTTCACATTTTTATTTCCTTCTGCTCGGACAGATTTATTCTGCTTTTCAATGACAGCAGCTGCCCCACCCGCCCGCCCGCTGATCCCTTCCTGTCTCACTCTCTTTCAGATCGAGGAAATGAAGCAGTTGCGATGCAAAAACCGGTTACTGCAGATCGACATCGACTGTCTCACCAAAGAAATTGATCTCATTCAAACAAGAGGTAGGATTGTTCTTCACCCTCTCTTAATATTATGTTAATTTACAATGGAGCCTTAAACTGCTATTCTGTGTTTATATCGTGTTACAATATCAAGTTAACCGTTAGCCATTGAGCCAGGGAGGTCAGATGGGATCACAAACTCTGCAGCATTAGTTTGTCCGTCTGGCCAGTCGCTCACATCCTCTCAGCACACGCAGTCAGTTGCTGCCATTGTGCCGTTAACTATCAGCTCTTCCTGAATTGCATCCTGCTGCTGGTTGGTAACGAGGGATTTATTGCCCCCTTGGCAGCACTCAACTGCTGCTAGAGGTCGAACTGCATAACAACCAGTTTACGCAGGTGAAGGGAAGCAGGAGGCCGTTCACAAAATGAACTGTGCCACAGTCTCAGATAAAGGTGAGGTGAGGTTACTTCATTTTCCTGTAGGTAGATTTGGTTTACAGCGAGTGAGTCGGCCTCCTTTTACACACAGACGACAGGACAGGACACAACATGATGAAGTGACAACAGTGCTCAATACGTAAGATAATAACCCGTCTGTAAAAACAAGATAAAGTAACCCATGAGTGAGAATAAGACGAATAAAAACAGGACTAAACCATCAATCAAGTAAAGTTAAAAAATGATAAGAATATCACAGATGGCTGCTGAGACAACGCTCTTCTTGTATCTCAGTTTTACAGGATGGTACTTGCGTTCCATTTGATCTTGGAAATCGGAAATTAGAGGTGTTATATTCACGTGCAAACTATCACGTAGTCTGTTATCACCTGGTATTAGCTAACAAAACAAAGGTACTCCTGGAGTACCCAGTTCCATGTTGCCAACTGGAACCGGTTAACTTGGTTGTGACTTCACTCCCTGCGCCGAGTCCCGAGGTAAATAGAACGCAGCTTTAAACCTACGTCCAGACGGGAGGAGCTGAAATTCAAACATTTCAAGGAGGGGGGGGGGGCATCTATAAAAAACAGAGCCGCTTTCCTCTGTGACTGTCCGCTGATAAGGTGTGCAAAGATCAGGAGACGTAGTGCAGCGTCATTGCAATAAATGGGTGTATGCTATCAATGACTAAGCAGCTGTAAAGATTATTTGTAATTGCATGTAGTCATTTTTGTTAGGGCCGGACCGATGTGGGATTTTTGGGGGCGATATCGATATTGGGGAGAGAAAAAAATCTGATACCGATATATATGAGCCGATATCTTTCTTCGATCTATGTTGGATGTGTAGTGATAGATATACATTTGTATTGTGTTGATCCCTCAAGTGCAGATATCAAACACTTGTGCAAAAGATTTATAATGAAGACAGGATGGTCACTCAACTGGAAAGTGACTGCACATGTTCGTGCATCACCGCCTGACACTCTGGAGAGTGATGATGCTTGTTGTAATCCATATAGCGCCCTCTGCTGGTGACAGAGAACTGCTAGTGTAAAACAATGATACTCAAATGAAATGCTTTTTGACTGGGAAATAAATCGAGTAATATCGGCACATATCTGAGATAAAATATGCCGATACTGAGAGTCACTGGATATGCTAATATCGGCCGATATTAGCGGCTGGCGGATTAATCGGTCGGGCTCTACGTTCTGTTTTATTGTCAACATCCTCCTTCCTGCTGCATGATTACTTCACTGTGATGCTTGTTGTACTGTTTTCTATTGATGGTTAATGTGTGAAGCTGGAGTGTTTACATGTGTGCTTACTCCATGAGAAATGTAAATTCACTATCACATGGAAGGTAAACCTTTCCATTGTTTACAGGACCACACTTTAATCCCAGTGCAATCCATAATTTTTATGACAACATTGGATTCCTTGGTCCTGTCCCACCCAAACCCAAAGGTACTTTATCCGTTGGTAAGTTTAGAACTGGTTGCATGGACATGTCTGCACGTTTTTGCATTTCACTTTCCTACAATCTTTAAAGTTTTTTACTAACACATCATTATATGAATACATTTCTTTAACAGCTAAGATCAAGTCAGGCCTGTGGTCAGGGTTGAGTTTTGTTTTGTGATATTACTTTAAGGCCTGTGTTACATATTCATAACTACTGTTAAAGGCACGGTATGTAAATCCCACCACCAGGTGGGATCAAAAGATGACGTCGAGGCTGGTGGGGAATCATGGGAGTGATTCTCTCTGCTAGATGAAAACAAACGCCAAGTTAACCGTAGTCGAGACGACCTGAGGTCACTTTTTTTAAATGCTCACAATCACCAGCCTCTATTAACAAAACAAGTCTTACCCTCAATTTCCACATAGTCCGTGCACGTTGCGTTCCGTCAGCGCCCCACTTTTGCTCCGTCTGACGGCGTGTGCCCTGCCCCACTGGGTCTGTTTCTGGAGCGAGATCGCAGCCTTGAGCAGCTCTACTCACAGGTTGGCAAGATCACAGGAGAACTACAAGAACACACGGGAATACCGAGAAAAATGAGCAAACAACTTGTTGCTTTGTCTTTCTGAAAATGCTTTGTTGTTCATTCGGTGTCGGTTTTGACTTAATGTTGATAAAGTGATGGAACATACGATCAGGAGTCCGTATATTGTGTTTTATTTATAAATTGACCGGACGCTCTTCCTGTCCGGACTGATCTTTTCTGTCCAGCGGTCTCCATTAAAAATAGACCCGGTGCGAATGCGACACAGAGCATAGTGATGCTGCTGGCACACTCCGAAGACGGACAGCGGCGCTTGCTGTGGAAACTCGAGCAATGACTTAAGTGGCAGCGAACTGCGCCGTAGTAGGCGGCTCTGACGTACTGCACTGCACATGGACTTGGTGGAAATTGGCAGTTAGTCATTACTCATACTTTATTTCAAACCAGCCCGAGACGATGTGATTTCCTGCTTTCTGCCCTTCTCTTCCTTCCTCTCTTCCTGCTTGGTGTCCATCCATCCGTCCAATCATCTTCTTTCTTTTTCATTCTTCCATCCATCGATCTCCGCTCTGCTCCATCATCATGTCGTGACAAGACAGGAGAGGAAGCAGATATAATGTGACCTCTGAGCTCATGATGGAGCCTCCCTCTGGTCCTTCCCCTCCTCCCCCTCTTGGTTGGTATCCCTGTCGTCCTCCTCCTCCTTCTCCTCCTCCTCCTCCTCCTCCTCCTCCTCCTCCTCCTCCTCTCTTTGTCATCAACCACCTTGTGTCTTTCAATTTAACAACTCTTATTGTTTTAACATTCTGGTTTCTTCTGGAAAAGCTCCAGTTTCTTACTGTATGTTTTCAGGATCCTGATACTGATGACAATGTGATGCTTATGTGCCAAAGATGAAGTGTTTCCTTATTTGTGAAACTTTAACTAAAGTATAACTTCACAAGATGCTCCACTTCCTCATTATTTACACAGGCGGATGCTGCTGAACGAGCTTTATCCGCTTGGCGTTTCGCCTCACTATGATAATATTTTCTCTTCTTTGCCGCTATGTCTGCGTCCGTCATATTCGCCGTTTTGAATCACAGCCAATCCCTAAATAGTATCCACTCCTAAACTCACCTGAGTGCTGTCATTGGCTGGAGGAAACACACCAGCTCCCCGTCTAGAAACGTCCCGAGTCAACCAAAACAAACCAGAACATAAAAATCCAGTCAGAGGACAGAGTCTCTGCAGACACAGTCACTACCACACATGTACGGAGGCCCAGAAGTGATGATCGAGCGTCATTACATTAGTCAAAGTCTATATTTAATTTTTTAGGAAAAGTTACTGATCTTTAAGGACTAAGGTCTAAAACAATTTAAAAAAACCCTCCACCAGCAGTGACGATGTAGAAGATGTAGGTGATGGAGACAGCAGCACTGCGATCCAGTGTCAGATCCATGTTCATGCACCAACTGGGAATGCTTTTAAAACATTCTGTGTTTCTACGTTTTCATAGATCTGCACGTAAACACGCTCCTGCAAAGTACTGACTCCGTCACAGTCAGCTCTGTAGAAAACATTTACACATGTAGCTGTCCATGTTTACATCACTTCTCCTCCGCTGTCCTGACCTCCTTCTTCCTCTCCTCTTCAGACGTGGGCCAGGAGGAGGACGAGGGGACGCAGTGGAGCTGCACGGCCTGCACCTTCCTCAACCATCCCGCCCTCAACCGCTGTGAACAGTGCGAGTTCCCGCGGCACTTCTGAGCCTGCGAGGCGCCTGGGAAGCGACCGCGGCCCCCCCGTCTCTGACCGCCCATCTCCAAGCAGACTCAGTAGAACGGAGGGCCCTCTCTGTTCCTTTGTTTCCCGTCTTGTATGAAAACTCAAATTGGGCGTGGTCTTCTCGGTTTTTGTTTTTTCTTCTTCTCGTCCTCTCTAAGGTTTGTAGAATGCCGTCCACTGAAGGCTCAACTGGATGGTGTTTACAACTCGTGTTTTTTAAAATCAGGCTGGCAGAGTCGGATGATACCTCACCTTAGAGACTTGGATTGCGTGGGGTCACCTCTCCTCTTTTCTGCTTGACGGGTGACTTTTTTTTTAACCCCTGGTGATACCTCGCTGCTCCCACTTCCAGTATTACGAGTGTGGCCTTGCAGTTTGACGGCACACAGACCCACACACACAAACACACACAGGTGCCGTTGTGCCTTTTGCTGATTTAAATGTTGTTGTTTTTTTTCTTCCTGTGTGGTGGCATGACTTTGGAATTGGGAACTGTGTTCAGCCACTGCTATCCATCTGAAGGGAAAACTAACAGACTAATCGTGGACTCTCAAGTTTGTTTGCTGTTTTAACAGGATGCCAAAGGGGGAACTGGCAGTGTCGCTGCCTCTCAAACGTGCCTCATGTCCTCCCCCTCCCTTTTCCTGTCTCTCCGGTCATGAGTAAACGAAAAAAAGAAACTTAAGATGCATGCTTTGTGTACAGTACACGGAGGCAGAAACTCCCCTGGAGCTTTTTACTGTACATACTTTTAGACCGTGCCCTGAAAGCCTTTTTTTCCTCACACTATGAATCACTTGTATTTCTGTAAGTATAGCTTTATAGACTTTATTAACTTTTTTGTCTTGTTTTGTTTTCCTCTTTCGAACGAATAAGCACCATGCTCCCTTTAAAAAAAAGCTTTTTACTTGATTTCTGTGAGAGTTGAAGCCTTGCAGAAGGAGAGGAGCGGAGAACCTTGCAGTCATCATGAAGCTACATCTGCACGGTCTGGTCATTGCTCGTGTAAGTGCCGAGAGTACGATCTGCAGAAGAGGCAGCAAGGCAACGCGAGAGTCTTGTTCTGGTCTTTTTTTTTTTACCAGAGTGCCAAATATGTCAGGACTGTCATGCAAAGAAAAGAGTAAATTACAAACTGCCATCGTATCTGACAACTGGAATGTAGGTTTCAAATGTTTGGGGACAAGTTCACCTCCATGCACAGAGACTCTGATTTATCAGGACAATCAGGACGTTACTGCAGATTGAGGCTTTTCATGTCGCTGAGCACCTGAACCGCCTTCTGTGAGGTACCAAAGAGGAAATATGTTTCTGTGAAGAAATGTTCATATGGGTCCCATGCCTTTAAGTAGAGCAGGTCAGAACTGTTACGTCAGCGAAACAAACAAACACAACATGACTGTCCACCTTGTATACTCTTCTATTTGTATTTGGCTCGTTTCATCCTCCTAAGCTTTCACTGATGAGGGTGTTTCTAAAGTTTACCTATTGTCATATACTTTCCTTAACTGTGGAGTAGTTACTTTCTTTTCTTTTCTTTGTTTTTTTTTCCACATTTGTGAAATGCTGCCTTGCGTCAATGCCTTAAGAACGATTGAATTTGTATTGATTATCACCTCTGTCACACCCAAGTGCCTTTTTTATTTTTAACCCCCCCCCAAAACCTAACTCTTGTTTCCGACCCGTTTCAAAGTATAAGATGAATTATCGTCTCTTAAGCACTTACGCCAAACTTTCTCTCTTCCTCTCTTCAAACCCAAAGATCCCCGTTTTCAGCGTCATCAGCACGTCGGTGTGAAGAGGCAGTTTATTCATGTTTTATTCAAAGGAAAAAAATAATTTGGATCTAAAGTGTTTTTTTGATTTTAGCTGGGAAAACTGTCTTTGTAACAGATAAGTTATTTGTAAAAATAATAAAAAAATCTATTCTGATTTTGTTGTTCGTCTCTGTCATACTGTTATGCAAATATTCAAATGTTACCGTTGTGGCAAACCAGGGGAAACGGTCGATCAGATCCAGCACAGGGGGGCAGATCCCCGAGCTTCAGGCTGCACGAGGAGAGAGTGAGGCTGAATCTCCGTTTTCCCCCTAAACCCTGAGCCCTTCAGGACTTATCTGACGTCACCTGGAAAGTGGTCGAGTGCACGAGGCTGTAAGGGCTCAAAATGGTTAATTAGGAATGAGTCAGCACTTTGTGACTCCTCTTTAACCATGACAGCACGACATCATGTTGCTTATCTTAGCGGCATTAGGACTTTTTATTTCTGTTTTTTTACTTTCCTTACAGCACAGCAGAGTTCTGAATTAGCCGTAGTTTCCCGACATGTCTTTTTGGTAGACAGTAAATAGAGCGTTCGCAATATTTCAGGCACACTTATTTAATTTAAAGTTTAAATGTTGGTTTCATCCTTCTGCTTGTTTACCGTCTCCCTTTAATTTCCTGTTCTGATTGCTTTTGTTTACCCTTCCATTCTTGCTGACCGCCCCGAGGAATCATATGTTTCACGTCACGATGCTAAGAACCAGAGGTAATTACCTCACGCTAAGTCTGCAGATATGCCCACTTACACCTGAGGCTGCCCAGGTGTGGCGTTACACTGCTTTTCCTGCAGGAAAACACACACACACAGACAGACAGAAGGGCAAAGCAGGCGGGAGAGCCGTCACGAACCCAAATGGGAAGACCCTTTAGTGTAAATTCTCTCCCAGTCCCTTTTCCCTCCAAATTTACATTAAAGACACTTTATTATTATTTATTATTTATATCCATGATCTCTGGTCTTGTGTCTATTGTGAGCTCCTCTACCACCCCCTTTGTTAACAGACCTTCCACTAGATGGCAGAATAGACTCATGGGGGGAAGTAGAGCAGCTTGTCACAAGTGTCCACACATTTACACTCTGATAATGTGGTTAATGGGCTCCACTCAGTTTGAAAACAGGAAAACTGCCGCTGTAATAAAGTTAAAGGGATGGTTTGTTGATTTTGTTTACCTTATCTCTGAGTTTGTTAAAAAAGCCTGCAGATGTTGCTGACGTTCTCTTCAGCTCTTGGACCTAGACCCTAGTGTTTAAAATGGGTACTGCAGTCCAATTTCAAATCATTGCAGAGAGCTTTCTCCCCCGGCCCCCTCCTCTCTAGAGTCGATGCTCATGCAGGTTGCCATGTCGTGGAAGCTTCAGTGTTTATCCAGCTCTGCATCGGTCTGTAAACCTTTCTGCGTTCTAACCTCTCTCCATTTTTCAAAAACATCTCCAATATTGATCCTAGTTTGAGCAAGTTTCTGCTCGTGGAGCTTAACACATGTTGGTTTGACCTGATAACTGGTCTCTTATCTGGAAAACTGAGGGGCGTCCAAAACTGCTGTGTGGGGGTCTTAAAACGGGTCTTAAACCGCCTACCTTCTCTGGTCCAAACAAATCCAGACCATTCAGGACCAGAATCTAAAGTTAGAAGGAGGACATACTGGCTGCTGCATTGTTGTCAGAGAAGCCAGCACTTCAACATAGCATGTTTCCTTAATGTCTGATCATATAGTAAGGTCAGTTTATCATTTCAGTCATTACAGATCTTACTGATTGATCCTTTAAGTTATAAATAAAAGCAACACAATGAGCCATAAGAATCTGCACACTGAATGAGTTTAAAGGTTGTTATTGACGAGGCTCATATTCAGCCTTGTTTGAATGTGCAGCTGAGTAAGGCTTGAAGCTCTACCTGACCAAGAGCAGCAAAAACTGAGGGATGTATGGCTGCTTTTTTAAGGACATATTACTGCATGTGTGTGTCAATGTTGTAATCATAAGTTCCCCTCAGACAAGTATCCACAGCGACTCAGATTTTAAAACGCTTTTATTTCACAGGCTCAGCAAAAACACAGGCCTCTTAAGTTTCTATGAAAAACAAGTCAGAGACGTTCTTTACAGAAGTACAGACCAGTGGAATAGTGTTCCTCACTTTGAGGCAATATGAGAAAACAACACATGCTGCTTTAATTAAACTTTGTCAGTGCTACAATAAGTAGCAAAGTTTGTAGAGTAGTGCATTGCACTTGAATACATGAAACAACATTCAGTCAGCTACATTTTGAACACTTCATCAGATAAAGTCACTTCTTAATGCCAAAAAAAAAGTAGAAGCTTGGAGAATTTGTTCCACGTCACAGTTGGTGTTTTCACACATTCACCAAATTCCCTGAAAATCGTGTTTAGCTGCAACTGTGAATACAAACAGCTGCATTTTTTCCCCCTGAATTTGCCCGGGATTTTTCCTGCCAGCCTAAAAAAAATGTCCACATCAAGTTTGGATGAGTCGATGTGAGAAAGCAGCAGGTAATATTCAGGAACGTTCACACGTAAGCACACATTTGATTGTACAATCACATGTAGCATTGATATAAAGGCAAAAACTTTCAGCACAGCGTTGGACTCCGTCTTCGTCCGCCATTTCTGCGGTCGTTTTTACATCGTGTCCTGCCTTCTGAGACCCCCCCTGGTCAAACCGGGAAAGTCTCCCTCTGTGACGAGCATACCGTATGTGAACAGACATTTCAGGAAGATTTCAGGGGCAGCCTGTCTGGAAACTATCTAGAAACCTTCGGGAGTGCATATGTGTCTTGTGATAGTTATCCAACAGTGCGAGTCATACTAATACAAACTCAAAGTTCTATGTTTTCACGTTGCTTCTGGATTGAGAACTGTGACGCAAGCTCAGTGTAAGTCGTAAAGTGAGTCTTTGTGATCTAGAAGGAGATGTGGCTCGTCCTGTAGCTCTGGATGAGAGAAATCAGTTCCGACATGTCCGACACATGTGGGTAAGCAGTCATGACGTGCTCCACCATTTGCTGAGGGAAGAGGGTGCTCAGTTGGCTCCTCAGGCCTTTCCTCTGCTCGCAGGACTGGCTCGTGGCCCTGCTGCTGTCAGAGTGGCTGTCCTGCACCCACGGGTCCCTCGGTAAGCTCTGGCTCTGTCTATTCGGGGTATGTCTAAGGTGCTGCTTCTGTGAAAAATGGCCTGAGTGCTGCCCATTATTAAGTGGAGGCAGAGCTGGGCAGGAGCCCCATGCTGGTTGGTGTGGGGACATTCTGGTCTGCTGGTGACCACACCTGCACTGGCTGCAGGATGCTGAATCGTTCTGATGGGGGTAGTAACCACCTCCGCCCATGCAGAGCCTGTGCGCAATGTCGCCAAGTGACCCTGAGAGGGAGTAGTCATCATGGCCCAGACTGTAGCTGGCCACCCCACTGCTGTAGCTGTGTGGAGGGCGCTCCATGCTGTAAGGCGCATCCTGGATGTAGAGCCTGGACATGGAACTCTCCATGGATCCAAACGCCTCGTCCACATCCGGACTCTGGTGGAGGCTTGTGTTGGAGTGGGATCTCGGGCTGCTCGAGTCTCTCTGATAGATGTAATGGCCGCTGGGTGAAGACCTGTGGAATTGCTCCTCTGTGCTCAGAGGCGGAGGAGTGGATGAAGAGTATCTGTGCTCTAGCTGATACATGTCAGGGCAGAGAGAATCCTGCAGGCTAGGCTTGGGCGAGAGGTTCTTGGCTCTGTCTCTTAGTGCCCTCAGTTCATCGGCCACAGACAGCTGTGATTGGTTGGCTCGTTCTGGATGGTAGAACTTGCACTTGACTCCGTAAGTACACTTCTTTCCTGAAAGAAAGAAATAACGTTTTATTAATGCATGTACTCCGGACACAGTCAACCCATACTGCAACTCTCTCTTCCTGTTTTCACTTCTCTAAACTTAAATAGCTGTCACAAACAGATAAGCTGTAACCTCTATCTTTCTTTGTGCCTTTGGTATTCAGGCAGGTACTCTCTCTTGGTGGGGATCCCAGTCCCTCACTTGCTGTTTGGCCCCAGCTCCCGTTGTTTTGCTGGGTGTTTCTCAGACCAAAGCCCTGACTGACAGGCAGGCTAATGAATCACTCCTTGGTTAATCTCTTCATGACAGATCTCTGCCCTCCCACAAGTTTCATATTCTTCAGTCAGGAGTCATCAGGGAGGAAAGCAGAACAAGAAAATAAAACAGCACCCCCTGCTGGCTCTTCTCTCTGAGAGGGGGTCGTTTTTCAAGGCATATTGTAATAATAACGTTTAAAAGAGTCTAAAAAGGAGAAGGGTGTTTTTCACAGATTAGAAAACAGCTTCTACGTTTTCAGTTGACTTGAAATGTTTAAAACCAACTTTGGGGGGCTGAATACTTAGCCTACTATATGCATTCAGGAAGCATTCTCATAAAATCTTTCCTAAACTGCTTAAAAACATGTGGCTGATTGACCAATCTGTTTTGCCCTGCAGTTCCAAGATTACCAACCCGACAATGTAGAGACGTGACAATAGCTGCAGCTTCAGCCACATGGCAGACAACAGCCTGTCTTATGGAAGGACATTTCAGGCATGAAACTTTTTTTCCTTCTGTGTCAGGGTCAAGCAGCAACCTCTGTTTTTAGAAGATGAAGCCATGCGGAAGTGCAAATTCCTGCAGTTCCTCGAGGGGCCACAAGAGGCTGGCTGCTGAAGCACCAGAAGTCACATACACACACATTCAAAACAGTTTTTACAACATAAATTAACATATGTACAGCCTGGTTCAAAAAGTGAAACAGGTCTGATTAGCTCATGTCTTTATCTGCACACACTGTACGCGTGGGTGAATTTTTAAAATGACTATATAATAAGACTCATAGCTGACCTGATTGACAGATGAGCGTGGTTTAGCTGTTTGTCAGGGTGCTTAATACCCGCCTCAGCTCCCGCTCTCAGTCTGATGTTAGGATGACTGAAAGTCACCCTAACCTCCTTTCAGTCAACTTAACGACAGGCTGAGAGCTGGAGCTGAGGCGGGTTTTAAGCCTCTTTACAAACCATTACACCGCGCCTGCCTGTCAATCATGTCAGCCTCGCTCCTAACTATGGTTAACATGAAATCAAAACGGATGCATTATAAAAAAATGTACAGTGTATGCCGATCGAGACATGAGCTAATCAGACCTATTTTGTTTTCTGAACCAGGCTGTAAACATACATCCATTTCTACTGTAAAAACAGGCTTTTTTAATGGGTGTGTATGTGACTTCCTGTGCTTCTGCAGCCAGCCTCTAGTGGACGCTCGGGGGAAATGCAGGATTTTGCATCAGCTTCATTTTTCAACACGGGAGGTTGCTGCTTGGTTGAGACAGCATTTCCAGCACCGTGGCTGCCACCAACAGGCTTAAAATGCCCTTTTAAGTAACCGAAAGGTGACATCACTGAGGCTTGTCCTTGTTTATTAATCAGAGTATTCTTTAGCAGCTTTTTTTTGGTTATATGGTACATTTTATCAATTGTTTAAAGATACTCTTCAGCTTCATTAACAAGCTACCCTTTGCATATGTTTTGCGTACCCTAGTGCCTCTTTTTTAAGGGACCCCCTAATTGTTGGCTGCTGTCCAGCCCAAGCTGCTTTATGGGTCACCTGATGTCCAACATACTAGCTCGCTGGAGCCCTTACTCTGAGGGTCTTATTTTGCCATGATGAATAAATTATAATGTATTCTGTTTTGTTGGTATAGTTAGGAACAGTTCATGAGTGTTGCTGCACAAACAAGATATATTACATGGAAATTTGACAGACGCGCGTCATGCTCCTCAAACTTGTTCTTATTGTTCAGTGTGAATTGTGTGTTTGCTGATTTAATCCCTCAGGAAAGTACAAGGAAGTGTAACCCGAGTAGTTCTGTCTGGGTGAAACACAAACGTGAACCAACCTACCATAAGGACAATGCTGCAGCTTGTTCTCTGGGGTCCATGGCTTCTTCTGCAGAAAATCATCAATGGTTGGTCCGTTTCTGCCCAGAGGATCGTCTGGAGGCATGAACCTGCACGAGTACACAATAGTAGTTAAACGTTATGTTCCGACAAAGAGGAACCTCACCCCTTTTTTTATTTCCCCTCGGCCCCTTACAGACTTTATAAACGTGCTTGATGACCAACAGCTGTTAGCAGACTTACTTGTCGTTAGCAAAGGTGTACATAAGCAGCCTGTCCTCTATGAACTTCTTCCACTGAGGATTCTCTGTCTGCAGGTCACGGTAGTTGTCATTGGACACAATGATCCCGTCGGAGTCGAAGGCCAGCTTGACGATGTACCGGTCATCGTAGCACACCACCCTCTTCCCGTTCACGCAGCGAGACGGCGTGTACACCAGGATCTTCCTCCTCTCCAGCTCATGTAGGATATGCTGATCTATGAAGCACATGTAATAAAACAAAGGATTTAAGGTCAGCCCCTGAGCTCATGATCGTGCATTAAGTTACATCTAGTGAAGGTCACTCCGTGTAAATATGTTTTTTGGGGGGTTATGACTTCTTTATTTGAACGAGTGACTTCATACACATCTACAGCGATAGAGAGGCAGAACAAGGCTTCGATGTGTTCAGAGGAAATGTGACGCAGATTTAAATAAATACAACAATGCAAAAACATCGATAGGTGTGCAGCTTGAATAAGACTAATGTGAATTGACATCTTTGAGGTTTTTTTCAACTTGAACAAAAAAGGTGTGTGTGATTGTGTGGCCTTAATGCAACACGACTCTTCTGTTGTTTCATCAGCTAGGATCTATTCTGGTGCAGGTTAACAGTGTGGCAGACAAAGTTGCATTTTCAGGGTTTTGTCCTTGACCTTTATGAAGGTTAAGCTTCAGTTCAAATGATCAAGAAACATGTGCTTTCAGATAAACAAACATATACAGAGGCACGTTGCAGTCCATATGAGCTTTCATCTTTATTTTACAGTCCTTGTTTTGATAGTGAGATTTACAGCAGGGTCATAAAGGGTGTTCCCTCGTAAACTGTTGATTCCTGATTTCAGGAAAGAAGCTATTTTTAGCCGACTTAATCCAACATTAACAACAAACTGTATTTCAGTTTGGGTTGATGTGCTTCCTCATTGATTAACAAGTTTTCATGAACAGTTTTAAATTTGTGTTCCAGAGGTAAAGGGGAAATCTGCTGGATGGATCGCATTTAAACCCGATGTAGTGGCATTAAAGGAGATCTATTATCGACTCCCACACTAAGATCTAACCTTTACATAAAGTCAGAGCAAACCCATATCACTCTGTACTGATGCTGGCATCTACATGACGGATCTTTTGAATGACATTCGCATGTGATACCTGGCTCTCCTCCAAAGACTGAATGGAGTCTCTGACTGAGGACGACACATCAGACTTTAGTGTCAGTGAGTGCATCCATAAATGAGGCATGAATTCTGGTTCATCCTGATAATATTAGGACATCTACTTAGTTGGCAGCATTGCCAAACCTCCTTAACCAGAAGCTTTTTGGCACCACAATCACTGCCTCATTCGATTCGTGGCCCATACTGGAAACCACCTGCAGCCAGTTTAGAGCACAATGATGTCAAAATGGGTATGGTCAGACTTGTAACAAAGCTAGGGGGGAAATTGCACAAGAAACCCTGATTAACATCTTCTAAAGACTGATTAAACGTTTCCTTTTACTGAAAGCTCAGGATGGTGTCCTCACCTGTGATGGGTGCCTCGGGTCGCGGCTGCTCCTTCCTCCACAGGGGGACGAACACAGTGATGTCCCGCAGCCCTTTGTTCCAGAACCAGTTCACTGCCAGCTGGAGGCCCTGGCATGAAAACACCTTCTTGTCGCCATGGCTGCAAAGAGACAAGCCAGAGTCAACAACGGAAAAAAAAAAGAGAGACTTCTTCTTTTGTGTTTCCGTGCATGTAATGTGCACATGTGGCTCTTCTATCTTTCTCAGGAAGTAGACTGTGTTGCAAGGCGTGTTCTCAGAGTTCTCTAAAACACAACTGCAAAACTCGGAGATGAGTAACTCGACACAGAACTGGATGTTCACAAGCACTCAGTCCCAAGGAGTGACCCCCTTATTGGGTCTTAAGTTTAACAATATGACCCAGGTTTAATCACTTTAAAAGAAAGACACTGTGTTCTTCAGCAATTGTTTGGGTTGAATCTAAACCCCTTATTACAACTTCACCTTTACCCTGAGGGTCCCAAAAACCTAGAATAAAGGCTTGAATTATTGGAAAGATACACGAAACCGATCAGAAAGTACCTTTAAAAAGTCACATTAAAAAGAGTGCAGGTGGGCATTTTGCACCAAATTAGCAAGTTTTCTCTTTGAATACATGAATACATACGACTACTGTGACAGTTGTTAATGAGAATCAACAATCAATGTAAATGACTGATGCATGCCTTCACAGCAGTAGGCATGTAAAAAAGGCGGGCAGAGCTGGTCAGAGTGTGATTAGTTTCAGTAGAGAAGCCCCCCAAATCATTTGTAGTAGCAGATCTAAAGGTTGCTGAACTACCACCATGCTACTGCAACATTAAGTTAAACTACGTGTTTAAAGCAATTTTATCGAGGAATGTGGTATCGTAAAAATGCACATTATGTATCGACATAGGCAGCTTGTCGTGGGACTTGCAGCCTCTTGTTTCGCCAAGCTCTTGCCAACATGTGAAAGCCTTTCCAATAGTTACCCTCGACCTCCTTCTTTCATGGTCACTCTCCTTTTCTCTTCTTAGCTTCATCTGTCACAGAGTAACAGTATGGAGACAGGCTAACTGGCTTCTTTTAAGCCGAAGGCTGGTGTGTGAACGAGTGCCGTCAAGCCAAACACAATTCTTTGAGAGAACCATGGCCTGCTACCAAAGTTACAAAATGCCAAAAGCAAGCAAGTTTTTGTGCTCTTAGGTCGACTTTCAAACTTGTATTTTAAGGCAGAAAGGTTGTTGCTTCAATGGCAAAGTTCCCAACTACTGTGCGCAGCAGCAACGTCAGACCTGCTGTCAGTTTTGTCAGCACAGGTTCACCTGGACATACTGTAACATTACATCAGCAGGCTGTTCTCAGCAGCTTTCAAAGAATTAAACTGGATTGTTTTGCCTGAAGGAGAAAGTGAAAAGTGTGTTTGTTTTACAGTCTACGTGTGTGTGCGCACAAGTGCATGCTGGTACTCATGGGGATTACCCAACTCTCCGACAGCAGGAAGTGGTGACACACTTTGCATACAACAGGTACTAAAGACAAGACCAGATAGATTTAGTGAGAAACCCAAAACTGTGCTGCATATCTTCACTGGAGTGTCATGAGGTGTTATTTGTGATTATATGTTCTTCATAGTTTGTCTTCTGTCAGGAAGTGACAGATTCCGCATGTTTGCAGCTCGACTATTTGCAGTCTTGTTGTCAGATTATTTAAGTTTTATTAGTCTACTTCTAATTGAAAGAGTTCTTGGGTAAACAAACAATCATATAAGCTGAAACCGCCGTACACAACAGTGACATAACAGAAACAAACCATTATGCAGAACTGATTTTACCCATCATAGTTTTCATCATATCAACAATCCATCCATTATCTATACCGCTTTTCCTGTTTCGGGGAGCCAATCCCAGCTGTCATTGGGTGATAGGCGGGGTTACACCCTGGACTGGTCACCACTCAATCGCAAGGCTGACATATAGAGACAGACAACCAGCCACACTCACATTCACACCTACGGGCAATGTAGAGTCACCAATTAATCTCACGAGCATGTCTTTGGACTGTGGGAGGCAACAGCGCTAACCACTGCACCACCGTGCAGCCCGTATTAACAGTACAGTTTCTGAAAATTGTTAAAACGTATATACAGTACAGGTAAGTTAAATAGTGTTTGCTTGTTTAATGTTGTACTTTTTTGCCACTGGGGGGCATCGCAACACGTTTCAAACAAGCTGCAACCTCCAGTGTTGAAAAATGAAGCCAATGTAGAAGTGCAAAGTCCTGCAGTTCGTTGAGTGTCCACTAGAGGCTGGCTGCAGAAGCAACAGAAGTCACATACACACCACAGACAAAAAAGCCGTTTTTACAGCAGAAATTAAAATGTTTACAGCCTGGTTCAAAAAATGAAATAGGTCTGATTAGCTCATGTCTCAATCGGCACACACTGTACGGGGGGGGGGGGTGAATTTTATAAAAACAACTCCGATTTTGTTTTCTGAATGCTAGCTGACATAATTGACAGGTAGGCGCGATGTAACAGTGGTTAGGCCTGTGGTTAGGCTGATTTCCAACATGGCAGCTGCTGCCGATGAGCCTCACGACTTTCCTGCAGTAACAGATGGGTGACTTCGCTCAGGCTTCGTCCATTAGTATTTACAGTCTATGGTTGTAAACTCATCAGCCTGCAAGTAACATGCTAGCATGTTCCAAACCTGCGGCCTCTTCACACTTACTTTTACACATACTTGAAGACACGTCCCGCTACAACTTTAAAATAACAGATTTCTCTGGCTTTGATAACTGTTGGAAATATTTGAGGAAATGTAAGTACTCAACAATAAATATATATAACATACAGTAGGTTTAGTCCATTTTTAATACATTTAGATATTTAAGGTACTTTTTTTTTTTTTACAGATTACACCTTTAACAGGTGAGAGAGAACGCGTTGGTGTCATACGACAGCTGATCGGGGTGTCACTTGTGTAACCATGACGTGGTTGATACAGCGAAACAGAAAGAGGAGAGTCTCTTCCTCTCCACCTCTGAGATTTCAAATCAGAAGCTGGACTGCAGTCGCACTGCCTCACCTGGTGATAAACGTCTGACAGTAAACACCCTCACCTCCGCTTCCTCTTTCATGTCCTTACAGGAATGTGTGTTGTGCAAACACCTCTGCTTTTGTTGATCCGTTTTGAATTCATTTTAAGTGATTCACCTATTCACCATTATTATTTGTTTGAACCAGTTTTGACTCACAACTTCCTCGTTACCCAATTCAGCTTGAAGAAAGTTGGCAACCCTATGAGCTCGTACCGTAAAGAAATGTCACCTAAGTATTTCGAAGTCACACCAGTGTCCCCAACACGCACTAGAGCTCGTGGAAAATGTGCACGTGTCACTTTGAACCACAGACATCAGAAAGAGAAGAATGCAGGATCATATCATGTTTTCACTTCCCACATTCATAAGAGGAAGTTCTGCTCGATTAAATCTGTGAAGTAAAGCAACGTTTAACAATTATAAACAAGTCCGCCCTTTTAAATCACTTCTTTTATAGACGTGCTTTTAAATGCTTTTATTAATCTACCCCTTCCTTTTTTCATTTTACTGCTCTTAGTCTTTTATCTATTCTTAATCCTTCTCTTAATGTTTTACTCTTCTGTCCGCTGTTGCTCTTTATATATCTATTTAACCATCATCTTTTATTCCTCCTTTTTATCTTCTTTTTGTGTGCCTGTGATGTGATGTCGTCTCTTCTTTATCACCATCATCTTGATGACTTTTTATCTTTAATTTAAAGGTCACATATTATGCAGACTACACTTCCCCATGTTGTTCTAACACTAATATGTGTCTCTGGTTTGTCAACAAACCCCCCCAACCATGAGAAAAGTTCATCCGTCTTCTGCCTGCTCCTCTTTTCAGTAAATGTGTGCTCAAACAGGCCGTTTGGAGATTTTCCCTTCATGACATCACAAAGGGCAGCAACCCCTCCCCCAGGTGGGTGACACTCCCACAGCTAGGTGTTTGTTCTGCCCTCTGAGTCTGCCTTCTCATCGTACACAATAGGGCATGTAGCGAGAAAGCCCGATCCGCCCAAACCCTTCCAGAGAGGGGCGTGGTCAGACACAGCTCATTTGCATTTAAAGCTACAGACACAGAAACAGCCTGTTCTGATCAGGGCTGAAATAGAGGAGTTTATATACATGATCAAATACAGGATCAGAGTGGATTTAGAACAAGAAACTTCACAGACATGTTTTGGGGAGCTCTGAGACTTATTTAAACTGGTTGAAAAGAGGATAATATGTGACCTTTAATTTTCCTTATTTGCATTGTTTTGTAGCTTTAATTGCCTTTGGAGACCTTACTGTTGTATCTTTTCTTATTCCTGTTATTTTCATTCATATTATTTTTGTGCACTTCTCTGACTGTTGACGTTTACTCTGTTGTTACTACCTGCCTTTGCTTTGTCTGTCAAAGCACTCTTTAATAAAGTTATTATTATTATTTTTATGTTAATTATCCTTTTCTTTAAATTTAATACAGACCTGCCTCTTTTAAACCTTAATACCCTGATCAAGTTTTTATCCAGGAAGTAACGACTGAGTGGTTTTCTTTGACTGCCATGTAAAGTATGTGTGATGTGTGACCTTGTTTGATTTGGATCAAGGATGAAAAGTCAGCAGGAGGAAATGAGTGAGGAGAAGTACTTCAGGTTTTGTACGTCAATAAAACTTTGACATGCCTTTCTTTTCTATTTTTAGATTTACTTTTGAGATTTTTGTGCGTTTATCAGAGAGACAGGACAGTGGATAGAGTCGGAAATCTGGGGACGGAGAGAGAGGCGGGAATGACATGCAGGAAAGGAGCCACAGATCGGATTTCTACCCGGGCCGTCCCTGTCGAGGACTACATCCTCCGTACATAGGGCACGCTCTAACCACTAGCCCACCGGTGCCCCTTTTAGGTTTTTTAAAGTGTATATTTCACCACACAAAGCTTTACTGAATGTTTTATAATCTTATTTAAATCAGCCTGAAGCGTATCAAACTCTTAGGATCTGCTTCACTAGAATGACTAGAATTAGAAAGCTTCTTATATTTCATGAATGATATGAAAGTAGCGCTCTGAGAAACTTGTGTTATAGAAACACGAAACTTATTAAAAAATACTTTGATGCTCTTACAAAAGTCAAACTTTAAAGGTTTGAATGTTAGTATGACAGAGTCAGAATAAGTCTCACACCACTGCCGCTGCGTATTAAAACATACATAAACTTAACGAGAGATGGACTCACCTCATGGCCACATTGCTTCCATCTATAACCACGGGTCTGAAACCAGCAGCCGGCTCTCTATCTGGACCAGGTCTGGGCTGACTGGGACTGGGACTGCAGCCTCTGGGTACCAGCTTGGGACTCTCTGGGGCGCTCTTGTTGCTGGCTGTGCGAGTGTGGCAGGTCTTTATGAGCTCCTCCAGGATGTCGTTGGTCTGGGCGTCGTGACGGAGGCTCTCCAGCACCCTCAGGATGTCACTCTGAGAGTAGCCCAGCTTGAGAAAGCGTTCTACTTTGGCGTGCTGCTGCTGGTGGTCCATTGCAGGCTGTGTTCACAGTACTGTGTGGACTGGGGAATCCTCCTCGCCTCCTTATTCTGGCTCAGCAGCGTCACCACAGCAACAGCCTGTGTTTTGGATCAGTTGACAGCTGTCAAAAGGAGGAAGAAGTCAGCTCAAACTCAGCGATCACAGATGTGGTCTCACAGGGGTTTTCAGAGAAATAGATTGTCGTTTGGTGCTTGCTGATAGAATCTGTTGTGGTTTGCACAAACTCATGACTGCAAACAAGAGCACACACCGGCTGACGTCACGCTAGTTGATAAAAAGCCCCTGTCATAGCAATAAAAGGGAAGCTGAGGGTCTATTTGGATCTCTGGGCTAATTTTACCTCCAATTTGATCGGGGTCAGTCACCAGGATGAACACAAATGGGAGAAGGTGATAATGTTCAGTCAGTTTCTCTTACTGGAAACCACCTGAGCTCAAGTCGTTCAAAAGACAGATCATCCTGATGTGACTGTGACATGACTCAACCCACGTCGTCAACCTCTTCCGCCTACAAAGGCCGAGAGCTAAACTTACTCAAACTTCTCACCTTAAACAAAGAAAAGGCAAAACAAGCGAGGCAGCGGCTGAGCAGGCGTGTCGGCTTAAAACAGCAAACCTTACAGAAGTGACGTCTTTGTTCAAGAACAAAACATGTACATCATACTTTTAGGCATTTCTCCATTTAGATTCTATTTGATCCTCTCCATGCTTGATGGATTGATTAGCCTTCCCGCATTTGATGTGTCATCTTAACATTTTAAGTATGAGGAAAAGAAAGATGTGAGGCAAAGCCTGTCAGGGTTTCCTTGTTCTTTACAACATCCTCTCTGAAGTGAAATGTCCTGAACGAGACTCTGGCTCTTAGCTTTACAGTCAAAGATGACATCCTCCTCTTTGCAAAGGGGTTAGGCTTTGCACAGGCTTGCTACAAACTGCATAAACCACATCCTTTTTGCTGCTGAGTTGATATATTCAGTGTCTACAAAAACCTTGAGAACCATTTCCCCCTCTGAAAATGAATCATTATCTTGCTTTGACTGCCGTGCATGTCCAAACTCCAACAACCTTTGCTCGCCTGAAAGCAAGTCAGCAGAAAAATCTGATCCCTACTCGTGTCTCACAACTTTAAACATGACGAGTTTGAACAAGACAAGACCGCAGGCTCCGTCTGAGAATTTACGTTGAACACAAACAGCAAAGCTTCTTTGTCACATGACCTATTCTGTACTTACACATTCAGCATGAGGTAGATCGGAGCCGGAGTTCTTCTTCTGCTGTCTCTCTCTCTCTCTCTGTGTGTGTGTGCGAGCAGCTCTCAGTCTGACAGTCTGTTACTCTGACAAGCAGACCGGTCTGTGTGAAGCCGCTCTTATTACTCATACTAGGAAGTGACTGCTCACTGCTGAGACAGAAAAAAACAACACAGCACTCTGACCAGCAAGGCGGAGATCGCTGAGTGAATTTGGGATCATTACTTCCTCTTCAAGAGTCAGGGATGGTGTTGGAAGCCTGAGGGATTTTTTTGCCCTGTTTTCTAAACTCTTCCTGGTCGGCTGTGTTGAAACAAATGAGGAATCAACGAGTGTGAGAAAGTAAAACAGGAAGCCTGCCAAAGTTAGCTTCTGGCAGAGATTTAAATGGGGAAGATACAACGTTCATATATTTGTGTTTTATATCAGGCTCCAGCTGAACATGAAGTGTGAACAAAAAGGTTAACAGGAAGCCTGGCTCAGCTTAGTGTCATTGACAAAAAAGGATTAAATCAGCACATTTCACCTTTAAAACAAACTAAGTCTAATTGTTAAATAAGCAGGCAGATCTTGTTCCTGTTGTCAAAAGGACAGATTGTTCCAATGCTTCTGGCTCTAACCTCATTTTTAATTCACAGAGAGAGTTAGTAGTCAGGGGATTTTATCAGCTAGTATCCGAGATATTAAAAATCCACAAATCAAGCTACTTTTAAATTTACATGTAAGCCTGGGCGTGCTTTCAAGGCGGAGGTTAACATTGTTAATTTTTCACCAGTAAGCTTCTGGGTACCTCAACTTTTAGCAGCTCTCACTGGTTTTCCTTAAGGAGTTGAATATAAATCTTTGTATATGTGTTATAGGACACCTTTATGAACACGTTGGTGAAGGAATTTCTTGGTTAGGAATTTATTCCCAGATTTTTGCAATAATTCCCTCATTAAGATTCTTCTTCTCATCTCACCGTCACTGTCGTTTCGAAGCCCTGAAGTTTTCACTTCGCGACACACCTCCAACCCCCCTCCCCTCATGTTCGCACAAAGGAGTGAAGCGCAAGCGGCGGACAAAATTGTCCTTGTCTCGAGCTGCAATCACCTGTGGCCTGCATTGTTGTGTTAGCATGCTAATGTTAGCGCTTTGGTTAGCTCATAGATTCACATTGCATTTAAATTTACACGGAATGGCCTTGATCTAAAAACGCTTACAGGACATTATGTTCTTTTCTCTAGTCCTTGATTAAAACAGCTTTTATACACAAGGGGAGGAGCCGGCCGTCCCGTCCATGTAAACACAGCCCGACAACAGTACACTCAGCGGGACTCGAGCTTCTCACTCATTGTAGACAGTCATGACTCAGAGAGACAGTTACACAGGATATACTGGATTTCTGCTTATTTAAGTGTAAAATGTTGCACATTCATCCTTTACGTATGCTATAATGATGTTTCAGCTCTGCATTACATTAAAGATACCCAAAGAAACATGGGCCATGTCGCTTAACTTTACAGACGTAAAATATTGTCACTCTCCAGTTTTAAGACGCCACGACAAAACAGCACAGGACGCCAGCTTTGAAGCATCACAAGGCGACATCTAATCTCTCTCATCTTCATGGCGTCTGAAGAAAACACAAAGTGTGAGACGTGTTCCTGTTATTGTTCTTTCCTGTCAGCTGTCGCTCAAGTGAACAAAGACGTTGATTTATTCTCTGCCATCACAAACAGTCAAGCTTCTGACTGAACAGAGCTCAGGACTGTCACTTACACAGAGAACACACCAGCGTAGTGCGTGTGTTTCCAATTAGCTTTATACAGGAAGGAGACTGAATTATGATGGATATTTATGAGGAATGACATTTATATTCAGTGTAGTGTGATTTTTTGATGGTTTTTATAAAACTATTATTTTGTGTTACCTACAACCACACCATTTCAAAGTGGAGGCTGTTTACCTGAGGTGCGACTAATTCTGAGAACTGTACAGGTCAAAGTGACTGTTTGTGCTGTGGATTTACCATAGACTGTAAATAACGCCTGAGTGACGTCACCTGTTTTTCCAGAATCGAAAAAGACCAAGTTCTTTGAGTTTTCTGTTGTATCTTTCATCACTAGAAGTACACTGATTTACACAATGCTGTCTCACCCTAACTTTCAGTCAACCTAACGACAGGCTGAGAGCTGGAGCTGAGGCGGGTTTTATGCATATTATGCTTTTTCTGGTTTTATATGCTCTTTAGTGTGTTTTCCAGGTGTCTTGTGCATGTTAAGACACATCTATGTTCAAAAATTCAAAGTCCGCGGAAACGCAGCTTCTCCTACGTCCTCCTGTTAGCAGTAGCAGTAGCAGCATGTCACGCTCGGTCCCTAGCCCCCCTCGTTGAAATTTGCCAGTGTGACGTCTTGCCAGTGTGGTGTCACTGATCCAAGCCCATTGGCTCGTTGTAGCAAGCACAAGCTCATGCTGCACAGTAGCTGTATTCCTAATATGGTAAAAGGGGCGTAACATTTCCGAGAATTGTCTGAACGACTGACCAATTACAACAGAGCAGATCGGCCAACCAATCAGATCAGACTTGGCACACGTGGGGACCCTGATGTGGGCACTTCTGAGCGTTACAAACACAGGCAGATGAGACGGGCTGCATCGATCGTCAGTACATGAAAACAGACACTTTTTTTGAACATAAGCGATTGTGAACGTACTTTAGTAGGCACATACATTAGATATATGAACCCCAAAAAGGGCATAATATGGGATCTTTAAGCCTCTTGACAAACTGTTACACTGCGCCCGCCTGTCAGTCTGGTCAGCTATGGGCCTTATTGTGAATTACTTTTATCCTTCATAAAATCAAAACGGATGAGTTATCAAAAAACTCACCCCCCTGTACAGTGTGTGCCGATTGAGACATGAGCAAATCAGACCTGATTGTTTTTTTGTACCAGCCTGTGAACATGTTAATTTCTGCTGTAAAAACATGCTTTTCTGAATGTGGTGTGTACGTGACTTCCTGTGCTTCTGGAACCAGCCTCAAGTGGACACTCGAGGAACTGCAGGATTTTGCACTTCAGCATCGGCTTCATTTTTAAACCGCTCATTTTTGCAGCTTGGTATTTGCACAATCACAGCAGTATTTACTACATCTCCCAGAATACATTTAGTCTTAGAAAAAACTGAGATATATATCAACAAGACAGAAAAGGGAAATTACATCATGTTGACAACATGGTGATAAAGAAGAGTGTGGAAGCTAGAACAGACATGGCGGTTGTGACAAAGTGGTTGAGTCGGTCGTCCCTCAACCGTAAACTTCCTCTGTGGTGTATGACTGGGATTATTTACTTCTGATGGTCACGATACATAGCAGCATCTACCATCAGTGTGTGAATGTGTAGGAGTGTAAAACGCTATGAGTAGTCAGAAGACTAGAAAAGAAATATACAAGCTCAAGTCCATTTACTATTTATCTCTCCCCACGTGGAGTCCATACACGGTGGTGGAGGCGTTAGCTGATGATGTCATCTGAGGATGAAGAAGGTGATTAAACTGCGAAGGCTTGGTGGTGACGGGGAGGTGGAGGGTTGCACGTAATGATGGCATGATTGAACTGGCAGAAGACAAAGCCGCAGTATAAATATGATGATAGGCTAACAACAAGGGAGTGGAGCAGTGTGGTGTTAACGTACCTTGAGTAGTCAGAAGACTAGAAAAGAAATAAACAAGCTCAAGTCCATTTTCAATGCTTTAAGAAACTGTTTAAATAAGCTCTGGATCAGGTGTTTTTATTCTATAATCATGGTTATCTTTGTTATCTCAAGATAACATAATAATCAACCTTGTGTTTAAAATGTTTAAATCGGTGATCAATGGTGGGGTCATTTGACCTTTTTGTTTAGACCACACATGATTTAATGTCTGTTCAAGGGGAAGCCACTGTTAAACAATGCAACAGTAACGCCATCATAAATTCCACTGAGCCAGTCTGTGAGAGATAAGATTGTGATCGGTCCTCGTCATTTTAATGGTGTTTTCACATTTTCACATTCAAATGTTCGGGGTGAGCTGCATGTGTGACTTTACCTGAAAATGTTTCATACAAGCCCGCTATAGTACATTTTCTAAGTAAAGTTGGAGTGAGCCGATGTAGGAGGAAATTCACCACGAGAACGAGAGAGGGGGGGACGACCATATGATCTCATTATTATCGTTTTAGAAATATTGAAAAAATGTTTTAACCCAGCTGGATGCTGAAACGTTAAACGCACAGAATGTAAATCTCGCCACCGGGGGACTCTCAATCAAAACATAACAAAAGATGACGTTGAGGCTGCCGGGGAATCATGGGAGTGATTCTCTGCTGCTACACCACCACCCGCGATGAAAATGAACTCCGAGTTAACCTTAACGTTGACGAGCTAATGTATCCAAGTATAATTGACGTGACGTTTTTATCAGCACACACAGCAACAATACGGCAGCTTTCAGTAGCAGCTCACGCTTCCGTATGCAGCGGCCTTTGGCGTAACATCCGGAGTTTCCACGGCAACGATAATCATGTCATGTCTGTCATGGTGGATACCTCGACAAGACACGTCTTGTTACAATTATAAAATTACGGATTTCTCTTTGATAACTGTTGGAAATATTTGAGGTAATGTTAGAACTCAACAAAAATTAACCATTTAAAATTATTTAAATCTTTTAGTGTAAAAATTCTAATAAAATTCAACACATTGTAACTTTAACTGCAAACATCGACAAAAAGTGTGTTTTCCAAATCTCTTCTGTCGAGCTTTTAGAGGGAAATGCACAAATCAATACTTCCTCATTGAAGGGTTTTTCATAATCTTTGAACCTGAGCTACAGTCAGAAACGTTTTGTCCCGATCTGTCTTTAAAACTCTAAAACACGTTCCAATAAAGTTTAAAATATTTAAACCAAGTTGTTTAAATTGAATACCGTGATGTAGACAATCTACTGTTGTCTCGTCATAACAGTAAAATAATTCTGAATTAATTTATTGGACCTTTGTATTTCTAATTTAAGAGCTTTAAATGTATTTTTAAGAAAACAGGATAAACAGAATTTAAAAACCAGCGTAGGAAATCAAAACTGAGTTGTGATCTCAAAGGGATTGCATCAAAAAATAAAAGCACGGCCATCATGGTCGTCTGTAAGAAAGGGAAAGGAGAAATAAACACAACGAGGAACAGGAAACGCCATCCTCAATCATCATGAATCAGCATTTTGATGCTTTATGATTATTGTTTGTCCTTCACTGAACCAGGATGTTCACCGAGCTACAAAAAGGACAATTAGATGACCAGAGATTGACGGAAAGGTTTAAAGTGATGGGCGGAGCAGGAGTCTCATTACACTGATTACAATCATTTATATATTTACTGCTGAAGGTGACAATTAAAGACTTGACGGTAAAGGTCGTTCAGGAGAAACAAGGAAGAGACTTATTTAAAGAACAAGGAAGTAATGTGACGTGTTTATTAACAGTGAAATATACAGAAATATAGTGCTCAATAAATGAGAATATATTTAAAATGGAATAACATGTTTTCTGAAACATGGAAGATGAATTAACAGTATTTATTTTTAAGGTTAATTTTTGGGCTTTTTATGTCTTTATGTTACAGACAGGACAGTGGATAGAGTCAGAAACCAGGAAGAGAGAGAGAGAGAGGGATTGACATGTGGGATAGGAGCCACAGGTTGGACTCGAACCCAGGCCGCCCGCCCCCGTGGACCTAAGCGTATGTATATTGGGTGCACATACCAACCGCTAGACCACCAGCGCCCACCTTACTGTATCGACTGTTATCGCTCGTGATAATAAAACAGGTCCATTTCATGACATACCAATCTCGACACATGACGAGAACATGAACACTTTAGAGTTTGTTCGTTTTGACATGAAACAAATATTCAGTTATTGGAAATAAAAACCAGTCAGATCAATCCATAGACTGTAAATATTAACGGACTAAGCCTGAGTGACGTCACACATCTGTTCCTGCAGGGGGCTTTGGAGTCCGATTGATGGCGGTCTCCGTGTTGGAAATCCTGTCTCAGCCTAACTTTCAGTCAACCTAACGACAGGCTGAGAGCTGGAGCTGAGGCGGGTTTTAAGCCTCTTGACGTACCATTACATCGGGCCCACCTGTCAGTCAGGTCAGCTGAGCGCCTAACTATGGATAACTCTTATCCTTCATAAAATCTAAACGGATTCATTATCAAAAAAAAATTCACCCCCCGTACAGTGATCGATACAGAGCTAATCAGACCTACTTGATTTTTTTTGAACCAGGCTGTAAACATGTTAATCTATGCTGTAAAAACAGGCTTTTTTGAATGGATATGTATGTGACTTCCTGTGCTTCTGCAGGTAGCCTCTAGTGGACACGTGGGGCGGCTGTGGCTTGGTGAGAGAGTCGGTCTTCCCTCAACCCCTGTTCCTGAAGGGGGCTTTGGAGGCTCATCGATGGCGGTCTCAGTGGGTTTTAAGCAGGGTGCGAAATACCCGGTGGCAATTTTCCTGCATTCTGATCAGTTTTTATGCACCAATTTGTGCCTTTTCACTTGCACTTTCCTGCACACGCACTGAGCGCTGATACAGTACGCTGCACGAAAATAATTGCAAATGGTCTGGACGGCCGCACTGAACGCACCGAGTGTCTCCGGTGGCTCCGTGCAAGACAACAGCACTCCTGTTTTAAAAAGTTCCGATCCCGGGGACCCGCGTGTGGGGAAATGGAGATTTCTTATCACGATGCAGCAAACCCAAGAGAGCGCCGAATCACATCTCCAGCAAGCAGCTGCACAAAACGGGGACATACATCGTTTGTAGTTGTGTGCTTTGCATTCAAGGACCTAACAGCGGACATCGCTCTCTTTTTCTCTCTCTCTCTCTGGTCCACAGCAGAGTATGAAGTCAATTGCAGGTGATTTTTTTATTTCCAGAGACCCCCCAAACTTTTGCTGTTGAGGCTTTCAGGGGGTTTCAAGAGTCAATCAAGGGGCCTCAGACCCCCCAAGACCCCCTGTATTTCGCACCCTGGTTTTAAGCCTCTTGACAAACCGCTACACTGCGCGGTAAGTATAATAAATTAATCTACGCGCCGTCTTGTGAATAACTTTCCCAATCTTTTACACAGCAGGTCACACCTACACATTCACACACTGATGGCAGAGGCTGCTGTGTAAAGAGTCCATCAGAAGAAGCTAATCCATTCATACACATTCATACGCCGCCGCCGAAGCAGCGGGAGCAACTTGGGGTTAATTGTCTTGCTCAAGGACACATCGGACATGTGTCTGCAGGAGCTGGGGATCGAAACCCAACCTACTGGTTGGGAGACGACCGACTCTACCATTGATCCACAGCCGAAGTGTTTGATAACTCATCCGTCTTGATTTTATGAAGGATAAGGGTTATTCACAAGAAGGCGCGCCGCGCGTAGATTAACTTATTATACTTACCGCGCAGTGTAGCGGTTTGTCAAGAGGCTTAAAACCCACTGAGACCGCCAGCGATGAGCGTCCAAAGCCCCCTTCAGGAACAGACGGGTGACTCAGGTTCTGTCCATTAATATTTACAGTCTATGCCTCTGACACAGAGGTCAGAGGTCAGAGGTTCCAGGATATAAAGTAACAATATATAGAAACAGTCAATCGTGTCGCTGATGATCTCATTTGCATTAATGTTAATGTCCCTCCTCACAGCAGCTTTAAATAATGTTCATAAATCTAGTGAAGTAGATGAACTCAGAGAAGAGTGATTGCATCATGCATAACTTTCACAAGAGAAGCTGAATACCAGGATTTATGAGTCACTACTGACTGGAAGGATTAAGTTAATGTTCCCCATGATTTCATCATCGTCTTTAATAACATGTGTAACAGTACTGTATTGTAAAAGATACCTGATGTGTTTATATAATCTTATTAAGATCACTGTCAGAATGACTGTTTTCTTTGTGATGTTTATACAGTAATGGACTTCAGCTTGTTTAGTTCTAGTCTTCTGACTCAAAGCACTTTCACACCGCAGGTCACAGCTACACATTCACACACTGACTGACTCCATGAGTATTAACTGATCCATTCATACACATTTAAACGCTGCTGATGTAGCAGCGGAAGCAACTTGGGGTTAAGTGTCTTGCCAAAGGACACATCTGACATGCAGTTGCAGGAGCTGGGGATCAAACCCTGACCTCGACTGAGAGAGTAAAGAGACTCTACAACTGAACCACAGCTGCCCCTGAGTGGGGCATTCATCGCACTGTTACATACAGTACGTGATTCTTATTAATTGATGATACATGGTACATGGTGTTTCCTGATGGTTCATCTTATCTGGTTTTAATTTGAGTTACCTTTTATTAATAGATATATTAACCTTATTTAGGAAGACGATAAGGTAACATCATTGTCGTGTTGTAAAAAAAGTTGAACGTGTTGAGTTTTGATCATTTTATTACATTTTCTACGCCTAAACATAAAAGTTTGAATCCTCAGGCTCGTCTCTGAGTCTCTGGCTCTGTAACACGTGGAGCAGCTGAAGGAGACTGTGAGTGTGAGGATTCTGTTTTGATTTTGTTGTAGGTTTCTTGTCGGTTACCTGCATTCATGTGGTGTCAGACACAAAAACTAGTTTCCGAGTTGAAAAATGCACATGTGGGGACAACATCTCAGAAACTCTGGAAAGAATAAGGGGCCTGACTTGCCGATTTTTACGTCAGAATCATCATCACATGGTAAGTTTTGTTAATGTTAAGATACTTTTTATTAATTCACGTATTGCACATCAGCTTTTAGCTCAAATATAACTAGACATACACACATCTTCTTCGCAGCGTCCACGCTGTTTGTTGTTGTTAAAACATTTTAACTTTCCGAATTGAAAGCACGTGAACACACTGAAGTCAGAAAAACGACTTACCACCTCAGACACTGAGAGCATCAGAGGAGCACATGAATGCAGCGTTTGTTCTCTCTCATTCTCCCCCCCACGCTCTCTATCTCTCTCGCTCTTGCAGGTATGTGTGTCAGGGGGTGTGGCTGGCTTCTCCCCTCAGCAGCAGATGAGGCTCACCTGTTCCCGCTCAGCTTATCAACCTGACAATAAAAACCTTCCAAATTGCAAAGTGCCTAGGCGCTTTGAAAGGCGCGTTACCTGAACCGAGCTCATCCATCCTTGTTTCTTTTCCCATCCTCGTTTGTTTTGATTTGGAGGCGCACGTGAAGGGATGTTTTACATTTAATTTACAGTGTTTTTGTGTCTCTTAAGATTTTTGTTCTTACCCGTGTTTTCTTTCATGCGCTCAGGTATTCAGGTGTGTCTCGCTGCTTCACCAGTCTGAGTTTTTTCATCCTGGTGTCATCTCCAGGATAACTCTACTGGCTGGCCAGCTCCCTGCCTTGTTAGAGCCCGATATGTAACAACTACCCGAAATGTAACAACGACCCGAATTGTTATAAAAAAAATGTAATAAAACCCGAAATGTAATAACTGGTTGATAATGTAACAAAATGCTGAGCCCAAAACGTAATAACTTTTTGCCCAATTATTACACTATTAGGAGAAAACATATTTTGCCTGCTCCATAATGTAATAACTGACCCAAAATATAACAACTTGTTACAAGTTGTTATATTTTGTAACAAGTTGAAAACATTTAACAACTTGTTATATTTTGGGCAAAAAGTTATTACGTTTTGGGCTCAGCATTTTGTTACATTATCAACCAGTTATTACATTTCGGGTTGTTGTTACATATCGGGCTCTAACATGCCTCCACCGCCTGCTCTTTTCCTCTTTGTGTTTAATATCCATTTTAACATCTACCTACTTTTGCCAGACTCTGTACAAAGTACAAATCTTAAATTGTACTTATAGCCTTTTCTGTTCAGCGGATCAACATGTGTGGTGTTTTACCTGCAGAGCTCAAACTGGATCCAAACTTTAAACTGAAATAGTTCTCAAAGAGGACTCTTGTAGCCATGTATGATCTTCCTCTTCCTGTTTTACTTTGTTTTATTTCATGTTAGTGTGTATCCTGTACTGTTAAGTGTTTATTGTTGTGCTGGTTTGGTTCTGTTTTTTGTGTATTTAAATACAGTTTATGTGCACACAGGGGGCAACCCTGAGCCGATCATGTGCCTCACTCAGGGGCAACTCGGCAGTACTTGGGAAGTGAACTGGCACCTCTCCAGCAACCACACAAATTGAACTTGATGGGTTGCTGTGTTTGGACCGCACCCCGAGTCTCTACTGACTGAGCTACTATCCGTTGAGCAGTGTTGTCACTTTGTCTGTGATGTTGCGTACAAAGGGACGACTCACTCAATGTGAAACAAGTCGACCTGCAGGTACAAATAAAGTAACCTCCCCCAACCTAATATATTTAATATAAAATATAAAGGACATCTAACTCATTTGAGATGGTGAAGTTTGTATATTTGAGCTTGTATATTTCTTTTCTAGTCTTCTGACTACTCAAAGTGTTTTTACACCGCAGGTCACACCGACACATTCACACACTGATGGTAGAGGCTGCTGTGTAAAGAGTCCATCAGTATTAACTAATCCATTCATACACATACACTAATGGATGGATGGATGGATGGATAGTAGTCTCATTCATAAACAAGTGTTTTGTAGACCTGGAGGAGGCCTATGATCGTGTCCCTCGGGGCGGTCATGTGGGGGGTACTGTGGGAGTACGGGTTCCAGGGGCCGTTGCTGCGAGCCATCGTGTATCGTATGACGAAAGGGAGAGTTGTGTCCGCATTCTAGGCACAAAGTCCGACACGATCCCTGTGCGTGTTGGACTCTGCTAGAGCTGTCCCTTGTCTACGATTTAGTTTGTGATTTTCATGGACAGAATCTCGAGGCGCAGCTGGGGGGAGAAGGGTTTTCAGTTTGGGGACCTCAGAGTTTCATCTCTGCTCTTTGCAGATGAAGTTGTTTTGTTTGCTTCTTCTTGCTGGGACCTCCAGCGGGCATTGGGGCGGTTTGTAGCCAAGTGTGAAGCGGTCGGGTGGCAGCACAGCAAGTCCGAGGCCATGGTTCCCTGCTGGAAAACGTTGGACTACTCCCTCCAGGTAGTGAGTGAGTCTCTAACTCAAGCGACTGAGGTATGTGTGCAGAACCCGCTCTACGTTAGGAATTTAAACTGACAGCAACGTCTGACAGCTTTGCACAACAACCTACCAGAACAGCTCATTTAAAACGTTGGTTTCCTTGAATGTTGTTGTTCCTTGTGTCAGTACACTGATGACATGAGTAAGAGCGCAGAAGAGCAAAGAACAATACCAACAAAGATGAGTAAACCACACGAGGAGGAGAGGGAAGTGGTTGAAACAGCTCGAGCTTGGTTCAGTATTTGACTGTTGACTGATTTCTGCCTTCTCTTCTCTGTGTTTGATATAAACTTTACTGGTCTAAATTCACATGACACATACAGCAAACATTACAGGCTGTGCTTCATTAGAGCGCTAGTTTCATTTGAAAACAGCACATATGCTCATTTGTAAGTGCAGAAGCTCAAAGGTGAGTTGTGCAGGCAGTGTAGGCGACAGCTGGGGAAGTCTTGAGCAGTGGTTCCACTCGGGGGAGTAAGACGTGAAACCCTTTTTTTCCACTCTGCTCGATGCTGTCACTTTTCGGTTCTCAGTTTGTTCAGCTCCACTCAGGAAGACTTGTTTCCGTTTTTCTCAAAACAAACTCTCACCTCACCTCCACACACAAAACAAACGAGTATTGTCGGGAAATTCAAAATATTGTTTGGTGACCCTTTCTTAAGAATGACGCTCTCATTCATGGAATTATGGAGGTGTGTGTGGGTTAAGTTGTGTAAGACTTTAGGGCTTAATCATTCTTGCCACAGAGTGATTTAAAAACAAAATTTCAAACACAAGAATATTCTTTAAAACGTCGTAAACAGATTTAGGAACAAATTTGGACGGTTTGTGAATGAGGACATTATTTCTTTAATCAGCTGATGTTCCACTGACGCCGCTCCGAAGAGGGAGAAAAACCCGCCTCAGCTCCAGCTCTCAGCCTGTCGTTAGCTTGACTAAAAGTTAGGTTGAGACAGGATTTACAGCATGGAGACCACCATTTATGGGACTCCAAAGCCCCCTGCAGGAACAGATTGGTGACTCAGGCTTCATCCGTTAATATTTACAGTCTATGGTTTTAATGGAATCCATCAAACAGATTTAAACAACTTTCACTTTGGAACACAAATTTATAATTGTTCATGAAAACCTACACATCAACCCAAACTGAAATACAGTTTGTTGTTAATGTTGGATTAAGTCGGCTAAAAATAGCTTCTTTCCTGAAATCAGGAATCAACAGTTTACGAGGGAACACCCTTTATGACCCTGCTGTAAATCTCACTATCAAAACAAGGACTGTAAAATAAAGATGAAAGCTCATATGGACAAAAACATGCAGGCCACCTGCCTCCACATGTGCTTGCATTAACAGATGGGTGACGTCACTCACGCTTTGTCCATTAATATTTGCAGTATGGTTTCCGGTAATGAAGCCGATTAAGGAACGATGTCCTCATCGCATGCTAAACTAACATAGCTGTATTTTTCACACATGAACTCCTGAAAATCTCTTGATAATTTAGAGACAGCCCCCCCCCCCCCGCCCCTGAAATCTTAAATCTTTCTTTGTTGTTTATTCACGTCCCTCACAGCTTAACGTTTCCTCTGACGGAGGGGCGTGTCTAAAGAGACGAGACATGAAGTAAAGAAGACGCCGTGGAAATCCGTGAAGGACGACCAAGTGAAAACTAGAATGTCAGTGTCGTATCAATTAATTAACTTCAGAGTGGAAAAGATCAACTGGTGAACAGTAAAGAGTATGAAGCTGCTTTATTACGTACAAAACAGCTGTAGTGGTTGTGTGATATAAACATCATCGACCCCTCTCACTTGCCGCGTTGAATTTTCCTCACATTCATCTGTCGAAAAACGTACGTTAACAATAACGTGACTTACCTTAAGTTCTCTTTGCAACACTGGCATCTCAATTTGGCCTCTTTTCCCCTCGCCACAACCGCGTCCATATTTCTATTCCTCCACTTTTTTCTTCTCTTTCCTGAGAGCTCTCGTTCTTTTGGCAACTTCAGCAGCACACTGATGAGACCCGGGTGACACAGTGTGGCTGCAATAAACTTTACGATGGCAAAAATCGCAAAGACTGGCTTGAGTGTCAGCTTTAGTCAAGTATTTTACATTTCTGACAGGTTGTACTCGATTCTAACTTCTACTAATTAACACTTTAATGTTTTTAGTGACACATCATGGGATTTCCTGGAACTGTTCCCTGCTTAAGCGGGGTCCACACTACAAGATAATCGGGCCGATTTTGGGCCCCGATTCCCCCCATTAGACCAAAGTCAGCAAAGGCCTGATTCTCTTTACAGATTCTCCTGTGGTATGAGGTGTGTTCAGTGATTTTAACCTCCCCGATCTGCTCGGAAGACGATCAGGACGAGAAATGGTGTTGTGTGGGGAGAACACCGAGGACGGCCGAGCACGCACTCTGTGAATTGGAACAATAGGCAATCAGGAAGCAAGCTAACTGAAGCAGGATGCACAACAAACATTACCATGGCGACGAGAGCAAATGCAAAGATTACACGTTTTGAGAGTGGAGACACTGGTTGTTTTTGAATGAATTGGTTAGTGTGTGGTGTGCTGAGTTGTGTCGTTGCACACCACACTCTATAAGAACTGAACTGTTAATCTGTCATGATTCTTCGTCACGTGTGAGCTCTCTCTCATTCTAAAAAACTTTTAGTGTGCCAGGTCTTATCATTGTCTTTAGAGTTCGGGAGTGGATTGATGGTTTGATTGTTGACTACGATGAAACGTAAATTCTTCGTCACCTTTCATCTGCAGCTGTTTGAAGTTCAGCTCAGTTACTCTTTGTCACATTTATCTGATCACAACACACCTAAAACATTCATCCAACCGTGAATCTTGAACTTTAAGTCGGAAACTTGTTTGCTTTCACTTTGTGCCGTGACGAGTTGAAATGCTTCATCACCTCGGCTCTACAGTATGAGGTGGGTGGAGGGAGACCCCCGTAAATCCCCTCGGTGCTGGAGTCACACCTCACCCAGCAGTTTTCCATGCTGACATTTTGTTCAAAAAGAAAACCCCACCTCTTAGAAACTGAAGTCAAGTTCAGTGATTAATCATCCACCATATATTTAGACTTTGTCTAAACCGGGCAGCGTGAAGTGGAAAGAGGAAGATGCAGCGGTCGTAAATAAACAGAAGTCTGACGAGGATTTGGAAAGAATTGAATAATTAATCAAACTCATTTGACTGTCACATGTTTGGGATTTTTTTTTAATATTTCAACATTTAAAAAACATATCTCAACCTATTCAACAAGACAATGTGAAAAAAAACCTTTCAAAAGGTCAAGTGTTTTAGATGGAGCTGGTAGTTTTAGACTTGGGAATATTTAAATGTGAATTCATGCAGACTACATATCGTGAGAAAACGAAAATATCATGTCAGAGTGAACCATCGTGTGTTCCTCGGCACTCGCTCATCTGTGTCTACTCCTCTCTTTATCCTTGGACTTCTTTGACTCACGACTGCGGCTCCTGTCCTTGCGACTGTGGCTTTTGTCCCGGCCATCTTTTCCATGTTTGTCCCGCGACTTGCCGTGTTTGTGGTCCCTGTCCCTGGAGCGGGATCTTGAGCGAGATCGAGACCGCTGGCGTCCCATCTTTCTTTCTCGCGAGTTATCCTCACTGTCCTGAAAGTGTTATAAAAACAAGCAAGAATGTGAGACAAAGTGAAGACTCTTTGTGGTGAAGATAAATCTGTAAATAGAATTAAAAGGTTGCAAAATAAATAATTATTCCGTTGCAGTTTGTAAACACATCATTCAATCTGGGTCCCTCCTCCTGGGCTCATCAATAACAGAAGCTCACACTTACGGCACGGCGTAGTGTGTTCGTTTACCGCTTGTACCTACACTGCAAGCTACCGCACGCTAGCTCATGCTAACCACCGGTGTTTGTCACCTGCCTGTTCAACAGGAAGCAGACCAACTCTACGTCTGCGGGTAAAAGCCAACACAAGGTTCACCCTCGTTTTGGAACAAGCTTTATCCGCTTGGCATTTCGCCTCACTACGATTATATTTTCTCTGCTTTGCCGCTATGACTGCAACTGCCATATTCACCAGTTTGAGTCGCATCCAATCACTGAATTGTATCCACTCCTAATCTCACCTGAGATGTCATTGGCTGGAGGAAACACACCAGCTCCGCCCAGAAACATCCCAGGTCAACTACAACAGTAAAGTCCAGTCAGAGGACAGAGTCTCTGCAGACACAGTCAACCACCTCACATGTACGGAGGCCCAGAAGGGATGATTGAGCAGCTTTACTTTTGTATGAGTCTATATTTGATCTTTAAGGAAAAAGCTGCTGACTCCATCTTTAAACTCAAAACAAATAAACTCCTACACAGTTAGAAGCGTGTTGGTCTTGTATCACTGTGAAAGGATTTGTTTCTTAAATGCTCCTTTAAAAGTTGGCACGAATTATGGGTTTGAAAATTGACCTATAAATAATTTGAGTCCGTCTCTTTTGGATCCTACACTTTCTCGTGTGAGCAATCTAAAACTGGGCGGCCTTCTTACAATCAGAGAACTAGTCGTTATCATTTATTGTAAACTGACGTTTTCCTCATTAGTGCAGTGAGAGTCGGTGATTGAAACAACAGAAATGACTCAGCAGCACCTAATTGTGGTTTTCGGCCTCGCAGCTGTCAAAGTGTGTTAAATTAAGTGTGAGATTTTTTTCTTTGAACTCACAGCCCGTTTAGTGTTCTCGTACATTTCTCCGTCTACCAGCAGTTCTGGTCTTAAAATTATTTTTCATTTTCTTTTTCGTTTCCCTTTTCTCTTTTCCGACAACATGCTGAAGTTAAATTAAACAACATTTTTCAGGCTATGAGTCTGTGATCACACCTGCATCAAAGTTTAACAAAGCGGTGTAAAAAAACAACAATGTGCCGACACTTCCTTATCTGATGGAAAGTTTGGTCCCAACGTTGACTGGCTGTTGGATTAAGAAGTGATTTTAAATCACCTGGAGGTGTGAATGTGAGTGCTCCTGTCTATGTGTCGGCCATCTTTTTGACTGGTGGCCTGTCTAACGGCTTTAGGGACTCACAACTAGTCACATGTCCCTCAAACCTGAGGAAAAAGTTTAAAGGCAGGGTTGGTAATTTCCTCCAGATCCACTTTTTAAGATTTTGGTTGAAATTGTCTTTAGGTCCTGACAGAAATTAATAACTCATGTGCTCTGAAAAAGGAACAAATGAGTCATCTGTAGCAGTTGTAAGAATGTAAAAACTTCGACCAATGTCTGTCACGAGATACCAATCTGATGACCCAATCACGCCGCCCTGTCTCCCTGCTCGTTCTCTACCCCATGCGTGCACTAGCCCACACTCAAACTACGTCAGAGATGTTTATCCTGTGAGTTTGTCGTTGGTCGTTGTAAGTAGTAAAATAGTCTGTTTTTATTTTACATGCATTATGATCAAGTTTAGTGTTTACTCAGCGCAGAATGAGACATGAGACGACGTAGTTTCTATACAATGCAAGCGATGAGCTGAGGTCGTGCATGTAAGTGAGGGGTGTGGCTTTTGAGGGAGCACAGAGGGGAGGGGGTGCAGACGGAGCACTGAGGGAATGCTACTTTCAAAGTCATGCTAGTTTTTAAAAATGACCAACCCAGTCTTTCACCAAAATCCCAGGATTTAAGGAAAGTCAAACTAATGTGTGTTTCTACCCTTTATATTTATACTTAATGCTTTCACAACTGGAGAGACACTAGTTTCTTCACATGACAAGAAACTGATACGACAAAGGGGGGGGAGGAAACACCTACACCTAACAGATAGACCTCCTGGTATTATCACTGTGGCAATGACCAACCTGTGTTGATGGCGATGATTTGATATGATGCAACTGTTGAGCTGCTGGATACAGCTTACTAGGGTTTGCATCACATTTATTGTTTCATTTCTTATCAGTTAATCACATCCTAGAGAGTGTTGATGTCGACTGAGCCATGCAGGTCTGGGGTAAGAACAAATAAAAAGCTGTTTCCATTCCTACACTTTACAAATCCATGCCCACAAAACTCTGGGCATGGATTCAATCGTGCAACTGGACATGTCAGCTGTGCACACAGATGAAAACTGTGGGAATGGATTTACTTACGGCTTTTTAATTTGTCTTACCGCCGTCTTGCATGGTTCCATAGTTGTCTGAGATCAAACTTTGAGACATTTCTTTAGAAGTCTTTAGAAGGGGCTCCTACACATTTGAGAGCGTGTTTTTATCTCTTATGTAATCTACCTTCATGTGCACGCTATTACTGATTGACAACAAGGAAACTCTAAATATCAAAGGTCAATGAAACCTGCCTTGACTGAAGACTTAGCACATGTCAGACAGAAACAGCCTTTGGTACAGTAACAAGTGGCAGCATGCCCACCACTTACAGGAACCACAGAGAACTTGAGTCCTTCTCAAAGATGGGAGACGCAACATTTCTGGTGTCAAGTGCTTCTGTGTGGAACAGCATTTACACTCGTGTCCCAGTTATGTAACCTCAGTGTTAAAGGTCACATATTCTCCTCCTTTTCAACCACGTTCAATTCATCTCAGAGCTCCACAAAACAACAGAGACTCCTTCTGTACGTCTTGTTACATTTTTTCATCCACTTCCTTGTATGCAAGTGAAACGTACCACATGTTGGCGATAAAACAATAGTAAGAATCATTTATGTAAAGTGTCATTTCCCTGGAAACAGTTGTTGACGACATTGAGACAGATCTTCTGAAAGCACTGAAGGTAGGCGTGTATTTGTGAGATGAAAAAGACGCACTTTCAATACCTTTTATTTTTATCTACAGAGTTGGTTGCGTCCTATAAACCGAGGCACGCGTCATCATTACCGTGAGCCGTTACCATCACACACTGCACGCAACACGATGCAAGTGAAAATTCACTTCCATTCATTGTGTATTTAAAGCCATGCCGGCCCCACTTTTTACCATCTTTTCTCCATCATGAGGTCATGACGGTGCATTTAAAGCAAACGGTGGTATACTGATCAGGTAAGTAAACCCTGTGGAGTGCTGGACAGAATGAAAGACTCCTCAATGAAAGTTAACAAGTGGACCGTGCTGATGTGGGCAGTACGACTCGAGGGACGAGAGCTGTACATCGCAACTTTCAGCGCAGGCTGAGAGCTCAACTACCGTACTGTAGCAAGTAGGAGTGCAAGCTCCACAAAGTGAAAACAGATGGTACTAAAAGAGCGACACAGAAACTGCACGTTGTAGACTTCGCTGAACAGAATATAGAAGTCGTCATGCAGGAAGACGCTCCAAAAAACATTTAGAGGGTGTGGTGTGAAAGATGTGTGTAGGTCTGTGAAGATGGAGTACCTTCTGCTTCTTGGACTTCCTGTTGTCACTCTCTGAATGATGGTGGTGCCTCTTTTCTTTGTGTTTCTTATCAGAGTGTCTATGGCTGGTTGCCTCCTCTTCCTCCTCCTCCTCAATCAGAAGGTCATACTTAGAACTTTTGGGACAGTTATGGAAATCTCCAGAGATTCAATCGTGATACTTTTGGCAAGTCAAACAGAGAAAACAAAGAAAACCTGAAATGGCCACAACAGAGTAAAATCCCACAGACTGACTTGTTGTGACATGAAGTAGACAAACAGGAACATTAAAACACAAGGATACTCTTGTTTGGGCTTCACTTGATCTTTGAGCGCCAGTTTAGAGCGGTTTTCCACGTCCGTTTCGTAGGCTTTGAAGTCATCTTTAGTGTACTTCCCGCCTGAGAGAAAAAGTCACGAGTAACAGTTAGAGAGTGACCTCGAGGGAAAGGGAACAAAAGCTCTAGATATTCAAAATAGGCTGACACAGGTGTGAACTGTTCACACTCCAGAACAAAGAGAGAGATACGCAAAGCATGAAAACCACACAAAGGCTTCCCTGTGGGTACCTTTTCCTTTCCATTTGATCTTTGCCACCGACTGACTGAAGTCTACGTGAATGCGTCGATCATCAATGAGCACGTTGTCCATTTTGAAGTATGCCTTCTCACAATCTTCTTGCTGTGGAGTCAGAAAGCAGAAAAAATGAAGAAGTGAGAAAAGGACTAAGGAGTAAAGGAGGACATGTTATTATAAATCCTAGTTAACACACGGGATGAAGAGTGGAACATAGTCCACCCTCAAGTAGGAGACAAAGCACTAAAACTTGTTAATGTAATAGATATTTAAGGATTATTATGTTCCTACATTTTAGAGAGACCTCCAACTAACAAAAGCTATTTCCACATCTGCACTCCTGAAAATATCTAGATCATTTCAGGAGGACTGCTCCGGAGATTCTCCTGACCTGGCTGTTCACACATGCTCCTCACAGAGGGAGACTATCCCTCAGACAGGAGGGGGTGAGGGGTCTCCTCGGGTAAGACATGACGTAAAAAAGACGACGAGGAAGTGGCAGACAAAGCTACAGAGTCCTCTATACGACGCTATAATGAGAATATTTTCCTTTACATCAATGTTACATGTAGTTCAACAGAATCACAACAATGAACTATAGAGCGGAGAAGAACAGTCTGGAGAACAGAAAACATAATGCCATATGCCCCGTGCAGCAGGCACAGGATAAAAACGTCACTCCCCCTCCCACTCACCCAAGATGAATTCTCCAGGTAATTTCCATCTGTGTACTCAAATCAGCTCACTCAGACTTAATGTGGAAAAAGTACTAGTAGGTTAGCAGGAGAAACTCCGGATAAAGCTGTTTGCGTTCACACGTACATCTCCTCCTGGAGTGTCCAGCAAGTGTCCATAGCAGCAGGTCGTCCCCACCATCTTGGTATGCATAACCCTGATCTTGCTTGCGTTTCCACAGCCAGCAGTACCCCAACGTGGTAGGGGGCTTGTAAGCCGGATGGCGATAGCCGGGTCAGTTACATAACAGCTTGACATTAAAGCGGTGCGTCACAGTGTAGCCCGCGAACACATTCAACAAAGAAGAAGAAGAACGTGACACAGTTAACCAAGAGCAACAATGGAGGACGTCCAGCGATCTTCTTTTTGGCATGTTTATCACAAGAAGCAGTCAAAGCTTTGTTGAAGAGAAGGCTGCGAGGAAAAATGGAGCTTAAAAAAATGAAGACGGTTTGGGAAATGAAGATTGAGAGCTCCGATGAGAGGGACACAGGAAGTGACGATTCTTTCAACCAATCAACGGACTGCAGTGTGTCTAGCTCCACCCTCTAGGTTCAGATCGGTACGCTTTGCACCCAGATCAGAAAGGCACCAACAAAGTAGGACGATACGGATCGGTTATTTTGGGACCATTCCCAACGTTTGACAGTGGAAACGCCATTAAATGCGTACAGAACTGATCTAAACCACTTAGTGGAAACATGGCTTTAATGTACTTATTTATGATTCAGACCACACGGTGTAAAAACAGAGCAGAGGTCAACACAGGAACTCTCCTTTCAAACCCTCAGGTTGTGTGAATACGTTTTTGTTTGGGTTGTCAAAAACTCTGGAGATTACCCGGAGGGGCTGTATATGAGAAAGCAAACAGCTGAATTTTTCGCTCGGACTTCACCCAGAGTTTTTCCTGTCAGACCCCTAGTATTTTTTCCGCAGCAAGCCCGAGTGGGCTGATGTGGGAATGCAGCAGGATATACTCCGGAGAATTCACCTCGAGCCAATGGGAGGGGGAGTTACGTTTCTATACTGTTACTGCTTTACGGTGCATAGAGCGTCTGCACGCGACCACTACGATCTCCGTGCAGGTAACTTAACGGCTGCATTAGGCTTTGCGCCTGTCTGCAGCCAGCGTGAAGAAAACACTCTCCACCATCAACACCCGCAAGGCTGCAGGCCCAGACAACATTCCTGGTCGTGTGCTGAAGGACTGTGCAGAAGAGCTCAAAGATGTCTTCACTGACATCTTCAACACCTCTCTCGAACAGGCTGTTGTTCCTGCGTGTTTCAAATCCACCACCATCATACCCGTGCCAAAGAAGTCCTCTCCATCCTGCTTCAATGACTATCGCCCTGTCGCATTAACCCCCATCCTCATGAAATGCTTTGAAAGGCTAGTCATGTCACACATTAAGTCCATCCTTCCCTCAAACCTAGACCCGTTCCAGTTTGCATACCGAGCAAACCGATCCACTGAGGATGCAATCTGTTCTGCTCTCCACCCGGCTCTCACCCACCTAGACACCAAGAACTCTTATGTCAGAATGCTGTTCATAGATTTTAGCTCAGCATTCAATACCATCATACCACAACAGCTGATCGGGAAACTGGACCGACTGGGCCTCAACACACCCCTCTGTAATTGGTTGCTGGACTTCCTCAGTGAGAGGCCACAAGCAGTACGGGTCGGCAACAACATCTCGAGCACCATCACACTAAGCACAGGGGCCCCCCAAGGATGTGTGCTCAGTCCCCTGCTCTTCACCCTGCTGACCCATGACTGCACAACAACCTTCAGCACCAATCACATTGTGAAGTTTGCGGATGATACAACTGTAGTGGGTCTCATTTCTAACAACGATGAGACAAACTACAGGAAGGAGGTCAGCCACTTGACCACGTGGTGCAGAGACAACAATCTCCTACTAAACGTGGGCAAGACCAAGGAGATTGTTGTCGACTTCCGGAGAGGCCACACGCAGCACCCACCGCTCACCATCAACGGCTCTGCTGTGGAGAGAGTGAGCAGCACTAAATTTCTGGGGGTGCACATCAGTGAGGACCTCTCCTGGTCAAAAAACACTACATCACTGGCCAAGAAAGGACAGCAGCGACTCTACTTCCTCCGCAAACTGAAGAAGGCGAGAGCCCCCCCACCCATCATGTGCTCCTTCTACAGGGGCACCATCGAGAGTGTCCTGACCAGCTGCATCACTATATGGTACAGGAACTGCACTGCCCACAACTGCAAGACCCTGCAACGCATAGTGAACACAGCAGGAAAGATCATTGGCATCTCACTCCCCTCCCTCATGGACATCTACAACACCCGCCTCACCCGCAAAGCATCCAGCATTGTGTGTGACCCCAACCATCCATCACACAGACTCTTCAGCCTCCTGCCATCTGGGAGACGGTACCGGAGCCTCCGAGCCAGCTCCACCAGATTAATGAACAGTTTCATCCACCAAGCCGTCAGGAAGCTGAACACTCTGAACACTCTCCCCTCTACCCCCTCTCTTCCTCCCCCTGGCCCCCTCAGCTCTGGACACTGAACCTCACCACCCATCATGGAGCAGCCCTCTCTCTCTGGTACTCTCTCTGTCTTCTGTCTTCTCTCTGTCTTCTCCCACCCCCCCAACTGGAAACCAAAGCACCGGACACTTTTACACAAATGCCACTTTAAAAGTCCGTCCCTCAGCAACAACACAGAAGCATCAGTCACTTTAAAAAACTAAAAATGGACTTTCTTTTTTCTGCTAAGTTAGTGCCTTATATTTATTTATGTCAAATCTAAGTCCATGCACATTTGTTGTTGCTGCTGTTGTTTTTCTTCACGCACATCCTTGCACATTATCATGTATATAATTTTTATAGTTTGTATATCTGTAATTGTATTTTTATCCTCTAGTTTTTGTATATATTTTTTAAATCTTTTTTTTTTACAGTAAACTTACACCGTGGAGCAGAGAGAAACGTTTTTTCGATTCTTCTATATGTCCAGCACATGTTGAAAAATTGACAATAAAAATGACTTTGACTTTGATTATGTTTTCTCTTCACCAGTATGTTGTTCTCTGCTCTTTTGTTGATGTTGTCATTCCGTTGGACTACACAAAGCATTGATATAAAGGCAAATATTCTCATTATAGCGCCGTGTGGCGGACTCTGAGGCTTCTTCCGCTACTTCTGCGTTGTTTTTTTTTACGTCATTTCTTACCTCAGGAGACCCCCCGCCCCCCCTCCCTACTGACAGGAATAGTCTCCCGCTGTGAGAAGCATATGAGAACAGCAAGGTCGGGAGAATATCCAGAGCAGTCCTCCCGAAATTATCTAGATATTATCCGGAGTGCACATGTGAACACGGCTTATGTTTGTGTGTGTTGTATGAGAAATCAGTCTGTTTTGTGTTTGTTTATTTGTTTTGTCTGTAAAGCACATCGAGTTTACGTTTGTGTGAAATGTGCTGTACAAATAAAAATGAATTGGAAGTTCTGTAAAGACAGAAAACAACCTGAATGCACATGCACTTGTACATATGTTATTATAGTGTTTACTGAGTACTTACTTCCTGCTTATTCTTATTGCTATTATTATCTCTATTTCCTATTGTGTATTGAAGAGCTACGCTGGCACCCGAATTTCCCCCCGGGGATTAATAAAGTATTTCTGATTCTGATTCCTGACGAGTTTTATTTCATCATGTGATCGAGACTTTAGGGCCATTACTCGACACCTGACTCTGCTCAATAAATTGTTGTTGTTGGCTCATTAAAACAAACTGGTTTTGGATTGAGGACACTAAAGTGACGTCACCAACAGGAACACTTCTAATGTTTATACACTGACTGGGAGTCATTCGTTCACCCCCGTCAGACAGGAATAGTCTCCCACTGTGAGGAACAAATGTGAACAACCAGGTCAGGAGGATTTCAGGGACAGTCCTCCTGAAATCATCTAGATATATGTGAAAACAGCTTTACAGGATGCAATGATGAGTGTGGTAGTAGTCACCAGTGATACACCTGAGTGGAATAATAAACCAGGTCTAATGATTTTAAGGTGGAGACAGAAGCATGTCTATAAATTGCGTCTCCACAGTCCAAACAGACAAGACGATGGCTTCAATCATCTACTTTCTATTTGTCTTAGTTTTGTGGTTAGTGTGTCAAAGTAAAACTGTAACTCCTCAATCGTCAATTATAAATGTGTCTTGCTTCACAAGCTTTACTGCAGATGACAGCTGGGTAACAGGTGATATATTAGCACCTTAGACAGACCCAGGATATCTGCGTCACCCTGTTCATGGTCCTCATGCTAAGATTAGCTACCCACAGGCTAATGTCCATACTGAGCACACAGACACAAGATAATGAATGTCTCTATTGATGTACACAAGTAACACTAAATAAAACTATGTGAACAAAAAGTATAATGTTACTTCACACTCACCTTTTCAAACTCAATGAACGCGTAACAGAGGGAATCTCCACTTTTCCAGTCTCGGATTATTTCACAGCTGAACACAACAAAAACAGTTTGATTACAAAGCTGTTAAAGTCATTTATACATGAGAGAGTAAAAGTTATTCTACAGTGTTATATCTGCTCAGGCTGGTGTAGCACGATTAAAGGTCACATATTCTGCAAAATCCATTTCACCATGTTTCTCTAACACTAACATGTGTCTTTAGTCTGTCTACAAACCCCCCCAATGATGAGAGAAGTCCATCCTCTCCGTCTTCTGCCTGTTCCACTTTTCAGTAAATGTGTGCTCAAACAGGCCGTTTGGAGATTTTCCCTTCATGACATCACAAAGGGCAGTAACCCCTCCCCCAGGTGGGTGACACTCCCACAGCTAGGTGTTTGTTCTGCCCTCTGAGTCTGCCTTCTCACCGTAAGCAATAGGACATGGAGCGAGAAAGCCCGAGCCACCCAAGCCCTTCCAGAGAGGGGCGTGGTCAGACACAGCTCATTTACATTTAAAGCTACAGACACAGAAACAGCCTGTTCTGAGCAGGGCTGAAATAGAGGAGTTTATAGACATGATCAAATACAGGATCATAGTGGATTTAGAACAAGAAACTTCACAGACATGTTTTGGGGAGCTCTGAGACTTAAACTGGTTGAAGAGGAGGAGAATATGTGACCTTTAATTGAAGGCAATTAAGACTGCAGTCAACCCTTAATGTTGATTGGTTGATGGCAGTGTCCGGCAGAGTACAACTGGCCTCTGTTATAAACAGTGACATGTAAGGCTCCTCTTGCATATTTAGTCAGTGTGTACTAGCCAATTAGGAGACAGAGTAGGGATGGTCATCCCTTCACCAGCCCCGGAAAAATTGCAGCATACTACTGGATATTGTCAATAAATCATTGGTATGAATCAGAGGAGATTTAGAAGTGGGTATACCCTATAATGGAGACGAAAAAACTTTTCTTTAAATTTAGTATGTTGGTATAAAGTTTTGTATATTTTTTTTAATCTGTACCAACTAGAAAAGCTCTGCAGGAAACTGTCGGAATGAAGACCCTGGACTGGAGTTTATGAAGCCTGCGTCAGCCACATGATTTCAGCTCTGCAGTGTGTGCTCATTTTTTTTTAAACAAGGTGGAGCCACACTAACAATAGTGCAAGCAAAAAAGCTTTGCACATGTACCGTATTTTCCGGACTATAAGTCGCACTTTTTTTCATAGTTTGGCTGGTCCTGCGACTTATATATCAAAATAAAGGCTACGTGCATACTGACTGACATGAACCAAGGAGTAAACATTACCGTCTACAGCCGCAAGAGGGCGCTCTAGGCTTGTGACAACTATATAGCCCCGCAGAAGAAGAGACGGCGCTCCTCCGGAGTTAGCAGAGTTGTCCAAAAGCGACACCGCAGATGAAGACTTCAATGGACTCAGTGATGTGGAATGAGATCGAGAGTTTGGTGGACTCGCTGGCTTGTTATGTTAATTTAGCATATCGTTGGTATGTTCTTTATGCTATTGTGTAGCTGAATAACTGTTAATGTGTTACATTAGAATACCGGACACCTATTAAACCTGTTGTTCTGTGTGCTTTTGTGTAGTTGAATACATTTCTAAATAAATGCGACTTACAGTCAAGTGCGACTTATATATGTTTTTTTCCTCTTCATGACGCACTTTTTGACTGATGCGACTTATACTCCGGAAAATACGGTATAATATCAACATGAAAAAAAAACAAAAAAAACTTAAAGGTCAAGAATCACCTTTTAATCAGCCCAAACCGAGAAAAAATAATTTCTAGGTCCTCATCTGTGGTCACGGGGTTCAGTTTGCACACAAACAGCACGTTCTCTGGAGGCCTCATGTCCGCGTCAGGAAGGTCGCCCACCTCAAGGAGGGAAGGAATGACAGAAGAGCGTATAAATGTCTGCATCATTGAAATCATTTGAAGATAGAGGTCAGACTTCTTCTTACCATCTCCAGCAGGATGGCCTGAGTCTTGGCCTCCTTCTCCTTCAACCTCTCCTCCAACTCCTCGGCTGCTTTCCCGTCGGCATCGTCGATGACTTCATCCGCTCCAATTCGACCACTCTGCAAACACACGGCAGAACCCGCTGTAGTTCTTTTGGCAGTATGTACATGTTTTATACATTTGCTATTAGTTTATGTTGCCTGATGAGGTCTGACAGGCATTGAATACTTTATATTTTTCATATTAAAACATTTTGACTCTTAAGTCGGGTTGTTAAAACACGTCAATCAACTTTCCTTTATGAATGAACAGCGGCTCTTCACTCACATCTAGTTGCTCTTTTGTGGGTTCAGGTGATCGATCAGGCACCGGCAAGTCAGGAGGGTCATCAAAAGGGTCTTCGAGGATGACCGTGTGGTTTATTCTGCAGCAAATAGATACTTTTTCGATTATCGTAAAATGATGTGCTGTGACGTTTTTTTAAATTAGAAGCATTTTGAGACACTCAGGCTCTTTTGAAGTAAGAAGCATCAGTTCACCTGATATCCTGAAATGGGATGAAGTCCTTGTCCACAAAGGTCTCGTTTATTTTGGCCAAGACGTCCATGCCTTCTGTCACTTCCCCAAACACAGTATGGACTCCATCCAAATAGTCCAAGTTCTCGCCTGAGGTGATGAGGAACTGGGGACAAGATTGAGCACATCATGTAACACATCCTGCGGGGAACAGATGATCTGGAAATATATTTGGTTATGCTGAAAGTATTTATACGAGTTGATACGACATCTTCCACAATATAAATAGAGAAATATCTCAGATTTCTGTATTATTGTGGCACATAATGGTTTATACAATAAATCAAATACTTTTTCTCTAGACTCCGGCCATCCTCCTCCAACTCTGTTGCAGAAACCCTCATCCACGCCTTCATAACCTCCCGCCTGGACTACTTTAATGGAGTCCTGTCTGGGGTAACCAGTAGAGCCCCAGACAGGCTCCAGTATGTCCAAACCTCCGCTGACAGCGTCCTCACCCACCCCAAGCCCTGGCAGCACGTCACCCTAACCCTCAATGCCAATTTCCACATAGTCCATGCGCACGGATTTTCTCCGTAGGATGGCGCGCGCCCTGCTCCACTGGCTCCGTTTCTGAGGCGTGAGCGCAGCCATGAGCAGCTTTACACAAAGGATCATAAGATCACGTGGGAATAACATGTAAAAAAACATGATACTTTATCTTTCTGTGGTTAATTTGTTGTTCATTCGGTGCCTGTTTTGACGTAATGATGATATTCGGGTTGTTCTATTATGTCAAGCTTGACACGTGCTTGCAGCGAGCTCCATTAAAAATAGACTGAGAGCGTATTTCAAATGCAGCAGAGTGTAGTGGCGCTGCTGGTACACTCCGGAAACAGATTGCGGAGACTCCTGTGGAAACAGGAGCATAGACTAGAGTGGCAGTCATCCCATCCACGCACTCCCAAGTAGATCCTGAATCAAATACTAAATACTCCTCCACACTTATTAATCCCTCCATGTCCTCGCTCCTCAGTATCTCTCTATGGCCTCCTACATCCACACACTATGCCCTGAAACTTCTGGTCCTCAGACCCTGGCCTGCAGTCCATACTACACACAGACCACACCACAGACATCTGCAATGCCCCATCCTTGGACTTATTCAAAAGACTTCTCAAACACCGCTCGTTCTCCACGGCCGACAACCTCCCTTAACTCTGCATCTACATCACTCTCCCGTCTTTTTCTCCCTGTCTCAGTTTTGTTTGGTCTCTCCACCATGTAAAACAGTCAATCATATATTTAAAGCCTATTTCTCTAGAAGCTTATTTCACCTGGGAGCCATGCTGATCATTTCCATTGTTCACCATTGACACCGTTCCCTTCTTCCTGTGTTTGATGCGTGGTACTTTCTCTCGATCAAAATAGCGTGCTTGGTCCCCATAGAGTTTGCTGATAGAACGAACAGAGGAGAGAACATTTTTCAGAGTTCAACATGTGGTTTAAAAAAACAAAAACAAGTCAATAGCTTCCTAGTGATGTGTGTGACCGACCTATAGACAGATTCTCCTCCTCTTCCGGTCCCAGTAGGATCTCCAGTCTGCACGATGAAGTCTCTCTGATTGGAAGAGAAATAATGAATAACAAAATATCTAACAGTCTAAAAATGTCCAACAACCTTTAAAGGGCACATATTATGCAAAATAAACTTCACCATGTTTTTCTAACACTAATATGTGTCCCTAGTCCGTCTAGAAAACCCCCGCAATGAAAAAAGTCCATCCTCTCCTTCTTTAACCTGCTCCGATTTTCAGAAAATGTGTGCTCAAACAGGCCGTTTGGACATTTTCCCTTCATGACATCACAAAGGGCAGTAACCCCTCCCCAAGATGGGTGACACTCCCACAGCTAGGTGTTTGTTCTGCCTTTTCACCATAAACAATAGAGCATGGATCGAGAAAGCCCGGGCCACCCAAGCCCTTCCAGAGAGGGGTGTGGTCAGACACAGCTCATTTACATTTAAAGCTACAGACACAGAAACAGCCTGTTCTGAGCAGGGCTGAAATAGAGGGGTTTATAGACATGATCAAATACAGGATCAGAGTGGATTTAGAACAAGAAACTTCACAGACATGTTTTGAGGAGCTCTGAGACTTATTTACACTGGTTGAAAAAGAAGGATTATATGTGACCTTTAAATGCTTGGACAGATTATTGTATAAAGAAAGACACAAAGACTACAAACCAAAATATCTAATGACAGAATTTTGTCACAATACTTATTCTGCAAAAAGAGGTCAGTGTTTCCCCTAGGTTTACAGCTTTGGGGGGGGGGGGGTTTTCAGTTGTGATCTTAAATAAAATTAACTTGGGGCGTGTGTACGCCCCATGTATGGAGGCTGTAGTCCTCCAAGTGGGCGGCCTGGGTTCGAATCTGACCTGTGGCTCCTTTCCTGCACGCCATTCCCCACTCTCTTTCCCTGATTTCCGACTCTATCCACTATCCTATCTCTACCATAAAGGCACAAAAATAAATCGAAAAAAAATAAAACTTGACCTTCAAGTGTGGGCGGTGGCGGGCGCCCCCCTTATATAATGGTAGGGGAAACACTGGAGGTGCTGAATGAATCAGATTAAACTTTTGAAGTTAATCCAAACTGTCATTGAAATTATAATGAATTTAAGAACTAAGAGATGTAACTTGATGTAAATAATGAACATTGGTGTTAGGAGGCTTTAATTAGTGCTACAGGTCTGTGATATGGAGCTCAGAAAGTAAGCAGATTACTGTAAAACTAACAATGAGTAAAATAAAGGTTTTAGCAGAAAGTTTAATGGTAGTCATAAACAGGCTCTTTTTCTAATCTGTGATTATAGCGCCCTCTGCAGGAAAGTCAGAGTCAGTTTGCACCATGGTTTTAAAACATGGCTTAAATACATGAATAGGTTTGTGACGGAGGTTTACATGAAGTCTCACCTGAACATTGTGGATGAGGCAGTAGTTGTAATGCTTTATCTTGCATAACTTTAGGAAGTTGAGGCAAGCTGTAAAAGAAAGAGAGCACAGAGGTTAAAGGTGAATCCACAGCCATTAAACTTGCACTGCGTAGGGTCTATAAAGCACTAATATAAGTCATGAGGCTTAACAAGGGAATCAAATATCATTATTTCTATTATTTCTATTATTCATTGTTGTTGTGTGTGAATAAATGTTGGCTAACAGTCTTAGCTAGCACCTAATCGCTGTGTGTTTCATCCCGTAAACAGCTAACTTCACGAGACACAGGTGAATAAATTAGACGCCATTTTTAAGAAATAGCTCTAATGTCTTACTTTTCGGTCGTTCATCTGTAAACAAATCAATAACAATATCGCCCAGCGTCGTTTCAAGGAGCACCGCCATGCTGACGTCTGTGAGCTTCCTCTTCTTCTTCTTCTTTGGTGTTTAATGGCGGCAGGCAAACAATGAATTGGTGCAATACCGCCACCTACTGGTATGGAGTATGGATCGGGAACTATTGCTGCATTCCAGTTACCTCGGAACTGGGAAGTCGGAGCTGGGAATGACGTCATACCCGAGTTGAGCGTGTTCCAGTTGCAAGTCGGAAAAGCAACATGGACACCTCCAGGAGTACCTTTGTTTTGTTAGCTAATACCAGACGATAACAACACACTACGTGATAGTTTGTGCACACAAATAACATGACAACATGTCCACAGAAAGAACTTGCACTTTACTATCAGTGTGATTGATTTAATCACACAAAAAGAGGAACAAGCGGCTAATAAACACTATAGTCTCTGCTTAAACGTACGGTTGATGCACGTAGCAGCCATGTTGGATTTTAACTCGGGCTCCTCCGACTTCTCCGAGTTTCCGACTAGTAATTACGACTTCAGGGGGCGTTCCAGTTGACACTTCCGACTGGGAACTCGTAATTTCCCACTTCCCAGTTCAACTGGAACGCAGCATATATCCTAATTTCGAAAGCAAAAAAAGGGGAAACAAATTAATATATTCAAATAAAAAAAACCTTAACACTTGTCCCTAGGTCATCTTGATTTCTTCCAGTGTCATTGTCAGCTCCCCCCTCCGCCTTGTATTACTATAAGGCAGTGGGGGCTTAATAATAATTATAATTATAACAAATATGGTAACACTTTACTTTACAGGTCCGCAAATTTCGTCGTAATTAGGTGATAATTAGACGATAATTAGACAAACTTTTTTATTATTTCTTTGAAATTACCCCCGAATTTCATGACAATTGGGTGAAAATTAGCACGTAACTTCTTTGAAATAATTAATTTCATGAAGAAAATCATAGAATATCTTCAATATGACTTTGTGAACAGCAGCTGATGTGATTTAGGATTCATTAATAAATGTCTGAGTTACAATGACAGCTGAGTTCATTTAGTTTTATAGGAGTTCCAGTGTTAATCTTTTTTTGGTTAATCATATAAAGCTGATCTCAGTCATTTATTACCAAAAGCTGTAATCATTATTGCTTACAATTAAATTCAGGCATTATTTCAAATAAGTTAAGTGCTAATTTTCACCCAATTGTCATGAAATTCGGGGGTAATTTCAAAGAAATAATAAAAAAGTTTGTCTAATTATCGTCTAATTATCACCTAATTACGACAAAATTTGCGGACCTGTAAAGTAAAGTGGTCAAGTCTAAGTGTCCAGTGTTATTAATAGTTGTAGATTTTCTATTCACTTTAATATTTACAAGAATGATAATAGATGTAAGGCTTGTATTATAGTTCTAGCAGTTGGAGTCAGGAGGGGAACCTACAAGGCCAGGAAGATATATAATATATATACATATGATTAGTAATTTACATGGTACATGAAGAATTACAGATAGTGACATGAAGTAATGTGATGTGAATCCCTAGAGCGAGAGGGTGGGGGAGGGGGGGGGGGGGGGGGGGAGAGATAGGAGCTCAAGGTGCCAGTTCCCCTGGTAATCTAAGCATATAGCATTATAACTAGGAGCTGGCCCATACCTGAGCCAGTCCTAACAATGAGCTTTGTCAAAAAGGAACGTTTTAAGTCTACCTCCCTTAGTACATTTAGAGACTGTAGGTACCATGAGCAGGCCTGATAACCGAAGGCTCTACCTCCCATCGTACATTTAGAGACTGTAGGTACCACGAGCAGGCCTGATAACTGAAGACTCTACCTCCCATCGTACATTTAGAGACTGTAGGTACCACGAGCAGGCCTGATAACTGAAGACTCTACCTCCCATAGTACATTTAGAGACTGTAGGTACCACGAGCAGGCCTGATAACTGAAGACTCTACCTCCCATAGTACATTTAGAGACTGTAGGTACCACGAGCAGGCCTGATAACTGAAGGCTCTACCTCCCATAGTACATTTAGAGACTCTAGGTACCACGAGCAGGCCTGATAACTGAAGACTCTCCCTCCAATAGTACATTTAGAGACTGTAGGTACCACGAGCAGGCCTGATAACTGAAGACTCTACCTCCCATCGTACATTTAGAGACTGTAGGTACCACGAGCAGGCCTGATAACTGAAGGCTCTACCTCCCATAGTACATTTAGAGACTGTAGGTACCACGAGCAGGCCTGATAACTGAAGACTCTACCTCCCATAGTACATTTAGAGACTGTAGGTACCACGAGCAGGCCTGATAACCGAAGGCTCTACCTCCCATAGTACATTTAGAGACTGTAGGTACCACGAGCAGGCCTGATAACCGAAGGCTCTACCTCCCATAGTACATTTAGAGACTGTAGGTACCACGAGCAGGCCTGATAACCGAAGGCTCTACCTCCCATAGTACATTTAGAGACTGTAGGTACCACGAGCAGGCCTGATAACTGAAGGCTCTACCTCCCATAGTACATTTAGAGACTGTAGGTACCCAGGCAGTCCTAGACGGGTATCACGGCACTATTATCTCTTTAAGATAAGATGGTGGCCATTGAGAGTTACTTTTTCCACATGTATTTTCCATGTATCCTTTTGATATAACCAAGTACAACAAGTCTTACTTGGAGAAAGCTTAAAGGCCCAATAATGTGACCATTGTTCTACCTTCATACCCATTCATTCTACTAAGGCCTGCAATGAATTTTCCGCCTTCTTTACCAAAGACATTCAGACAATTAGACAGCTGTCAATACCTCATTATCAGAATCAGGATATGTGCTGTGTCCTATTAAATGAAATTCAGACACAATTTAACCCAATCAACCTTAAAATCCTGGACGACATTATACAACAATTCAATTCCTCCTCCTGCTGTCTTGATATTCTGCAAACAGGTTTTTTTCCCAAGTCATGGCACCAGATCTGTTTCAAATTGTAAATTTGTCTCTTCTCTCAGGTGTCTTCCCACAGGCCCTGAAAACAGCAATCATCAAGCCACTATTAAAAAAACCCAATCTAGACAAGTCAATAATGATCAATTACAGGCCTATATCAAATCTTTCTTTTTTTAAATAAAATTATCGAAAAGCTGTGTTTCATCAGCTAAATAACTTGTTGACATTGAGCGACTGTTTCAATGTCTTCCAGTCAGGTTTTTGACAAAACCACAGCACTGAGACAGCTCTGTTTAAGGTGTTTAATGACTTCCGTTTAAACACAGACAGTGGCAGAACCTCAGTCTTACTTTTACTGATCTCAGTGCTGCATTCGACACAGTTGACCACAATATATTACTCGCCAACTGGAAAACTGGGTTGGAGTTTCCGGCACAGCACTAAACTTGTTTAAATCATACTTAAAGGACAGGGACTTCTTCGTGTCTGTAAACACTGTAAAAACTCTACCTCATATATATAAACCATCTGTTACATAATTACATATTTATTATCATGTTTATCTCAGCATTTTTGCACTATTCACCACTGCACTATTGTCTTATTTAGCGATGTATATATTAGTGTTTTTGCTCATATTATGTTTATATTTAATGTTTAACTTTGTACATTGAGAGCACAGTTACTGAAGACAAATTCCTAGTGTGTGTAAGCAAACATGGCCAATAAAGCTAAGCCTGATTCTGATTCTGATGAAGCTGATTCTGAAACACTTTGAATAGCCTTGTTGTTGAAATGTGCAACATAAATAAACTTGCCTTCCCTATTGCTTCTTTGGTTTTACTTTAGACTGTACATATTAAGGGTTTTAACATAGTCTGGACATTTTAACATTTTTAATACATGTTATACTACTATACCATAGAAGAATGTACATATTATACCAATTACACTCGTGCGATCTCGTCCTCTTGGGCGTCTGTGATCTCGCGAGGATGTACGTCAACGCATCATGCGCATGCGCGCTCCTACGCCTCGCTCAATGTTTTTGTTTTAAGGGTCCTGCTGCTGGCAAAACAAGTGAACACAAAATGGAAATGGCAGGCCTTACATTGAGTGTTTTATGTCTTCTTTTTGCTTCAGCAACAAGCACAGAGTCACCGCCCAGGCAGCTGAATACGGTAAGAGCCAAAGCGGATGTAAATAAATACATAAATAGATATGATCAGCCGATAAGATAGATGTTAGCATAGCATTAGCAGAGATGCTCCGTCTCCGGAATTAGCTTATTGATCAGCCGGATTTGAAGAGATTGTGGTGTGAAATGCTATTTCATGTATTTCATGTATTGATCTCCACAGGAAAACATCCTGATCAACGTGACAGCAGGGACTTTGGCGGATACAGAGTTGCACGATTCCAACAACTTGCAGGTACACATAAGCAAAATTACTAAATAAAAAACCGGGGCATGATGTCTACGAAATACAGCCAACTAAACCTCACCGTGTTTATGTCTCATTTCAGATAAACTTAAATATATCGGTGGGTGACGAGCAGGTGCTGGTGAATGACATCCCTGTAGAGCTGTCAGGGGTCACCAGGTTCACCTGTCAGGCTCTTCTCTGTGAGTTTTTTTTAAAGCCTATTATGATAAATCTGAATGTTTTTTCCATTTTATGCTTGTAATAGCTATTTATCCGAAAAAATCTGAATAAAACTTCAAACATGATCAAAAGGCCACTGGGATGTGGTGTGCGAAACATGCTATGTTGAAGTGCTGGCTTCTCTGACAACAATGCAGCAGCCAGTATGTCCTCCTTCTAACTTTAGATTCTGGTCCTGAATGGTCTGGATTTGTTTGGACCAGAGAAGGTAGGCGGTTTTAAGGCGCCCCCACACGGCCGTTTTGGATGCCCCTCAGTTTGCCAGATATGAGACCAGTTATCAGGTCAAACCAACAGGTGTTGCAGTGATGGAAGCGGGCAATTGAACTGGTTCAGATAGAAGTGATTGTACCCGACCTAAAAAGCCTCTGAATGTTTCTAATAAGCTCCACGAGCAGAAACGTGCTCAAACTAGGATCAATATTGGAGATGCTTTTGAAAAATGGAGAGAGGTTAGAACACAGAAAGGTTTACAGACCGATGCAGAGCTGGCTAAACACTGAAGCTTCAGTGTCCACAACATGGCAACCTGTGTGAGCATCGACTCTAGAGAGGAGGGGGGGAGACAGCTCTCTACAATGTTTTGAATTTGGACTGCAGTACCCATTTTAAACACTACGTGTCAGAGTTACATACTGCTCCTTTAACTCTTCATGAAAACAACCATTGGCTGAATGACTGATGTCTTATTTATGCATTGATTAGCCAACAGTGTGAGAATTGGAAGTCACATCCATGATGTACACTGAATACAAAGAGTTGTGTTTTTCCAGTGGACAGCATCAATGGGAGCAGCGACCTTGAATCTGGGGACTTGGCGTCGACTGTTACCCGGGTGATGGTTAGCCAGAACCGCCTGTACAGCGACTCGGAGGAGGTGTTGGCTCTGCAGGTGTTCAGTGAAGTTATAGAGATGGAGGGCAAAGAGGTAAATATCTCTTGATGAGTTTTCACACTGATTCAAATACAAACGACCGTGACATCTTACTCAATCATTAATGCGCAAATATACATAATGAATGTTTTTATTTGTTTGCAGCTGCATGTACTTTACAAACAAGGAGCTGGCTTTGGGCTGAGTGTCCATCATTTAAAAACTTGTCAGCTGTCTGTCTTAAAGTTTCAAGTCAACTGGACAAAGAATTTGAATTAACTTCAAATCAGATTCTTAAGTTTTTGTTTTTGAGAAACCAGCTAAGCCACTTTTTCTTAACCTTTTTAGGCTTGTGACCTTCACTTTGTCTTCACAAAAGTCTTACGACCCCAGACATCCAAAACATTTTGCTCAAATTATTTTGGTTTCAATCATGTCATAGTTTTTCTACTGTGTTGCAATCAACACTAGCCCTATTCAGACTGTCGTTTCAAGCCGTGATACTTACGCCCCTGTGACGTTTCACCTTGAATCTGAACGTCGTGGAGGGGTAATGGGGGGACGAAGTGATCCCCCTCTGTACCCTCGTTAAAGGTAGTAACAGAGTAGTCCAGATGGTTTCAGCGGTTTCCCCAGACTTTTCTTTATCACAGAATGTTTCAAATACAGGATGTGGACTGGAAGTATTAATGTGTGATCTCATATTATTGTGTTTGGGATTATTTAGGTCCAGCAGCCTGAGATGTGTGAGGTGAAAATACTGATGAGCCCAGATTTTCAGAAGCTGGCTCAGTATACCAACATCTACCCCATCGGACACAGCGAGATCTTCAGGGTTCCCAGGGAGAACGATGTTGTCGTCACAGATCCACCAAATCATAGAAAAGGTACCAAAACATGACGTCTTCTTTTCGTTCTTATAGTTGTTGTCCAGTAACCATACAGCAGTCTTATCAGGTACTTTCTTCTACTCTTAAATTAGATGAAGAACAGCTGATTTCTCAGACCACCAGCCAGTATTCCCTGAAGCAAACAGAGACCACCCAGGAGGAGATTGCAGCGCCGGGGAAGCTCCCAGAGACTCCCCTCCGAATGGACCCCGACCTGCTGTACGACGTCAGATACGATGATGAATTTGAAGATAGAGAGACGAGCCAGACGGATCCTATTCAGATGGAGACTCCGCCAAAAGAACTCGTATCGTCTTACTCGGTAAGCCAAATCGGATGCTAGAGCTAGTTTAGGTCACACAGTATATACTGCTCAAGAGTGTTAGGTTTTACAAGTGAAACACCTCAATGGATTAAAAAAAACATCATTACTGACTTCACAATGTTCAGTGAGCAGTTTAAATGATGTTTAAAGTGGTGTATGGAGAAAATAGATTTAAGGATGCAGGGGAATTTTCTGCTTCAGTACTACTGTACGACTGTAGAATAGTCCTAGGGCCTGATTTACTAAAGGTTTGCGTGTCTTAAAACGTGTGCAAACTTGATACCACCAGCAAAAAATGTGCTATCTGATCTACTAACGACACGCAGTGAGGATCGCGTCTTTCATATGAGCAAAACAACACGCATTGTCCATTTAGCACGTTGCCTTAATGAATATGCAATATGGGGCGTTTCTGCCGTAGTGTGCAAAATACTGGGAGGAGAAAATTCAAATTAGTTGAGTTAGTACACGCATTGCGATTTACCAAGCCAGGCAAAAATTGCGGTGATTGTGACGGTGTCTAAATTTAACACCTTTGAAAGGCAGGTGCTAATCCAGGAGCCCAGTGTTACACACAACAGGCTGCAGTTAGGAGGAGACATAGGCTCAATAAAAGAAGGTAGAAAGATCACGTTTTTCCCCCAACATGTTAACATGTTTTCGATTGACATAAAAATAAATGACATGCATTATTTTTTTATTTGGATTCAATAATAGTTAATAAAGAGAAACACCATGATTAAACTAATATAACTGAACATTCACAGCCTCTGCATTCTAAAGAATTTACACATTAACATTCATGTCTTCCTATTTCCCTCTTCTCGCCAACATTACATTTTAAACTGGGCATTTCCTTTTTCTCAGGTTGCGCGTCTCTCCAGCTTGTCTCCTCCGGTGCGCTCCTCTCCCTATCACGCTCGTTTCCAACCTCTACAGCCCCCTGCTGCCAAGCTGTAGGCACTTGGATTGGGGGACCTCACCACTGCTTGTACCCCCGTCTTCGATACCTCTTGCCAGGGCAATTATGTCCGATCAGACACAGCGCTGGCCAGCAGTCTGGTGCGCAACAATAGCCCGAGGGGCGCACCTGAGCGCCGGTGCCACATAGGTCACAGCTCGCACCTCCTGCGCAATGTATGACAATTCATTCAAAGGATCGAGGGAAGAAAAGAGAGGCCCTGTTTAAGGCCGAGGTTTTCTTATAAGCCAAATGTTCTTTCTGTTATATTCAGATTTATCTGCTATAACTCGAAAATACTGTACGTTCATTTGCCTCTCCCACTAATACCTATTTTGCGCTTGCAGTCATTCTGCTTTCCGTCCAAACTCTCCGTGACGTAACCCAGTAGAACACGCAAAAGCCTGACTTAAATACTACCGCCCCCTCAAGGTTTGCACCCGTTATCATTCACCCAAATGTTCTTAGTAGATCACCCGCAAAATGCCCACAAGCCAAACGCGCAATTTTTTGGAGTGAACACGCAATTTAGTACTCTTTAATTGGGATCTTAGTAAATCAGGCCCCTAGTGTAATGCCAGCTCAAACTGTACGACTGAATCGTTTACGACGCACGACCAGAGCTCACGATTTGGAACATTCACTATTGTCAACAGAGAACCCCCACAGACGGAGGTTGATTTCAGTCGTCTCATATGCACGGCTCTGATAGCCTACACAGCGGCTAAAACTCTCTCTCTCTCTCTCTCTCTCTCTCTCTCTCTCTCTCTCTCTCTCTCTCTCTCTCTCTCTCTCTCTCTCTCTCCGTCTCTCTGTCTCTCTGTCTCTCTGTATCTCTCTCTGTCTCTCTGTCTCTCTGTATCTCTCACACACTTGGCACACATAATCTGCATCACAAACAAACACAAGCTAACTAGCAGCTAAAGTATCTTATTCCTGTCAACTGCAGGTCCACATATATTTCCGCCATAGTGTTTTTTCATGATAGGAGGGAGGACGAAGGATGAAAAGGACATGTCTGCAGTCAGCCTGAAATAGTACATTGTACAGCGGGCTTAAGTCAGCCCCCCACCAGTTGCCAGAACAGAATCACATTATGATCCATAATACCAACAGACATGAAAATCCTTTTGTTTACTTTTTAATTATCACACAAGAATCATGAATACACGTTTTTTCTTTTTGTTTTTTACATCAGTTCATGAAACACTTTGGGTACTTGTGCTTGTAGCTGCAGCACCGTCTTCTAACTGTGGGAAAAGCTCATATCTCCCTGTTCGTCCTGTCCTCAGGCCATGTGTCAGTGGGTGGAGGAGGTGAGAGAGCGTCTGAGGCGCTTCTGCTCCGAGTCACTGCCTCTGTTCTTCCTGGTCATGTGGGTTGTGGTGATCGGCGTCGTTGGATCCGCGGTCATCGTCAAGATCTTGGACATGTTCTTCCCAGCTTGTGAACACAAGTAAGTTTATTAGTTTTTAAGTCACCAATCACCTGGGATACCTGATATTCAAACTACTGATGCCTTTAACTAATCAGAGCAAAGATCAGTAGAAGGGGAGGTCTACTTATGTTACCACAGGGCCTGGAAGATGAAATACTCCAGTATATATTTACATAAAATCTAAGTGTCAGTATAACTGCTTAATTGTACCAGATGCGTGTCCGTCTACGCTCCGCCACGGCAGTCTCAGCTCCGGCAGTCCTGAGTCCTCTGCAGCAGATACCCAAGGCTTCTATTTTTGCCCGATGCAGGAGCACGGTGCATCAATTGACCCCAGAGCAAATCGAGCAGGACAGGAAGTCAGACAGCAAAACACCATTAAAACCTTCTGGTTTATTTTCAGAGTAAAACACTCAGTTTTGACGGTTGAGAACAATGACCGTATGTGTGTTTGTTAATGTGTTTATACCACATACATCGTATTATCTCACGCTGTCGCGCGTGATTCTGTAATTACCACTACAACTCCTTTGTTCTCGGGACTCCAGCTGTCCAGCGCTGCTGCTCCGTGCTGCGTGCTGAGAACGCTGCCTGTGTGTGTTGACAGAGGAGGGAGCACGGAGCAAAACTGACGAGCAACGTACACACATTTAGAAATGTTTGGACATAGTTACATCATAAAGAAGATATAAAAAAGTGTGGACTAGTATATGTGCATACATATTCTATATAGACACATACATCCTTAATTCTGATAATCACATATAAAGCAACACCTTAAACAATTAAAGATAATGGAACAAATGTAAACATCTACAAACGAGGGACACCGTGCAAATTTAGAGAATGTGTCTAAAATCAATCTCCTCATTTGAGTAACATTCAATCAAATAAATGATCCAAGGTGCTCCACCTTCAACAGAATTTCTTTTTGGAAATGGCGAGCCATGGGGTGATCTGCATTATTAGTCCTTATGGCATATTTATGTTCTGCCACCCTGTTTTGTAAAAGATATTTTAAAGATAGAGTCAGCAGCCTTTTAATAAAAAATAAAATACAGACTTGTACTAAAGTACGAAGATCCATCATCACTTCTGGGCCTCCGTACATGTGTGGTGGTGACTGTGTCTGCAGAGACTCTGTCCTCTGACTGGATTTTACTGTTCTGGTTTGTTTTGGTTGACTCGGGACGTTTCTGGGCGGGGAGCTGGTGTGTGTCCTCTCAGTCAATGACAGCGCACAGGTCAGTTTAGGAGTGGATACAATTCAGCGATTGGACGCGACTCAAACTGGCAAATATTCTTTTTCTTCTTTTACTGAACTCTTGTCTTCTTTTCTTGCAGGCACATTTTCCACATAAACCCTGCCACTCTAATGCCAGAGGAGGAGAAGCACAATCTTCTGGAGAGCATTGAAATGGAAGCAGAGGAAGAAGAGAAGAAGCCTTGAGTGAGGATTGACCTCGCAAGCTCTGTTTATTTTCAGTTTGTTCTTATTCGTTCTTTAACCGCGGTTACTGTTACGTCGTTAGCATGGCCTGGTTTTGATGGCAGCTTCACTTCTTCCTTTAACCCTTTAAACAATTTGTAGAAAAAAGGACGTGTTTTCAGCCACCTGATTGACCTGAATGATTTAGTTGGTGAGTTGCTAGTCGAGGAAAAGGTTCGCAGGATGTTACTCCAGTTCAGTCTCTATGATGTCAGCTGTCAAAGCACTGTTTCAGGTTTGAGCTGTGGTAAGCGTGCGGTGTGTATACCAGCGTCCGTGCTATCAGCTCGTAGTTTACACGTCAAACGTTTTAAACCTGTCGAGACAGAGTTCAAGACAAGTCACTTTAATTAATCACAGCTCTTTTTTTCACTTGCCTTTTAAAGAAACAAATCCCTTTTAACTGGAAAATATAAAATACTAGGAGGCTGGCAGGAGAAACTCCGGGTGAAGTCTGAGTGGAAAATTCGGCTGATTGCGTTCACACATGCAGCTCCTTCTGCAAGAATTTCAGGAGTTTTCTGCAGGTGTGAAAGCCTTATTATTGTGAGATTGCCTCACACTGGTCGAGCTTACAGGAAGTCATTCATCCCCAAACTCTGAGCAAGAAAGGAAATAAGAGCGAAACATGCTTTTTATTTTAGCAAACATGAATGAGACTGGAAAAAGGCCGATGGAGCAACCCGAAGGCAGTTCCTGAATTTGTTGAGGATTATGTGATTCGGTTAAGAGCTTCAAAGAAAGCTACTAGAAGCACTTTGTGGTGAGATTGTCGAGTTGATTTTCTTTTCCCCAGTTGGCTGTTGTAGAGAGAGGTTAAGAAAATCCGATATGAAGACTGTAGGTTTAACACATGAATATGAACAAACTGAGTATTTCAGGGGCGATCCAATGACGTCAACGTCTTTAAGTTCACCAAAAAAAAAAGACTTTCTACGTGTAGCACTTCTGCACAGGTCGCACTGTTTGTTTTGTTTTTCTCTCCAAACTTGTACCCTACTGCTGAGACGGACTATGTGAAGAAAAGTGTAACTGAATCCGGACTTAACTGAGTACATTTATTCATTGAGGCAGACCGCAGCCCTTTTCTGTCCTCCATGAAGTGAAGGAAGAAGACGACTTTAAGCCATCAAATCTCAATCTGATGTCATGGATAGATGCGTTAGAGTTATTTTTAGTCTGTGAAAGATGATCACGAGTGTCTCGGCAAGATGCGAAAACGACTTTTGTGTTGCCTACGTTCAGTATCAGTTGTTTTCCTCTCTTCCAAACTCTGAATGTCACCACTAAAAAAAAAAAAAACTCCAGCTGTCCACTTCTGAGGCTCACATAATGATTGTCTCTCTTCTCGGTGCCTCTGGCTACTTTTGGAGATCTATGAAAAAATAAGAACTGTAATTTTAATTCTTTCTTTCGTCTTGTGGTTTCCTGTCACTAATAAAGGAGAATGTATGTGAGGTTGTTCAGATTGTCTATGCACTCTAAACATATATAAGATAAATCACTATTACTGGACTGATGTGTAGTTCAAGACATTACCGATGGAAATAATCTGCACCTTGGTGTGAATGAAGTCAAACAGGCTTCAAACCTGTGTGTGTGTGTGGTACGTTTTCACGAGGCGGCGTCCGAGGAACCAAGCAGGTGGGCACAAGGCAGTATTCTGGTCAAAGGAGTGGTGGTCTGATTCATTGATTATTTTAAAATTGTCATGCAAACGTCCTGTTTGTGAACCTCAGAGCAGCGGAAGTGGTGCTTCTGCCTCCCTGAGGTCCAGTTAACCTGCAGAGTGCATGATGTGCTGTAATAGCAAGAGGTGCATGTGTAGTGTAGCTAGTGAATGCTCTGCGCTGTTCAATCAGCAAAGTATACAATAATAAAATACAAAAAAACTAGGCAGTTGCATGACGACGACGCAAAACAGCTCAACTTGAATTTGGATCAGCCTCGAATTGATCAACTGAAAACAACAAAGTGCTGTAGATGAAACGAAATGAGCCTGTAAGGCATGATGTCAGATTTTCTTCTGAAGAAAAACTATTCTGTATATTTTAATTTGTTCTTTGTTTAAATTGTTGGTCGACTCGTGTTCTCTTTTTTGAGACATTGTGATGATAAATTGTATGAATAACAGCTGGATTGTGTGATCGGGTGGAAATCCTGCTGATTAAATGCTTTCCTTATGACTAGAACGCCTCCTCTGTCTGGTTATTTATCTATGCCACTTTGCAGGCTGTGTGTGTGTGTGTGTCACGCTGCAAACACTTGATGCGTTGTCTTTGGCCATCTGAAGACGGGCTTTATTCTGGAGTCAAGGCACAGAGCTCAGCATGGCGTAGGTACACATCACTTCACATGCAGAGTTTCATCTATTTTGAGGACAGATTCCTAACGTCGTTTTCCCTGATGTTTGATGCTTTTCACCACTTTATTTCATGACTGTACATAAAGTGTCACTTTCCTGGTTGTCCATCCAGCGGTCAGTACAAATGCATGTCTTTTAAACGAAATCTTAAATGAGGCACTTGGACATTTAGGTTTATCTTTTTGTAACTATCCGATTAAATCTAGCAAAGAATGAGTCGTAGGGGGCGCCGGATAGCCTAACAGTTATGTACAGAGGCTGTCGGCCTCGTTCCAGCGGCCGTGGACCCATCCAACAAAGGCAAAACATTTTGGACTGTGGGAGGAAGCAGAAGTACCCGGAGAGAACGCACGAATGCACAATGAGAACATGCAAACTCCTCACAGAGAGGCTCCTGTCGGACGGGGAGTCGAACCAGGAACCTCCTCGCTGTGAGGCGGCTAACCACTGCACGGTTAGTAATTAAAGGTTCAGCAGCACAATGTTACAAACGTGAACGTTTCAAGCATGTCTTTATTTCTTTTATAATAAATGTTTAAGTTAATAATCATTGTCAACTTTATTTATAGAATTATCTTGTTAGTGTTCAGAAGTATTTAAATCATCAAACCACAAATAAAAGCAAAGGCATAAAAATACAAACAAACAAACAGGCGTCTCATTTGATTGATTTAAGACACATTAAGACACTTGGGACAGATCGTTCACTATGAATAGAAAACTCCAACAGACGGAGGTTGATTTCAGTCGTCGGCTCAACGGGGCGACACAGCGGGAGAAACGTGGTCCCTCCGTCCCACACATAAGCTGCATCAGCAATAAACACAAGCTCACTAGCATAAATTATATATTCCCGGTCAACTTTCTTATAGAAAAGGTGGGGGGGAGACAAATAAAAAGGGCACGCCAGCTGTTGCCAAGGTGATTTCAGAAGCGGTCCATCAGTTTGTGCAGGTATAATCAGAGGGAAAAGTCCTGGAGTCAAGGGAATTGGTTCGTTGCTCTGTTACCCTCTTATTGTGTGCAGTTCTTAGACCAAAATATCAAACATGTCAGAAATTCATCGGACTGATCGGGAGCAGCTGATCCAACTGTGATCTGCCGCCGTGCTTCGGTGAACCCTGCATGACTGACGCCGGGCTGAAATTTGTCCAAACTTCAAATTGAGTCGTATGACTTAAGAAAACAATCAGGTCTAAATCGTCCTGAAGTTGAAGTGCTTGAGTTTTCCATGTGACTCCAAGTTTAGTAATTTGATTGGGCAGTTTTTCCCTGAACGATAACATTTAAACTACTACAGCCCGTGTTTTCCCTAAATAATAAACCTACTTCATTTGTTCAATATCTTCTACATTTAGAAAACATACAGCCACCACCGTACACTCACAACCTTCCTATAACTCGGCGTCACCATAGTAACACGCTCAAGCAGAGACTGATCACATCCTCGCGTTTTTCAGCAAGAACCAAACTCTTCGATCCACTTTTCATACTTTTCCAGGTCGACTGCAGAAACCGATTTGGACACTTTCTTCAGAGCCGACTCAAAGTCCTCCATGGTGGTGGGCATGTGCATCTCATCCCCGGAGATGTTACGGATTTCCTCGGGCGTGAGGCCCTCGATTCTTCGCCTCATAGCCATCAGAGAGGCATCCCTGCAGCAACACACAACAGCTTCATTTGTACAGATTTCAACAGGGCCACGTTAACTACTAACTTAGCTACTCTGATATTCTCACATTCCAACAACAATCCTTTCAACCATTTATTGTGTTGTTTGGGAAACAGTGACTTCACTGCCCGAAAAACTAACAGAACAATCATTTTTCTTTTCTCTAAACTTTGACTTGAATCAAAACTTTAAAGAAAAAATATTTAATTGATTGATGGAAAGATGAACATTATCAAAGGATGAAATCAACAGAGATGTCCGACCTGCACACGTTGGTGATGTCCGCTCCCGAGTATCCCTCCAGCTTCTCTGCAATCTTGTCCAGGTCCACGTCTGTGGCCAGCTCCAGCTCCTTCAGGTTGATCCTGAGCAACTCCACTCTGCCTTTTGCTGCAAGCATTAATGCAACGGTAAGTAAGTAGAGCAGGCAGGAAGCTTATTTTCAGCTCGAGTCTAAAAAAAGCTACAAACCTCTACACCAACCAGTTCATGTGTTAAAGAGTCCTGCTCAAAGGCAACACGCCTGATGTCAGACTGAACTGTTACAAGTATATGCACAGTTAAAAGCAGGGTTGGTAATTTTCCCCAGATACACTTTTTTAACATTTTGGTTGAAATTGTCTTTAGGTCCCGACAAAAATTAATAACTCAGGTGCTCTGAAAAAGGAACTAAGAAAAACCGTCATCTGTAACAGTTGTAAGCCTGTACGAACTTCGACCGCTGAATGAGTCATGAGACGACGTCGTTTCTACACAATGCAAGCGATGAGCTGAGGTCCGCTCGTGCATGTAAGTGAGGGGCGTGGCTTTTGAGGGAGCACAGAGGGGAGGGGGTGAGTGCAGACGGAGCACTGAGGGAATGCTATTTTCAAAATCAAGCTAGTTTTCGAAAATTACCAACCCTGCCTTTAAGTCGAGCTACAGCTATAGCTCGATTAGGCCGTTTAATCCCTACCAATACTTACTACTTATTTTTTACTGAGCTGTGTGTACATTTGTTTTCCTTTGTTTTTAATATTTGTGTTTGACATATCAAGGTGCTTTGTAACTGGCCTGCTGACCCGACACGTTAGAAACACTCCGGGCCAGCTGATTGCACGTTCCACTGGTCTGCTCGGGTAAGTTCAAATACTGCCTGACAACTACAAACATAGTACCACCACTTAATTCATCATTTCACATCGTGTTCCTGTGATACAGGTGTTCTGTCAATGATTCTTGTGGGATCAGCAGCTTCGTCAGCTTCACTGCCGTTACGCCCACAAGCGGGCTCACTACACTTGATTAAAGAGAGTCAGGAGCTTCTATCTTAAAAAATAAAATACAGACTTATACACAAGCAAAGCAGCTCAATCATCACTTCTGGGCCTCCGTACATGTGTGGTGGTGACTGTGTCTGCAGAGACTCTGTCCTCTGACTGGATTTCACTGTTTTATTTTGTTTTGGTTGACTCGGGACGTTTCTGGGCGGAGCTGGTGTGTTTCCTCCAGCCAATGACAGCGCTCAGGTGAGTTTAGGAGTGGATACAATTCAGGGATTTGACGCGATTCAAACCGGTGAATATGACGGACGTGGAAATAGCGGCAAAGAAGAGAAAATGTAATCATAGTGAAGCGAAACACCGAGCTGATAAAGCATGTTCTAAAACGATGGTGAACACTGTGTTGCTTCCTGTTGGACAAACACCGGCGGTTTGCTTGTGCTAGCGTGCAGCAGGTTGCAGTGTAGGTACAAGCAGTAAACGTACACTCTACGTCCTGCAGTGAGTGTGCGCTTCTGGGGGCGATGAGCCCAGGAGGAGGGGCCCAGTTTGAATGTTGTGTTTAAAAACTGCAGCGAACATTTCTACTGACTCTACCTTTAAATAAGATAAATCAGAACATTCACAAAGCTAAGAAAACAATGTACAGCAGCAGAGAAATAGTCGTACTTGAAGGCAGAGGGATGTAAATCCTCTTCTCCAGCCGTCTCCTCAGAGCCTCGTCGATGTCCCATGGGAAGTTGGTGGCAGCCAGTACCATCACCATCTTGGATGGATCATCATTTTCTGAAGCTCCACCGACACCTACACAAAGAACAAAACCACAGATAAAGGTCAACAATCTTATCAGTTGAGTTTTCTCCACTGCTCAAGAAGTTAACATTCTGATAAACATGTTGCATTAAAACTTCAGTGTAGGAGCGATTTCATCGGTCACCCAGAGGTGAAAGTGCTGAGCACTTAAAAGTTTCAGCGTGACATCAGTTCTAAATAGAGTCCTGCTGTCGCGCCTTTATCACCAGCTCTCATCAGACTGTAAATATGTCATTATAACTGAACATTTTCCGTGGAGCAGCGCTACAATAATTCCTTGAATTACGCACGGAGATGGCACAGATAAAAAGTCAGTGACAGCGTTAGATTATGATAGTATGGACAGGTAGAAGAACGGACTGCCAGGCTCATATTCAAAGTCGTTTAACCGAGTTTACTTAGTGTAAAAAGTGGAACTCCACACGGAGCTGATCAGACGGCAGGGCGCTGAAGGAGAAATCCACGTCTGTTCGTTTGGAAACATTTGATCATTTTATAATGCCTGGCACTAAAATACCTGAAGATGACAGCATCAGAGACACTCTGTGTGTGTTTGTGACAACATGTGAGCAGGTTTAGTCTCTCTCTCTCTCTTCACTGTACTCTGTATGATTAAAGCACTGATCCCAGGGCAGGTAGAATAACCCGTGTCCAGGTTTCTATAACTTTAACAGCAATATATAAATAGAAGTGAGTAATCTCAAAAATATTGAAATACAAAATATAATGATTGTTTTCTTCTGTATTGAGGTACATTTCATTATTTCCATGTCCCAACATGCAGTTTGTAATGACAGAGATTTTGTGTTTTAAATCTGTAGCCTGCAGTCTTAGAAACTCATCTGTAGTGAATAACAAAATAAATCTAATTTGAAATAGATCTTTTTCATGTGATGCAAGGAGAGCATAATGATGAATGCCTGACCTGTTTTGTTCCTGTTAACAGCTCTCAGTACAAGAAGCTTATTTTGATGTTTTAATAATCACACAGCAGCCTATATATCCATGTGCTGAGTTATAGTGATGTCGGCAAAATGAGTCCGGCCCACCGGAGGTCTCATTTGAACCAATCCGGCCCCCGACCCAATATGAGTTTGACACCCCTGACTTAAAGCCTCGTTTCTACCAAGCGGTATGGTTTAGTTAGGGTCAGTAAGGTACACATTTATGGGCGTTTCTCCTGTCAGAAGTTGGTAATGGAAACAAACTAATTGATCTGGTAGTTTGGGGTTTTTGACTTTGATGTTGTGTTTATTATTTTGGCCGGTGATCTCCCTGAAGTTTGATTAATTTTGTGAATAGTGTGAAATAATAAATGACTTATTGTGCACTTAAAATGTGTTGGATTGTTGCTCATCATACGGAGTGGGGAAGGAGAGAGTCACTTTTATGCTACTGCTGGTTTCCCCTAGGCTGGTCGGAACAGTAACAGTGATGACTTGTTTTCACAATGTTAGACTGCAACAGACAAAGAGTGAATAGAGCACTTGATGAAAATACTTGAGAAGAACATTAACAGGCTTCATACCATCCATCTGCACCAGTAGCTCTGCCTTGACTCTGCGGCTGGCCTCATGTTCCTCTGAATTCCCTCTGCGGCTGCACATGGAGTCAATCTCATCAATGAAGATCGTAGTGGGGGCATAAAAGCGTGCCTGTGCAGGAACACATGAAAGAGTCACAGTCAACAGTCGAGCTGTGACGTCTGAGGGGTGACATGAAGCTCATGCAGAATATTCCTAAGTAGAGGTGGAAAAAATCGATTTATGTAAAAATCAAGATGCTTATTTTCTGAGATTTTAAACCAATACATAACTTTCCTTTTTTTTTTTGGGGGGGGGGGGGCTTATTTGTCACTCCCTGCTAAGGCTAGCTCCTTAACTCAGTAGAATGTCAAATGGAGCAGCAAGAAATCCAGCCAGTCTCACAGATGACTGAAGTAGATCCTGAAGTATGTACTAATTCAAAAATAGACTTTCAGTCATGAATCCAGAATTGTTCTGACCCCAAGAATCGAAATCGAATCGAATCATGAGACACTCAAAGATTCCCAGCCCTATTACCAAGTTACCCTTAAGGCTGGCTTCTTATGCGCGCTAATGTGCAGTCCCTGTCCCTTGTTAGGCTTTTAGGAAATAACACACGATACAACAACACTGTAAAATAGACAGAAAAACTGACAATTGCAGCTTGGATTAGGGCTACTCGAGGTTCTCAGATTGGGGGGCATTCCTGATGACGTATCAGACCAGCAACTCTGAATTTCCCATTTCCGAGATCAAATGGAACGCACCATTAGTCTGCACCAGTCACGTGCCTAAAGTCTTACCATTTCAAAGAGAAGGCGCACAAGCTTCTCCGACTCCCCTCTGTACTTGGACGTCAGAGTCGATGAGGACACATTGAAGAACGTGGTTCTGCATTCGGTGGCAACTGCTTTGGCCAAAAGTGTTTTCCCCGTACCAGGCGGTCCCACCATCAGCACTCCCTGGAGTTATAAAAATAGGTTGCTGAAGTATTTATGCATTTTAACTTATGATACATATTACAGGTAATGTGATGAGAATGTCTTGAAGTCCACACCTTCCATGGTCTACGTATGCCTTTGAAAAACGCTGGCATCCACATCGGCAACACGACCGCTTCTTTTAAGAGTTTTTTTGCATCTTCCAAATCTGCAATGTTGTCCCTAAAGAAACAGTTTGACAGAAATCAGAAGTCACAGCTGGAAGTTCTCTGGCAAGTAATGCTCCTAACACCATGTCCTAAGAGCATGCGGTCAGGTTAAAAACGGCGTCCATCATCGCGCTGCTTCGCTCACAGGCAGCGAGGACACTCAAATAGGAAACTATAGGATCAATCTGATTTTGTCGCTGACACTTGCTTGAATTGAGTGCTGTTAGGACCGACTGAAAGAACGTTTTGTTTGGCCAATCTAAGATTCTTGGTACGAACAAGTTAAATCCTTGAAGTGTGTGTATTTCACAAAATGGTATGTTTTCCTAGGTGCCCCTCTTTCATACTCCGGCGACATTGAACTCATTATAAATGCAGGTCGTATACCGAGCCAATGTGCCATGGTATGTATCGTTTAATTTTCTGGGACGCTGGAGCTCACTGTCCAGCCTTTTCAAGGTGTTGTGGGACTAATTGGGCGAAACACCGGCTGACAGGTTCCCACTTGACAACCCCAGTGATGTCCTGGCTCTTGCTGCCCATTGGTCTATACGGTTGAGTTGTGGGGCCATGTGGTAGGGTAGGTAGTATCAGCGTTGTCACTACCTGGTGCTTGCATGTACGGAGCCAGGGTCTGTTGAAGGTGGCGATACTGTTCTGATTGCGGTAGCGACTAAGGGCCATAGGGTAGGTTCTGTAACTTATCAGTAGGATAAAAGGGCATGACTGGAGCGAGGGGTGTCTTCACTGAACACTTCTCTCATTAGGGCACAAGTATCCTGTGTTTATTTCAAACTCAACTTCTACAGCTGCAGGGCGTTTACAACTCAAGGTTGTGCGAGTTAAAAGCAGCACAAGAGGGTGAGCTTTCTGAATCCCACAGAAACACCCCGAGGACAAACAGCCAAAAAAAAACAAAAACAAACAATGAACACCTACCATTTGACATTTGGATTCTGAGAGATAATATCTCTGTCCAGAGCGTCAATGAGGTCTTTATCATATCCTGTCCCGTCAAACTTTTTCACTTCTTTCTCCTGCACGTCTGCTTTGTTCTGAAACGCAGAGCAAAACATTAATTCCCTGATTTAACACACGTGGTCTGGATTTTCCCACACAAAAAAACTGGAATAACCGGCTGGGTAAGGGTGAGCGATAAACAAGCAGCATGAGGACACTGTTTAACCAACAGTACAAACAGTTGAGAGTGAAACATGCAGTGAAGATAGTAAATCAGAAGGTGGGGGGTAGAAACTACCAACGTGTTGTCCACCTTATCATCCTTTGCTTTGCCAGCAGCATCCTTTGCCTCCTTCTTTTCTTTTCCTTTGGAGGCTTTAATTCTGTCCCCATTGGCCCCACGAGGCGAGTGTCTCTGCTGGGCTCGCACAGCCACACTCAGGCGGTTGTTTGAAGATTTGCTGTCTTTGTTGACGTTAGAAACCCGCCTGACAGGACAAGGAGAATGTCTGTGATAGGAGAGAACGATGGAAATGGTTTTAAGACTCATGATATCTTTCAAAGTTGTGGTTTTATTCATGCCAGGTCAATAATATGGACTTGACCGATTGGCTGTTCGGGGGTTTCATGTAACTCCAGCTCTTGACACAGGTTCAGGAAATCTCCTTGAGCCTGCCGCTGTAGTATCCATGCTTTCACCATTAGTGCGGTTTCTCCTTATTTGTCGCCTCTGCCTCTTCTTTTTCTTTTTCCACTAAAAGACCAAGGGCTGACAAACGCCAGTGCCATTTTCAAGTTTTACCAGACATTATTCTCGATTAGTAGGGTACATATAATACGAGTGGTGCGCGACAGCGGTGTGAAAATGGTCTTCTCGTATCATAACAACAGACTACCGCCACCTCACGGATGCGCAGAACGTAACATGGTGGTTGGCCGTCGGCTGTAGTCTTGGCGGTGTGTTCAAGTGCAACTTTTTGGCCAAGACAGAAGGCGACGTGAGGTGACGCCACAGGTGGCCTTCGTCGCCACTAGTTCTTCGCTGTCTGCTTGGTGTGTTAGTTAGTTAGTTACTTTATTGTCCCCGTTGGGAAATTCATTTTCACAGCTGTACAGGCAGGGAGACACCATAGCACACACTCACACATATAACACACTACAGTCATTTTTTGTCAGGGCCTTAAAGGTCGTTGCACACTGAGTACGTTTTTTTCCGTCTGAAATTGACGCACATGAAAAAAGAAATACCATCTCAAGTTGTGTCAATCAAGTTTGCACACTGAAACTTTCATCCGTCATTATTTTTTACGGAAAAAACATTTGTTTTTGTTTTGGGTTTTTCACATCCATCCCCGTGTGTGTAATGTGTGTCTGTAGTGTCCCTTCCTCAATAATGCTGCTAGCTGCAGTTCAGGATTAATTGCTTTGTTTTTAATGTGTCGTATAGAGAGCAGGGCATCAAACTGGACCACTGACATCCTGAAATACACCTGGAAGCAGTCAGGATAATTCTGCAGCTCCTTATCAAAATGGTGAAACGCTCCTCACTCTTGTCTTGTTTTCAGGAGTGGACAGACACTGTTCTTTTTATTTAGTGAAAGAGACACAAAATCAACTCCACAGCTTGATCACTCTGCGTGATGAGTACAAGGCATTTGGTCTCATACAGAGAATTTTTGCAATTAATAGAAAAATAAACGCAGCGGACTCAGTGTGCAAGGTGTCTGTGCGTAATGTTTTTTATCAGATTACGGATCTGAAAGAACGTATCCAAAAAAGAAGCGGACTCGGTGTGCAAAGGCCTTAACATACAGATAATTTAATAATATATGTCCCTAGGGTCTTTAAGAGACTTTAAGATGAGTATACCTCAAATACACACAGAGTAATAGAAACCGTTTTTTTTTTTAAGTCTAAAAATTCAACTCATCGCAAACCGCTTTAAACAAATCCCTTAATCTAGGTTCAGTCTGATTAAGATCCCTGATTGTCTCCATCTATCGGATCTTCATCCAGCCGACGCCAGCTGAGCGATGAACGCAGTGGCAGACCTGGAGTGCTACACACCTTAAACCTGCTGCTAGGTTTTACTCGCAACATCACAAAGGGCAGTAACCCCCTTGTTAGTTTGTTGTTTGTTGTGAGTCTGCCTTCCCCCCGTAAACAATAGGGCATGGAGATAGAAAAACAAAGCCACATCACCTTCTAGAGGACATTTGTTGAACACAGCTCACTTACATTTAAAGCTGCAGACACAGAACAGCCTGTTTGAGCACACATTTTCTGAAAAGTGGAGCAGGCAAAAGACGGAGAGGATGGACTTTTCTAATCTTTGGGGAGTTTGTAGACAAACTAGTGACACATATTAGAGTTAGAAAAACATGGTGAAGTGCATTCTGTATAATGTGAGACCTTTACATCTTCATTATTAATTCTCTATTGTCCTATGTAACATCACTGTCTTGGAGGAACAACATTTCCACTCACTGTGTACTTTGTAGATGTTTGAAATGACAATAAAGACAAACTTGAGACTTATCCTGTAGTTCCCATCCCTAATGACTCAAAAGATCCAAGCATTTAATGCTTAAAGTAATTTATTTACTTGTTGTGTACTGTGATTGTCCCGTCCATGTTGTTTGTCGTGTGTATAAATTGACCAGCTGGCAAATGAGTCTCCCCGCTGGGGATTAATAAAGCAGGAACAAAACAAGCTCACATAAAAGGTACTCAAGTGCACTAATCTCAATCATATGACTACATAAAGGCCAATGTTCGCTGGAAAAACTGCTTACACAACCTCCGATTACAAGTCTATGCCCTGCAAAGGTGAACAGTGGCGTGGGCCTGCAGCATTTACCAAAGCAACATACAAGAACGAATACCTCTGCTCCACATGCACAGGCCTTATGTCGCAATCGTCATGGTTACTGGGTTTAGCAGGCGTCGTGTCCAGCTGAAAGTTCTCCAGAGTTGACATTATGTCCTGAACTTGTCGACTCTCTTCACTGATTTCCTGCCACAACTGAGAACAAAGCAGAAAGAAAACATCTGAAAAGCCGAGACTCTTTTTCTAAAACAATCTGTGATGTGTGTTTTAACGCCATTTACCTGCTGCCACCTCTGCTGAACACTGCTGTCTCGCACAGTGTACACATACTTCTTGATTTGTTCTAGCAATCCCTGATAGAGGACGCTAGCAGAGCTGTAGTTTCCCAGCAAGGCATATTCTCGGGCCAGCTTCACGTTCTCACTGATCTCTCGTAGACTCATGGTGCTGGGGGAACAAAGACGGGGAGTTAGGGAATAAAAGCTCATAGTACGAGCAACCAGGGTTGGAAATTAACTTTTTCGCCTGCCTAACAAAAAAAAAGATATCGACCAGTCACTAATTTTTTTTACCTACCACATTTGAACTGGCAGCATAATGTAATGACGTATAATATCAAATCAAGGCTTACAGTATTCAAGTCGTCGTCTATTTGATCAACTATTAAAGAAAACACTGACATGCTCTTTGTCTCGCTCATAAGTTTATTTTTGTTGATTATTTTGAGGCTGGCAGGAGTCTCCATGGCAGCCATGTCCTCAAAGGTTCATTTAGCTTATTAAGCTGCAAATAAACCTCGACTGAGAGGCAAGATAATCAATTGTTCTTTTAAAAGCGTGTGTTTTAAAATCACATTATTTTTATATACCAGCCCCTGTGACTGGTAAGTTGAGCAAATTCACCCATCACTGCAAAAAAAACCTGTATATGGCGGGTGACAGGTGTTTATTTCCAACCCTGGTACCAACGTCCCCATTGTTGCCATTTCCACCAAGCATTTTATTTAGTTTCCACCATATTTGAAGCACAGAGTTGATTAAAGCGGCGTCTTTTTATTTTAGAAAATTCTTGAATTGAATTGTCTCGCTCTACAAGTCAAATGTAAGACAGTGAAGAAAAGTAAACATACGACTACGACGTGAAAAGAAGAAGAACATACTCTCTGATTATTTGGATGTCACATAAGTGTGTTTAGATCGCGGTTATTCCGTGTCAGTGTATGTGCAATATGAAGCTTCGAGCTACCTAAAGAGCGCTAACATTAGCCTGCTAACACAACAATGCAGGCCACGGGCAATTGCAGCTTGAGTCAAGGACAATTTTGTCGCTGCTTGCACTTAATGGTGCTTTATTATGGTGTGTTCTAATTGATAACTCCTTCGCGCGAGTGGAGGGGGGGTTGGAGGTGTGTCGCTGGAGGAGAGTGGAGGCTTCAGTATGATGGAGGTGTGGCTAAACAGCAGTTTGTTTTGGTTTCATGCTGGAGCTCAAGGGCGACATCTACTGGTTTAAAAAGTCACACATTCTTCCTTTAAACGTTTTTAAACTTTCTGTCAACACTCAAGTTTTTAAAAAATATCTTAATATGCGTTTCCGGAACTTAAAGGGATACTTTCACCCATTTGCATTAAGCTTTGTATCATTAGAAACCTGGTAGTATTTTTGAATGGTTGTGCATCCCGCCCTCATTTTCCCCTGAGACAGGAAAGCTCCGTATATTTTTTTTCTGAAAAGGAGCCTCCGATGATGCAAAAATCGTCACACTGCGTCATCGGAGGCTGTTTTGGTTAGCAGGGGTGAAACTACATCGCTAGTTCCTAATATTTTCGACCACTGAAGCTACAGACCTATTACAGATCAGTGGGCGGGACCTCACTGCCAGAATTTAAACTTAACGTCCACCATATTGCTTGGAAGCTATGCTAACAGGCTCTGTGGAGAAAGCTGATAAGAACTGAGAATGGCGAAAAAAGTATGTTTCAACTTCAAACTGATATGGATGAAGGGGATTTTGAAGGTCTTGTGCTCGAATCGGATGTTCGTGGCTATCTCTACGAGCCGCAATATAGCGGCGAGGCAGCTTCTGTCAAAAGTTATATTTGAGCAAAAAGTTGATGTGCAATACGTGCATGACTAAAAAGTATGTTAACATTAACAAAACATATTTTGCCCCCCATTTGATGACGAATCCGACGTCAAGTCGGGCACCCCTAATTCTTTTCCGAGTTGTTGTTCCGACTTGAGCAGGTGTTCATGTGCATTTTACAACTCGGAAACTCGTTTTTCCGATGTGTCTGACACCACGTGAATGCACCATAAAATCCTCTACTTCAGCGGGAGTGGCCTGCGGTGCTGTGCATTCTGGGAGTTGTCTTTCATCCACATGAGCCAAAAAGACACTTTCTGCCTTTTCTGGGTCAAGAAGGCACCAACTTCAAAATGTATTTCACATTTCTACTACATATATGACCCAATGTCAATACAGATTCATGTTTCAACAGGTGAAGTATCCCTTAAACGTACAGTATGTAAAATCCGCCGCTAGGGGGCTCTCAATCAAAACAATAACAAAAGATGACGTCGAGGCTTGCGGTGTATTATGGGAAAAAACGAACGAATCACTACGAACGGGCGAAACCGACCTGAGAAAGACAATATGGCTTTGTTCAGACTGCCGCCCAAATCCGATTTTTCCCCAAATCCGATCAGAATCCGATCTAACTGACTGACTGTCCGCATTAGAAATTGCAAGTGTCCAGATCTGATCTGCCTGTCCGTATTGACATGGTCTGATCCACATTGATTTCTATGGTAACAGGTTACGCCCAGGAAATACAACTGACAGAGAAGTGTGTCTATTTCTGATGCAAACAATCTGTTGAGCAGTCTGCCATGTTTGTTTTTATTCTTGCTGTTTTCTTCCACCGACCAAAGCTTAGACCAGTTTGTATAATGCACCTTGAATTAACTTCCGGCTTGCTGGATCTACGTCGTCGTTGTTATTGTTGATGGTGTCGCCTTGCGAGTGACGCAGAAGACACATTGAAGCGACCGAGACGTTCAGATTGAATCGGATCTTTAGGAATCCGATTTGAATCGCATTCGAAACCACCTCCGTATGTGGTTTGAATCAGATTTGGAAAAATCAGATCTCATGTGGCTTTTTGTGTCCAGACTGGCAAAAAAACACAAAGTACATACAATCTGGATGTGCTAAAAATCAGATTTGGAGGTGCAATGTGAACAAGGCCTATGTGTACTGACGATGTATCCACTGTATTGGAAGTTTACAGGACTAACTAAAATGAAATAAAACCAAAGAGAAAATGCTCTTTTTTTTGTCTTTGACACGAACACACTGAGCGACACACAGACTGTCCTTACAGTTTGTCTCAGACACCTCAGTTTATATTTTGAGGCGCTTACAGACTGCAGAGGGTCAAACCTTTTCTAACTTATACAACAATTTATAGATTAAAAGAAATAAAGAAGTTGCTTGATATATTTCTCTGAACCATTTACGATACAGAGACAAATAACTAAACTACCAGTAAAACCACTAAACTAAAAATAAGCATTTTCATAAAGAAAAGCTAAACAGACAAACCTACGGAAGAAAAAGTAAAAGAAAAATAAAGTTATTATCTTATGTGCACAAGTAAGTTGATAACTTGTGCTAACAATATAATTATTTTGTGCAAGATATGATGATACACACAAGTTAATATCTTGCACACGATAGTTAGATATTATCTTTACCGTACAAAACAGTATTACAAACTCATTCAACTAAACTGCAATTGAAAACAAAAAGTCAAAACGACATACTAATAAAAGTATTAATAAACTTGTCTTTCACGACCCTGTTGTTGATGTGTCTCTGCTGTCAGATCATTTTCACCATGCAGTGTAACCCTGTCACAAAATGTACAACATACATGCACAACTTTATTCGTCTATGTTCATTTATAGTAAAACTAAAGGTGGGTAAGGGTCCTCGGTTTAACTTATTGCTCCACGAATTAGCCGTAGCCTCGCCCAAATGTTGGCAACATGCGACATGCCTGCGTCCATGTTAACTGTGCTGTTGGGTCAAATAAAAGAGCGACTCATTGCGTCGGATGAAAAGATAACTTAAAACTTATAAAAGTTACCTTATGTTTAATGATACACGGTTTGTGCGGACTTTGCTAACTTTAAAACATCCCTCAGTTTGAATCTCAAGCCGGATGTTTCCCCTCTATCCTGAATGACAGACGGAGGCACAGGCTAACTTTATCCGTACAACACTCAGGTTCAATGTCAAACCAAGGTGAATAAGTATAATTCAGAGCACTCAACTTTTTCGATGATCACAACGCAGCTCAGCTGGTTCAATCGGAGCCTACAACCGGACAGAAACGACACTGAGCGATCTGCGGACGCGTTTGTAGTTCAGATGGTATCACAGGAAGTCAACACAGGGCACTTTTGTATGCTGTTTGAGTACCTTCAAAATAAAGGCCAGTCACTTCAACACAGTCATACAAGAAAAAGGGCTTTAATATTTTTAACTTTTTCTGGTTTGAACACCTGTCTCATTTTTTAAACTGAGGACCCATACACACCCCATTTCTTTCATTTTCATTTTGTTCTAAAGGTACGGAGCCCCTGAAGTCCCAAAAAGTAAAAAAAAAAAAAATCTTGTTTGCGCGGGGGTTAAAAATATGATTTTGGGAATGTAAAGAGTTATTTGTTTTAACAAATAGGAAATAAGTTGACTGTCGACTTCATCATCTTCTGTTCACATAAAAAACAATACATATTTATATTAAATAAAGTGTAATCATCCCGTAATATGAACAGTCAATGTTTCCTGCATTTTTAATGACGAGAAAACAATCCTTATTGCACACAAAATAGACAGATTCTTACAAACATAGGAGAATATGATACCTCTGTTTGACACCTAATAATTAAAATAACATCTTTTTCTTTTTAAAGGCAATTCAACCAAATCTTACATACAGGCTTTAAAATAGTCATGTACCCTGATAATTATGGAAGCCCACTGATGATGAAAAAAAAAATCCTGTAAGTCATTATAATGACTTAGTATATCAATATAATGATTTAGTATATCAATATAATGACTTAGTATATCAATATAATGACTTAGTATCTCAATATAATGACTTAGTATCTCAATATAATGACTTAGTATCTCAATATAATGACTTAGTATCTCAATATAATGACTTAGTATATCAATATAATGACTTAGTATATCAATATAATGACTTAGTATCTCAATATAATGACTTAGTATATCAATATAATGACTTAGTATATCAATATAATGACTTAGTATCTCAATATAATGACTTAGTATCTCAATATAATGACTTAGTATCTCATTATAATGACTTAGCATATCAATATAATGACTTAGTATCTCAATATAATGACTTAGTATCTCATTATAATGACTTAGCATATCAATATAATGACTTAGTATCTCATTATAATGACTTAGTATATCAATATAATGACTTAGTATCTCAATATAATGACTTAGTATCTCAATATAATGACTTAGTATATCAATATAATGACTTAGTATATCAATATAATGACTTAGTATCTCAATATAATGACTTAGTATCTCAATATAATGACTTAGTATATCAATATAATGACTTAGCATATCAATATAATGACTTAGTATCTCAATATAATGACTTAGTATCTCATTATAATGACTTAGCATATCAATATAATGACTTAGTATCTCATTATAATGACTTAGTATATCAATATAATGACTTAGTATCTCAATATAATGACTTAGTATCTCAATATAATGACTTAGTATCTCAATATAATGACTTAGTATCTCAATATAATGACTTAGTATATCAATATAATGACTTAGTATCTCAATATAATGACTTAGTATATCAATATAATGACTTAGTATATCAATATAATGACTTAGTATCTCAATATAATGACTTAGTATCTCAATATAATGACTTAGTATCTCATTATAATGACTTAGTATATCAATATAATGACTTAGTATCTCAATATAATGACTTAATATCTCAATATAATGACTTAGTATCTCATTATAATGACTTAGTATATCAATATAATGACTTAGTATATCAATATAATGACTTAGTATATCAATATAATGACTTAGTATCTCAATATAATGACTTAGTATATCAATATAATGACTTAGTATATCAATATAATGACTTAGTATATCAATATAATGACTTAGTATCTCAATATAATGACTTAGTATATCAATATAATGACTTAGTATATCAATATAATGACTTAGTATCTCAATATAATGACTTAGTATCTCAATATAATGACTTAGTATCTCATTATAATGACTTAGTATATCAATATAATGACTTAGTATCTCAATATAATGACTTAATATCTCAATATAATGACTTAGTATCTCATTATAATGACTTAGTATATCAATATAATGACTTAGTATATCAATATAATGACTTAGTATATCAATATAATGACTTAGTATCTCATTATAATGACTTAGTATATCAATATAATGACTTAGTATCTCAATATAATGACTTAGTATATCAATATAATGACTTAGTATCTCAATATAATGACTTAGTATCTCATTATAATGACTTAGTATCTCAATATAATGACTAAGTATCTCATTATAATGACTTAGTATATCAATATAATGACTTAGTATCTCAATATAATGACTTAGTATATCAATATAATGACTTAGTATCTCATTATAATGACTTAATATCTCAATATAATGACTTAGTATCTCAATATAATGACTTAGTATATCAATATAATGACTTAGTATATCAATATAATGACTTAGTATATCAATATAATGACTTAGTATCTCAATATAATGACTTAGTATCTCAATATAATGACTTAGTATCTCATTATAATGACTTAGTATATCAATATAATGACTTAGTATCTCAATATAATGACTTAATATCTCAATATAATGACTTAGTATCTCATTATAATGACTTAGTATATCAATATAATGACTTAGTATATCAATATAATGACTTAGTATCTCAATATAATGACTTAGTATATCAATATAATGACTTAGTATATCAATATAATGACTTAGTATCTCAATATAATGACTTAGTATATCAATATAATGACTTAGTATCTCATTATAATGACTTAGTATATCAATATAATGACTTAGTATATCAATATAATGACTTAGTATCTCAATATAATGACTTAGTATCTCAATATAATGACTTAGTATCTCATTATAATGACTTAGTATATCAATATAATGACTTAGTATCTCAATATAATGACTTAGTATCTCAATATAATGACTTAGTATCTCATTATAATGACTTAGTATATCAATATAATGACTTAGTATATCAATATAATGACTTAGTATATCAATATAATGACTTAGTATCTCATTATAATGACTTAGTATATCAATATAATGACTTAGTATCTCAATATAATGACTTAGTATATCAATATAATGACTTAGTATCTCAATATAATGACTTAGTATCTCATTATAATGACTTAGTATCTCAATATAATGACTAAGTATCTCATTATAATGACTTAGTATATCAATATAATGACTTAGTATCTCAATATAATGACTTAGTATATCAATATAATGACTTAGTATCTCATTATAATGACTTAATATCTCAATATAATGACTTAGTATCTCATTATAATGACTTAGTATATCAATATAATGACTTAGTATATCAATATAATGACTTAGTATATCAATATAATGACTTAGTATCTCATTATAATGACTTAGTATCTCATTATAATGACTTAGTATCTCAATATAATGACTTAGTATATCAATATAATGACTTAGTATCTCAATATAATGACTTAGTATCTCAATATAATGACTTAGTATCTCAATATAATGACTTAGTATCTCATTATAATGACTTAGTATCTCAATATAATGACTTAGTATCTCATTATAATGACTTAGTATATCAATATAATGACTTAGTATCTCAATATAATGACTTAGTATCTCATTATAATGACTTAGTATATCAATATAATGACTTAGTATCTCAATATAATGACTTAGTATCTCAATATAATGACTTAGTATCTCAATATAATGACTTAGTATCTCAATATAATGACTTAGTATCTCAATATAATGACTTAGTATCTCATTATAATGACTTAGCATATCAATATAATGACTTAGTATCTCATTATAATGACTTAGTATCTCAATATAATGACTTAGTATCTCAATATAATGACTTAGTATCTCATTATAATGACTTAGTATCTCAATATAATGACTTAGTATCTCAATATAATGACTTAGTATCTCAATATAATGACTTAGTATCTCATTATAATGACTTAGTATCTCAATATAATGACTTAGTATCTCAATATAATGACTTAGTATCTCATTATAATGACTTAGTATCTCAATATAATGACTTAGTATCTCATTATAATGACTTAGTATCTCAATATAATGACTTAGTATATCAATATAATGACTTAGTATCTCATTATAATGACTTAGTATCTCAATATAATGACTTAGTATCTCATTATAATGACTTAGTATCTCATTATAATGACTTAGTATCTCAATATAATGACTTAGTATCTCAATATAATGACTTAGTATCTCATTATAATGACTTAGTATCTCAATATAATGACCTAGTATCTCAATATAATGACTTAGTATCTCAATATAATGACTTAGTATCTCAATATAATGACTTAGTATCTCAATATAATGACTTAGTATCTCATTATAATGACTTAGTATCTCAATATAATGACTTAGTATCTCAATATAATGACTTAGTATATCAATATAATGACTTAGTATCTCAATATAATGACTTAGTATCTCATTATAATGACTTAGTATATCAATATAATGACTTAGTATCTCAATATAATGACTTAGTATCTCAATATAATGACTTAGTATCTCAATATAATTACTTAGTATCTCAATATAATGACTTAGTATCTCATTATAATGACTTAGTATCTCAATATAATGACTTAGTATATCAATATAATGACTTAGTATCTCATTATAATGACTTAGTATCTCATTATAATGACTTAGTATCTCAATATAATGACTTAGTATCTCAATATAATGACTTAGTATATCAATATAATGACTTAGTATCTCAATATAATGACTTAGTATATCAATATAATGACTTAGTATCTCATTATAATGACTTAGTATCTCAATATAATGACTTAGTATCTCAATATAATGACTTAGTATATCAATATAATGACTTAGTATCTCATTATAATGACTTAGTATCTCAATATAATGACTTAGTATCTCATTATAATGACTTAGTATATCAATATAATGACTTAGTATATCAATATAATGACTTAGTATCTCAATATAATGACTTAGTATATCAATATAATGACTTAGTATCTCAATATAATGACTTAGTATCTCAATATAATGACTTAGTATATCAATATAATGACTTAGTATCTCAATATAATGACTTAGTATATCAATATAATGACTTAGTATATCAATATAATGACTTAGTATCTCAATATAATGACTTAGTATCTCATTATAATTACTTAGTATATCAATATAATGACTTAGTATATCAATATAATGACTTAGTATCTCATTATAATGACTTAGTATCTCATTATAATGACTTAGTATCTCATTATAATGACTTAGTATCTCATTATAATGACTTAGTATCTCAATATAATGACTTAGTATCTCATTATAATGACTTAGTATATCAATATAATGACTTAGTATCTCATTATAATGACTTAGTATATCAATATAATGACTTAGTATCTCAATATAATGACTTAGTATATCAATATAATGACTTAGTATCTCATTATAATGACTTAGTATATCAATATAATGACTTAGTATCTCATTATAATGACTTAGTATATCAATATAATGACTTAGTATCTCATTATAATGACTTAGTATATCAATATAATGACTTAGTATCTCATTATAATGACTTAGTATCTCAATATAATGACCTAGTATCTCAATATAATGACTTAGTATCTCAATATAATGACTTAGTATCTCATTATAATGACTTAGTATATCAATATAATGACTTAGTATATCAATATAATGACTTAGTATCTCAATATAATGACTTAGTATATCAATATAATGACTTAGTATCTCATTATAATGACTTAGTATCTCAATATAATGACTTAGTATCTCAATATAATGACTTAGTATATCAATATAATGACTTAGTATCTCAATATAATGACTTAGTATCTCAATATAATGACTTAGTATCTCATTATAATGACTTAGTATCTCAATATAATGACCTAGTATCTCAATATAATGACTTAGTATCTCAATATAATGACTTAGTATCTCATTTTAATGACTTAGTATATCAATATAATGACCTAGTATCTCATTATAATGACTTAGTATCTCAATATAATGACTTAGTATCTCAATATAATGACTTAGTATCTCAATATAATGACTTAGTATCTCATTATAATTACTTAGTATATCAATATAATGACTTAGTATCTCAATATAATGACTTAGTATATCAATATAATGACTTAGTATATCAATATAATGACTTAGTATCTCAATATAATGACTTAGTATCTCATTATAATGACTTAGTATCTCAATATAATGACCTAGTATCTCAATATAATGACTTAGTATCTCAATATAATGACTTAGTATCTCATTATAATGACTTAGTATATCAATATAATGACTTAGTATATCAATATAATGACTTAGTATCTCAATATAATGACTTAGTATATCAATATAATGACTTAGTATCTCATTATAATGACTTAGTATCTCAATATAATGACTTAGTATATCAATATAATGACTTAGTATATCAATATAATGACTTAGTATCTCAATATAATGACTTAGTATCTCAATATAATGACTTAGTATCTCATTATAATGACTTAGTATCTCAATATAATGACCTAGTATCTCAATATAATGACTTAGTATCTCAATATAATGACTTAGTATCTCATTTTAATGACTTAGTATATCAATATAATGACCTAGTATCTCATTATAATGACTTAGTATCTCAATATAATGACTTAGTATCTCAATATAATGACTTAGTATCTCAATATAATGACTTAGTATCTCATTATAATTACTTAGTATATCAATATAATGACTTAGTATATCAATATAATGACTTAGTATCTCATTATAATGACTTAGTATCTCATTATAATGACTTAGTATCTCATTATAATGACTTAGTATCTCATTATAATGACTTAGTATCTCATTATAATGACTTAGTATATCAATATAATGACTTAGTATCTCATTATAATGACTTAGTATATCAATATAATGACTTAGTATCTTATTATAATGACTTAGTATATCAATATAATGACTTAGTATCTCATTATAATGACTTAGTATATCAATATAATGACTTAGTATCTCATTATAATGACTTAGTATATCAATATAATGACTTAGTATATCAATATAATGACTTAGTATCTCAATATAATGACTTAGTATATCAATATAATGACTTAGTATCTCAATATAATGACTTAGTATCTCAATATAATGACTTAGTATCTCATTATAATGACTTAGTATCTCAATATAATGACTTAGTATCTCATTATAATGACTTAGTATCTCAATATAATGACTTAGTATCTCATTATAATGACTTAGTATCTCATTATAATGACTTAGTATCTCATTATAATGACTAAGTATCTCAATATAATGAGATAGTATCTCGTTATATTGATATACTAAGTCATTATAATGACTTAGTATCTCAATATAATGACTTAGTATCTCATTATAATGACTAAGTATCTCAATATAATGACTTAGTATGTCATTATAATGACTTAGTATCTCATTATAATGACTAAGTATCTCAATATAATGAGATAGTATCTCGTTATATTGATATACTAAGTCATTATAATGACTTAGTATCTCATTATAATGACTTAGTATCTCATTATAATGACTTAGTATCTCAATATAATGACTTAGTATCTCAATATAATGACTTAGTATCTCAATATAATGACTTAGTATATCATTATAATGACTTAGTATCTCAATATAATGACTTAGTATCTCATTATAATGACTTAGTATCTCATTATAATGACTTAGTATCTCAATATAATGACTTAGTATCTCAATATAATGACTTAGTATCTCATTATAATGACTTAGTATCTCATTATAATGACTTAG